>JAHFWJ010000460.1:2529748-3794622 GCA_028555115.1 Himalopsyche japonica
ATGTATTCTATAGTTTATTGATTTAACTGACATTCACTTGGAAAAACTCCATTGTAATACGGTGAAAAAACAAACTATCATATCATTCATATCATTCTTAACAAAAAAACTAATATATGTCGATCGCCATTACTTAACCCGCCACGGGGGGTCGTTTTGTCTCTGTAATGGACCATTTCCGTGCCATATGTAAACTTATTGATATAGCCGCCTTTTTAGTTTCATTTAAAAATTTTAGTTTTAGTGCAAGCAAGAAACAAGCTAGGTCGCTAAAACAGGAGAGAAGATGTATTGTGTACCTTTTCTACACAGCTATATATAGATAAGCAAATGTTCGTTTAATATGTTCTGACGTTGGTGATCATTGCTATTTTTTCCACCGTGGCATTTTATAGTGTTTCAATCAAAGCGTCTATTTGTTTGAAAAAAAAGCTTCAATCTTGTAATATAAAAGAAAAGATATTATGAAATGATTGACTTTTATTTGAGATTATGTTTTCATTGCAGATTTATATTTAATCAAAAGCAAGAATAAAATATTTTGACTTGAATTTGATTATATGTTTCTTAGCTTCTCAAAATTTACAATAAAATTTGTATGAAAACTATCCCTATATAATCCCCAATAAACGTGTTTGGCTTAATTAATTAACGCCTTCCATTCAAATTAGGAATAACACTTGAAGCCGTTTTATAAGAATATTTAACTTAAAGTAAAATGAACAACACATATATTTTTATTTCTTAATAACTATGTAAGTTAGTTTATATTAAAGGCGCTAATAGCTGGAGTAGGTTGGTAATATGTTATATAATCTAAGTGTTACGTCTGCAAATTCATTTGTAGACACGAATATAAATAGGAGGTTTTTTTATGAGAATGCTTGCTATCAAACGTCGTTACGTCAGTATCATGGTGATGTACGAAAGCCATTTTTTTTTGGTTGTTAAAAATAAATGCCAAAGCAATGGTCGCGTTTATTTTCCGAACGTTTGTATTCGCGCGGTTCGAAAACAGTGCGCTCGTTTGTGACTATTTGCTTTGACCAATGACGAATCAGTCAAGCGTCTCGACACTTTTTAGTGTTGCCAAATTACAATTTTTTTGTCACAATTTTTGAACCATTATGAGAAGTTGGATAAAATCAGGGATGTCCATAATTTGTTTTTGTGAGACAAACATGTGCAAGCAATTCTAATCACGGTCAATAAGTAATAATATACAAGTTAAAATACTGATCTACACATTTACCTTAACCTAAGAATATTTAAGAAAATATTTCTTTTTCAGTAAAAATTCATTAAATATAATTATATTTATGTTTCATTGTTTTGTCTTAAGTGAGATAACCTAAGCTAAGAAAATGAATAAATATTTTCAATTTAAATAATTATTTAATTTTTCATTGCCCTGACAATTGTAAAGTATGATTTGTAAAAGTAATTAAAACATATTAATTGAGATACATGGAATTATTTTAAAAGTGAATGCTTAAAAAATTACCAATAAGATTTTTTCATTAACTTTAAAATATGATAAATTATTCTGACATAAAAAAATCATTTATTTATTAGGAATATTTATGCTTATGAGATAAAATTTGCATTGTTACAACTTTGTTTTGTCACTAACGACCCGGGTTTCTTCTTTCGGCATCTTTAGGCATTCTATCACACGGATACAACAGAACTGACGTAAAATAGACAGTTAGAATCGCCTTTATACCAAAGTTGTTAATTACAGAAAAAACCTTACTCCAAGGCAAGCAGTAGCATAATTGCCTGTAATAATGTTCATTAACGATCTCGTTAATGAGTTATTCTTGAAAGGGTTTTATAAAAAATATTAATCAACTAAAATTAAAATACAAATAGGTTTTTTGTAGTGAGATATTTTAGCATATAAAAAAGTGCATTATGAAAATATGAAGAATTACATTTACGCATAATAACTAGACTCTAGACTGTAAAAGATTGAATACAGTTCTGACAGACAGAAAAACGATTATTTTTAAAAAATAGCTTTCGCTTATAAAGACACTTTATAAATTGAAATTGTTTATGGTATTCATCGGTGTTTTTTCTTTTTCGAATATTGGCAACACTACCGGTGACGAACTGGGCGACCCGTTTCGCTGGCCACAGCTTTGAGCCGGTGTTTTTAATTGCTATTGACATATCGATACTTACAAGATACATAGAGCACCGATAATATCATCGATTCTGAAGCCCTGATAACAAAACATTCATGCTTGGAGCGGTGACTGATCAATTTCAAACATTAGTATATTCGATTTTGGCTGCGTCATTCAAATTGACATTTGAGCGTAAATTTTATTTGAAAACTCTATTTGTTAATGTTATTGAAATTGGTTCCTCTATTTGATATTCCATAAATACTGGATCATTTCCTACAATTTCAAAAAGATAGAAAGCTTGAAAAATATTATTTGTCTGATGCAAAGGAAGCGATATTCTGAAAATCCGACAAAAGATGAAAATTTGAATTGTTACACCGTTGTGCATTCTACATGGTTTGTCACCAACGACGTGGGTATCGCCTTTCGGCATCTTCAGGCATTCCATCACACGGATGCAACAGAACTGACGAAAGTCGGACTGAGTCAGTTCTGTTGCATCCATGTGATGCCTGAAGATGCCTAAAGGCGAAACCCGAGTCGTTAGTAACAAAACATGTGGAATCGCACAAAAGTGTAACCAATAAAATTTGATCTTAAAATTCCATCAAGCACCTTCAGTCGATATCATAATATATCTAAAATTATTGGCTCATCTTCACATATATAATTTTACTTACAATTACAATATTATTAACTTTCTTCAACTACTAAGTTTTATCAGTTGATTTGACTTCTTTTTGAGTTCATGTGCAAAATAAAAATGATTTATACTATCCATGTAATGCAGCTAAGACGTGTGTGGCCAGATTAAAAAATCTTGAATAAATAAACATCAATTATCACTTCTCGCATGTAAAAATACATAAATCAAAATTTGTTTATCTAACTAAATATTTCTTATCGAAATTTTGGATTTTTCTTTTATCAATTGTGCTATTATCTATTCTAATCTAAGTCGAGTAAAGGATCTAAGAAAAAAAAATTTAAAGAATTAAATGAAACATATTTAAATAAATCAAGCACAACATTATCAACTCGTAAGGGGTGATCACAATCATACTGAATAAAACCGGATTTGATATTTGAACTATAATTTTGTTACTAATTACAGTGTTCTTTTTTTGTATTCAAATTAAATATTTTTTAATTAATATCTGACAGTCAACACCTTAAAATTGAAAAATTAAATAAATCTTAATAGAGAAATTATATAATTGCTACATTCCAATCAAGTAGTTAGTGTGTAACAAAAATGGTTTTTTTATTTTTGTTTTATTTTGAAACCTTGTATGCTTTTCATTTTGGTTTCGGGAAATGAATGTGCAATCAATCAGATACAGGAGAAAATACGCACACGAAACAAATTGGAATTGCGGTATTCTGTATAATGGCTACGCAGGGCAGACACGACCATAAACTACCAGAGATTTTGGTTTATGTATTATTGTAATTGGTCAAAAGTCAAATACATAAAACGTCGAAAGCTTTCATAAAAAAGTTAAAGCGTAAATCAAGTGTACAATATATTTTAATGACCGAAAACATCAAACATGCATTTCAAATACCTGTAGCTAAATGAGAAAATTATTTTTTTTTTGTACAGAATTATCATGACTTTCATTAAATTCGTTACTGGTTTATCAATCACATTTTGCGAAAGTTAATATACGATTTGTATTAAGCAACGATTTTTTTTTTGAACCTACGTTTTTTATGCGTCTTTTTATTTTGATCCTGTCATATAAGAATATTTTTTGCATCGATCAATAGAAAATGTAAAATTTATTATTATATGTTTTTTTTTATAATGCACAATTTAGCTTAATGCCAGTTCAACAAACACCATGTATACAACTGTAGTTTTTTTTTTTTGCATTTTCAATTTTAGTAATTTCCTAATTTTCTTGACGTTATAAATGTCACTAATAATTAAAAAAAATTACATTAAAATTGACAAATTTGCAAGGCAAGTCCAGATCGCGTAAATGTTAAGTGCTGGTTTAAATGTTCTTCTTGATTTGATGTTAAATTGCCTTATTTAATTTTAATTTCAATATTTTATGAATATAATATTTCTTCTTGACGTAAGTGTATGACTTAGTCTAGTTGATAGAACCTTGTATGTATATTTATATTTATTTAGATTTTATATAATGCTCCACGACAACATGACAGTGATAATAAAAAGTACTAAGAGTATATAAAGTTTGGCTGACTTACAACTTAACCTCATATTTTGTTATCAATTTACTATTTGTTAAATATAGCTAATTTATCAATTCAACAGTCCAGTTTTTTTGGCATGGTTTTGAAAATAAGTGTCATCGATTCTCAAAAATATCAAACCTTTCCAAGCTCTTTGTTGTATTAGCTATAGATTTCTCTTTAAATTGTCAAAGAGAGAAAAATAAATTTTTCCTGAAAGAAAAATAGATTCGTATAGTTCTAAAATTTTTTAACATTTTTTATTACAGCTTGAAAAAGTTTTTTCCGTACATACTCTTTTGTGTACTTTACCAACAATTTCGTACTGGTATTGGCATTTCGAAAATGTTTAATTCCTGATTGAGCGTATTACATATAAAAGAGTATACAAAAGCTCGAGTATTTTATATTGCAAAATCCGCAAAGCGCGGATCGTCCCCAAACATTCACAGCCCAATTTTGGCAACTGGACTTTTCATTACCGGCGATAAAAATAATTATTACCCGGGGGGTGATTCCAAGCATCGCTATATGGCAATCACGTGATTGTTATTTATGTTTTTTACAACTTCCATCAATTTTGAACGCTTTATATCTGAAAACGTTTCCGTAGGTGAGCGATGCCCCGAATGCTATCTTGTACCCCCTATCGCCTAAAATATAAGTGCTACATGAAATTTGACCTTTCCGGCTGCAAAAAAACCACTTGCGTAAATTGCGTTCTGTTTTTATTAGCAAAAAACTGGCTTTACTTTTAAAGCTACGTTGACATTTATTTGTAATGTTGAATGAATGCAATTAATCCTGACATGACACCTGCATTATTTAAATAATTCTTTATTTATTTTAAGAATTTTTTAGTACATTAAAAGCTTAATTAGAATTTCTTTATAATAAATTAAGCTCGATCTGATGCTTATCGCCACATCCGATTTGTATAAGCACATTAAATAGCATTAGAAACACAAGTTCAATATTTTTACAATTTTTATAGTACATAAAATGATGCTATTAATCTGTCACAACTCACATTACATTTCTCGTTTCTACTAAAATTGAGCTATTTTATTTGTTCTGTTACTGGATTGATATGAATTATTTAAGCATTTTATCAAACTTTAATTTTTTTGCATTGGACGTATAAATGTACTGTGTAATTAAATTTAATTGAAAACAATCACAACATAAGAAGATCCGTATAGTGACAGTTATAATAGAAAAAACTAGTTGTTGACATCCAAGATGCTTCGCGGAATTTTATCAATATGTTTATACCCAACTTTAAATCATACAATATATACATTAGATGTAACTAGAATCGTTATTTTTTTAAACTCTTTATTATAATAGTTGGTAGAATGTAGAGCGCACAATATTCTCTAATAATATGTCAACATATTTGAAACGCAAAATTTTCTGTTAGGAAGATAGCTTATAAATTTGAAAACACGATTACAGCCTGAAACCTTTGAAAAAAATTCAATAAATTGTCTAAAATCTAGCTTATGTCGTTCAAATTTTATGATATATGTGTAAGCATAATTTGAAATAAACAAATGGTGAATCAACAAATGTCGGCCTATTTTACAAAGTTCTGATATTATGTCTTACAAAAAAGTTACCGCGGTGTTTCTTATGTAGAAATTGCTTGAAACGTTTATAGCTTTCATAAGTTTAATTTGAAAAATATCAGAAAGCTCATTGCTGTAAGAAGTTTTGGAACAACTTAATTCGCCTCGTTTTTAATGCATTTTCACGTAATTTACGCAATCACAATTTGAAAAATACGCTACTAACATTCGCCTTGAGTTTGCCTATTCTAATAGCATTGTTACAAACAAACCGAAAAAGTTTTGCCGTAAAAAGTTTGGTAACTAGCGGGAGGCAGCCTTTGCAAAATAGTTGTTTTATTTTTCCACTTCTTGCTGTTCAACCGTTACGCACCGCC
This sequence comes from Himalopsyche japonica, assembly GCA_028555115.1. NCBI lineage: Eukaryota > Metazoa > Arthropoda > Insecta > Trichoptera > Rhyacophilidae > Himalopsyche > Himalopsyche japonica. The sequence continues at coordinate 2,536,043 of JAHFWJ010000460.1, forward strand.
AGTGTCGAATTTGTGTTTTTTTTTTGTTTCAGATTACGATTTTTAATGTCAAGTATTAAACATTGAATTATGACAAAAACGAACGAAAATATTAATTCATCGAATGTAGTTTATACATTTATTGATTGAAGTTCTTACGATTATAGTGCTGACGATGGCGTGAGCCGAAATAGCTATCAACTATATTTTTTAAAAATAGTTTTGTAGAACGAAAATACATTGCTATTTTTTTTCTACCGTGTAGCTTATACATTTTACTGAAAAGAATTTGATCAATTACCAAAAGATCAAGTGGGTCAAAGATCATTCAAATTGGTGATTGTTAAGTGGCATTATTGACGTTTTGTTACTATACAGTTTTCGTAAGTGTAATGAATTTTGGCACTGTGCATCATTTAAGTGAACCTTTATAAAGGCGATTTTTTACTTTGAAAACTTACTTTTAGTCCAATAAAAAGGGATCAAACATTCAAATATAAGATTTCATTGGATTTTTATAAAAATATTTGATAGAATATTCATTTTATTTTAAGTATCGTGAAAAAACATTAATCCTTGACCGATGTAAGCGGAGTTGTCATTTTAACATTTTTCCTATAGGTGTTCATTACTTAGTTTTAAACCGCTATGTTTTTAAAGGAATGAAGCTACAATTGATAATAATAGAACTGAACTAACCCTTTGCAAAACAGTCTTTTTTGGGTTATTTTTTATGATCAGGTGGTAAAATAAAAAATGTTCGAATACAAAATTAAAATCAGAAATTTACAGATAATAGAACGAATATTTTTTTTGTTCTGAAACTGGAATTTGTTTGACCCGTTATGAAAACCAGCGACGCTGATCACTACACTCTAGTACAGTATTAATAAATATTTGAAGTCTACTATTTTTCTTTAATCTAATTCGCTACTGCGTGAACCAAATGAAAAGTCGAAGGATCTAATACGGAATGGGGTACGAACAAACGCAAAGTCATCGCTTTTGCTGAGCCTACCAAATGGTGACTTTTCAGTATAAGACAATTAGGTATTAAGCTTTAAAGCTGCACGACATCGTGTCAGATAAACTTTTAACAACCCTTATTATAGGCGAGAAACTAATATTAGTATTTTTATGATATCATCTTCTTATTAGTGTTCTTCAAAAACCCACCATTATAATTTCTTTAATTTCCTTTCATAGACCCAGCTTATAGCGGTATAAGCATTTAATATTTCCCGCAGTGAAATTATGATTTAGTCGCTAGTAACGTATACATCCACATATTCAAAATGATTCTGAAAAACAATTCATGGAAAAATGATGACATTGAAATTTCCCAGTATTTTTTACAGTTTCATAAATATATTCGGCAGAATTAAAAAAGCTCCACATATAAAGACATTTTTAATAGACATTTTATGTTTATCTTACGACATGTAAGCGGACTTGTTTACATAAATATACATAAATAAGCCATTCCAACTATAACAAAACGAAATACCAAAACGGCCGATTGGGATACCGGTATAATTAACATGTCCGTTTATTCTGAAATGTACATTTTTTTCATTTTAAATACATATTTTTAGTGTCAAAGATTGTATCACGATACTCTTAGTATAACACTTAAGTGTGATTTGTCATGTAATTAATAAAGTGTAATACTAAGGTGACAGGAAATACTATTTATGTAACCGTAAATATAACGGGACCTTTGCGGTACTGTACAGCTATATGTCGCGGTTCTACAATAAAAAATGTACATTAATATTTTTTATTAATATTCTTTAAGAATGCATGTGTATTGTAAACGTATTATACAAATATTATCATTACATATACGAGTATAACGTCTGGTATATTTCACATCAAAATACACCGAAAAGTGATTTTTTAAGAAAATTAATCTTACACCAAACGGTGAATAAATATTATAGAAAAAATAGCAAGGTATGTTATTTCAGTTCTCCAAAATTTACAAGCTATATAGATAATAGTTATTTTAGCTTACGCGGACTTAATGATAACTAAAATACATTGCTTTTTTCACCCTGTTAAAATGGATTACTACCGAGTAAGTGCCGATTTGATCAAAATAATTTTTAGCCTTTATGGTCAACTAGGGGTTGTGTCCCGGGATTTTTTATGTTGCACAGTAGTTTTTAAAAAATCTTCAATCATTGACATGATTTATTTGCAAAGTTGTATATTCAAAGTTGTATATGTGATAAAAAAAAATCGTAATAATAATGAATAGTTTCTATAATAAATTACTTTTGATGTGTTTCCTGTCACTTCTTGGTGGAAAAACATTTTATTTAAATGCTTAGTACAATAATTAGTATTATTTCATCAATTTAAAATGTAAAATTGTGCTTTTCTAAGCTTTTGAAGAGCAAAAGATTTTTCGTGGGATCAAATCTCTTAAATCATTCAAAGATATTTTAAAGCTTATTCAGCAATAAGCACAAAGCTTTGAAAGAGCTTCAAACTAATTCAAGCTAAATAAAGTTAAGGAATTTTTGAAGCGAGAGCCTTTAAAAGAGCTTTTGGCGCAACGAGCTTTTCTTGGGGTGGAAGCTAATACATCACTTCAATAAACCTTTAATACAACTTCAAACAATAGCTTTTTTTGAGCTGATAAAACTTTAAATGTTCTAGAAAGCTTTTTTGCTATGATCTTTTGGTGAGTTGAGTGATCTTAAAATATATCAACAAAGCTTAAAAAATTAAAAGCCATAATTTAAATAAAACAGTGAAGCTGAAATGTGTTTTTATTTTAAACAGCGATAAACACAAAAATTGGTATTCTTAATTGCATCCAAATTATTTTTTATTGTAATATATGCAAAAGGTTTCAAAATAAAACCAGAAAGAAGGTGCATTTTCAAATTTTTTTTTTTTCACTTCTATTAATATACAATTCTTAACGTATCATTAATGGCATAATAATTTTCGGTGTGAGTCAATTCAACTGGGAAAAATCTTTCATACACTTGCGAAAAGTTATTGCATTAAATTCATTACATTTAAATTAAATGTCACAACAAAGCCATCTTGCAGCTTGAATAGGACCAACACTCGAAAATCATAATGATATGTATCATCACGCTTGTGAACATGATACCAAATTGTGCGCAGGCAACAAAACCATTACCAATGTACAAATCATCATTGCAAGCACATTATTTCATATGATCACTAGCGTACATGACTCTTTATGATGAAGCATGACTTAAGGACAATTCACAATATATTTATTAAAAAGTCATGTCTTATAAAGCACGAAAAAGGTTACCAATCAAAAATTTTTACTGCAATGAAATTCGATTGAGAAAAAAACGTACAGTCAATTTGTAAAATACATTATGACGGAACCAAAATTTTCTTGAACGATTGATCAAATGATAATAATTATGAATTGTATTTATTAAGCGCTTAGCTTACTTTTCTAAGAGTTTTTATGACACACAAAAACACAAAAAACCCTTAAAATCAAAAATATAATAGTGGTAATAAATATTTGCAGTTTAAATACTTAAAATCAACATTATTTAGAGATATTTCTGTTTCGCACTAACATATAATACATTTTTTGTGTTAATTAGTTAGTAAATTCTTTCATAAATTGAATTTTACTAAAAAATACTGGTAAAATGCTTTACTGAAAATAATCGTTGTTTATATGATAAGAGCTATCATGGTCATGCAATGACGATCTATCATGAATATGCCTTTACCGCTGGCAGTATTCGCGCATCAAAGTTTAATACGCCCGGACCGAATAAACAATAGTGAGTTTCACCCCTTCGGCGTGGGGCAGGTTGCAATCCCACGCCAGTTTTTCCACTCCCCCCTTCGCGCTTTACAGCCCCTTGGGGAGCTATCCGGCGGTCAGTTTTGGAGATAACGAAAAAAGAACACGCGAACTGGGCAGAAAATGGAGGCAGGAAAAAACAAATAACTTTCGGTGCGTTTACACACTTTCATACAACAATAATGAAAGTGTGCGCTAAAGACAAAGAATTAAATAGAGCATACATAGGTTATTCAACAAGCAAGCGTGCTGGTTTTTCGCCTGATTATAGGAGTGACAAATAAAATGATATTACTTTTGAAAACTCAATTCAGCTCATAATATTATTTTAAAGACTTTATCACAGATTTTCAATTAAAATATCATCATATTAAGCTGATTTTCAGAATGGGAATATGTTATGCTTAAAAGCACAGCAATGTTTTGTTACATTCCTGAAAATAACATTAATCAACAAAATTGCAACAAAATGAATAAAAAGCTCTGTAAATATAATATAATATAACAATATAGTTTAATTCTACGATAATGCATTCTTGAAGACCTCGGAAACTTTGTTACTTTTACATTTTTACTATCGTGTTCTGCTCAACAAATTACGATTCAATAATGAGATAGGTATCAATAAAAACATATGATTAAGCTCACAGTTAAAATCTTTTGAAGCTTTACAAGCAGAGGCTCTCACACTTTTTGAAAAGCCATCTCTATATTCTTTTAGAGATTTTAAATTACGATTTAAATTGAAATTTATTTTCCATATCATTGTAATCATCAGTTTGTTCTAAATATTATAACCATTTTAAAACACTGGTTATTATTGTTAAATTCCATATTAACGGTATTTTTTGATACTCGAATTTCTCGTGATATCACAAACTACTTTTTTAAGTTAACCTCAAAGGCATATTGTTAAAGTAAATGATAAGCTTTAAATGCATATATCGTCAAAATAAATAGGCATTATTTAACACAAATTTGAGATCCTTTAGTCAATACTCGGTTGTTATTGCATAAATTATTTCAGTTTTATTTAAGATGACGTTGTGATTCAAAAATATTTGTTAGCTATAAAATTTGCTAAAATTTCAAATTAAAAAACTCTCAATACGATGTATCAAAACAGGATGTATCACAACTCAAATCATTCATCAATTATTAAAATTGTATTTAAGGAATGGCGTTGAATTCAAAATTTTTAAATAAGCCAAATGTAAGCAGGATTTATGCTTCGACGCTAAAAGATTTAAAAAATCCTTACAAAGTCACATAGTTTTTCAAGAGAACAGCTTTAAAGTATTTTAAGAAAAACGAAAAAAATTGAAATAAAATTCCTATCTTATTGCGCGCTTGTAAAATAGTGGACTGTTAAAAAAGGTAATGACCTTTGAAACAAAGGACGCTATAAATTGGGCGAACATAAAAAGAATGCAGCTTACTGCTGAGAAAACTGCCTTTGTTTAAAAAGTCTACTGCAGTTGCTATCAAACAGTCATCTGTCTTAGAGAAGGAACACTAAAAAACCAAGAACAATAAGATCGATTTATTACAATATATCTCTTACTCTTCATAAAATTTTCGTGTTTTTTAATTTGAATGATGCAAATAGATAGTATCTTTTATTTTTATTCTCATTTCTTACAGTATTTATTTTGCTAGATGTAATATAAATAGCTTTAGACCAATTAATTTTGGTAATTTTTGCGATGATTGAAACTGATTTATTATGTTGATTTACAAATTATGCTGTGTTTATTTAAATATGACATTTTCACCTTCAAAACCTGTAATCGTAAGAAAAACACGTAATTACTTCGTGTTGTTTTAAGGCAGTGACAAAAATGACATTTGAGAGTAAAAAGATTTTCAGATGAAATGTTTGTCAGTAAAAAATAAGTAGACGTGTTTTTATTAAATTATAATAAAAAGTTGTCTGAATCAAAACGAAAACTGTGAAAACATCTTTCGATTTGACTAGTCTTTAAGTTGAAAAAAAGGCATTTGAAGCGAAATGCCATTCCACTTTGCTTTCCAAATTCTTAAATTAGCTAAGAATAAAATATTGAGTTAATCCTCCGAAAGTGGAGCGAGTCTTGAGTGTTCAAGGGATAAATTTGTTTTTCTTCCATTACGTCTTGTTAAATGACTTAGCTGGGAATTTTCAGGTAAAAGTAAAAATTAAATTTATTTTCCAACTTTTAAGACAAAATGGCCATCAGAGCATGTACAAAGTTACTCAGTATGAAATGTGCTAGACTCAATTCAGTCTACACAATTCGTCAAAAAAAATTATGTCTTCTAATGTCAATATTTTAATATTTTTTGTGAGTAATCCTTGACATTTAGCAAAAAATGATGCTTAAATTATAAAGAATTGAAATGGATATAGCTTTTTTTCATATCTTTTGATATTTTTATTTTATATGTATGAAATTTTAAATTATACGATCACATTTTTAGCAGTTATTTCCATAACATTTTATATGATCTAGATTGGTTTGGATCATAGCAAGAATTATCAAATAATAGACAGGCTCTGATTATAAAATATATTGCGGAAATAAGTACTTAAATTTTTTTTTTTTTTTCAAATTGTCATGTCTTTCCATCAAGACGTGACAGATAACACCTTAAAAGTGTTTGATGTATGTGTCAAAAACAGTACTTGGTAATTTATTTAAGCAATGGATTTTTAATAGGCATGGTTGGAAATATAAACTTAAAAAAGTGGTTAAAAGGATGGAAATGTCTGGAAAGGGTAATGTTGAAACAGAACTTAATAAAAAATCGACGGCAATGATGAGATTATTGAGAGAAATGTTTTAGCTGTATACTAACTTTAAGCATATTTGCAGTAATTAACAACAAATGATAAAAATGTATTCATAGATAAAATGAAGATTATCAAAAGTATGTCTTTGAATCGAAATTAACAATGAATATTTTGTTCTATTATCTCGATATGTGACACTTTTTTACCAATAAATACGGGTGGTTTTACGGTAAAATCTTGCTTTTTAAAGTGCGTAAATTAAGTGCGATTGAATTGTATCAAGCTCAACATTTGCATAGCATTTTGAAGTACAGAAACATAAACAATAATTCCGATTATATATAATATCTTATTTTAGCTTCTTCTGTGATAATCGATTAAAGCAATTATCCAACCAACGTCGAAAACTATAATGAATTTCTCATGTGATTCAGGTTGGAAATTTGTTATATTAATAAAAAGATATATGACACAGACGATCTAATACTTTGTAGATCAGCAGACTTAGTGTATTCTCCAAAAATTTATAGGTAAAAGTAAATCAGTAATTATTTTCGAGTAATATTTATGATTGCAAACAGTGTAAAAGTTGATTAATATTATTATGGAAAATAAAAAATACCGATACGATGAAAAAATAGTATTGTATTTCATTTTAAAAAAATAAGATATATATAGTTGACAGCTATATCGCCTTATATATAGCTTAAGAAGATGAAAGAGCAAGCCGAAATAGCTATAAACTATATTATAAAATGTGTAAACATAAAAAACATTGCTACATTTTCACCGTGTTGTAATAGAATTCTACAAAGTAAATTATGCCAATTTCAAACAATAATAAAATACTTCGAATTTCTTGATGTGGAAATATTATTAATTCTCTTTCTAGATTTAATTTAATTGCTTTTATGTATCTCTGTGCTTGTTATTGTATAAGAATGTCTGTTATCAGAGATCTGCCAACAGTTTTCGAGCAACTAGAGAAACATATTGCGACAAATCGTCAGTGTTTGAACTGTTTAAAATTTATGGTAGTTTAAAAATATTTTTTACTACTATCGCATAAATACACGATGTGCAGGTGATATGTTTATTTTCATCTGTTTTAAAAAAACTCCTGTCTCAAAAAAGTCTTTTATTTGTTTTTGTATGGAGTAGGGCTGGACATAAAAATATCCAAAAACAGTAAAATCTTGTTTATGGTCTATGTATTGAAGTGCCTTATTATTATTATTATGGCAATAGGCCGTACTAAATGTCAGACCATAAAATTGATGTCCGTAGCATAAACTCAATGATTCAACGCTAAGAAAAACCTGAAAATCTCATTTTACTCTCAGTGTCAGTTGACTATCAAACCTTTGATCTGTACGGTATTTGTTTATAAATATTAAAGCAACATTCAAGATTTTTGGAAATTTTTAAGTAATCTTAAAAGCGACGTTAAGGTTGATAGATTCAATAAAAATATTTTTAGTTTTATACAATTTATTAGTTCATTGACAAATAATTTTGACGTCATATAACCTAAACAGGACTTTTCACGATTTCAATAAATTTTATATTTGATTGTTTTTTAAAGACCTGCAAACAATGATAGTTACTACGGAGCATTCAAACAACTAATTGCTATCTTATGCAGGTGGCTAATTATAAATTTCATTTATTTGTAGCTTTATATTTTAAATAAGAAAGAAATTGACAAAGTTGAAAGTTCTTTTTTTTTACTTTTATATTGTATATGGAAAAAGTTTTTATTTTATGATACAACATAATTTTTAGATTTGCGTTTAGTATGCATATATTTTCGTAATAAAAGCCTTTTTCTAAAAAAAATAGAATTACCCTTAAGGTTGTTAATCTTTTAAATAACTAAATATACAATCACTTAACAGCCTTACATTTACCATCACAAGAAATCTGTTTTATATAATTTTGTATCAACATTGAATTTCGATTGATTCGTATTCTATTCGTAATCGTAATATTAATTGGGTTTATTTGACTGCCTACATCAAGTCTTAATACAATTATATACTTAATATGTTACTTGTACATAAAACTTATGATGCAAGAATAAATGAGACGAGCCGTTTAAAGGATATTCCAACACCGAGACTTCAAAAAATTATCGAATAATATTGGTTTGAAGCAATCTTATTGAGTTTGTCAGGACAAATCAAGCACTGCATTAACTCAAAAATTAGTGAGTTCAGGAAAGTTTTATCCACTGTAATTCATGTATTTTTGAGTATCAACTACCAACACCGAAAAATCAACCGTCTCAACAGTTGACACGTTAGCAGTCTGAAGATTAAGGACACTATATTAATACTATTTAATCTGATAACCAATGTTTGTGAGATACTGATAAGAAATTGAGAGACGTTTTAAGTTGGTGATATCTTTTTTTTGGGATTTGAAATTAATGGAGAGTTAAGATCTATGACGCGTTAGCATCAGAGCTCTTCAGGCCTCCTTCATCTCTTATAAATAGACTTTTAATAATTGTTGTGTCGCTGCTGACAAACTTAGGTCGCTGCAGAGCTGAGTAATCCACAGTGAATCCGGCTTACGACGACACCACGCGCATTATATTTACATTCATCCCCCCACGCATACGTGTGCATACAGCACACACACAGTCAGACACACGCATGCATATACAATATGTATTATAATTAAGTTCTACTAGTTTTTTGATGGAGTATAGAATACCATAATTTTTTAAATTATAAATTTATTAACTATAAGCAATAGTCTTAATTATTATCTTACAAAGATGATTTCTGCGACGGTTCTTAGAGTAAAATAAAAATTAATAAATAGCCCAAAGGCCGCCAAACAGAAATCTAATCAGACAAGGGAGGAGGGGTCGGCTGATGCTGTTCAGCAGCGTGACCAGGTGTAATCACTAATACAAAATATAAACAGAGAGCCGTCGCTAAGACTTCTTAATACGGAGGATGTATTTCGTAAAGCAAACGCCCCGTGAAATTAGGCTACGCTGACAGTTCATCCACTGACAATGCGTCGCTTTACTAATCATAATCATCATGGTACGATTGTTCAAAAGAACTATATAAATTGTTATATCAACAAGGATTATCATTATAAAAGATATATATTATATTGAGATTGAATATATTTATTCAATCAACCATATTCCCACTTATAAAGAATTGAAAATATTCCACAATGTTCTTCTGAGAGAATTTAAATTTTGTCAGAGGCTTGCTTTCTTCTTAAAGATCATAATGAAATAATAATGACACGGTGAAAAATAGCAATGTATTTTTGTTCTACAAAATTTATAAGATATCGTTGATAGCTATTTCGGCTCACTTCTTCGTCAAAACTGTCTTTAGACGTACATTTACTTATCTATATATAGCAGTGTAGAAAAGGTACACATTACATCTTCTCACTCAGCTTCATATTGTGCTAACTTGTTAAATAAAATTTTAAACGAACAGTCAAATATAAGTCTCGAAAAGTTAATGATAAATTAATGTCATAGTTTTAAATTTTTTCATTGATATAAGCATTCGGTTGAATTACAAAAAATGCTTATTATTTTTTTTTTTTTTGTTATAGACAAAGTAAAATATTACAAGCTGTGATACACGTTTAACCACTTGAAGTAGCAGTTTAATTAAAAGGTATAAAGTAAAACATACAATGCAAATCTTTACATCTTATTTATTTTCTTAAACTTTTAAAAAAAAAATTATATTACAGAATGAAAAAAAAATTGAATTTTTATATTAAAATCATCCACAATACATTTTGCCTAATGAGACTTGAAGAACGATTGATATTATAAAAGTAGTATAATATATACAAATGGTTTGACAAAATAATATTTTTAAAATTCTTATAAATTATTACTTTGTTGATTTTTGTGCAGACTATCCTGCAAAGAATTGTTCTGGGACGAATTTTCCGCTTTCCGTGAAATTGGCTCTGTATAAGACGCCCGGTAACAAGCGTCGTGGGATTCATAAATTACGGGTCGCGATTCGGGCGCTGGCCCTACAGCGCGACTGGCCGAAATTTGTATGCATCAGACGAATGCGCCGAGTAATTGCCGTTAAAAACTACTAATTGGCCTTCTCGCCGGCGCACATGATGGGCCGCACCTGGAATTTTTAACGCCCTCCTCTGTCTGAGATGTTTCCATGAATGTCGAATTTGGCAAGGTTAACATTTTGTATTCCAAGCTTGTTTATAAAAAATATTTTTTTTGTTGATAAAAACCATAATTTTATCTATGATGACACCACTTTTAAACACAGAAATTTTTATTCATTTCACGTAAGATAAAGTTAAAAAAAATATCTTCACGTTCTATTAAAATATTCGTAGAATAGTGTGTGTTTAATTATTTATAATATCGACTGACAACTTTGGATGGTTACACATGTTTTGTCACTAAGTACCTGGTTTTCGCTCTTTCGGCATTTCATCACACGGTTGCAATACACTTTAGACAGCTCTATTTCATCCGTGTAATATAATGCCTATTTTAAGATGCCGAAAGGCTAAACCCGGGTTGTTAATGACAAAACATGTGGAATCGAACGAAGTTGTAACAATTCAAATTTAATATGTGTTTCTGTTAACCGGTTAACTGACGGCAGGTACATATATGGCGGTACCCAGCACGCTGCGAATTTTACGACAAATATAAAACCTTCTAAACATATCGTTGTTGAAAGTGTAATAAAGTTTGTTTATAAAACTAACCAAATAAATGAAGCGCGCGCCAGTCATGCAGTCATTTATCCATAATCATAATATTAATTGTTCATAGTGCAGGGTTGTCAAAAAAACAAGGTCAATGTTGTTAAAACGGCGCTCCGTTCACAGAAAATTATGCGTCTTAAGACGATTTGGCAGTTAGCCGGTTAATGAACAAATCAATATTATAAAATCGTGCATTAATTTGAAAATAAATGCAAAACTTTTCTATTCAGCCAATGGTCAAAGATATTTGATTCAGCTCACATGTATTGGCGCTCGTAAGTTTGAATTTTCAGAATAAAAAGTTTTATAAGTTGGTTTTTAAATTGATGTATGTTTAACCGAAAGCGACTTTCTTCTCTTATCAAAGCTAAATCCTCAAAACTCACTGACTCTCTTCCGAATTATAATATCGAGCGTCTAATGAGCCATACGTTCTTGACGAGCAACTTTTTTTTAAAATGTGTTTTATTACAAGTCAATATGCTTTTTATTGGTAAAGAAATTTTTCTTCACATAATAAAATATAATTAAAAAGGTACAACTTTTAGTTCATTTATGATTTAAAAAGTCTAATAATTTTCAACAAAAAAAAAAATATCATAGATATCATATTTAGGGTGATTGGTGTAATTCATATGTCAAAATTCAAATCTATTTAACACTGACAGCCTAAATTTTGACTTAAAATTTTTCCGAAATTCCACTACACATTTGCACTTGAACAAGTATTTTGTTAATAGTTTATACCAAAACCGATTTAATAAAAAAGTCTATGTATAAATTGATATGTTAATTTATAAATTTAAAAAGTTGTTTAATAAAAATGGCCCTTTGCCTAAATTTGATAATAAACTCAAAAAATATTTTAAAAATGTCATAAGAATCAATTGTCGACCAAAAGTACAAGGTTTGAAGGATTTAAATTTACAATAGCAACATTTTCGAATGAGATTTCATTTGCTTTATTTTGTAAGTCTGAAATATTACCGGCCTCAGCATGGCAAAGCATTTTCTTAGGAAAAATAATGGTGAAAAATGTTTATTTTTAATTCTGAAAATGTACCTAAATAAGCGATGAAAATCTTTTTTCTTGTTGTGATACCACTTTTATATTCCAAGTCCGAAAGTTTCGTGGCTGTACTGGTTGTTGATTAAATTATTTTAAGCAAAAATATTTAATAAAACAATATCATAAACATCTATTTTCAGATAAAATATTTATTTTTACTCAACTAATTTTCTGATGACGTAAACAATTCACAATCACTCGGTTTCTTAATATTTAATTAAATAAAGGTTTACCAGTATTTTTTTATATTTTGGGGTTAAAATAATAATGTATAATGTGAATTTTAGTGTATTTGGACTGAGAGCATAAAAACAACGCTATAATATTATTCTTTATTATTAAATGAATGCATTCCAAACATTCATTAATTATACGCAATATAAACACAACTGCGCAAATGATTTCTACGATATTCTTTGCGGTTCAAATGATTCGCTTGCAAAGGTTATGTTTTATATTGTGAAACGTAAACATATAAAAACAGTAATATTTCCCAATCAAAATTTTTAGTTTTATCTGAATGATAAAACTTGTCAGTGAGACTCGTCATTTTATACTGACAATATAAAAAAGCAGCTGTTTTTTTAAACTCCCGCTAGTGAAAATTAAAAATGGCGTTTTCATCAAGTTTTGGTGTATTTTTGTTGGTTCTGAGTGTTATTGGATTCAGTCATGAATCTCCCGTGTCACATTTGGAAAGCATTATTTCAAAAGACTTGTCATCGAACTCTTTCAAATATAGTAATAAACTAAATCAAGACGATGAAATTGGTCATAGAAATAAACGCACGATTGAGCACGTCGAAGAGTTGTTGGATAAAGGCCGTGAAACTATTCAAGGCGGTCTGTCGTGGGTTCAAAATTTAATAACAAGCAGAAGAAAAGATTATGAAGAGAAAAAAAACTCAAGAGCTTGTCGTCAAAATCCGCATCTTGAAATTTGTTTACCGAAAAGTTCCACTAATGGTGAGCATCCCGGTACAATAAAAGAAGAAATGAATGAATTCGACATTGATATTAGAATGGCGCAAACGGATTAATGTTTTTTACAACATTTTACTTTTATTTATATTTATTTGACTCAAAAACATGTATTTATCAACTCACAATGAATAATCGATGACGACTTCATTTTAATAATTCGATTAAACGAAGCAAAAATGATAACAAGGATATTATCTTACGTTATTTACCATAAACTTACAAAGATTCTTAGCCAAACAATGTTTTTATTGATCTAAAATACCATGTATTCTTTAAAACACGGCGATGAAAATCTTTGAAGCCGGAAAATAGCTGAAATCTTTACTTTTAAAAGTTTATCATATATTTATTTATTTATATAGCATATTATTATAAAAATGAGGGATATATTTGGATTTTTTTTGCTTTCATTAATTTATAAATTGATTGTTTTCAGATATGATTTCTTTAATATTTACTTTAATGATATATTTTAACATGTTTTAGCAAATATAACAAATATGTTAAAGGTAATGCTATCGTAAAAAAATAACTATGTTGAAAAAATGAACATTCACTTTTAATGTGTAACAATAAATAAAGATGTTGAAAATATATTGGTTTTTTTATTGACTGTACTTTTTCCAACTTATACGTTTGTATAATTTTATCAATTCAATATGGAAAAAAGTATATCAAAAAAACTGTATTGTATGACAAGTTGATATCTTAATAAATTAAAAAAATACATATTTACGAGGATTGAAAAAACATTAAATATAACATGATAAAAAAATTTCTGATATACTTATCACCAACCAAGGCTACTTTATATTATAAGATTAAAAATATAAAAATTATGACAAAGAAATTAACCTTGCATTATAATATAAGTGTGCGTCACATCACTCGGCGTAACAGGCGTCGCAAATAAGCTTGCTACTTGTTTCCATAAAACAGCAGTATTTGAAACGCTCTTACTCCAAACGAGGAATGTAAATGGAAAGCACTTGTGTAGGCGTTCGGTGAATAAATTAATATATCTCCAAAAATGTTGTTTGTTTGTCAAATTATTTTTATATAGAAAAATGTTTGGTAGAAAAATATAAAACGTCATATCTATACATGAACATAAATGAAAAAACATTTTTCGATTTAGTATACCTATCCATCTTTGACGGTTGAAATATAATCTAGGGGTTGGTGAAAATTGTCTTCTTAAATATACCATTAGAAAGGTATGTGGAATATGTATAATACATATATATAATACAAATATTGACTCAAAGTACCTGATGAAATTTCAATATTAAATTTGAATCGTTCAACATGTGTACAACTCCATATGGCTAAAACGTAACAGACTATCACATACGCGTGATAAAATTTCTGGAAATACCGAAAGGTAAAACCCTAGTTTTTGAACAAAACATGCTGGATTTCATATACAATAGTTTGAACGATTCAAGTCAATGTTACAATACTCTCTTAAACTTAATTAATTAAATATCTGATTACTATATTATTTATCAATCTCTTCGAAAAAAGAAACGACGAATGAAAAAAAAAATCATATAATGTTGCCTAATGTTTAAAAAGTACTATTGAAAGAGATATATTTATCAAACAAAATCTATGTCATTGATTTTGTTTATAAGACAGTGAAAAAACAAGATTTTATTTTAGTTCTATAAAATTTATAAAGTGCTGAGTTAATAGTTTTTCAGCTTACTCCCTCATGAGAACTTGTGAATACTTCTGATGAGGGCGTAAATTAAAATAGCTATCAATAAATTGCTAATTTTTCTACAAAGATGTTCTACCAAGTAAATGTCAATTCAATAAATAATTTTGTTTACATATATCTCAATAAACATTTTATACACTGTTCGCCAAAGCTGTTGGTGTTTATTTAATTTTACAAAAACATTTATATGATGCAATCAATCTTCATTATATTCAATGCCGTAAGTATCACAAAAGGTTATCTCTAATATTATTAAAACACCATACAAAGGCGTCCTATTAAAAATATAATTAAAATAAAAAATCATTGCATCTAGAGTCTTGTGTAGGACAAATTTAAAAGTGTTGTTATCTTTAATTTTATGTTAAGCTATCTGCAGAACGTTGGTAAACAGTGTGTTCCATAATAATTCTTTTTCAATCTGATATACTTTACAGTGTAACAAAACATCTATAAATATTTCTTAGTTGGAGGTTCGATGGCATGTGCAAAATTAGTATTAACATAACTGATTAAATTCTGTGATATCTTCGCTATTGATTGATACAGTCCATTGCGTTAAAAATCTATTGCAAAAATAAATCTTAAAAAAAGAAGTCTTTTCGTTTATTGTCGCTACTATCATTGAGTATTCTTACAGTCATAATATATTTGAAAAGAAATATTGCTAGCCATAAATATACTAGCAACGGTTTTTTTCTTCAATGCTAGACTTTTGTTATGTCATTGTAAATAGTGAATATAAAAATTATCCCTGTTTTAAGTTTCACAACAATTGAGGTAAATTGTTAAGAGATTTTAAATAATTTCTTCGGAATATAAATATTACTATGATAATCTAACTGCAAAAAGGATGGACAAAATAAAAAGCAATTTCTTCGATCATTATATCAATCATTGCTAAGTATTGATTAAAATTTTGCACTATTAATAAATAATTCTAAAAAAAAAAAATTTCAGATTAACCCAACTATTTAAAATCATATTTTATTTATATTAATATTATTCCGCCCTATCAATAATTTCTAATAAGCAACATAAATGGATAGAATTACTTTAAGAGAATGAATCGTTGGCTACATATCTACATATTATAAATACACATATATTAAAACAGTTATTTAATAAAAAACAACAAAAGGTTTACTACTATTCCCACAATTTATAATATGAAGATCAGGATATGTTATAGGTCAGGCGTGGGGAACCTGCGGTTTTTTGGCTATTCTAGTACGGCGTTTTGACTGATGTCATTTAATTTTACATGTCATATATTTTCTTTGATCAAAAATGTATACGTAAGAGCTTGGAAAGAGAACGTTATAAATTGAAATATTGTTCGACAGTCGAAATGCATATACATACTCTTACAAGTGTAATGTGGGGTGACGGACGTACTATTTGATCTTGTAGCTTGAGGTATTAAAAAAAACGAATTTACTTACGAATTAACTTATCCCCAATTCAGAGCTGTACGTAAACAATCATTAAAACGTGAATTATCTCGTTTTAATCTTGCTCAGTTAATCGTCCTCAGTATTATTTTATACATACCTATACTGAATTATTCACAATGACGGTAAAGTTTAATCTACCAGATGTTGAATTGAAGGAGGAATCAATAATGCTCAATCCTCTTATGCAGTCACAAATTTATTGAATGCCACAATATTTACCTCAATTGAGATTTAGTGTTGAATGCATATTCAATTTAATATTGAGGTTTTTGCAAATTAAAATTTTACAAATCACACAAATGAGTATAAAAATATATCAAAGGCAGCTGTGATAACCATAATCATCATATTTTACGAATAGTAAAACTTATTTAAAATGAATGCATGATATTTTTTTTTGTATTTGCGACGCCACTGTTGTTATAAAATTATTAAGCGAGAAGAAAAGATCTTTTTTAAATACGCTTATAGAAACAATTTAAATATTGAAAGAATAACATTGCCACCAAAATTTTATTGTGATTTCAAGCATTATTAATCAAAACATATTTTTTTTAGTGCTTCTGTGCAGTGAAAACAACAAATTAAAACGAAAGTTACTCTGAAATTTGTGATGGCTTCCTGGTGTTATATATTTTTGATTATTGCTTTAATTGTCCAAATTGGTCAAACAAGGCCATTGTGCAAAAATGACCTAACTACTGTGACGGGGATGTTTGAAAATATGACACCTGAAAGAAGTGACTATCGTACAAAACGGCATATGCGGTGTTGGCATAGACATAAACCAACTACTACAACTGAAAAAACTCCAGATATTGATATCAGGACCAATTTTGTTCCAGAAGCAACAAATGCAGTTCAATAAATAAAATACAGTAACGTTATGTTTCTTAGACACCCGAAATATTTTTGTTTTAATAAATTATGAAATACAATGTTTCTCACCAAATTTCAATGTTTCAAAACTTATAAAACAATATTTATAACTGAGTTTTCTTGATATATTATCAATAATTCCACATTTCGCTTAGCACTGAAAACAAATTCAAAATAATAATGAGAAATTACGCGTAACATGCAATGATATAACTTTTGCAAAATCCGACACGTATTCTTAAAAAAATAACTTGTCAGTTTCATACTGTTCGCTTTCTTTCTAGTATATTTAATTCTTCTTTATTACAATATTTTGTATAGTACGCACGTGAAAAATATAATTTTGTAGTCGTAGCGATTGAGAGCATAAAAGGTGTTATAATATTAAACATCAGAGTAAGAGAGTATTTTTAATTGTCAGATAAAATGATTAATTGCATATTCAGTCTACTATTCAGAAACTATCATAATCATAATAGCACCGTTATTTTAAACAATAAATAAAATAAAGTTCAAACAAACAAAAGAAAGGTTAAGTTATATCACGAGTATATATAATATATATATTCAAAATAGACAAATTGTCATATATTCAAAACGTGTATATTCATAACTTATTAATTGAACCGTTGTACTCGTGTTCACATCTTCATTCGTTAAAAATTAAATCATTTTTGTAAAATAATGAATTCTTTTTGTAAATTGGTTTACTTAATTATGGTATTTGCCCAAATAAACTGTATGGACGGAAAGGTCGATTTTTTTTCATTAATATTAGATGATGGTGGAAAAAAATATACAGCACAAACATACAATGGGCCAAGTTTTACTCCTGAAATAATTTTTCCGGAGAATCCATCAAAAGATTTCTACTTTTCTCGCAGGAAGCGTTCTGTTGAAAATGATTCTCAATGGGAAGATCGCATACGGAAATTATACGCAAGACATCAGGAAAAATAGTTCGGCGTTAAGAAAAATTTGCCCCTTAAAATGATGATGTGTATAAAACACGCAGGAAAAAGAAAGCATATGAAAATAATTCTATCATTCACTTCTGTGCTCCGGATAATTTTCAAACGAATTCAAATGCTATCATGAAATATATAAATTCAGCTATTGGTGACAAAGTGACGATTATGATTCCTAGCTTTTATCATGCTAGCATACAAAAGTGAATATTCTTGTTATTTTTAAAGTTTTAACTGTTACATATTTTAGCAGGAAATCATTGTATTTAAATAAATAAAATATATTTTTTTCATATTAAATACTCATTTTTTTTCTTTAATAATAAATGAATTCAAATTATAATACAACACAATATCTTACATTCCAATTTGAGCGATAATTTATTTATTTTAGTATATATATTCTATTCAAAATTGATGTTTTTCTATGATTGGATCAAAAATATTCTGTGAAATTATAATTTATCGATGGTTTTCATTGGGCCACTGCTACTTGAAAATTATGAAATCCTTTCAAAAAAAATTACTGACTTTTAGTATATATTGCATATTTTAATGTGATATTGTATAACACAAAAAAATACAGGTACTTTGTTAATTGCTTGTGTAACCTGATGGCGCTATTACAATGAAACTAATTTCAATTTAATAATAAATGGAGTTGCTACCGAAAACATTAAAGAAATTTTGTGTTTTACATAAAATATTAATAAAACTTGAGAATGATATTGTTATTTTTTTCCTTTGATGAAATTTGTAATTAAAAAGTATATTTATTAACCTGTAACCTTATTTAGTAAAAATTAAATACATTTTTATATTACCGCAAGAAACCGAACTTTTATTTTAAAAATATTGAAGCTTTCGAATCTGAAAATGTTAAAGGTGTTTTTTCTAGTTTTCCAAAACAAACAAAAGGATTTGGTTTGGTATCAATGTGCTACACGACTTATTTCGAAGAAACTACTGGAATAAAAGAGGTTTTCAACTAAAACAAGAAATTATATAACATTTTCTAAATATAAATATTATGGTAGAGATATCTTTAACGTCATCATTTTTTTTAAAAAGCACAATTATACGATGCGATAAAATAGATGCTATCTTTGATAAATATCTATTTATTGCATCACCTTTTACGGCTGCTATTCATGAGGATTGAGTTGAATACACAATGAAGATTTCTGTATTGACAATTTTATGAACTCTTTTAATTTTTTTGTGGATTTATGATTCAAAAGTGCTTATTTTTAAATAATAAAAACATTATTTAAGTAGTATTTTATTTTCACAATATATTTAATGATCAGAACTGATCAATCGATAACGCTCACGATGAGCAAAATTGGTCTTGATCATAAAATATTCTACAAATAGTACTTACAAATGTCAAAATAGTGACAGTAATCACCGTATAAGGAATAGTAAAATATCATTACTTTTAAATAAATACAAATTTAATTTTATCATTTCAATACTGCGATATCACTTTGCTTTAGAATCCCCTCTCTTTATTTTTCAATGACCATGAAAATAATAATAATTTTATTAGAAACTCTCTGTCTGATACGATGAAAAATTAAGCTTTTAATGTGTGTTCAGTAGGTGAGTCATCAGCGGATTTTTTAAAAATCAGCTTCAGGTATTTCAGAATTAGTCTTATTTACGATTGTGTCTAATGAAGTTTCTCGTTTTGAAGAGTGGCATGAGAAACAGTTGATAAAAATAATAGACAAACAATCATTTTGTGACAAGACAACCATAACAGCGTACTGATGATCGCGATGAAGGACATTTTACAAAGACGATTAACCGACGATGTATTTGATAAATTGAAAAAAACGGTAAATCAGAGAACAATGAACGCTTGAGCGATAAAATTGGGTCTCATCGAACAATCTTTTTTTTTATTTGTATGCAAAATATAAGGCCCATTTTTCGATAAGTTAAAAAATAAAGTCCTCAATTCAAGTAATCGGAAATTTGATACCCTTCAAAGAATCATTATAGTGTGTGTTCTTCAATTTACTGTATTGGTACACGTAGATAGATTTTATATTTTCTGGATGACAACCAATGTGCGTACTTTATACAATATAATGGCGTCGCAATTTCCAATGTTATCAGTAATGTTTATCGTTGTTTGTATAAATAATAGTAAAATTAACATCAGCGATAATTTCATAAAAAATCGTAGATATATTCTCCACGATTTGCAAATTGTGCAAAATAAGCACAAAGTAGATTATATTTCCGTTAATCATAACAAGTAATAATTTAAGTAAAATTTATTATTGTAGTGCATTAATATATATGTTATCTTGTCATTTCAATTGGCAACTTCGTCGATTGAAGATTTATTCTCTAACAAAGTAAAAATGAATTCGTTGTTTAAATTATTTTTTTCATTTTTATTTTTTGTTAATATTAACTATATTGACGGATATGACAGTGATTTAAAATCAATATTATATTTAAAGTCGGAAGATTTGAAGAAATATCCTCAGAAATCATCACGGTTGATCTCTACTCCGGATACACCAATTGAAGATAATTTTTATACTCGTGTTACGCCGGTGGAATCGTCCAACGTCTTAAGTAGTGACAGTGACCGCTTCGAAGAAGAGAACTCTTCGCGTGACAAGAGGTCTTCTGAAAATAGTCCACAGTGGAAAGATCGTCTTCAGAAAGTATACGCAAAGCGTCAAGAAAAACTATCTCGACGCCAAGAAAAACTCGCCTCTGAAAATGATGGAAGTAAAGAACATAATGGAAAGATGAAGGCGTGTGCTCATAATCCAAATATTCATTTCTGTTCTCCAACTGATACTCAAACAAATTCAAATGCAATTGTCAAGGAAAATGGCGTAGTTGACGGTGATATTTTGGTAGATAGTGATTATAAATAAAAAGTTTTTTGAATTCGCAAATATGTTAATTTATGACAAAATTTTTGATAAACATAATGTTATAACCCAAAAATATATATATTTTATTAAAGAATAAATAAACAGAAATAGTATTTTTCCTTTCCTTATAAATATACTCAGCTTCAAAAAAAATGTTTTTGTGTTCAAAATGTTTCGTTGAAACCTTAACAAAAATATTTGAAATTGAATGTTTTTTTCAATTAAAGCTCCCCCTTTTTAAGGTTCTAGACAAATTAAAAAGAAAAAGGGAGTATTTTTTGGTTTAAATTCTTTTAAAATAAAGTATTTGTAATCTATAAAGCTTCTGCATGTTATAACTGATGTGTAGTGAGAGAAACATGTTTGAAACTTGCAAAATCATCATTCATTATCAATCTGAATACGAATAAAGATTCTAACAAACATTTATCTTATCAGTGATATCAGAAGCTATTTTTAGGTGATTTATATTTAATAAAATGGCCTGGTGCTTTTATCTAATTTGGTGATAATATTATTACATATTGTTATCACCACTTCTCCTATCGATAATCTTCAAAATATAAGTATTCACTACTTTATGTAAATGAATGCGGAGTATTTTGCAAAAATAAATATATGAATGCAATGCTTTGTACAATTTTTTTGTGCTATTCATTCAATGAAAGCTCGTTTAAGAACAAGAAATCTTACGATAGCTCTTTTAAGACAAATCTGATTTACATTTTTAATATTTGCCATATGCAAACACATTCTTCTTGCAACTTGAGCTACGCGTATTGAGCGGATGGGCCCGCCAAGACACTGTACTTTAAGCTCATCTAAATGCAAGGGCTTAGAGCTTTTTTGGCCAAAGCGGAAACCAATATTATTTTATCAGAATTATTTAATTCAGTATCCAAAATGAGCTTCTTAAAACGTTAAAAATTTTAAGATAATGGTATCAAAAAATTCTCAAAGAAAAACAGATTATAAAAAAAAATTGTTTAACATACGTCAATAATATAAATTCTCGATTGTGACATGATTTGACATTACTTTCTAAGAACGGCAAAACACTTATTATTAGATTGATTCGATTATAGTCAAGAGTATTTTGCGAGGAGCTGAAGCCATCTGCAAGGTACGTTTTCTGATAAAAAGAAATAAATATCATAAGTAAGTCACCTCATCACTTTTACTGATAATGAAAAGAATATGAAATACATCTCAACTTAAATAAAAAAAAAACTGGATTAAGATAGATCTAGTAACGAGTGAATATTTAGTTATTTATAAAATATATAGCTATTTCTTTTTTTATTTTTAAGTATCAAAATTTTTTAAATAATTCATAAATCGATTTTTAAATCAATTTATGGAATTGGTTGTATTTGAAATTTTAATCCGACAACACAAGACATGGTTACAATAAATAATCTGAAAAACAAATAATATTTTACATTTAAGATAGAGTAATTGAAAGCAAACTATCGTGCTTGAAATTTTATGGAGCTCAATCTTATTATAATAAAAAAATAAAAGTATTTTTATGATAGTAATATGCTTACCATTGTTCTACCATACAATTCTCATAGGTGGTAAGTATATTAACATAGTTTTTATGTTTCAAGATATATCCTATAACTTTTGACAAAAGATCGCTTTACTCTGCAAAAATTTGACAACTATGGGCAGTTGGTAAGTATTTGTCGAGAAAATAAACCAAATTTTCGTCGGATTATGTATATTTTTTGAAATTTCTTCAAGAAACTTGTGGTGAAAATCGATTCTTAATTGAAAAGTGCAAGGGATCTAATAATGGCCATAACGTGGCGTCATCCCTGGCTGTAAAACGGCAGGATCCGTGTGCACAAATATGTATATTTTTCCTCCAGACAAATTGATATTGCCTTAGCAATATTTCCCGTAACACATGTTTCGCATTACGGTCCCAGCCAAAGGATAACATAATGTGTGCCGAGTGTGGGATACAGTTTCCCGTCATACCTGTGTCTCTATCTGAAGAAAATGTCTTTCAACGAATTAAATATATCGCTCACTAAAGCACTCTATGCTAAATAATATTACGTATGTTAGTATATTATTACAATTCGTAGATATGTCGCAAAAGGGGGCACGGGTTTCGACGAATAAAATGTCGACAAAAAAGATTGGGTAGCACCCAAAAATACTAAAAACGATATTCAAATTTCTTTTACAAGCGTTCTTTTTTGTCATATTCTATTTCAAAACATTACACAGAGACCTAAAAATAGCCTGAAATATCACTCGCTATTTATAACTCAAGAAAACTTTTTATTTTTATTTAAAGATTGAATGCGTATAATTAAAAGTATTTTTAGTCAAGTGATGATTTTTAAAATTTTGAAATTTGGTTGTGCACTTTTAAGCTAAATTTCTGATACTAATACACTGCCAACTTTCAAATATTGTTGTAGCGGAGTATTAATTAATTACTTAAAATATAGTTGAATTATTCCATGATTCAATCAAATGATTGGCACCATTATCGCTAACCGATTACTCAACAAGAATTGAAAAACGAAAATTTACATACTAACAGTAGCAAGACACACAATCAATGATGTTTTTTAGGAAACACCAAACAACTTCGTATGATAAAATAATGTATCTATTTGCATGTGTTGGCGTATTATTTGAATAAATTATTGATAACAATTTTTGACGATCTCTGTAAACCTTAAAACAATGCTTTTGTTTAGCATATTTTTCTTTAAAATAAACCTTCTATATTCATCGTCAAAAATGCATCGCGAACAAAAGTTGTTTCATAATATTATGTTATCGTAGCTTAGAATTTAGGTGGCGCTCGAAACCGGGTCGTTTGTGTCACATGTCGGAAATGTTACATTGGGTCATTTTCTCTTTTAAAAACTGCTTGCAACAAATCACTTTTGAAGGAAGAATGATGCAGGAGTGGGAAAAACAATATTTTTTGTGTAATTTTTATAATTTCGATATTTTTCTTAGTTATACAAATCGGATTATATTACATTTAAAAAGAAAACATCTTTTTTTCTGTGCCAGACTAAAAATTAAAAATAATTACGTTTTTGAAGTGTAGACTGTTCTGTCAGTCGTAAATGATTTTATTTAATACCAAGCTTTCAAAGCCATGAGCTTTCAAAAATGCAACCGTTTTTGGGAGGGAAGTTATCAAAAAAAAAAAAAAAATATGCCAATACAGTACAAAAACTCATATAAACAGTTTTCAATTCCGAGTAACACCATGTGAAAGTTAACGATTAATCTATTAAAATTGCATATTTTATATTAATAGATACATAACACATTCTATTGTTTCCTCCACCACCGGAATGTAAGCTTATACAGCTTTCAGTGTTATACATTTACCAAAATAAATCAAAAAAAAAATCCGTGCATTATATAATAATATATGTTCCTGATCGAATCGTAAGCAACTTAAAAGTTGATATCATTGCCTTATACCGTTCAAAGGTTAAAAGACGCTTTGAAACTGTGTATTGCTGATTACTTAGTTGTTTCCAATAAAGGCAATTAAACTATAAGTTAGAGGATTTTTTTCTATGTTTTAATAATTAACATAACGAGGAAACTTCACATTATATGATATAAGCAAACCATTGATTTAATGCGATACTAAAAATCAAACTGCAATAAAAACTTAAGTAAAAAAACAACTATAACAACTAATATTTTTTAAAAACTACACAATTCTCAATATCATCGCTATTTCTAAAAAAATATATAAAATTTAATCTGCCGTTCTATTAAACTGAATTCAGAGTAAATAAAAAAACACTGAAGATAAAGTTAGAACATTGAAACAACATTAAGTTATTTATACAAAACAAATCACTGTTTTGGCTCATAAGAACAGTAACTTGGGAAAAGTAAGTCTATTTCCCATTCAATTTATGACACATTTCTATTTTTCTCTCTACAGACGTTAACCCATTACAATCTAATAGAGAATCGCGAGTGTGCTAGGAAGGCGTCGGGGGGCAGATTTGTGAAAACAAACGTGCGTTGGCAAATCGGAAATAATGACGTGATATTTGACTGGCAGAACGGAAATTTGTTGCCACGGGCTATCGGTTTATCTGCGTCAACCACCGCTACAACTTGATCGAATATGAATCGCTTTGAAATGTTTTTAGTTGGATTTCTGAGAATTTTCGTACTAAAAGCTTAGCACGCCTTGAACAGTTTCTAACTAAAATGGATTTCTGAGTGATATAATGATCGTTAAGACTTGATTTATACAACACATCAAGGCATAAATTACTGCTAAAAGATACAGGCTGTCCTCGACTTACAAACGAGATACGCTATTGATCTTTGGTCGTACGTCGGATTGAATTTATAACCGTCTGCATCCGTTTACAAACTATCACAGATTATATTTATTAATTATTATTCGCAAATTTTTTTAACGCTTATTCTTTTAAATATCTATAAAACTACATAACTCTAAAGAAAATTGTTTTTTACACGCCACTCGACTTTCAATTCAAAATTTACATTATTACAAAATGGTTATAATATCTTTTCTTTTGGGGTAGATAGACCTTAAGTTAACATTAAAAAAATTATTTAGACTTCAACATAAATAAAATCAAAATGTTAAACTCTACATGCTTAAATTTACTACTCTAAATAGCTTTAAAAATTATTTTATAAGAAAATGTTTTTATAATTAGGTTCAGAAGTTTACTTATACAATAAACTTAAATAAAACTATTATATGGCTTAATAATATTGCATTGAGCGTCGATTTTAACTTACTGGTGATGACAATCATTGCATTGATGAGGGCTTATAACCATTATGTTTTTTTAAAAAGCGTTTATTGTAGTAAATTATAATTTAAATTTAATATATGATATTATTATTTAATAATTAAACAATGAATTTAGCGTAAAATGTAAAACGATTATAACAGTGTCTGTTTTTGTAACAATTTGATCATCATCAAATGCAACGCACGCACCTGCATTCAGAAAATTACAACGCCGAAGCATGATGCATTTATGCAACTGTTTTAGCGGAGTTGCAATAATTAAGCCGCCCCGTCGACGAATGCAAGAGTAACTCGCGGATTCGAACGATTCGCGTTGCAATCAACAGGCTATTGTTTGCTGTTTTTAGCTGCGAGGGCGCGCTTTAAAGGTACAACCGACATGTAGTAAACGCTTTGATAAATAAGCACTAAATTATTGTATTTCAAAATATGATAATTTTAACATTTATAATATATAAATGATAGCTACCATTTTTTACATTTTAATGACAAAATCACACTTCAAATTGTCCAAAATTTTACAGTAAATCTTCGCGATAGCTTTTAAATATCTATTGATCTATCAAAACTAATATTGCTCTATTTTAAGTCATGCAGTACAAACGCCTTAAGGAATATTTGTGTGATCAATGCATACCGTACAAAGTCTGTTTTTTTTTCTTAATATGTATGTGTTTTTCAAATTCCATCTATAAATAATATCGTCTATCAGTATTTGAATTATAACAACACACAGACTTTTTCTTATTAAATAACTGAATAATCGATTTGAAACAAAAGACGCGAGCATTTACTATGTGTTCAAATTTAAGATTTGTTGCTCTTTTCTGTGTCACTTATTTGGCTATAACAAGATCGTCTACTATTTCCACTCTGAATAAAATTTGGGAGAACGTGTCTATCTTAGAAATGTATTCTCTATCGCTTAAAGTTACAAGTGCTAAATACGTTTATTAAAATTTAAAAAAAAACCATAATGCTTTGCAGCTGATAGTAATTGGTATCAAATTTTGATAGCTTTCACTTCGCTTAATCTCACTGTTAGTTCATGTTAGCTTAGCATTCCAATTCTCGGTCACTTAGTCATGTTTTACAACATACCGTTTTAATTAAGAGCTTATTGTCAAATTGCAAACAATAAGCTGCGATAAACTTCTATAATTTCGAAGAATATTTATTTAATACTCTTAAAATTATTTTCCCAACTAGAAAGCTAATATAATCGACAATCCAAGTTTTACAAACATATTTTTATTTTCAGTTACTATGTTAAGCCGAACGTAATGTTTTTTATTAGATACAACTAGGGATGGTAATGAATAAATATTTAAAAATATTATATATATATATATATATACAGATTTATTACTTAATTAAGCTTTATTTAATTTCTGTAAACCTTTTATATTTTTTAAATACAAAAACACAGTTTTAGTAATGTTTACCCAAAATAATATTTTTAAGATCAAGATAAGCTTAACTCAGAACAAACTGATAATCAGTTAATAATTCTCGCAATAAGCGAAACCGGTCCTAGTCGTAAACATAATGTGAAAATATTACTAAAAGTTTTTTTTTATTATTCATCTATAATTCCTTTCCAACAAGAAGTGACAGTTAACACATTAAAAGTAAATATATCAAGATCTAAGTTTCTGTGGGTCAACATATGTCATGTCCGATTTTAACAAATTCTTAAATTTTTATTAATTTACAATTAATTCGTTAAAGTATCTGTATTCAAAACATATAACACGCCACTTTCTATTTCACTTAATAATTCAAATGTGCTTCAAGGAGATCTTGTTTTAAATTTAAAATAAATATAATATATACTTTTTTTTGGTTTTAATTGTCAAAGCTTTCACACCTGACTGCTATTTACTGACAGAAACTTTGGAAGTCAGCAATCTTAGAATTTTCATTTATTTTTTGATTTCATGGTGGAGAGTCTTGATAGAAAGTCAGTGGTATTTAAATTATCTTTTTACTAAAATCTTCCACAAAATCTTTTAACTTGTAAGTCAAGAGTATCTTCCATCATGGCATACGATTCATATATTCTTGAATTCTTTCTCGTGAATACAAAATATATGTGTGAAAAAAATAAACGTATGATTTTGAAACTGAATAATGTAAACGCAATACCGTGTTTCCATTCCATTGGCGTAGAGTGTAGACGTATAAATTTGTGAAGATTTTTCCACAAACACCGATTCGCTTGTTTATCTCCACAGCGTTTACTGTTTGAATGACAAAATGACATGAACGTTTTTTTATGTTTTCCTTGTCATACAAAACAGGAGTGTTAAACGCCGATACAGCATTTTCACACAATATTTTTTTAGCTGACACTTCAAACAAATAAATCTATTTTACATTACAAACTCTCCAATTTATTTAATGAATTTTAAGCAAATTTTGTTTTAAATTTGGAGGAAAATGACCAAACAAAAAGGCTTGATTATAAAAAGATAACTGAAAAATGTTCTTCGGTACAAATTCTTTCGCTTAAACGAAATACAATAGTCATAATAATGTATAAGGTATAAAAATTATAATTTATAATGTCAACCTGTTAAGTATTGAATGAATGAAAATAAGGGGTATCTGCATGAATAAAAATCAATATGTGTGTGTCTGTTTGTCCTTTATTCATTACTACACTATTCATCCGATCGATATGAAAAATTAAAAATTTCTTAAGTTACCTTCCGTAAAGGTTTTTAATAATACAAGTATTGATTTGTTTTACAGATAAAATAAATGTATTTGAAAAATCGTTTTAGTTCGTTATCCGAATATATGTTATTTGTCCGGACACTAAAGTATTTCGTGATAGTATACCTTTTTTCCGATTTGTTCGCAGTCTGAACTGTTTGTTAACCGATTACCCAGTGCATTTGTCAAATTGACCGGCTTAGCTTTTGGCCATTCTCACGTAGAACGATGTCAATCGTCTTACTAACCACTCAAACAATTCAGCTTATCATACTACTTATAAATAATTTACTAACAAATAATACCAAAAAATGTAAAAATCAATTTTTGTCACTGATAAGCGGGAACTAATAATGTAAAGTTATGTTAGTTTAACATTCGTATGAAAGTCAGTATTTGAAATCATACGCCGCTGCCGTATTAATTGTCGAAATCAATTTAAAATATTTGCTCTCTCAGTCACCAAATGTGTTATATTGAATATAATACAGCATGCTTTTATTTAAATCATGTAAGAATATTCCGAGTTATCACTTTTAAGGTGTTAACGGTCACTTCTTGATGGATATATAAATAATAAAAACACATTTTTAGTACTAATTTCCACAATATATTTTTTCATCAGGACCGGTTTCGCTCATCGCGACTATTATCGACTCAGTTGATCATATGAATGAACAGTATCAGTTTACTTTTAAAAAAACAGTTATAATGAAGTTTTAGCGTTTACTTGGCCGATCAATGAATTACATGATATAGAAACAATATCTTCATGAATACTCATATAAAAAAAAAATTCATCAGTATTAATAAAGACATTATAAAATTTATTGATATGGGTTTATTTCAATTCTATTGATTATAAGTTTTGAATGCTATTTAATGGTTAGAGATTAATAAAGGGAAAAACTAACAATATAGTATACCAATATGAATGGATATAAGTAGAGCGCTTTCTATGAGGTGCTTTCAAAAAAAATCACCTTATTGTTGGCAAAACGTTTGACTATACAATATGTTGAAAATCCCTTAAAAATTGTACAATCCGTGTAACAGCGACCTGACACTCCACCGGGATATGGATTTATATATGTCAGTCGGCCTGTGAAACGCAAGCCTGACAAGGAAGCGAGGAGGATTTCATAAAAGAATAAAAACAAACTTATTCCATCGCAATTTATAAAAGCTCGAAAGCTCGTTTTGACTGTTGTGTTTATGAAAAGATTACAGTTGCTACGCATATTTCTGTAGTTTTTCTTTGAACATTGCGCTGCAAAACATTTATCTTTACGAGCATTCCTCTTATTGTAGAAATTTATTGTATTCAACTACGATAATAACTCCTATACACCCAGTCCTTTTTTTACGCTATAGATTGGTTCCAGAAAAAGTCGCGTAAAAAAATAACAACTACAACAACGTAAACAACTTTCATATAATTTGATAAATTGGTTCCAAAAACTTTAATATCGCGTAAAAAAGTACCAGAAACGTATGAAAAACCAAAATTTGCTCTTTGAAATTCGTGCAAAAAAATTATATATTTTATGATTTTATATACACTTATATGAATTATTAAAGACCGAGAAAAGTACTTTTCAACGAATTTAATAAATGCATTGTGTTTAAACAAGTTTACGAGTGGACATATATCCCATGATTTTACACGATTGCATTATATGTCTTTACACACCCTAAAACATAAATTCGCATAGTATCCGATACACTTGTCAACATTTGGCAATTGTATGTGAATTTAAAAAAATGGAATGCTTTACAAAATTAAGTTTTAAAAATACTCAAATTTTTTTATTTAAAAAAATAATATAAAAATTTCTTCTTAAAAACGAATTTGTGGAAAAAATTCCAAAGAAATCGCCTATAATTTAATTCGCGTAAAAAGAGGACTGGGTGTATTTAGAAATGCGTTTATTTTTCATAATCCAAACAATATTTAATATAATTTAAACAGTTTTCCATTACAAAAATTCGTTTATGTTACTTTATTTTCTTACTCAGTCGTCTTAGACAACTTTTCTTTTACAAATTTAGTAAGGATAGAACACACATAACTATGATTGAACAAGTGGCAAGCGAACCGCTTTTTCTACGATTTGTATTTTAGAATTAGAAAGCATGAAAGACTTTTTATTGATTGGATTGGCATTCACTTGGTAGAACTCGACTATAACACGGTGAAAAAAATAGCAATTATATTTTTTTCATCGTGTTAAGGAATTTTTAGTCATAACAAGCGCCCATGCCTTCAAATAAAATCAATAAAACAAATGAAAAGCTGTTATTTGTAGAAGTCAAACCCGTCACACGTTAAAATGACAATATTTTCTGAACCACGAGGCCAATTTAAAGTTTTATTTTAACAAGATTACGACTGGTTTTGCTCAACTCGAGTAGTATCTGTTTGAGAGTTATTTATTATTTTAACACAATTCTTTTTTGCCCCGACGTTGAAGTAACACATTAACAGTAAAATTCTGAGATAATTGTATGACCTCTTTTCTTAGAATGACTTATTCTTGAATTTTTATATGTTAATCAAAAACTTACTCCTTTTATGTCGTATATCATAATCAAAAGAACATTCACGTATTTAGATTTTTTTCTGACAAAACTTATACATATATTTAAATATTTAACTAAATTAATAGCCCATTGATATTGAATCGAAAAGCATTTACATAAATATGAATATATAATATTAAATTATATAGAAAACAAATTATTTTTAGGAAACTTTACCTATTAATCGACAGATTCTAAATGTATTGAATCATATTATTTTTTATATATGATAATGTTTTACTAAATACTAAGACAGAGATTATCAATGAGCCAATTAATGTAAAAGTTTTTTCAAATAATATCAAACGAACTATAAAGAAATATGTTTTTATTTTCTTATATACATATATAAAATAAAAGAGTTCGTTTTCAAGCAAATTGTTTTCATGTAGATACATTGAGCTTACAATAAATAGAAAAAGTGATTATTCATTAATCGTCAGAAATCAATTCAAAACATACAATACAATCGTAATTTCCAACATATATTATGATTTGTTTTGATTTCATAAATTTGAAGCTTTCCAATATAAATATTTGTGAGAGTGTATATTTTTTAACTATTTTGAGGTTAGATTAAATGTATTTGTTCACCACCTCTGTTTCTCATGTAGGAAACGTACAATCTGAATAAACCAGTTTAATAAACGATGTAATACATACTTGAATTAAATACATTTCCGTCACTCAAGAAGAGATGGTAAAGGTAAGTTGTGAAAAATAAATAAGACTATTTGGTCTGTTTGTTACTCGGTTTTTACTCAAAAAATAAAATAATAACACGTGTTATAAGATAATATATGTGTATATTTTCCTACAAGCCAATAAATATCTGTTATTTAAAAATAAGTCATACAAATCATGCAAATTCGAAGACTTGGATTCGAATAATATAATGAACGACCAATAACTTCGAGCAAACGGCTAAAGAGCAACAAATTCTTAAATATTGTTAACAAAAAAATGTTGATAAATATTATTAAAAAATGCACATAAAAACGTTTTTATACAAAGAAAAAAAGTTTATATGTACACACTAAAGGTAGACAATTTTTGTGTATAAAAAAATATGACTGTATTTAAATAGTGCTAGGCTATTTTTTACTATTACTATGAGCTTTTTTGTTCCGAAGTGTTAAATTATTATTAAGCTCAACATAATTTGTAATAAAATCTGACATGACTCATTTTGGAGCCACTCAATATTAAAAGCAATAATAAAGCTGTCCTCTTTATGCAGAGGGGTGAAAATACAAAAGCATGGCTGGAAGGTTTTTTTTTAGTTCTAGCATGGTAAACACAACATATTAAATTATTTAAATAAATTTTGCAGTGCTTTTGAATAACTCATCAAAAGTTTTTTTATCAAAATATAATACTATATTTGACCAAATATTATGTATAGATTTTAAGGGAGCAAGAGTCGATATTTGTTTCGTAATTATAATTCTCTTTTTCTTCTCGATTAAAAGAAATTAATTTGAGAGTTATAAATAAAATCTTTCAGAGCAAAAAATCCCATATATCAATAAATTAATTGAATGGTATTTACTTTGTGGAATTCCATTATAGCACAGTGAAAAAATAGCAATGTATTTTAGTTGTACAAAATTTATACGATATATAGTTGATAGCTATTTAGGCTTACACATTCATCAGAATTAGTTCTAAAATAGCTTATAATAAGCAAACTTCAAATTTACAAGTATCTAAGTGAGGAAATAGTTTACAAACTATTTTACAAAATATAACATATCTAAACGAAGTTAATTTGTATAATTATCTTTAAACTATTTTACAAGTTCCAGAACGATTTGTTTTTTGGTATGTATAGAAAATAATTGATTGATGATTAATTGATAATGGTTGTGATGAGTGAAAGCATATCTGGTCTCTATATTATAAAATTTTGGAATAGTTACTTAAAGTTGTGATCTTTTTGAATAAATATAAATCCTTTATACCAAAAAGAACCAAATTATAAGTTTAAAGTGTATATTAAAATTCAAATTTTTGCCACATGATTTCAAGCAGCAGGTTAATTTTTATTAATGAAATTTTCCTTACTTTAATTTTCAATTGTTGAAACAGCTTTTTAGTGTTTTACACGTACCAAGTATACACTATTCAGAGAATATTTTCAATTAATTTGTCACTAAAATTTGAATAAAATTAACTTTTTTATAATATTGAAATGATAAAAGTTAAATACTGGGAAATTTGAAACTATAAGACATCCAGTGTTTCTTTGTCTCTCTGATTAAAGCGGTCGTCCAAAATAAAGTACAGCTGGTAATACTGTTTGGGTGTATCGGGGGATTAGCGAGCGATACATCACCAACGCTGGCGGAAGCGCTCATCCATCCTCATTTTCCCACCCTAGTAAAAATCCTTGAAGAAAAAGCCAAAATCCTGCCGACGCCCGTGTGAAAAAAAAAAACTCTACTTTTTCTTGAAATAATAATGCTTCTTTTGTTCCTTCGACGATTATTTTTCCGCTTTAATTGTGTTTTCCTTCCTACTATAAAATTATTTTTTTCAATTTTTAAGACTGGAAATACTAAACCTTATTTTGTTAATATTTTTTCCCTAAAAACGGCTTTCTCAAAGAAATTTTTGTATAAAACTACTATTTTTTTTTCACATCAAAGACTCTACATTTATTAAAAACCACCAAAGCCGTATGAAATAAATTGATAGTGTGGTTTAAATAAAATGAAAGCTCAACAAATTATTTTTGCGTCCTTTAAAGATATGAATTCAGTTAAAAGCTAAAATTGACTACACATTACTCTCTGTTTAATACTTATTTTCATACATTAAAATGAATCTTTAGAAGTATGTTTTAATAGTTTGCTCTAAAATTGTCTTTTATTTTAGACTCGTTCAATAACTACACATGTGACAATCATTGAGATGCAAAAATATGTTTATGAAAAACCATTTAGCAGTGAATCAGACAGTAAACTAAAATATAAAAAATAGGAGAAATTATTTTTTCCTTAATTCTAGTTTCGGGAATGAATTCTTTTCTTATTATATTGATATCTATAGATCATTTTTTCTTTCTTATCACATGATAATTTTAATTTAATGAAAATATCTTTATATCAGTGTAGGCTTAAAATACGCTTTTTGAATCTATCTAATGTTATTCAGATAAAACTTTTGTAATTACAAGCTAATTTTTTTCTTTTACATAAACATTTTTAATTTTAATATGCTATCTACAAAGTTTGTCATATAATAGATATTAACATTGATTATAACGATATCAAATTTTTATTTGTGATAAATATCGTAAGAATATAGCATTAACGGATTTCCAGTTCTTTAAAAAAATAACGATTTTATCTAGTTTTGTAATAATATATCCTTATTAATGAAATATTGACACAACTGCATTCCTATTGAACTGAACTGAACTGACTTTAATTTTAATGTGAAAAATAATCCAAGATAAGTTTATATGTTTCTGCTATGATAAATTAACATGCAGTCACGAGTCTGCAATAATAACTTAGTTGAAAATCAATATTACATGGTTGCCTTTCACGATTTCGGTAACTTGTTATTTAGCAGATGAAATATTTCCGAAACATTTTCTGATCGGAAATATTGTGACTGCCAAAAATGTTCAAACTTTCATGCCATTTTAAAATTAACCAAAAGAAAATGTTCAAAATAAATTATCTTAATATGGAAAAATTGGTTTGATTTACATGTTCTAATGTTGAATCTGATCACCGTTATTCTTTCTAGGAAGAATATCGGGATAATTTGAGTGACTTAATTATCAAATGTTTATAACTTTAAAAGATATTGTTGACCAAAAGACGATTCAATTGCTGTTTTAATCATTTTCTAGACGATTAATATATGATAAAAATTAACTATTCCTTAGAAAAGAAGTGTAAGAAGTAAACATTCTACCTGACTGAATATTAATTATAAAAAAATAGTTTTATAGGAGCACTTCCTTTTCATATAATTACTATTGTTTGTTAGATATTAGGAATACCAAGCTTTTCAATAATATCAGCGAATAAAACAATGATTGTAGTACAACCACATTTGATTTGAGCGTCCTATATTTCATTTCTCCCATTTTATCATCCGTTGTTAATTTTGTTTCCTGATCCGCAAATTACATTAGTAAATGTAAAATTCTGAAACTATTGACATCTGTCAAGTGACAGTTCGAACACTCGAAGAAATTGCGAAAAATCGATGTAGAAGTGCTTTACAGTTATAGAAAATTGTTTTTAAACCTTTCTTATAGATATCAGTGTGTGTCCTGTCAAATAATCATTTTAATAGAAGGAATATTTTTGGAGGAAAATACGTCACAGACGGCCATCCGGTTAAAAGTGAACTTAAGTTTACTCTCTATAATGTGGAGTAAAATAAATATAAATTAAATATATATGTTTATGATCATTTTATCTAACAAATATATGTGGCTTCGCTAAGCTTTTTAGTATCAACATAATATATAAAAATATAATCGTAAGCTATTATTGGATAATTAGGTCAATGATCAATTTTGAATTATTGATAAAGCACAATTTAAAAGCTTTTTTTGTAACATCCAAAATAATATTGTTGAAATGTCAATAATGTGTTTTTTGTTTAATGTGCTTTCCTAATAAATAAAGTAATAAGAAAATTCAATATCTATATCGCTTATTCACAATATTATCGTACAAACTTGAGAAGCATTAAAATGAACAAATAAGTATTTAAGGCTACCTAGAGGTCTGTACTCAGTACTAGTAGCTGACGGTTTGAGTACAGTATTCGCAAATGTATGTATGAGTAGAGCATCGGTCGGAACAAAGTTTGAAAATAATTTTCTTGCTTACCGTGTATGGGGTTAAAGACTGGCAACTATCTATTAAAACTTACAACTGTGATAAAGTGTCTGAAAGCAATTTAAACTTATGTTTGAGCTTTAATTTAGTTTTGCACATTTGAAATTATCGACATGTCGGAGATGTTCTAGCTACTTTCAGTACATATCGAACAATATGTACATGGGTACTTGATGTAAGTTGCTGTTTCATTCAACTCACGAAACTGTAAAGTATCGCTTTACAAATTATTTTGTAAAGTGACGGTCATAAAATATTTATAATTTATATAAACTGTATTTTTTGAATTGCAAATTAACGACGTTGCTTGAAGATTTTGATAGAAACAATCCAAATTTATTATTCCAAATCACTACACATTACACATATTATTGGTCACATCAATGCCTCATTATAATAGAACACGAGCTTAACTCACTCCCTGCTGAGCATTTTAAAGGATATTCCAACACCTAGACAAAAATTTATTGAATAATATTGATTTTAAACAATCTTATTGAGACACGGTGAAAAAATAGCAATGTATTTTAGTTCTACGGTACAGTTATCATGATAACTGTTAAAGTAACAAGCTAGGCCGTTGGAACAGGAGAGAGGATGTGCTGTGTGCGTTTTCTGCACAACTATATATAGATAAGCAAATGTTAGTTTAGGCATAGTTCTGACGATGGCATGAGCTGAAATAGCTATCAACTATATTTGTTAAAAATAATTTTGTAGAACTAAAATACATTGCTATTTTCTCACCGTGTTATAATGGAGTTCTACCAAGTGAATGCCAATTCAATCAATAAATCTTATTGAGTTTGTCACTACAAATCAAGCAATGCATCAACTCAAAAATTAGCGAGTACGAGAAGGTTTTAACCACTGATAATTCATATATTTTCGGGTATCAACTATCAATACAATAAAATCAGCTGTCTCAACAGTTGAAACGTTAGCAGTGAGAGGGTTAAGATTTGTTAAACTATTTTTCATGTTCTATATAAACAATAAACCTCAATAAACACTATTAAATTATCCGATAGCTCGTGTGAATTAAATAAAACAGAAAAGTAACGTTTTTTTTCCAATTAATAATTTTAACCCGAATGTTTTTAAAAGGTAACTTTATTTAATTTAAACAGAAATTAACAAAAGGTTGATCTCTTTATCAATAAAATTCGGTTACAGTTAATGCAAACGAATTCTATCTGGAATGTAATCCGAATAGAAATAAATTAATTGATTATTCACGTACTACTATATTTTTGTTTTTCTTTTGTAAATGTTTATTGGTTCAACGATCGAAAGTTATTTGAGGCAAATTAGGGAATGCTACTTCACTGCGATAATTAAATCAACACGCGAGTAATTTTGGCTATCTAAATCGATTGAACTAACTGGCTACGGCTATTATATCATGCCTCGAACAACGCATTGTGGTCCATAGTGACAACGGTAGGGGACATTACTCCAGTTACCATTAATATCCGCTTAATAATTACTAAATTAGGGTTGCCAAGCGCACTTCGCACTTTACACATTAATTAAAATATGGTTAAT
The DNA here is from genome assembly GCA_028555115.1 of Himalopsyche japonica. Lineage (NCBI taxonomy): Eukaryota > Metazoa > Arthropoda > Insecta > Trichoptera > Rhyacophilidae > Himalopsyche > Himalopsyche japonica. Next base: position 2,573,898 of record JAHFWJ010000460.1, read on the forward strand.
TAGGTGAATGGTCCATTGGGGAACGCATAGTCTAAAATTTGGTTTACTATCCGCAATTGGTACTTGATAAGTTAATCTTCACTATTTAATTAATTTTTTTGGTTATATTATGTTTCGATTATTCTAATATGGATACAATTTATTTATCGAGCAACAACTTTTGCCACACTTTTTTTAAAAAGTATTCACACATTTTTGTAATGAAAATGTCTTCATAAATAAAACTACATTAAATATACAATTTCAAAAGTATAAGATATTTATTTGTGTTTGAATCGGAATCGAAGAAGATCCAATTACATTTAACAATCATTTATTATCAAGAAATAGTTCCTTCAATGAGGATAAGCGTCTTGAAATATTATGGAATCGTAAGTTATTTTATCGAGAAAGCTTATAAATAATCTTGGCACAGCAAAATAGACTGCAAGTTTGAGTGAAAAAACAACTAAAAATCTATTTCTTTTTTATTATAACCTAATTAACTGAGGTAATTTAACTGATTATCTTTTTGATTAAATCAATAAACAACTATTACATCTTATTGAATAGTTTTTGGCACCAAAACGTTAAACTTTTAAATAAGTATATTTTTAGTGATAATTGTTCCTAAATACATTTTAATGAGAGTTGATTCTTATGATCACCTCGGCTTTCAAAGCTCTTTTGACAAAATTTGTCTTAAAGTAGTTAAAGGTAAAATTCTACGTCGTAATATCGTTAAAAATTTATAAAAATACTTGTCATAGTTTTGGCATATTTTATAAATTTGTCGTATATTTATTTTTATGACACTTACACATGAAAAAACAGAAAAGTGAAACCTGCATCAAGAAATATAGAAAGGGATTTTTAATTTCAACATTTCAAATTGTACATTGAATTTTTATAAAGCAAATTTGAATTGTTTAAGTGGTGTGAAATTTCACATATTTGCCACAAACGACTCGAGTTCAGGCATTTTATCACACGGGTGCAACAGAACTGAGTGACGGCAAATGTACAAAGATTCACAGATGGATTAAATTTTTATATAATAATAAAATTATTCGATTTAACTTGGAAAAAAAGTATTATATTATATTCACGGCATTTAAATATTTAGATAACTAGATTTTAGAATAACTCTTTGATTCCAGCGTAGACAAGAAAGGCTGGCTTGCGATTATATGTTATTATATTTTTTAATACGAATCCATTAGTATTCCAACTTTCAGTAGAAACTCTTCATTCGTATGTCAACTTTTTTCAAATGTGTATGAATTTTTGAAATACCGTTTGTTTCTGAAATCTTCTGAGACAGTTAAAATACAATTAATTTTCTTTCAGATAATTAATAAGGCACCCACTTTGGATCTTGTACCACCAACAGTGCCTGGCGTTCATGTAATAGACAAAAAACATAAACTTTAGACGTCATGACTTCAGCATTAAGACAATTAATTAATTAAATAGTTAATAAATCACAAATGACGAACAAAAACACAGGCGTATTTTGCGACGTCGTAAATTATCATCCCCTGAAAAAATGTGGAAATAAAATAAATAAATAGATAGTCGTAAGATTTTGTCGGGCGAAAGAAAATCTTTTCTCTAGCCGAGCGCGATAAATAAATTAGCGGCAAAAGAGGGACTGTTGTAAAAAAATATCTCCATTGTTGTCACAATAAACCATTGTGCTGCTAATAGCAAAATACTGTCCCGTAATAAGACGAAATGTACCACTGTGAGGAGGCAGTGGCGTCCAGAATTTTCGAGAAATACGAATAAAAATTTATTTTACTTAATATTTTTGTAATTTATGATATCGACTGAAGGTGCTTGATTGAATTTCAATATCAAATTTGAATTGTTGCAATTTTGTACGATTCCACATGCTTTGTCACAAACGACCCGGGTTTCGTCCTTTGGCATCTTCAGGCATTCCATCACACTGAATGCTTTAGTTATGTTGCATCCGTGTGATAGAATGCCTGAAGATGTCAAAATACGAAACCCGGGTCATTAGTGACAAAGCATGCGGAATCGTACAAAGTTGTAACAGTTCAAATTTAATTTTTTTGATTTCATAAGTTTTTACGTTTAATAAGGAAGAGAACATTTCGTCGTATAAGAAGGATAAAACACAAAAATAAAATGTGAAAGAAACAGGTGAGTAAATAAGTAAGGCGATGAACTCGTGTTTTCCTATATATATATATATACAACATGACTTCGGAGGAAATACGTGGCAGCGAAGAACTAAGGACCGAGAAGAATGGAAAAAGCAGGGGGAGGCCTTCATCCAGCAGTGGATCGACCCCGGCTGATGATGATGATACAACATGACAGTAAAAAAAATATTTACTTTTAAGATGTTTAATGTCACTTCTTGAGGAAAAGTAGTATTGATACAAATAAAATACATTTGTTTTGCAATATTACGGTTTTGATTACTGTATTATAAAACTTTATTTTATTTAATAAAAAAAATATATTAACATATATATTATATATATTATAAGTCTTTCTTTTTCGAAAAATTATAGGATATAAAGCGAATACACGTTAGAGAATCTCTCACGCAAATAAAGAAAATGTTTCTTGATTTAAATTATGGTAATTCGGCAATATTTATAACTCTTATTCGTATCATAGTATAAATAAAATAACTTGTGATAGCAAGAAATTATTATAAAATTTGACAGATTACTAAAAAGGAGCTTTTGTATATTTTTAAATACTGGTGAATTTATTTGTAAGGTTCATAATGTCCAAGGATACCAGTGTATCGACTGTCCCTTAAAGTGTTAGACCAATGAGGAAGGGCAGGGGGCAAACAATGAGAAAATTGAAAAAGGAACATAATTTATTAGCAGTCATCTGCTTGCGCCTTTCGCCGACAGAGCACCGGCGATATTATTTGAATATATGAATTTATGAATTAATTTTCCGGCGGGAACCACGACACCTGCTTTTCTTGCCTGGAGGAAAATAAAATCTTTTTTAGTCTGTTATTGTAATGAGTAACCTTCTGTAAGGTTGTAAATTTTACAGAAAAAAATGGATTCATACATATAATAGGGATTTTGATTATGGAAAGTAAAAATGCTTTTGGCTTATAGGATGATTTAAAAATTTACATAATTAGTTTTATCATAATCCGTTTGATATCAACTCAATTGTAAAACAAAAGTTTCTGTGTTTATTTTATTTGTGTATATTATAATTTACTAAACTATCAACATTATAAAGATCAAATAGTTATGTTTACCTTGTATATTAATATTATTTGTAGTAAATAAAGGTTGCCCAGCTTATTATATTCATATTGAACGCCTTTTTAAAACATTGTGGTATAATATACATTAAAAATATATTTGTTAAAAACTGGAGAATGGTCGATTTTTTTTAATTTATGCGATACAATTTTTCAGCGCAATTAATTGTAGAATTCGTCATTTTTTTTTTAAGATAAATGCATTCATTAAATTGACTTGAATAAAATATGCATCACTTCACAATACAAGGTATTTATTTATTGTTCGTGATAAAATTGATAAATTAAATTTCGTACCCGTGAACGAAAAAATGTTATTCCTTATTACTTTACTATGCTTGCTTTGTAATCAAAAGTAGATATTATTTGAAATACGGCTGCTATTGCAAAAAACAGATTTTTTTTTAACGACTTTAGTTAACCGTCGATTAAGAATTGATTAACGACACCTATTGTTAATGTACTGAAGTTTTAAGATGCACTAACAATATATTGTGGTATTTTGTATATTTAGGTTTGCATCTTCGGTGCTTGGACTGTATAAAACGTTTGATAAAATTTAGAAAGATGCCGTTAAAATTAATTTTCTTTATCAATGATTATTTTTAAAATATTTTAAAGAAGGGTAAGTATTGTAATTCTTATGATGTTAAAACTCATTAAGTTCTGTATTAATATGACGAATGGTTAAATATCACATCACTTTTCGATAGTTTTGGTAGTAATTCTTGAGAATTATTGTGATTAAAAATTATTTATGAGAACCATCTTGAGAAGCCAATTTTTTCTAAATATGGAAATGATAATAACAAAGATATATTTTAATTCACAAATGAAACAGTGCCAAATACATTTTTCCAAAGAGATATAAAAAGTTAATACGTATGTGAATAGTTTTTTTTTTAACAAGTGTGCTCATTATATATTTATAAAATTATAAAGTTATTTTGAAAAGGCAATAACGAAAAGGAATCTATAAAAATATTGTCACTAAAAAAACTTATTTTTGCATGAGGGTATTTATAATATACTTAGTAAATATACACATACAAATTTTATTAGAGGCTCATATACTACATATACTTAAAATATATCTGAATTATATCTGTAGACATGTTAACATCTATTGACGTTAGAGGTCACTTCGTTTCAAATAAATCTATTTGTAAATAACGAGAGTTTGTGGACAACAAAAAATTTGTAGTCTGACACTTGGTTTATTCATTTCTAGATTAAATGTAACACACTTAAAAGTTTTCAAAAATATCTTGATTCAAAATATTGTATTACAATGAAAATTGGAGCAATATATAAAACTATAGATTTATTGTTATTTTTAAAAACGTTTATTATAAACATTCAACGAGTTAACTGTTACTTGTTGTATGGATAATCATGACATTTTGATAATGACTTAAAAAGTTTTTAGTGCTAATTCTAGAATATATGTAAGCATTATCATCTAATGACTAAAAAATTATTTTATTACTATATTATTTTATTACTTTGTTATAATTTGAAATTATAAAATAAAAAACATAATTGGGTTAAAGTTACTGTTAACACATTGAGGTAAACAACCATCAGAACATCGATTTCAGTACAAGATAAGAAGTTAACCTCAAATAATAAAGCAAGTGTACCAAAGCCTTCGTATGCAAACCCTATGTGAGTACTTCTTTATATCTTAATTGTAATGCAATAGACTTCTACTCACAATCTTACAAAATTCTCTTGTATCGAACAATGGTGAAAGCGATTTTTTTTTCATATAAATATATATATATATAATACGAAATGTTTTGTTTGTGTTGTTTTTTATCATTCGAAAAAAATTGGTAAAGTTTTGAATGAATTAAAATTATTGAGTACTTTCCTTTTCAAAATCAATTCTCGTAATTCGTCAAACGTGTAAGACACGAACCACACGAATATATATTTAAAGTCAGTTCTATTGTATAAATATGACATAATTCATGAAGATGCCTGAAAGAGAAACTCAGGTCATGAGTAATATAATAAACACGTAGTAATTAAAGCAGTATTTGAGCTGTCGATATGTTTTATTTTAAAAGTTCACAAGATTAGCACGAATTTATCGAAGTCATTTTTCATACAAAAGGAGTAAAATTGATACAGGAATAATTTTCCATATTCATTATTGAATCGGGATTTATTTAATTACTTCACGGTTATCAATCAACTCATTGATAGTTTTTATTATAAAACTAATTCTAGATTTCCGACAGTATCATAAGTTTTCCCGTTGTCGTATTACATATATTTTTATATAGCAGTTTTAATCGTAAGTTTTGAGACTTTCTCACAGTTATCATTTAATTTAATGGACATTATACATTTCGTATAATACCCCATATACAGGCAGTGATGACTATAACACGAAGAAACTAAAAATCTCTCTACAATGTACAAAATGTATATTATAAATCTTGTGAATAACCAATATTACCCACAAGCTAAGTTTATAGATAATTTCTGCACGAATACATACTTAAACTGTCAATTTCTCAAACAGTACTCGAACAGTGGTGATCTGTTCGTGATTACAACGGCAGTAGTTAACTGAATAAAATATTCCGGTACAAATATTTCTCAGAGCTGACTATGTACCAGCGTAAACTAATATTTGAATTGAATATATCAAATAGTATCTATCAGATTCGCACGAGCAAAAGTTCATGTATCTTGGTATACCGTTGAGGTATATATCAGGTATTTCTGCCTAGAGACATTGAATACTGTGATCCAAAAAGGTACAAGTCTCATATTTACCATATGTGAGATATTTGTTTCAGGACCAATTTCAACCAACGTGATGAGCAAAACCTTGATATGTCCTAAATAATTTAAGCTTTTGGAAGTACTGAAATTGTGATTTATTGGTTGAATAAATGCCTTCTGTTTATCAAAGCTCATTTATGTAAATCGAAACCTTCTTTGTCTGTGATGTAGCTTTCTTTCAGATAATTGCGTTACAATTTCAGGACTTACTAGCACGTTTCAAGCTATATGTGTCGAAGACAGCCTTTTCAAAATAGTCAACGTAATGTGTTGGTAGTGTAAAAAATTATGCAATCGCTTTTTATGATATAAAACAAGAATAAAGAAGAAGAAAATAACACAAAATATAAATATACCATAAAATATGGCATGAATGTATAATGAAAATCAATTTTTGATACGAACTTTCAACCATATCGGTGAACAAAAATTGCAATTTTGTTTGCCAAAACTCATGCTTAACGTGTAAAGTGATAACACGGTGAAAAAATAGCAATGTATTTTAGTTCTACAAAATTATTTTCAACGACTATAGTTGATAGCTATTTCGGCTCACGCCATCGTCAGAACTATGCTTAAACTAACATTTGCTTATCTATTGTATGTATAGCTGTGCAGAAAAGGCACACAACACATCCTTTCTCCTGTTCCAACGGCCTAGCTTGTTACTTTAACACAATGACACTTAATTTTCAAAATTCTAAAAGAAACAATAGGTGTCTATGACAATAAGATTATATGTGTGACGAAAGTGATCCTTCTGGAAGTAAATCAGACCACCCCTTTGTGCTATATAAAGATAAGCAAATGTTAGTTTAAGCATAGTTCTGACGATGGTGTGAGCTGAAATTGCTATCAACGATATTTTAAAAAATAATTTTGTAGAACTTAAATACATTGTTATTTTTTCACCGTGTTATAATGGTGACCAATTCAATCAATAAAGTGTAAAGTGATGTTTGGTTCACAATAGAATGCTGTTAAATGATTTTTTTCCCACTGAAAATCAAAATATTATTAACATTTAGATTATTTTGGTGTGTTAACTGATATTGCACAAATTTAATGTGAATGATTACCGAAAATAAGTCAAATCTTATTTCGTATCAAAAAAATACGGATTTAGCAGACAAATGAATTGTTAAAAATCGATAATATATACAATATAAGAAGGCGTTTGCCTGGATTTCATAGCAAATCTGTAAGCAATTAAAACAGCTCCTGAATAAAATTATTCATAAACTGATTTCAAAATAAAAAAATAATTAAGTGCAAAATTTAATATTTATATTGATAAAGAAACATCAAGCGTTTTTTAAGAAATTTACGTTCACTTTATTGGATCTTCGTTTTAGAGAACTATTTTTGTCATTTGGAAATATATGTATGAATTAATGCTCGATGATTAAAAATATATTTTCAAACGTATTGTTATACAATTTTAATTTTAAGCCATATTTAATTCATATCATATTAATAGCAATGTTATTACAACTGAGTGAATTAAGAATAATTCTGTTATAAGTGTTAGTGGAACATGTATAATATTTGGAAATGTCTACTGTTAAAGTAATAACAAGAATGAGATATTTTTTTTTGCTGAATTCTATAAGCCAGAAACGCGTTGAGATAAAATAAAATATGAATGTTAAAGTGTAATATAAAATATTTTCTAACTGTTGAGTGATTGAGCTCTATCCACTTTAGAAGTCAGTTTTCCCAGGTTACTTAAAGCCTGCAGGACAAAACGTGAACTTGCTATTATTAAGTTTAAACTTGTAATATTTAACATGAAATAACTATTCACACAAGGAAGCACGATCGCCATAGCGGTTAATGTGGTTATGCCCTGCTTTAATTTAAAACGCGAGCTAATTTGTAATATTATATAATATATAGCTTAAGCATTGGTGAGTTGTGTGTTTTTTTGTATTAGGTGTGTTTAATTTGAAAAAAAAACATGTTTAGAGCTTTCTTGCTATATGTTACATGGAGTATTTTTATTATTACGATAATCACTCAATATTTCACAGAATACGCTGTTTTAAGAAAATAACCGGTGGTTATATAGTTCATTTTAAATATCAATTAAAATTATTTTACTAGACATAGATTTGTTATAAAATATTGTTTTTGGATTTTTAATGTATATATTTCTCGTATTGCTAGTTTTGTCAGAAATGAAAATAGTAGACCTTAAATACAATGAATTGCAAACCCAATATTTATGGAACAGTTTTATTCTAAAGAATGAGAAATATTTAACCAACCAAAACAAAGAATACTGATATGTTACTGAAATGTTATGGTATCTTGACAACAATTAATATTTCAATAGAGATTATGTGGAAGATAATCGGTTACTCAGTATTTTTGGATACGGTGCAAAGACAATATTAAAATAGAATGAGGACATCAATGAAAGTATTTGAGACAAAAGTAAGTATTTAAATATTTTTCACGAGCAACTTCATTCAAGGAAAAATAGAAGAGTACATTTTTATTTTGATAAAAATGAACTAGGAAAACAACAGAGAAAACACTGATAAAAATCATTATGGTGATGTTTTCACGATTCCAAAATAATTTGCAAATGATAATCATACTTGTGACCAAATTAAATTTCAAATTAAAAAAACACAGTCTATCATAAAACTTTGTACAAATGTGCTTCAAAGGATACTTTTCGTTCTTTATATTATATATGTATGATCAAAAAACTTTTTTATCTCCACTATATCGCAGATAAGATATATAGATAGGTCTGTCTCTTTTTTACAATAATTCTGCATAGATAGTTATGTACACAATGATAATGAGATTTATTGCTAGATTTAGTATTTTATATGTGTTTCATGAAGTAAAATCTACGGTGATGTTATCAACAATTAACAGAAACCAAATCCACCAAAACAGTCCTATAATGATTCCATCGAATAAATATTTCTCCTCTGTTACCCTGGCTAAGTTGGGATTTGAATACTATACGATAAAAAAGTAGCTGAAATTAACCGAGTTAACATAGCGTCACAAGTAAGGCGTAGCGTATTGGGCAGATAGCTTTTGTCCTAGATCCCAAATAAAACCTTTTTATACAAAATTGATGTCATTACACGCTTCCAAAGATCCTTTTAACCTGTTGCCAGATCTTCAAATTTAAGAACGATGCTATACAATTCGTTTCGCAGATTTTTTAAAGTCACCTTTCTCTGAATAATAAATTAAAGTCGATGTCTTGAAAGTACTTGTCGCTAATCATATTATGTAAATTAATTGTATTATATTGAGTATAAATGTTTGCAGAGCTTCTGTAAAAGGGAGTAGCTTACTTTTATCTAATTGATAGATTAACCTACATTGCGAAATGATGAATATATATGTAGTTTTTTAATATATTTGTTGATTATGATTGCTGATAATACGCAGCATTTGAACTCTTCAAGGCACTTATCTTTACTGATTTTTTCTACGAAGCCTACTTTGTTGCTAAGCCTTTTTTTGCGTTTATAAGTAGAGTAATGACTTAAGAAAGTATTAACAGTTGTCTTATTGTATAATTATAAGGTTTGGATGGGTTTCAGAGAAATTTTAACACGACAGATATTCAAATCTTAGAACAGTAATTATTTAACATATTGAAAAGCGATTAATGTTAAGTGGTACTCCGAATCCCCTTTGTTATATCTTTTACGTGAGATCAGTTCAATGAGTTGACTGTCTCATTAACTAAATTCCTATATAACGTCACTTGATGTTCATATTTATCGTCAAGTCAAAGTCAAATCACTACTTCAGTCAAAAAAAAATTGCATTTTATGTTTGCTGATAATTATTTGTTGTAAAATCTTGTCATGAATAATTCATTAAAATTATTCAGCGTTTATCAAACTTATCACGGGCAATTGATTTTTTATTATTGTATCAACATCATTGAAATTTTTCTTAATTGTTATTTAGTTCTTAGTCTTACGGCCTGTGTTCTTCCTGTAATTAACTCATTTGGTATATAAACGATGCTAACAGTTAATTGTTTGTTAATGAATTGTTGTCAGTTGTGCATACGTGTGATAGAATGCCTGAAGATGTCAAAAGGCGAAATCTGGGTCGTTGATGACAAAACATGTGGCATCGTACAAAGTTTCAACAATTTAAATTTGATATTAAAATTCTATGTAGCACCTTCAATCAATATTATAAAATAAATTTATAAGCCTTTGTAGTATATGATTTTTATAAAAATAAAATTTTTATCAAATATATGTAATAAAATCATCAATAAGCTTACGTCTGGTGTAAGCAACCAAGTGATGCTTAAAAACTAAAACTACGGAATACCTACCAACATTTACTCTATAAAAATATTTATGCCATACTTTCAAATCGATTTTAACGTGAAAAAAGCTCACGAAATTCAGAAGCTTAGCTTTTAAATGGTTTTATAGAACGTAACGAATTTTGAGGTCAGCGGGAGACGCCAATGTTAAAATCGACGCTTTGACAAATTAGCGACGCCCTCTTGTAACAGTTAATACCAAACTATAGAAAGAATTCTCACCCGTATGAAACTATTCTCAATTTACATACTTATTTCGTTTAAAATTTTACAAATAATTTATAAATAGTGTTTTTATGATAAATGTTGACAATATATAATCAATATTTAAAAAATAAGCAATTAATCAATCAATAGAAATTAACATAATTTTTAACTTTTCAATAATAAAAACACATTTTTAGTACTTATTTCTATAATATATTTTTGATCAGGACCGGTTTTACTCATCGCGAGCTTTATCAACTTATGATTTTTTATTATATAAAATATCAAGAAGTGACATTTAACACCTTAAAAATAGTTTTCAGCCCATAGTTACAAGCAGAGATTTACACGATTTTTGTGAGCAATTAAATATTGTAATGAATTATATCAGTCGTTTTTGAAAAAAACATGTTGTTGTTTTTATAATAAACCATTATTTAAACATATATTATTGATTACGTCAAGTACAAATATGTCGTTTTCAATTAATATTGCCATATTAACATGGTGATATTTACCTTAAGGCGACTATTACAGAATATATATTTTTGGAGCCACTTGCAATGACAAAGATTGAGAAGTTCTTATAGCTGCGGTACTAAGCTATCGATGAAAAAATAAGTTCTTAAAAATGCACAGCTAAGGAAATCGGTTAGGATTTAGTGTAAACAAGTTCGATATCCAATTTACATTCTGCTTGGGCACACGCTGCGTTCGACTCGATCGATCGGCTTCTTTGGGCCCTTATCAACAATGAACGTTTTATATTTCAGGAGTCCTCAATTCTTGGTATTTCCTGAAACATTCGTGAGCAGTTGAAATTGAATAGTACGTTAAACGATTCGATTTTTGAAAATATTTGATTACCTTGCCTTATATAAATTTTACAGCGATAATGTCTATCAAATACACATATATTTACACTGGCGTTTAAGTGAAATTATACCACAGCAAATTCTAATCAGTTTAAATATGCTTATACGCCTAAAAATATGTTTTAACAAATTTTCAAAAGACCTTTCATATAAGCCATGAAATACTTTGTTATTAAAGTTTGTTACATTATTACTGCATGAATTGGATAACCACATTTTCACATAAATAAAAAAAAATAACTTAAAGTATGTTTGCTGTAACATATACACATCGTACATATAACATTTTGTTCTTAGTTATGTTTATAAAAAAAAAAATATTATTTAAAAAGTCAACAGATCCTGAATGTTTGAATATAGTTTGCATATTATGAAAAATATGTTTATTATTCGAATGCGTAGATTTTGTATTAAAAATTGAATAATGTTGAAAAAATATTATTTAAAGTAGTATCCGATAGATTTTTAGATGCTTCAAGTTATTTTGGCGATGGTTGGTGTTACCTGCGAAGAGACATCAGTTATTGTGATGACCATACATACAGAAGTTGCAGCCTATCATAGCTAACGTGACAACAATATATCGATTTCCTTTGGTAACTGGGTTCCACAGGCGCAGACTTTATTTAACCCATATTAATTAACCATTATATTTATTTATTATGCTTTTTTTTACACTAAAAAAAATTATAAATTATTATATCACTTATATTGCGATATTTATATTACTCACATGTGCAAAAATTACAAAATAATAAGTTTATTGATTTTACGACTTAGAAATGAAATATAAAAATAATAATAGGTAATATTGGAAATTTGAAAAAAAATGAAATAACAAGGAAGTCATCCAAGCAAGCTCAGAAAAATTCTATCTTATAATATTAACAAATAGTATCCGTCTCAACTTACTCTCGTCCACGTAGAATGTAGTGACATCCGAACCAATGCCAGTAACATCCCTGTTGGCAGGCTAGTTCTACACTATATCAGGAACATATACATTGTTTCATATTATCTAGGATGGTAAAGTTATCATACTGAAGTCGCCGAACTTATGATAAGTAACAATTACATGATGCTTTGAAATGGTTTGCATGCCTTAATCTCCATGCTTGTATATATATATATATATATGATGAGAATAACTGCCATCATAATGATGCAGTGAATAAAAAACCTTTGATATTTACGACTAATGAATTATACAACACGCCTAAAAAGCCCTAAATTATAATACAACCAGACTTTCATACACAATAGAAGGGTGGCACATAACTTTTTATTACGATGTTTTTTTACTCTAATCCATGGTAAATACGTCTCTGCGTCTTATCAATGGTTATTTTCCTTACATATTCAATCTACACTATCCTTGTTTATAAACATGCTCATTTATAAATACAATATACATTTCATACAAATAAATTCTGAGTACCTATTTAAATTAATTCTCAAGTTTTATTGCATAAAATTATCAAACATTGTTTCATATTTACGTTGTATTTAAATATTAATGAAATTTTTCAATGTCATACATTCTTCATAAGAAAACTTATTCTTATTCTTGTGAAATATTAAAATAATTTTTTTCTTAATATTTACATTTATTAAATTATTGTTTTAACTTAATTATTTAATTTATTCATGCCATTTTCAAGAATTTTGCCCATAAACTTTTAGTTGATCAAAATAAATGTTCATTACCCCTGCGTGTGGGAATCGATTAGACCTAATTCGGAAAAGCCTACATTGGTCATGGAGGAAGGAAACGAAGATTTTCCTTTCAAACTGATTGAGAATCGATGACATTTGAGATTTGGGAACGTTTACATTTAAAATCAAACAATAGTAGACAAATCGATCAGCAATGGTGGTTTGACTGATGATTTTCATGACAATTTGAAGATTTTCACCTTTCGGCTTAACTTAATTAAGTGGAAAGGAATTCTTTACGACTTTGTGGGTCATAATATTATATAACGCCTTTGAATTAAAATTATTATTTGAAATGAGAATGAGACAAACAAAGAAAAATAAAACAATACAATTAATGCAGATTCAATTTAGGCTAATAAAATTGATTAATGTATTTTATACAAGTATTATTGTTTACATACATGACATAAGCAATTTACTGATTGTAACAATCTTTGATCAATATAGCTTTTAGGAATAGGAGCTTTCGTCTTGGTTTATGTTTTTTTTTTCAAATAATTGTATACGTTCGTCTGCCATCTTATTTTCAGATTTATTAGTGTGTGGATATTAACACTGCCTGATCATTGAGGCGTTACTGTTTTACGCCAGGAGTTATGATTTTTATTAATAAGTAAAAAGTGTGAATAAACGACTTTAATTTATATTTCACAAATAAGATTTTAATTGTCAATTTGTATGATCGGTAACTTCTTCTTGTATTACAATAGTGGTTATGCTTAGTAGGTGTACATGGGTGTAATATAAAACAATATTACATTCAACGTAAGTGTATTAAAGGTTAGTCAGACAGTGGAAGTATTTAAGCACTTATATAACTAAATATAATAACAAGTACACTCGGGTCTCGTATAACACGGATTTATAAAAAACGCTTTTGCACAACACCATTGTAAAAAGTGTGTGTGTTATATTTTTTTACAGCACGCTTTATGTTATATAACACGATTTAAGGGAAAAAAATACATGTTTGATTTGTACGTCCATGGAACATACTATGAAAAATCAAATCATATTTTATATTTTGAATGAATTTTAATGTATGGAATATTATGTTATCAAAGTTTCTTTCAATAGATATGTAAAAGTAAATTTGTTTATTTAAAAAAAAATCTTCTGTCTTTATTACATAAACCCTCTTGAATTTTTTTTTTTTGGAACGCAAATCATAATTTCGTATGAACTTTTAACTATGTATAACACGGCGTTTTTGTGGAACCATAATCCGTGTTATACGAGGCCTGAGTGTACTTCATTCGTTCACATAAAATATGAAATTTAAATGATTTGAGGCTTGAAATTTGGCTAGAAGCTTTACTTACTGGAGGTAGATACTTATTATAGAAGCAACGTCTAAATGTAATCTATCATTCGATATAATATTTTATGAACGTGCACTCCATCGACTTGAATCACCAGTAGATAGCAGTTTGTCATATTAAGCTGACATATCACCAAACGACGTGTGGAACATAGCTTAATACCGCGATATCGTAGGGGATTTTTCCTAGATATTATATGACGCTTAATAACTCACTTTGAAAAAAAATTCACGACGTGCTGCCGTGAATCACTCTTTGCCTTCATCGATCTTTACCACGAATTTTTACAACTGAAAATCTGTAACAATTTGTATTGTACACCTAAATACAGCGTTTGAATGTCTAGATAACAAATAAAAGCTTGACGTGGATATTTATACAAATAGAGTAATGTAATTAACTGTGAGTTTACTTATAAATTAATAATAAAGCTATCACCATCCATACATTTTACATGTATTTAATATACATATCAAGAAGGTGAGCTTTTATCTTGACTCACGTACTGACTAGAGAATGTCAAAATACAAAGCTTTTTAATATTATACGCATTAACTCCACGCACAAAAGGATAAAATCAATGTTTAAAAAATATTTTTATTGATTATAAATAAACGGTTTATATGAAAAATATTTACTGCCGGTGCTGAAATATCATGTCAGTCATATGTCCTATTTTAATGAGAAATACATGTATAAGTTCAGGCAGTGCGGTTCTATTTTTATTAAAATCCTTTTTTAAACATTATATATATATATATATATTAAAAAATGATGAATTTCATGGCGGTTTACGGAACATTCGTACTTTGCCATTTTAATGAATGTTTTGTTTACTTTCGTTGTAAAGCCAAGATAATCATGTGTGTTTTTGTAATAATAATTTCTAGGTATAACTGTCTTTAAGTAATATAATTTTTAAAAAATACTCCCAATAACAGCCATCATTAATCCAGTCGAATTTAGTCGCATTGTAAACAAACACATTGTAAATTATTGAGAATGAGTTAATTTTAAAATATCTTGCTTGAATAAGTTTGGAATTTTTTGATTAATTATAAAATTCTTGTGGCTCTCAAAATAAAAAAAATAATTTAGAATTTTCATATTCAAATATTAATATTTCCAATACAATATATTTTGATTAACTACCTATATTATGTACTCATTTACATTAATTACATTCATTATTATCTTCAAGCTTTTTTACCACTTAAAAATTATATTTTTAGTCAAAAAATAATAGTATTTTTCTATTTTTTAACACATGGCACTGTCAAGTGATTTTAATGTGAACTTTATCAAATAGTTTATGAATGATAACAAGACTCTCAATTAGTGTATTTATTTATTAATAATTAAAAGGCGTACGTTTTATCACTATATTTACCTATCATTCAGAGCACCGTTTGACACAAACACAATTTTCAACCCTTTTATAAAAAGTACTATGCGAGAATGAAAGAAGCCGCTCACATCCCTTGAACTTCACAATAAGCTGGTGCAATAAAAGCAGGTCGCTTGGGCATATGATATAATTTGACGGACATCAGACGTCATTTTGTATTTTTCCTGTTTGCTATACGTATGCTAATGTTGTTTACAAACCGGGGTAAATTTAAGAAAATAAGCAATATTACAACTGCAATTAATGCTATTTTAAATAATGAACAAGATTGATTGCTTTATTATCAAACACTCAAAAAATTGGGCGTGAAAAACAAGTGAAATATTAAAAAAATAATACACAAAATTGTTGGGTTGGCCAATTCGAACTCAAAATTTTGACATCCATTTTTTTATTTTGGCAATGTGCTGACAATATACCATATGTACTGGAGCTGTCAACTATGCTAGTTTATTTACGCAATGGTATATAAAAACCTTTAAAATTATTTCTTTCTCGTTCGAAATAACAAAGCATGTTTTTTTCTTCTAATGGTTTGAAATATTGTAAGGTGTCGATAACAATGTGCCCTATTAAATACATTCATCAATCGGTTAGCTATATTTATTGATCTTCTACTTTTTTCTTTAGCAATATTCCGCGAACCATTAGTGTTTGGGGAAAACTTATTATGGTTTTTTTGTGCTGCAAGCATTACCACAATTTTAAACATAATTGACTATATATATTTATATTACTTACCCCATTAAGTAAGCTTGTTTTTTTATAATACTTGAAATGTTAAAAAATTATATAATTCCACATGTATGATATATGGGAAACGTACACAGTTTTAACAAATTCAGTTTGATATTAAAATTCTATAAAGAACTTTCAGTCGATATTATCAATTGATTTTTCACATCGATATTTATAGATTTGCAAAGTGTTTTATTCCCGATTTTGTAGTTTATTATCAACAATCATTAATTAAAAGTTTTTTTACAAGAGATTCTTTTTTTAAAAGAATATATATTTCATTTATACTTCAAATGTTACAGAAAACCAGTTTTTTACCAAAAAAATAGAAAAGTTTATTTTCTTAGATTGCAGTTGTTTATAAGATTTTTTTTTGTTACGGTTTACAAGGACTACGAGCGTAACTGATATAAATACTATTTTGACTAGCCATCAATGCCACGATACACTTTGATAGCAACACTCACTAATTACGTCTAACATCTGCCCTATAAAACACTTAGCGCACGCTCCTACAAAAATGTGTTGCACTTGTTTATATCATTTTTTATCTTAATGTATATTTATTATTATATTGTCTAATGCAATGCATAAAGAGTTAAGATGTTCACCTGCCTCAGAATATTTCTAGCCGGGTATATTTGAATTTATATTGCGTTTTGATTGATGATAAAAATAATGCGGATTTAATTGAAATAAACTAAGCGGGAAGAAAAATTCAAGGAATAAAATTTGACCGTTTTATTAATAGGATGTATTTAAAATAATAAAAAATCTTATCTCTTATACTATAGTATGACCAACCGATTACATTTTCAAAACTATGCCCGTTTCACAAATAAAGCGTTCGGCGTCCTAATAAAGAAATCTTAACAAAAGTTTTCCAATGAGAACTGTTTACTACAAAATTGTTTTTATCTAAAGAAATAGGGTTAATGCAGAACCAGAAGCAAGCTAAGCTCAGATAATATTTGTATCAATTTATATAAATATGTAAATAAGAAAAAATTGTATGTAGAAACATTTCGTGTTACATATAATACTATTTTATTAAATATATTTTTGTCTCCAGTATACTACATTTTTAGCATGTTTTATCGACTATTTTACGGCTTACTTTGTCTTTAATAAGTGCTTCATGTTTTGTCCAAATAAAAAAGAATGAATTTATTCTTTTGACAACATTATAATAATTTGTATCAAAAGAAATAAGAGAACTAAAGAATATTTATTTCAAATGCATCGTTTTTATTATTGTGAGTGTCATGGAATAAACACATTACCGTTAACAGCTTACCACTTGTAAAACGAATGTTTGAACAAACTGTATATCACGGAGATAATTATCTGTGTATCTCGCGTATAATATTATGCAGATATTATGACAAATTATTGTAGACTGCAAATCTGTGCAATAAATCATACATCCAATGTGCCATTGCATTTACGGCAGACTCTCTTAATGTCTGTATGCAGCTTAAAAGCCAGTGGGCGAATCGCTGCAATTGCGGAGAGATTACCGCATCCCCTTGAGAATGATCGCCTGGAAGTTGGAATTACCGAGATTTATGTGGCTTACACCTCGCTTGGTGCAGTTTGGAGAACCGTTTATTTGCGTTCCACTATAAACCTTCGACGCGATGACAGTGTCTGACCCTTACTGAGATTTATAAGTAAATATATGTAAAGGAAAGGATATGCTACAAACAGTATGCCTCAAAAGAAAAAAATCAATAAAAGTTATTAAAAATTCTATGCGGATAAAATATTGAAAGAACAAAGGTTCTGAATAATGTTGAAATTAAGTTGTAAAACAACAATCTTATACATCACAAACAACATTTTGCTTAAATTTGAATTGTTACAACTTTGAACGATTCCACATGTTTTGTCACTTACGTCTGGGGTTTCTATCACACGGATGCCTGAAGATGCCGAAAGGCGAAACCCGGGTCGTTAGTGACAAAACATGTGGAATCATACAAAGTTGTAACAAACCAAATTTTATATTGAAACTCCATCAAGCACCTTCAGTCGATATCATAAATTTACATTTTCCTTTTTAGATCTAAAATAATCTAATTGTCCCTTTTTTACATATGGTTTTATATAAAAAACAAATATACTGATTAATGCGATCGTAAAATTACATTAGAAAGCGTATTAATAAAACTGGTTTAACTAAGTCAATTTAGTTAGAGAGATAGAGTTATCATATATACAGTATTAATAGTCATAATATATGTCAGTTAAAATCAATAAAAATTATCTTCCGTGCATATTCAAAATGTTATAGTTTCGATGAAAACATTTTGAAATATTGCAGATATAATATCTTTTGGATACCAAATTCGAGTATCAGCGTACAATTTTTACATACCTTACTACTCGCTGATAGAGCCAACGTCACACTATAAGTTTTATAAAAGGGCGCAAATAAAACTTACAATTTAGAATTTAATCTAAGTGACTTATTAAGAAAAGATACTCTTATAGCCGTACCTTTCAAGCTGTTGCATTATTAGAGTATAAAATATATTACAGTAAAACAGATAAATTAACTCAAATCAATACATCTACATTATTTAATAAAGTATACTTATTTCTAGTATTAAAGCGCAGTACTACACGGCATCCTTAATGTTTATAATGTTTTATTTGTCGCAATATTCCAAGCAGCACTTAACACAAGCAAATTTTTTTTTGTTACTTTTTATAGCCAAATAGGTATATGCTGTAGTTTTGAAACGAGCAAATTTTAATCAATAGCCGTAGCCAAGTAGTTACTTTTTGATTCTTCTTTATTGTTTTTGGAAAAATATTATGTTTATCGTGGAATATAAATTTTCTTTACATAAATTATGAATCGATTTATGATTTTGCATTAAAATGCAGTAAATCTGTATTTTTTCTACACTTTTTACCGAACTCTATACAAAATAACGAGCCAAATTGAAAGCGATATGTTGATAAAATATTGTTCAAATACATTTTTATATTCATATATAAAATAATGCCTGACTTACACTGTTAAAGACAGTAGTCTCTAAATAAACTTAATTAAAATATATTGCAGTAAATTCAATTGCTGTATTATGATATTGAATTTTTTCTTTATACTTTACTATCATTTGCATCAGTTGTTCCTCGATATGAGCGAAACCGGTGATTATCATATAACTTATTATATAAAATAAACAATGATAATTAACACTTTAAAAGTGGTATACCTTCAACTTATTAATAAATATTAAAAGCTATGTATTTTCAGAATATTAGCTTGTCATAGAACAAATTTCGAAGTTTATATTATATAATATATGTGCAATAAAAGTATTTTCAAAATACCGGTAATTCTTAATTAAATTAAAATTAATCGATTCTTTATAAAACTTATAATTTCAAATTATAATATATATGAGCCAAAAGTTAAAAGCTTATATATATATATATATATATATATATATATAGAAAATAAATAATGATGTTTTTTGCTAGGACAGAATCTGATAACTTGATTTCATTATTTTATTACCTTCGCATTTATCAAATAACATGTTTAATTCTTTCTTACTGATAATTTATATTATCTTACACAATTTATATAACGAGATTTCTTTATATTTTATTTATTGCAGATTTATTATATACTATACACGGATAATAAATGCAGAGCAGATTTCAAATGTTATATAAAAAATAGATAATTAATAGTAAAATTTTAGACTAGATTCATTAAATAGTTTACTTTCATAAAATTGATTTTATCGCGTATATTAAGCCATTTTATTTTTTTTTTTCTTGTGGTCAGTTTACCTCAATTTAAAATACACGTTAATTATTTGAAATATCGATATTAACCAAAATTATAATTGAAATCTAACGATTTTCCTCAATAATAAAGCCGTTTTAGTTTATTGACAAAACAGCTGTGGCGAAATAAGTATTAACTACCTTGCTAAATAGCGAATGATAATGATCATTTATACGACCACCGCAAAACTGAAGAAAAAAATCTATATAATTAGTGTGACCGAAAAATAGTTTCCAAAGATCGTAAACGCCTTTATATAGACTGCAATTATTACTATCCTTAATCAAATAGTTCAACATCCTCAACTAGGCACAAAAAGTGAAAATACACCTGCTTGTGCATTATCATTCAAATACTTTACCTGCCGCTTGAGAAATACTCCGTGGGCCAGTGAAACAAATATAAAATCTGTTATATTTTTTTGTAAGCGGGGATCACATTTTCTGAGTTCATAATTAAATATGTTTTTTTATGGTTTTTCTCAATATAGTTTACATATTGAATGAAAAATATGAAACATATATGGAGTCTGGACAATTTGTGCAGAAATTAAAATAAATCTTCTTGATAAATTAAAAACTTAATGACAGTTGTAATTATCCTGAGCAGTGTTTCCCAAACTCAGGTTCGCAGGTTTTCTGAGTCAAATTTGAGGGACGTTGACTTTTTTTCAAATTGATGTGGCCATGACTTGAATAATTCTGGGAAGCCGTGCTCTACAGTGTAACGAAACGAACGTATTTCAATGAAAACCAAGATTTCTATCATTTGAAAATGTAGGGAAGAGCATTTGCTTCTATGAATTTGAAAAATAGCTGCACATACTTATAATGGCGAAACAAAAATAATGAAATCTGCAAAATTTTATTCCCTTCATTAAAAAAAAACTTGTTTTTTAAATTTTTTCATGTTTTTTATGCATCTTTGTATATTATTCGAAGCAGTATTGTTTTTTAATATTTTTGTAAATCATAACAAACATTCCTTCAAGTTTATTAATTGATTTATTTCTATACGCTACTTTGACATCAATTATTTTAATTCACGAAGAAACAAAAATGTTTAATTAAATTCTTTTATATGTGTGCATTAATTTTTGTATGTTTATTATAGTTATACTTATCAGATTCCACCGTAAGATAACTGGAGATAGTGGATACCGATTTGTGTTGAAAAAATCCTTATAAGTATGCTATAATTTATTTTAAAGTATCAATTTGAGTTCGATATTATAAACATATATTGAATTACTGCAAGTTGTTTTTTTTTCAACTTTGTATATTAAAAAATATGCCTTTTTGTCCATAAGTTCATGGTTGTGAAAATTGCGTCATGCTACGTGATTTGTCTAGTTGTGTTATGCTCATATGACCGTCAAAATTAATACAACTGCTCCAATTATCATTTCCAGTGAAGTGGGCAATATTCAAATTAATATAGTATAATCCAACTCATAATGAAAAATGTCCAGGTGCATTTGACAAAAAAAGACCACGACAAATTTAACCGTAGAAAAGTTTCGTGTAATTATAATCCGTTTCTCAATTGTATTATTATCAAAGATAAAAGGGTTACTTGATTACTGGTTGTTCATTTAAATGCAAGCCTTCCCGAGTGTAGCTAGTTTTATTTATGTTTACATAAAATAATAAATTTACGGATTTCAGCCTTAAATATTGTATAATATTGACTCATTAATAATTCGAGGATAAGTTTTTTTTAAAAGCTTTAATAAAGTCTTAAAATAATATTTCGGTCCGATAAAAATATGTTAATTTTTATTGGCAATATTATTGTTCATATAAACAGCAGCTAGAGTATTGATTTTTTAAATAAATATTATATATCTAACGAACTAAAAGTAACCACAGTATGTAAGTAACAACTACACGACGTTTTTTTATTTAAAAATACGTTGAAAGGACAGTAATATGTATAAGGTAATGAAAAAGTGATTGATTGATTATCTTTGTACAAATTTGTTCAAAAAGACATAAAATAAGAAAATTATTTTCTAACCACATGTCTCCAATATCAAGAATACAAAAAAACCACTTTTAAGCTGAAACGGATATTTTACTTTCCTAACTATACTATATAATATAACTAAATAATATTTATTTTTATATGACGATGGGACACTACAAGTCATTGATTTGATAGAACAACAGTCATTGCTATTTTATATCAAATAAAAATTGAAGAAAGCCTACGAAAATAAAATTATTATTCGTGTCGACGACCGTAGGATAAAAAACCTTTGTTATTTTTTATCTTAATCAAATAAGGGTGCCTGATACGCTTGGCCCATAAAATTATAACCTATTTCTTATGTTTATTAAAGAAACCGAAAGGGTTGAGACGAGATAAGCGGCCTTTGATGGAGATTTTTTTGAAATATCAATTTGATGAACACAAATGCGAACATCTGTCTCTAAAATGAATTCAAAGTAAATAAAAAGGTTAAATATTATGAATTTCATTATGCGGTTGAATGATTTTGGAATAATATTTAGGTGTAGATTTGATTTTTTCTTTTTTGTTTTCAGTTCAATGAAATATATCATGAAACCAACATAAATTGTATCAATACTTTATACATAGTTATTGATCGTGTACATTATTCATTAAATATTATATATACATTGTAATTTATAATATCGACTGAAGGTGCTTGACAGAGTTTCAACATCAAAATACAACTCTTAAAACTTTGTACGATTTCACATGTTTTGTCGCTTACGATCTGGGTTTCGCCTTTTGGCATCTTCAGACATTCTATCATACGAATGCAACAGAACTGACGCACAGTCAACAGTTAGTATCGTCTTTATAACAAAAGTATTAATTGAAGGAAATCACCGAATCCAAGACAAGAACTGAATTAAAACAATTGCCTGTGATAAGTTTCATTAACGATAAATACTGTTAATGAGTAATTCTTGTAAAGACTTTACAACAAATAATAGTCAAATATAATTGGTTTTGTTTTGTAAAGAAATACCTTATTATTTCAATGTTATAAGTAAAGATTAAGCATCAAGTGACGCAATAAAGGAATTTCACTGAACTGTTTTCATGTAAACATATATGGGAAAGTTAGGAAGATTAAACTGGTTGGTCATAAGGAATGAAGCTGAATGAATAATTGGCCATTATTAATTTTTAGAATCTAAAATTGCTTTCTGAAAGAACTTTAAAGAACTTTCTTTGGATCAACTAAGAAAATATTTTTAAATGCTTAGAGAAATTATTAAATTTTAAGAAAAAAAAATTACCCAATTTAACAAATATCACCTTACTCAATCGAAATAAAATTACTTTGATGTAAGTATCGATATGTATTTCATCAAAAAATAAATTTGGTAAAATTCGCCCCAAATTCAGAGTGGCTTACAATTTTAAGCTCTCTTCCACTTCTTTAATTTTGAGGAATTGATTTCCTCAATAAATTCATATTTTTTATTCTAAAATCTTAGAGTGTAATATTTTAACACCTCCTGCTTACTATATTTCAAATCAAGAAAATCATATCATACTGAGAACTAATGTTTAAGTGAAAGTCTTTTCCTGACTCAATCTTTATTTTTTCACCCTCTCCAAAAAACACATGACTTTATTAATCAGTTTAATTTTGTCGGTTGTCATATTTCATTAAGTATACTGATATAATAATATTGAACCTCTTTTTGTTTGAAGATTTGTGGTCGTAATAATCTCATCATAACGAAAAAAATAATAACAGCTCTTGTTCAGATTTATGTTTTAAAATGAATTGAGTGATTACAAAAAATCAAAAGACAACATAAATAATTATTATTATGCTTGTCCTTGTTTGTGTATCGTTAGTTTATTTAATGACACAAATATTGCGCAATAAAATAATCCTTTCGATGCATAATAATGTAGTGGTATAAAAGGTAAACTCAACAAGAGAGACAATAAAAAAGTCAGGTGAACGCACGAGTCTATACTTATCCAAATTATTTAATCCCATAATATTTACCTACTTGGTTTGTTCCCATCAAAGCCATTTTACTTGAGAACTGCCAAATAATGGTTTGGTCCGTGACCACTGTATATACTTCTCACATACGCCAGACTTGTTAAACTTACGTAAATACAAAAAATAGAACAATAAATTAACATTTAAAGAAACTCAGTATCTGTAGAACCATGTTTTTTTTTTAATTTTAGGAAAAAACTATTTTTTTAAAAAAGCAGTAATTGCATTTAGCTCGTGGTTAAACAAACAAAAAAAAATTAAAACAATTTTACAAAATATTATTTTTTGTGTATTCTGCTATACGGTGAAAAAATATTTGACTGAAGAAAATTTTGAAACAAAAAAATATTTTCAAAGTTTTTTTTAATGTTAAAAATAAATGTAATATATTATACCTTAGCATACACATGACATAGTGTCAGTGTTGCTGCATCCGTATGAAATTATGCCTGAAGATGTCGAAAGGTGAAACTCGGGTCGTTAGTGATAAAAGGTTTGGAATTGTACAAAATTTCAACACTTCTAATTTGATATTGAAATTCCATCAGACAGCTTCAGTCGATAACATAAATTACACCATTTTGTTTTAAAACCAGATCATAAACAAATAAAATGTAGGTTTTTTTTTTAATTTTACTTTGTGAAATAACAACAAGACAAATAACCGTCAACTCAACGGTAAAATCATCTACACTGGATTGGAATTAATTTAAAACTTTCTCCATTAATTCACAGGACATATATTTGACATTCCCAAACGACTTCTCTGAAAAATTACATGAGTATGTTTTCTTGTAAGGCAATGATATGCCAGTATGATTTCGAATATAATTTATTTTATTTTTATTAGCTTCAAACTATATTCGCGGCCTATGTTGAGCTTACATGGTATAGCCTGTCTAGGCTGACATCACACGATGCTTCCCGTGTGGGCAGATTAATAACGAGATGATGATATGTTTTTCGTTTAGTAGGAGTGAGTACTGTTTTTACTCAAAGATCAATTGTTACGGTTAGAAACTATTGCATTTCAGAAGTGTAACAGATACTTTGTGAGCTTAATAGCATATTATATTCAAATTCAGGTTTTGATGTTACGCAATCCTAGCTATAAAAATATGATAAATATTTTAAATTGTGCTTAAACTATCACTGCTTTTATATGCAATGACTCCAAAGTTTTTGTAATAATTCATCTGAAAATAGTCACTAATGATATTGAATGTTATTAAATCTCTCAAGCTTTCTGTATTTTATAAAATAAAAAAACGAAATTCTATACTATTGTATAGTATAGTATTGAACTCAGAGACAGCTAAGTTATTTAAGAGAGGATAAGAGTAAAATGTAGAATCACATAGAAATAATGGCTATCGGATGTACATGAGCCTTATATATATACATATATATAATTCAAATTGGTGGCAGATAATATATATAAAATTTAAACATCACAGACTTGCACAATAATAATATATAGATCGACTAAAAGTAAAATCATTTTTGGGATTCATCCGAAAGTCAAATAAGACTCAATGTATATTAATTTGTTGGTAGAAAAATATTTTTTTTTCTTTGTTTTCTTATGCTGATAATAAGATTTTTTGTATTATATGAGAACCATACGATGAAAAATTCAGTTAACAATCAAATTCGACTTGATAGAACTACATGTCTTGACGCTAATGGACCGGGTTTTGAATTTCAGCATCTTTAGGCATTCTATCACACGGATGCAACATAATTCAGTCATTTTTGTTGCATTCGTGTGATAGAATGAATGAAGATGTCGGACAGTGAAACCCGGTTCATTATTGTCAAAACATGCGGAATTGTACAAACAATTTAAATTTGATATTGTTAAAAGTCATTTCAAAGCGAAGATGTTTTCGTGCTAGAAGTATATAAAGAAGAGGTTGACTTTGAAATGGGTTGAGTTTATGAATTATTTATAGAGATAACGGACAGAAAATACTTTCATTATAACTGATTGAGATGCAAACGTACAAAAGATGATGAGGAAAAGCCAGAACTCTACCGCATTCTTATACTAATTGTGAAGATTAAAACGACTGAAATTAAAGAATTTGAAAATAATACTGTAGAAGAAGATTTGTTATTTTGATAATTTAATATACTATAGATACTTGTTAATATTCCGAAGTAATATATAGTATAGATATTTGGAGACATTATATATAACCTTATGTATTTTGTATTCATTTCACTCGATTATCTGATTTAAAGGTGCACAGAAAAAAAGTTTGATGTGGGAAAAAAATGATCTTGAAAAAGTTTTATCAACATTTTTTGTATAGTGTTCACTTGCAATTCAGGATAAATTGCTATAAAAATTTCGAAGCAAAACTTACCACTAATTAAATGAAGTTGATTACTGAACAATATATTTCTATTTCTATATGTACTCATTATGGGAGTTATCGAAAGAAAAAATAAGATGTTTTCAAGTGCGAGCATCGCACTTGAAGTCTGTGATGACGACATCATAATATCTGACTGATAAATCAAAATAACTGATAGATTGGCGAACGATGAAAATGAAAACGATTGGTCTTACAATATATTTAGAATAAATGTAATAAGAAATTTTAAGTAACCAATATATAATATTATCTCCATACAAAATGAAAAGCATAATTTTTGATATCAAATATAATATTTATATAAAGTGAAAGCTTTTCGACAAATCATGCTCAAAAATGTGTTTAGAAGTAATGCTATATGAAAATGGTGGTTATCAAGTACCACGTTATGGAAAATTACATTTTTCTAACAAAATTATGTTTAGCACTTTACTTTGCGTTGATGTCTCTTCGCTTGTCGGAGGACTGCCAATTTATCAAATAATAATATTCGTGACAAGCTCGAGGTAGATACCAAAAACCTTATAAATTTAAATTGTCTATCAAAATCAATTCTAAAAAATAAATGGCAATTACAAATTTGATTAAATATAGTGTATAATCGAACCGTATCACATCATTAGTGGTATATATCAGTATACTAGTCTAGTCGTTTTTTTCTAGGAGTACGGTGAGAAATTAATTTTCATTATGTCGTACAATAGGTTATGGGAATCACGGTCGAGACTAAATACAAAAGAAAAAATATCATTTCCATGTAAAACGTATTAAGAAGACAGTCCGTTTTATCGGCCGTGACTAACGAGTGTAGTACGGGTTACAGTGCTCAGTGTTTCTCAAGTATAGTAATATTCATGTTTTGGCAGGTACCATGCAGATATTATAATTGTAAGATTCAATATTCGTATTTCTATACCTGAATCAGGTTCTTATAAATGGCTAAGAGCCAAATTCGTTTTTGGGACAACTTTACTGAACTAATTTTAAAAGGTTGGCACACATTATTCACAAGTGAAATTACACTGGAAGAAATATAAATCTTAAGGTTATAAGCCGAATATATATATATATATATGAAATAACTTTAATATCTGTTGATTTTGTAATAATGACTTTCTATTCGTATATGATATTTTATAAATAATATATACAGATAAAAAGTTTTTGTTAAGTTGAACACGATATTTTAACAACAATTAACTTAAAAGTTCATTTAATCTTGGCGCTCTAACAATGTTGACCCACAGTCATAAATTATGCCAATTCTGCAAAACACAATCAATCAATTTTCAGCATTTAGTTCACTGTTATCACGTGTTGAAAATAGCTTTTGAAGAGTATTCCATTGGTCTAAGCAAGCGGTATAGTGACTATATTATAGTGATTTATAGTTTTATTGATGTTTAGACATCTTAAATTATATGTATGATGATCAGTTTTCTATTTTAGTTCATTTAGTTCCACAAAAATATCATAGAATTATTGATTAATATTTGTGTTCTCCACTTATAATTTGTTGAATGTTTTGATAGTGATTAATCCTTTTAGAAGTGAGTTATAATATAGTATTCTTGATAATTGAAGAATATCTAAAAAAAAAAATTTCATAAAAATCAGACATCTTGCTTTGAGAATCATTGAACAAAATACACTGCACTGACTCTCTTGTTGACGCCATCTATGTTTCGAACCGTTCCAAAATACTTCAGTTTTCTATTAGCTCACATAATGGATTCTTCGGCTAGTCACTAATAAAATTACTCCCTTATTGGTAGATGACATACAAGAATATAATACCCACGAGGAAATGCTTTTTTTTAAGTTTATTTTTATTGTATTTATTATTATGATAAAATACATATGGCAAATTTGTTACGGGGTATTAAAAGAATATACTTATAGTGAAATAAGAATATGATTAACAACACACATATGACAATACATTTATAAGCATTTGAAAAAGATGACCGTAAATTGAGCGATAATTTTTAGCTTTCATAACAAAATTAATACATAAAGCTTGTTACAATTGTAATTTAGTAAAGTCCATAAAATATATACTTTTTTTACTATTATTTGAATACTTGAATCAATCATACTTCTTCTTTATCTTCCATTATAAAATAGATTCAATGGCTTTTTAATTAATTCGTCATTGTCAATCGTCACCAACAGAAATTTTGTTTATGTAAAAACTATTTTATTTAAACTAAAAAAATATTTTTATATAAAATATTTAAAAATTTAGCTTAAATAAAAAGTTTTACATTTATATGTTTGATGATCCACAGGTTTACACCCAACGTGATATCTATGTTGCCTCTTACGGCTAGTAACATATTGATTTTTTGTTAAAGTTATTACCGAATCAATCGAAGCAATCAAAAATGTTCTCTTTGTTTTTAACCGATATTGGAAATTATATTAAGCCATTGAAAAAAAACTCCTAAAAACATCAACAAAACAATTTCAACGTGTAATTGATACAAACTATGGTAACCGTGAATTTAAACAACGAAAAGTCACATTTTTTGATATATCACTCAGAATTGAACTTCATATACTTTCTTGGTTTTATTTATCGATTTTTTATTGGAAAATCGTATATTAAAAAAATATTTTAATTAACAATTTCATAGCAACAATGTATTGTTATACCTAATTCTTTACCTTGCCACCCATATATAGTTTTCAACAGTACAATCATAATACCAGGAAGGTTGCTGTCGTGGACCACGGCTCCTCGTATAATAAATGAGATGAATTCGTCACGTAACTTTTTTGAAAGAGATGGTGTGCACGAACAAACGAATAATTATAAAATTAAATGGAATCAAATTCTAATAAGCTTGTTGCTCATAAGTTAAAAATTATCAAGTGTCGATGAATTTACAATACTGACAGAACAGTGTCAATCTTACGATGTTTTAATAAAATCGTAGCTTCCTTACTGCTTGTAAGTCTTATTTTTCAAGTTCAAGCTTTCAGTCAACTGTTAAGATTACTATATTTCCTCCAAACTACAAAAAAAAAAGAGATTCGATCTGATACACAACAAATCCTTGTGAAACCTTTTGTGCTAATAATCTCATATCTAGATTAATATTATTAAATTTGTTGTAGCTGCCATCTGCTTGCCTTGGGGTGTGAGTTTTTCTGTAATTAATAATTTTGGTATATAGACGATGCTTACTGTTTATTGTACGTCAGTTTTGTTGCATCCGTGTAATTGAATGCTTGAAGATTTCAAAAGGTGATACCCGGGTCGTTAGTGACAATACATGTAGAATCGTACAAAGTTGTAACAATTAAAATTTGATATTTAAATTCCATCAAGCACCTTCAGTCGATATCATAAATTATCTCAAAAAAAGCCTTGGTCTTTCACATTTATTAAGAGGAAGAGTCTGTAATTTTTTTCATTGATCATATGTATGTGTGTAATTTTGATTGATCAACTTTTGACAATTTAAGAAATTTAAAAAACGATATCAAAAGATTATTTTTAATACTGAAAATATTATTTACAATTGAGAGTCTGATTGAAATTTGCAATCGATTACATACACATTTTTTCGCAAAACTTTAACGACTTATTTCATATTAATACAAGAAGATAACGATTTATACAATGATCAAAAAAACATTTTCAATATCCTGCCAAAATCACGTGCGTTTCCACAGGATAATAAAATTTTGTAAGAAAGATGATCGTACTGTTTTTATTGCAACAGTAATAATTGCCGATATCCTTTCCAAAGAAAATAAATGATTTCTTCCGGAGAACAAGTTTAACTGTACATAATTAGCTCATAGCGGTATACTGGAGAAATTATCATTATAATCAAAAAATCAATGTTAATTACTTCAAATATTAGTTTTATATACTGATTGAATTGGCGTTTACTTGATAGAACTCCATTATAACACGGTGAAAAAATTCTCTATGTAATTTAGCTCTATAAAATTTATAAGATATGTTATATAGTTGATAGTTATCACACCTTCATCGTAGTTCTAATAACGGCATGAGATGAGATAGCTTTCAACTACATAACATATATATATTATAAATTTTGTAGAAATTAAATACATTGCAATTTTAACACCGTAGTATATTTATATTTGGTTGTAAACAATCAAACATATCCAATATTTTATTCTTCCATTTTAATAATAAGAACCAATTGGTAGCATATATTTTTTGAACAAATTATGCTTTATGAATGTGTTTAGTATGATTATAAGAACAAAATATATTTTATAATATAGAGTAAAGGTGATTGATTTCGATATAAATTCAAATAATTGAAACATTGTATGATTCCACATGTTTTGTTACTAATGACTCCGAATTCGTCTTTCGGCATCTTCAGGCATTCTATCACAATATAAAACTGATGGTTTGGTTGAATCCGTCTGATAGAATGCCTGAAGATAGTGAATTGTTCAAAATTTTGACAAATCAAATATATTTCAATTAATTCATACTTGGTTCATGAATCCACTGTGAGTCTTATATGTGTGATACTTGTTTCTTCTTCTATCAGAAGATACTTTTGAGCAAGAAAAACAAGATTTAAAAAAAACACTACACTCGCTATCCGAAATTTTCGTTAACTGATTATCGTGCAGTGTGACGAGCACACCTCATTTCGTCATGGGAATGACATCATAGACCGATTCGAACGTGCGCCGTTTTCAAAAATAAATCGTTTTGTGGGTCAGAAAGATTGCTTAGGTTCGTCATCCGAATATGTATTTGTTATCCGAACACAAAATATTTCATGACAGTGTTCGTTGTCCGAATTATTCGTTAACCGATCACCCACTGTTCATAATAATATCTAATATATTGTAGCATTGAAGAAATGTGTCGTAATAAACATTGCAACAAGGTTGATAAAAGCCAAGTACTGCACTAAGCTTCATAAATCTGTTGAGAGGACGTGTTTGTTACTGCGCGATCAAGTTTTATTTACCCATTACACATCCCACATCACCGGATCACATAAAACCCATAGGGAATTAAGTTGTAGTACCAATACACGAGGCATGTGCAAAGATAAAGTTGTGCAGGGAAGACACTTTCCGTTTCGATTTGATTCAAACAAAATTCAATAGTTTACTTATTGAAAATCACCATAAATATAATATATTGTTACACCTAGATGGATTTCAGATCGGTTATTTTATGTATTCAAATTTTCACTTTGCAAACAAAATATTACTGTATAACTTATAAAGAGTGCATAAAATATTTTTTTTTAATAAATAAGTGTTTTGTGTATAAATTCTGGCAAATTTTACAAATAAAACAATAAGTTAATCACTAAAACTAAATGCACATTTTCAATACTTATTTCTACCATATATTTATGAGCAGGACCAGTTTCGCTCATCGCCAGCATTATCAACTGAATATTTTGTGGAAATAAGTATTAAAAAATGTTTGATTTATTATTTAAAATATCATGCCATTCTATCGATAAGTGAAGATTTACTAAAAAGTCATGGTTTGAATGAAATTCATCACAAAAACAAACACCATACATATTTATATATCGTGGCATGGCTAGTTCTTTAATTTTTACGCATTCGTCAGTGTATTATTTTGTAATAAATATGAAACAGATTCTAGGCCAAATATTTCAGTCGGGAATTATGAGTCCATTAATTGTGATCGAAGTGAGTGGGATTGTGTTTTTTTCAGATGCAGAAATCCCATAAAAATTTCAAATTGCGAGAGCAGGACTCTTAATTGGGTAAAATACATTATAACTATACGCTCATAGCTGTCGGTGAAATGAGTTGATAGACAATAGAATGAATGAATGTAAAAACGTTTTTTATATTTTGTTTGAGAAAGCTTACAAAGTTTTTGGTATCCCTAACGATAATATCAACACGGAGGTTTATAATAAATATTTTCAATATAAATCATTGCGCTTTGCTTTACGACGGAAAAGTGGTTGGCTAATTCTTAAATCATGTCCACTTTTTAGTGCCTTCGATTGCGAGAGCTTTAATAGCTGCTCTCAAAAGCTACAAGTAGTTCGTTAGGGACTTTGTTTACAAAAAAAAAGCTATTCTAAGCTTAACTGTGTTCTTACATATTATGGTGTCTATAAGCCTGCCTTGTTAAGCTTTTGGTGACCTTTAAGATAACATCAAAAAAAAAAATATTTTCAATAAAATTATACATTTGGATGATAAATACTTCAATTTCTCATAGTAGTATTATTAAAAAGGTGTTTTTATGACAACTTTTCATAATACTTTTATATTATGCAATGTTAAAAATAATTACCAAAGCAATCGTGAAAAAAATGAAGCAAACTTTTACTTTTGGTACGAGCAAACAAATTGATATAAACACAATTAGTTAATTTTTCTCCATCGATTTACTTCAAGTTAATTATTTATGATTTTAATGTTAACAGTAAAATCTTAACTTTTATTTATTAGTTTCACATCACAAAAATTATAATGATATTTTAATTTCTTTGGGTTATTCATTGTGAGTATAATTTTTCTTTTCATCGGTGACTAGGAATAATTTTTAATATTTTTAGAAACACAACATCTTAACAATCTGAAGAAATGTACTTTATTTTTAATAGTTCAGGATTTTTTAAAACTAACTTCATAAGTAGAAAAGCGTTCCATGTTGTAGCAGTTCTCAATAAAAGACAGGCATAATTTGATGAAAATCACCAATATTTATGCTATTTAAAAAAAAAAACGAGGTGACAAACGAACTAAACATTGCTTATCTCGCGTTTTGACTAATATTTTTAATTATTTTCAAGACTTCTGCTCATTTTTATGGACATGAATGTCTGACATATCTTTTGTTCTAAAAACATATTTAATCAAACAATCGATTCCTAATTATAAACAACTAGCTAACTACTTTAGCATAATAATATACTTTCATCAATACCGACTGCAAAACATATAAAAGTTTAAGTTAAGGCAGTTTTTTAATGTTTCTTTTGTAATAAGTGCTATTAGAAGACCATCAACTTCTATTTTAGAAGAGAATATCGTAGAAAAAAAAAATAACGTATGAAATGGTGTTTTGCAGGGCCACAAACGCATCAAAATTATTATATGCATGTGCATAAACAAAAGCTACAGCATTTTGATTTACAAGGAGCTATCAAAAAAATTCAATATTAAAGCTTCGAAGCAGGTAACATGCGTAAATTATGAAACAAAGACCAGTTGGTCGTTTTTAGCTTTTAATCTTTAATTATCAAACTGATTTATTAAGCGTCGCACTAAAAGATTGTACACGTATACAATGTGTTATTGAATAATTTTTATTAATACATTGTTATAATTTTTATCTTGATAAAAAAATGAATGAATAAAAAAATAAGACGAAAGAATTTTGGTGTTTTCTTTATAATATAAATACAATATATGTAGATTAAATGGTGTTAATCATCTTCAAACACCCCATAATGTTGAGGATTGTAAAGATATACGTGAAAATGCTACCTAAAGATATTGAAACAGAAGTCAGTATTCATTCGTTTCGTTGAAAAAATAATCATTGCTTTAGTAAAAAGATGTACTGAATTTTCATTCAGAGTAAGACGTGGCTAGATTACTTAGATACATAATTTGTAAGTATGAAAACGATTATATTACGTTATCCTTACAATGTCATAACTGATAGATATTTGGATCAAAATTAATGATTTTTTTTGTTTTTCGCGAAATGTTATAATTAAATTTTGAAGGGCGTTCACAGACTCAATCAAATTGGCATGTTTTTGCTCACCATTTGTACAAAGATTGTAAGACCGCCAGACATGCGATGATGTTTGTAAGTATTACTTTACTTTTAAAAGCGTAATGTAAAAATTTACTATTTAAGTAGGCGCCGTATAATAAGAAGTAATTATCTCACATAATGGACATGAATTTTCAATGAAAATATTTAAAAAGTAACTAAGCATAGCTCACAGGTTTTAAAGAACTAATTCAATTAAAATCAACTTGACATTACTTGTGTTTGAATAGTAAACAAGATTGAAAAGAATGTATTATTTTTACTGAACTCGCATGGTAAATGAGTATTCTTTTAACCGGTTAACTGCCGGCAGGTACATGTATGGCGGTACCCGGCACGCCGCGAATTTTACGACAAAAATAAAACCTTCTAAACTTATCGTTATTGAAAGTGTAATAAAGTTTATTTATAAAACTTACCAAATAAACGAAGAGCGCGCCAGTCGTGCAGTCATTTATCCATAATCATAAAATTAATGGTTCATGGTGCAGGGTTGTCAAAAAAACGAGGTCAAGGTTGTTAAAACGGCGCGTAATTTTTGTATGAGCGGCGCTCCGTTCACAGAAAATTATGCGTCTTAAGACGCTTTTGGCAGTTAACCGGTTAAGCATACTGAAAAATGTATTCCATTATAATTTAATTAAAATGTTTTTAAAAATGATTCATACTATGATTATTTGTAGAATTTTTCTCTTTTATAACAGACTTTTATCTTTAACGTTCATCTTCTCATCTGCAAAAGTTAGTAATATCGAAAAAAAATTGTTCTTTTGAGATTAATATGTCTAAGCACTAGTTAATTAAATTGTCACATGATGAGTTCAACTGAGATTACTAAAAAATGAATCATATCGACTGAAAGTGATGGGATTTCAAAATCAAATTTACAACTTTGTACGATTCCACATGTTTTGTCACCACGGACCAGGGTATTGCATTCCGGCATCTTTAGGTATAAAAGTCAGTTTTGCTGCATCCGAGTGAAAGAATGCCTGAAGATGCCGAAAGGCGAAACCCGGATCGCTAGTGACGAAACATGTGGAATCGTACAATGTTGTAACAATTTAAATTTTAGTAGTTAATAATTCCAATCTCTCCCATGTGTCCTGTCTTACTTCTCTCTCCCTTTTATATGATAATTGTAATAAATGCAATGAATAAAATTCATTGCTTTTATAGGGTCCGCCATCTATAGTTTTTTTTTTCAACTAGTGCTTATTTCGTGAATGGTAACACTTAGCTCATGTCTGATTTGACAGATAATTAGTTTTATCTTTCCGCTGAACGAATATGGTTATGTATACGCTTGAACAAAGCTGGGAAATATTGCGACATTACTTTGAAAATCATGGTAATGTTGCAGAATGTGTGCGAAAATTGCGTACCGATTTTGGAAGAAGAGAAGCACCGTCAGCTCCGTATGTTCGTTATCTTGTGAAAAAAGTGAAAGAAACTGGCATCCTCATCGATAAACCAAAGCGTGAAAAGCCAAAAACAGTGCGTACACCCGAGAATATTGATGCTGTGGCAGAAAGTGTGCGTGAAGCGCCATCAACATCAATTCACCGTCGTTCTCAACAATTGAACATTTCGGAGACATCATTGAGACGAATTTTGCATAAAGACCTTGGTATGATGCCATACAAAGTCCAATTGGTTCAGGAGTTGAAGCCAACTGACCATCCAATGCGTTTTCGCTTCGCTGAGTGGGCCTGCGATCGACTTACAGAAGATGCCGATTTTGCCAAAAAAATCATCTTTTCGGATGAAGCTCATTTTGATCTTGGCGGGTATGTAAACAAGCAAAATTGTCGCATTTGAGGCACAGAAAACCCGCACGCATACATTGAAAAGCCGGTACACCCAAAACGAGTCACTGTTTGGTGCGGATTTTGGTCCAGAGGCATAATTGGCCATTTTTCTTCGAAAATGAGCAAGGAGTGGCCGTTACAGTCAATGGCGATCGTTATCGGACCATGCTGAACGAATTTTTGTTCACAAAAATTGAAGAGGCAGATATTGGCAACATTTGGTTTCAACAGGACGGCGCTACGTGCCACACAGCCGAAGCTACACTCGATGTTTTGCGCCCTGTTTTTGAAGATCGCATTATCAGCCGCAGAGCTGATGTCGTTTGGCCACCTCGGAGCTGCGATTTGACACCGTTGGACTATTATTTGTGGGGTGCCCTCAAAGATAAGTGTTACGCCGACAAGCCAGAGACAATTGACGCTTTAAAAGACAATATTCGTGAAGCCATTGGTGAAATACAGCTGCACACAATCGATAATGTGCTTAAAAATTGGACCGATCGTGTAGGCTACTGCATGGCCAGCCGAGGCAGCCATTTGGATAAGGTTATTTTTCATTATTAACCGAAAGAATTTTACTTTCAAATAAAAAAAGAAATTTGAGAAAATATTACTAGTATAGCATTTTCAAAAAAAAAAAGTTATTTGGCGGACCCAATATAACTTTACAATTACATAAGTCTGAAGATCCTTCTCAAAGCTCAATGAAATAACAAATGAAATAAAAAAGATATCATTCTTTGTAAATATTGATGTTTTACTATTGTTGTAAAATATTGGCTGAATCAGTTATTAATTGTGTAATTAACTTGCTTTTGTAAATCAGATAAACAATGACAACTGTGTCCGATAAACAAAATACAAAACAAATAAAAATAATACGCTTTACATAATTCGAGCGAGTGCATCGCCGAGTCGTACGGTTGTCCACATTTGTGATTTGTGATTGAAGACAGAAACATGGATGCACAAATCTTCATTGGTCGTAAAACATCCGTAATGAATGACATTGCATCGGCAATACATTTTATAAATAACGTTGATATCAATCAATTTGAGATGGGTGGGGCAGAAAACTCTGCACAAATGGTCGATATTTAATGGTCTATATCGTTAGTTTTTATTTGTATTGATATTTAAAAAGTTTTTACGATTCGAATCAACTGACTGAAAAAATCTTGATTAAAATTAAGCCAGGAGAATAGATCAATAACAAAACGTAATTTTATGGTTTATTTTAATCGAATCGATTTATAAAATTGGAAAGGATGTTATTTTGTTTTTGAATATGTTTGGTAATTGAAAAATTGTATGTTTGTTTTTTTTTAGTCTATCAGTTGAACAACGAAATTGCAACAAACTTCTACCAGCAAATTATTACGTAAATTTTTATGATTTGTAAGTATCTGATACATTTGCATAGCTACAAAAACTAACGTATTAATTTGGTCATTAATTCTTATGTGTAGCGTCAAAACATGAATCGAAGATTCACAAAAGATATAAATCTGTTGTCACTAACAACTATAATGGCTTTTGTCAACAGCTTCCGTATTTTAATTAATGTGAAAGTATCAAATTATAATTTATTCTACACTTAGTGATTTATTCAGACTGTTTCATTGCTTTTAAAATATTGATTTAAAAGAAATATCGAAAATTTATAACATATCAATCATATCATAATAATATTCGAGGATATACTGTGTCAATCAAGGATTTCATGTTAGCCATTGGGCTTATACAATTATTGACTTTAACTGTATGAACTTACTACCACTGTAAAAGCAACTTTTTTTTATAATAATATACCTTTAAGTTGTTTTATTTGTTTTCTATCTCCAGTTAATATTTCAATTAAGTTTTTGATAATCATATAAAAGTTAATACAATTGTTCCACTCTTCTGCATATTAACAATAGTCTTACAGAAAGTCGATAACTCTTGGCGCTTGTATTTTCTGCATAACTTACTCGCGGTTGTTTCAGGTGGCCCTTATAATTTTATTTACGACTGCGAGATGTCGCAAGGGAGTTTGGATTCGCTACGCCCGCCGGAAATAGACGGCGCGACAGCCTTTGAGGCTCACCAAAGCGGATGTGCTACTAAATACGAACGTGTCTGATTATCCTTTGAACGCTCTTAAATTGCCTCCATCGTTTTCCGTTGAAATGCAAATATTACGATAAATGTTTTGCGTACTTAACTGACGTTATTGTAGCTACTGGTTTTAATTACTATATCGATTAAGATAACTTCATTCATTATTTTACTTGTCCCACAAAAATTAAACGAAATGATAAGTCTAAATATTTATTATAGTATCAACTTAATGAGAGACAATTTTTTACAGTATTATAGAATAGTAATACTGTGCGTAATTAAGGATTTTAAACGACATTATATTTTACTAATAAACAAAAAAAGTCTCTTGCTTTTCAAATGATGCTTATAAGTCTATATTATACTCGTTTGATAATATATAAGGTTGATTTCGAAAGAAACATATAGTTATCATATACGAAAAATCATTGACGTTACATTTTCATTGTAAAGAAAGAATAGTTTGCCCAATATTAATTGTTGAGCTTTCAATTTTTTATAAATTACATTAAATGTGACTCAAAGATAGATATTTTTAAATTTATTAATATACAGATTACATGTCCTTATATTTTTTTTTATTTTTATAAACGTTAAATTTTAATAAAAACATTAAATTCTCCATAATTTATGATATCGACTGAAGGTGCTTAATGGAACTTCAATATTAAATTTGAATTGTAATTGTCAGTTCTGTTGCATCCGTGCGATGGAATACCTGAAGATGCCGAAGGGCGAAACCCGGGTCGTTTGTGATAAGACATATGGAATCGTACAAAGTTGCAACAATTCAAATTTAATTCTCCATTAATAAATGATTTAAAAATCAGGAAGTTATTAATTCTCATTATTCGAATACTATTTCATGCGTTTGGTTTCGAAGATATTTTTTAATGTATTGTATATTGGGCAAAAAAGCATTCATAACACAAAACAACAAAATTTGAGCGAGTGACACTTTGCTTTCGGGTCTACGATATTATTTTATTAACTCTTATATCCTGAATTTTGATAATAGTTGTGTGAAGAAAAACAATTAACATTTCATTACTAATTTATTTTAATATCAGATGCTTTAAAAATCTTATGTTGTTGGAATCGCAGTGATAATTTCAGTGTGTAAGTATTTTATTTATATGTATTATAATATATATATACTAGCATAGGCTTAAACCTAAATATCTGTATATCGATATGCATAACTCTTGAAAAACTTAATGCCTTGAAGTAAATATATTCTATTATAAAAAAGTTCTAACAAAAAATATCAATTTGATCATAATTTTTTAACTGCATTAAAGCAATTTGTCTTAAATACTTGTTTTACTGTACACTTGCTGAGAATACATACTTTTGTTTTTTTAATTGTCTAGATAAGGTGTTTAGTATTATAAATTTGTTCTGCAGTTCATTTCAATGAAATATATAGCAAATTTCAAGCTTTTCTATATTAACTCAAACGAACATCGTTTTTGACGAGATTTACTTTTACATTTGATAAAAAATGCATTCTTTGTGGCGGTGAGATCCGCACGGATGATAAAATTTATACTTATGACACATTCCGTTTTGCATTCAGCGAACATTTTAAAAAGTGCACGAAAAAAATCGGACAGACGTACATTTGATTATTTTTGTAAAAAAAATGTGCAAAAATCTTTTTTGCAGCAATCGTTTTGCGAGATAATTATGATCGTATCTCTTTAAATGATTGCATATTTAAGTTTTCTGTCACAACCTTTTCATATTAAGTGCCACCAATTTATTCTGTTAAGCGCACCATAGCCTGCAAATTATTATTTTTGTACGAAAATGCGGCGGGTGATTTTGGCGTGGCCAATTAAATGGCGATTAGCAAACGGAGGCAATTAAGTGTATCACATTGGCAGCGGAACGGCAACAAAAATGCATTTGCATCTCTAAAAATTCAACCTTCTTTTTTACACCGCCTGCTATACTAAAAACTCTTGTCAGCAAATACACACAGAGATTTATTACATAAAATAACGTTAAAAATTAATTCATCGCAAAATTACAACAATTTTTTTGGTAATAAAATAAATATTTTTATTTTCAAAAAAATGGAATTATGACTGAGTAAAGTACGATTTATACAAAATTTCTTTACGTCTTAAATCAATCACTTTTATTTTAAGGTTTAACATTGAAGGCTAGTTATACTTTTTATACTTAAAAGTGAAAAGTCAATAAAAAAAAACCATAACAATTAGTATTTTTTATCAAATAAACACTTTTTAATTATCAATTGAAAAAAATTGGTTGTCTGTAAAGTCGGTTTACGGACGATAGTTTAACGTGACAACGTCATAAGAAAACATTGATGAAATGATTGCATACTTTTATGAATAAAATGGAATCATTTTTATTGAATTATCATTATTTTGTATGGATACGAAGAAGGAGTGAAATGAAATCTACAATTTTTTATTGATATATTTTATTCGCACGCGACAAACAGGACAATGAGTCATGTTTTTTCGTGCGTGCAGCGGGCGTTCATCGATTTATAAGACGTTGTCACGTCAAAACCCAGCTATCTTAAGTTATGCGACATAAGAATTAAAGGGCTTATATTTAAATATTACGACATGGTGGAAAAATAGCGACGTATTTTAGTAATTTATTTATTAAGACCTATAGTTTATAGCTTATCAGAACTATCCTGCTATAGATAAGCCGAAATAACTGTCAATTATAAATCATATATTTTTTAGAACTAAAACTTTTTTTTCACCAACACGGTGGTATAATGGAGTTCTACCAACTACAATATATACCAATTCTATCAATATTAAGACGATCTTTGACGACAACCAAGGACCAGCAGTTGATAATATACAAGATTTCAATAAATTCATACCTGTTTAATAAATGTATACTTTCACTTTTGAAGTGTACATAAAATATTTATCAGTGATACCGTTAATCATTATCAATTACTATAATCAAAACTATTTGAATAGTGCAATCTGATTTTATTTTGTCAAGATCATTTTGAATATTCAAGGTTTGCATATTTAATATTTTGTCAAAAGTAAATTTCAATTTATGAATTCTGAGTTTTTGTTTTATATTTTTTTAATTCATAAATTATTCGTTTATATAAAATATAAATTAAAAATAATCTTCATTTATTGTATGGTTCACGATTGAATACTTTTCCTTGTCTTTGATATGAACAGAAGATTGTGAATCGATAACAGCATAAAAGATAATTGCAGGTAGTCACTAATTGAATTAATTTATACGTATTGTGAACTTGTTGAAAACGATCTAAGCTTGAAGTATGAATTAATTATAAGGTATATTAGACTGTCATCATAATTATTGGTGAAACATTCTTAATGGACGCACATATTGATGATTTATCGATATTTTTCGAAGCTCTGTTATTATTAAAATAACAAATTTGCTTTTCATTCGTAACAATGTCCATTAAGTATACTGAAAACATTAAAAATTGAATAATATATAGCAAAGACGAGTACTTAAAAGAACTTTTTTGTAGGATTTCATATGACAACAATGAGTTAAAGTGCAATCGACCGTTTACAATATATTTTTATATTAAAGTAACGTGTAACAATCATGAACTTGTTAATTGAACTTTATACTCTTTTCAAAATAAACTCATGCCTTAGGCATTATTTGAATGAAAATATATAATAATATGCACATACAATTATTTTTATCTACCAATAATTTGATATAAAGATTGA
The DNA here is from genome assembly GCA_028555115.1 of Himalopsyche japonica. Lineage (NCBI taxonomy): Eukaryota > Metazoa > Arthropoda > Insecta > Trichoptera > Rhyacophilidae > Himalopsyche > Himalopsyche japonica. The sequence goes on from JAHFWJ010000460.1 coordinate 2,616,226, forward strand.
ATTTCTCAAAAAGCTAGAATCGATTATTTCTTAAATATTCTTGAGAAAAAGTCTATAAAGCTTCAAATACAACTTGTGCGCGTCAATTTTAAATCAAATTACCAAAAAAATCTTTACTTTGAATTTACCATTGAAAAAGTATGGCCTAATTATTTGACAAAATTATTCATAAATTTGGTTTATATTTGACAGGCGGTATAATAAAAATTGGTTTTTTAATATTGTATATGATTTCGTTTTTCAATACAGGTTAACAAGGTTTCTGTATGATTATATGTATTGTATAGCATCAATTGCATTTAAACACAAACTCGCTATGCTTCTTGACTTTAATGCTCATTTAAAACTAATCGTTCACGATCAAGCGTCTTGACTCCTTCGCACCAAAGTCATCATCTGAATTTCAAAGGCTAATTCTCATATCATAATATAATTTCATAGTTATTATTTGTGATACATATTGTATTAATTGAGTATATGCAGATTATAAAACTCAATTGCAATAATATTTTTGATTTCATACTATAAACATTTAAAAAATCTGCATTATCTTTTCAATCAATCCTGAAAAGTTTTGGTGACAATATTTATTGTTTTAAATCTAATGGGTCTAGATAAATGTTTTTTTTTATGTTTGCCTATCATGAGCTTGAAATTATATGGTAAGTAGGTATTAAACAATATTCAAGGTATTAGTAGGTATTAAACAATATTTTATCTTTTTTTAGGTTATTTTTTCTTTTCCTTTCAGTACAATAGTGCATGATTTAACGATCGGCCCGTGCATCTCTGTATCGGGCCAAGAATATAAGGAGTAAAATCGATTCTTTTTTATTAGTGTTGCGTTATGGAAAACGGACGCGTAACAACAACTGCATACACATAACGTGCAGAGATGGGACAACCAACTTGTAACTTAGAAAATGGGTCAAAAAGAATGTTGATAGATATGAAATGTTAAAATTATAAATTTCTACAAGATTTCAAGAGACTTAAAAAGACATAAATTGATAAAAAAACGACTTCGAATGTAAAAATCTATTCATTTAAATATACTCGGAAAGTCCCAATTAATTGATCATAACAACGTTAATTTCATCTGAAAGTAAGTACTTCAGTGTTTGTTACGATTATTCAAGATAAGATTGCACAATTAAGGTTATGAAATATTTTACACTACATTAGAAAGTTATGGAATAGTTTCATATTTTCAAGTAATTTTGATAACTTAATATTTGATTCTTTAAAACTGAAGTTATCTCACCGTTCCTCGAGGGTTTCTTTGGGTAAATGATATAGCGTATCCTTGCATGGTTCATATTATGAGATGAATTTTCATTTTGAAGAACAACATATGGACTTGCTATTATCGAAGGTGCTAGCCTCACTAAGTTGAACAATAGTCTGTTTAAATTACTCCTTTAGAGTACAGGTAAATGTATTTGTAATCACCAATCATATTCACTGGATGTTATGGCTACTAGATTTTGAAGCATGACTAGTTTATATCATCCTGGCGTCAAAAATATAAGAAAATATTAAATTTTAACATTTTTTTTTTATTTAGAAACGTTGTTTTACCTTTTTAACTAACCGTTTAAACTACCGTTTAAATTAAACGTTTTTTAATTTTTTTCATGCGAAATATATGACTAAAACAAACATTTTTTTTTTCTAAACGATTGTTTATTTGACATTTATAAAGGAAATAAGTTTTTTACTTTCTTCACCGTTGACATGATTAGAACACATATCTTGCGTATTTATCGAAAGATCTAAACTTTGAAAGAGCTAGTTCTCGGATGCTCAAAATTTTACCTAGAAATGATAAATAAATATACATAATTTTAAAATGATAAATCACAAGAACAATTAAATTATTTTTTACAACTTAAATAAGCGATACCATTGTTAAAAAGTTATAATCAAAAAATATTGTTTGAAAGTTGTTTTAGGGTTGAACATTTTGATCGCTGCATAAATTAATTTTAGTGTTTTATTGTATTGAGTTTTTTATGTTTTTTATTATAAGCCATCAGATTGTGAATCACGTATAGTGGCTACATAGAGTAATATCTCATATATAAATCTAATATGCAAGAATACAACATATCAAATGGTTATTAAGTTTGAAAATGAGTAGAATCGATGAATCGCTCTACAAGATGCTCTGCGTTTATGACAGAGCATCTTTTAGTGGGTGTCATATAATGATCGTATATTATTAATTTACCGATAAGTTACTTAACTCAAAACAAAATATGTTCAAACTTTTTCAGAATTCAATCGGTTTTATTCTTTTCTAGCGAGAAAAAAATGTATAAAAAGATGACTTATTATGTCTAGACAATTGAAAAATTGTGTGACTGAAAAACTTCACAAATGAAATTCAAAGACAACTTGTAACTCGTTGGCGAAGTTCTTCTATTCTTTATAGAGGATAAATTTTACAATAAAGTCGTTAAGCATCTGGTTTATATGGGAGCTAAAAAAATAAAATGCATAAAAAGCACATTATTGATCGTGTTGTCGTGATGTTTACGAATTTTTACAAAGCTCTCTAAATCTTTGTGAAAATTCGAAAACATCTTTTCAATAAAGGGCCATGTATCGATAGAACAAATCAACGAATGAAAAAAGCAATAATAAATGGACCAAAGTTCTCCAATGAAGAGCAATAGACAATTGAAATTATTGAGAAAGTTCCTTTTAAGTCGATAGTTCTTTCAATCAATCAAATCAAGGAAATTTTCAAATAACAAATTTTGCTTTGTGAATTTTTAAAATATTATTTGGTGGTTTTTAAAGGTCAATGATTATCAATCCAAAATAAATTATTAAATAAAAACCGTTTTAAGCCTTCCATTATGTCCATCAATATTATTTGAATGTTATCGTGTTATCTAAAATACTCTATATGTATAACACGCAAAGATTGTTTTAATATGGCGTAAATAAATAAAAAAAACTTTATCGTCACAGCCAAATCCAAGCAAGATCATAAATAATATTAGAACCTGTAGTAAATACGAAATGAAATTAACAAAAAATATTATGGAGTTTCAAATGCAAGAAACATAGATATTCTTTTAATATATTTGTTATTATTAAGAACAAAAACTTTAATTTATATTTGTAACATCTTTTTTATCACAGCAATCGATTCAAAGTATATCTGTACATAATTGAATTTATTTGATGTCATTTGGGTCATTGGAAGCAAAGATTTTGGTCGTGAGTTTTCTATTAACGTGTGCCTAAGGCGTTCAAATTTCAATTTCAAATAATTTAATCATTTAATTTGCTAGTAGCTCTGTATTGTATATATATAATTTATTTTATACAGAAAAATCGTTCATTATCAATTGTTTGCTTCGCCCAAGTGGGTCATGCAATAATTATCTCTCAAACTATTGTTTTCACTGAGTGTCTTAGAATACTATTTTTTGAAATGCTTATGGTGTAGATAATGATACTTTACTGTTTCTTCATATTATTAAATGTGAATACGTTTATATTAGATTTCAATGAATTTTTCAAATGATGTATTGACTATGTAATTGATTAAACATAATTTATGATATCGACTGAAGGTGCTTGATGGAATTTCAATATCGAATTTAAATTGTTACAAATTTGTACGATTCCACATGTTTTTTCATTAACGACCCGGGGTTCACCTTTTGGCATCTTCAGGCATTCTTTCACATGAGTGCAACGGAACTGACAGTTCTGTTGCATCCGTATGATAGATTGCATCCGTTTGATGTAAGCCCGAGTCATACGTGACAAAACATATGGAATCGTACAAAGTTGTAACAATTCAAATTTAAAAAAAAAAAGATGTTTGTGATATATAAGATTGTTGTGTTACAACTTAATTTTAACATTATTCAGAATCTTTGTTCTTTCAATATTTCTTTACGTAACATTTTATCATTTACATAACATGTGATAAAATGTGTGTGAATTACAGATGATAGAATGCCTGAAGATACCGGAAGACGAAACCTGGGTCGTTAGTGACAAAACATGTGGAATCATACCAATCTGTAACAATTCGAATTTGATTAAACATAAATTTTATAAACATTTTCACATATTTGATCTCTCATGGTTTAAGTTTTGGGTACTCTGGTACAAAAATGCATTGTCAAATTGACCCTTTTAATGCATTTTTACACCATTTGAGAGTAAAAAAAACACTGTCAAAATAAACATGCTTAGAATGATTTAAATTAATTTTATAAATTTCATCAAGTGCCTGTAGTATTTTTTTTTTTAAATATAATATGTAACAGTAATAAGACATATTTTTGACCCAGACTTAACAGATAGTTATTAAAGTCAATGAACAAACTTCCAACTTCCAAACAGATGCACCAAAGTGGCAGTCAAAATATTGTGCAAGTCAGTGGTTTGTTATTAGCGTACTTTTGATTAAGCTCACGGCGGGGTGCATCCCTCAACCCTTAGCGAGCAGCGTGAGTCCATCGCCTGCGCAGAACGCTACCTGCCGACTCCTTTTGTTGCCACGAGGGTAGCCCTTTTGTACAGGAGTGTTAATTTAGCCGATTTGCGGGTCATTTCATCGTGTTATGAATTGCCTAACGCCAGTTAATTTGAACTCATTATAATCAGCCGATTGGTTAAATAAAATTATTTTCAAACAATATATAATTGCGTTGGTAACACGGCGAAAAATAATAACATAGATTAGTTCTACAAAATTTATAAGATAAATAGTTAAAAGATGTTTAGAACTCCAATCACAGGATTAAATTTTGTGGAACTAAAATTTATTGCTATTTTTTCACCATGTTATATTAATAAGCAAAATATAAATTTACAAGTATTTAAATGAAGAAATACTTTATTAGCTGTTTTAAAAAATAAATTTATGTGACGTTGATTTGTATGATTATCTATAACCTATTTTCAAATTCTATAACGATTTGTTTGTATTTCATGTTTGGTAATAATTAATTCATTTTTTAAAGCTTTGTATCATTTGGCAATGCTTGCGATGATTGAAACCATATCAAATCTCTACATTATAAAATACGCTATAAAGTGGAGTTCTACTAAGTAAATGCTAACTTAACCAATAATTTGTTTTAGTAATTCTTTGTTCAAATTTTACATATATAGTATTAAATTTTGAATAGATATTTCAGCACTTAAATTTATAAAGCTTCATTTATTCACCAACTTCATTCTATTTATCTGTCACAGTAAGTCTTTAGAGAGAGTAGTCATAGTAAAAAAATAAAATAGATAATGAACAATAAACACAATTCAATTAAATTCGTGTATATTAAAAAATCGTCGGATGTTTTGTGATCTGAACATTTAATATATTACCTTGGAAGCATAATTATTGTTTGAATATTAAACTAACAATTGAATTTTCTATGATTGTTGCGAAAAAAATCTAAACACCATTTATTTAAGCTGTCATACTCTGCGGTATTTTTGAAAATGTAAGGTTACTCAGATAATATTTCCAACATTGATTATCTACAGAAACTTGAACGATAGGTAAAGCGCACAAATTTATGTTGCTGTATTGCTATTATATTTATCAGTATACATTATACAGCATATAATTTATATATTTTTTTAATGTATTTTAATGAAACATGACAAAGTGATCAGTTTCTTAACGTTTTTTGATTTGCTTTCAACTTATCAAAATTTCTGAATGTTGTTCGTTTTATCAACCCTCAAATATTACCAAATTTTGACGCCAAAACGTTTAATCGAGGAATTTCACCAAATAGTTTTGTAAAAGCGAAAAAAGTTTCATATTTAAATGGAATATTAATTAATTGGAAGATTGAAGAATTGAAGATTTTTTTCTTAAGATCTGTTTTGATTCTATCAGACGATTTTAAACTGTATGATGATCATTAAACTTTTGTAAATATATGTACATACATATTATATATACATTTTAAAAGTATTATTTGTAAACTTTTAAGACACAATCAAAATTTAATCAAGTACCCTTAGTTGATATTATAATTTTTAAATAAATAGCAATCATAGTAAATACCTGAAATCTGAAGAAACAATGGAACAATATACAATAAAATCAATGTTTGCAGTTAGATTTATTATTTTGCGATTTTCATACTCAGTGATTAAAATAAACATATATACAAACCATTAATAATTTTGTGAACACTTCTTGATAGCTTAGTGCTGACGCCCCGCGCTAAGGGCTCCTTTACAAAATGACTTTGGTTGTTACAACACAAAAGCACAGTCACCTGTCTCGTTACACTTTTGATTAATTTCCAATCGATTGTGTTTTGTATCACACGGCCGCTCTCAGCACTCCCGCGCTCTGCTCTCCTCACTTCTAACAACTTAACGCCTAATGATTAATGTTCCACGCCCGAAATGCTGATCAGAGCAAAGGCGTAGGAGATATTAAGTATTAATTTGCTTTAAAACAAGATTATCGTGGAAATTTTTACAACCGTCTGCTCTAATTTATTGCGCTATGACGAGTTGTAGTCTTCCAGTGAAAACTTCCGTACGATACTGCCTAATAGTTTTTGACTCGACTTTTTACTATAAATATGCTTGTTTGTTATTTTTATCCTATAGATTGATAATATTCGCGATGGGCGAAACCGGTCTTGATCACAAAATATATTGTATAAATTGTTTTTATTTTTTTAGTCGAAATTCTGCATTATTTCAATAAATGATCAATTTTCAAAGGATTTGCGAAATGATAACAATTTGCAAACATCTATGTCTTTCATGATGTAATGGTCCTACCATCTTTTTTAATTAAAATTAGGAGCTCCTAACACAAATTCTTCCAACTACAAAAATATAACTTAAAGTAAATATTAGAATTGATTTTATGTTTCAACTAATAGTCTTAAAATGCAAATTATGTTCGTTATTCATTAACTGTTTGATATAATTCATTAAAAATCTTCATATATTCAATATATATTTACAATTAGAAATACTTTTATGAATTAACTTATATATTTTATAAATGTAATATAACATTTAAAAAATGATTTTTATAACACTGACCTTATATTGTAGATAATCCTATTTTTACAATAATGCAGCACTCGTCTATGAATCTTTGATAAAATTGTGGAATGAATAATAATGTATCTAAATAAGTTTTCGTATTATGAACCTGTAATAAAAAATATTTGATTTGTTTGTTATTTTTATATTGTATCTCTGCACAGTCACTATCTGATGTATATAATAATTATGCTAACATTTTTCTTTTATTTTAGTCATTTAATATAGAATAAATATTTTTATTAATAACATGTAAGTAATATAAACAAATGTATGTGATATAAATTGAAAATATGTAAAATAATTTTTTCATCAAAAAGCTTTAAGAAATTGATCGATTAAATAAACAACGTCTTTAATAAAACATTGTCATTATTATCTACGCCCATGGTTTTTCTACGAAAGGTAAAAAATTTCTAGCGCCGAGCGCTCCAAATCCTACAGTAACTATGTACAAAACCTTTTCATACTCGAAAGGCGAGCATGTCTGACATATATGTACTTACTACATTTGAATTTAGAACAACTACTGTATCTAAAATACGTCATTTGATAGATTTGTTTTTTGTATTCGAAAAACATAACAAAGTCTGTCAAATAGTAATTCACAACAACGTTGTTATATTATAATTAAAATAAATCAACAATTTGAATTTTAAAGAATAAATATATTACAACATCAAATTGATACTTGGTAAATAAAAATATTAACGAAAGTTTATACTGATTTTGGTTCACAATTCAGAAATAAACCCAGATTTTTTACTTAAACTTTATTATTTGAATATTAAGTTCGCCTTGTTATAGTAGAATTATAACATACAAACTGATTCTGATATCATAGAAATGAATATAGTTATGTGTTTGAATTGTTACAACTTTGTACGATTTCAAATGCTTTGTCAGTAACGACCCGGGTTACGCCTTTCGGCATCTTCAGGCATTATACCACACGGATGCAACAGAGTCAGTTCTGTTGCATCCGTGTGATAGAATGCCTGAAGATGCTGAAAGGCGAACCCCGGGTCGTTAGTAACAAAATATGTGGAATCGTACAAAGTTGTAACAATTCAATTTTAATATTGAAATTCCATCAAGCACCTTCAGTCGATGTCATAAATTATAGTTATGTGTGTTTTAATGGATATATATAATATAAATTGTAGTATGTTGTTTTTATAGGTTAAACTAACTTTTAGAGTGAATCGTGGCGACTACTAAATATTGTATATAGCTACAACAGATTACGTTAACAATGATATGAGTGTAAGTCAGCTGTTAACTTAAGATTTCCAAAACTTATATCACCATAGACAATTAGTTTTGGATACTGTTGAGTTATTTATCTTTTTCGTTCCGGAGTTTATGGTTTGACTTTCCGAATCAATTTACTAGTAGAATTATCGCTTTATTATAGAATTGTTGGTAATGTTCTTCCGTAAGAGTCTCAAGCAATCCTGAAATGTATCATAGCATATTAAAAATGCTGCATTTACAACGTCCCTCCGCTCTTAATTGTTTTGAGAACATAAGATTTAATGACTTTCTCGCAGAAAATATTCGTTAAAAATTTATGTTATGTTTCATTAGGTGTTCATATTCCTTATTATCTTTTATTTTAATTTGCCTTACTGTAGTCGTTTAAATATTAAAACGTATTTGTGTAAGAAAAGTTTTTTTCAAAAGTAAAATAAAAATGTTTTAGTGACCATAGACTTTTAACAATCACGTTAATTTTACTGCCGTATTAGTCGTCACCTCCAGCAGAAATCCAAAATATCGGTCTAACAACATTTTAAACTTATAAAATAAAATCATTTTTTTTCATTTAAATTAATCAATAATTTTGTAATACAGTTAAGCTCGAAGTTAATTCATCATTTATGTTTCTTTCAAATCTATCATTGTGATATAAACATTTTTGACAAAACTTTTCAAACTTAAACTTCCCTTGTTTTACCCTGTTTTATTAGAAAATTTATAAGTAGTTACCATTTCATCCAACCTATGATGTTCTCTAACACAGTTTTATAGATGAATACTGTTTGTCATTATCACAGTAAATATAATATACAATAATATGCTATATATATCAAATTTTTTATGAATTTATTTTACAAGCAATTTTGCATTTGGGCTTCAGTTATTTTTCGAGTTTTCATGTATGTTTTATTATTTAAGTCTGTCAATAAATTTAGTGTTAAAAATATCAAACAATAAATTTAAAAAAAAAATGACTTCACATTGAACTGGTTATTGCAGAGAAATTTCCAGGAAATATAAAATGTAATAAAATAAAAATCAATTGGCACTTAAATCAAGTGTAAATATTACACGGTAATGTTTTAATCCGAGATGATAGTTTTATGATTCTTAAAACACAAACAAATAATATACAAAATATCATTAAATTATCCGGTATACAAGTCAATCTAGGCAATCAAAATGTTTAAGTGGTTTAATAAATACAGCGCACAATTACTGGATTTATGTTCTTTGTCAGTGTGAATATTTTATAGTGTTTTTAAAATGTCTCGATGACTTTCTGTGGGTGACATTTATATCGCTTTTACTAGTAAGATCACACAACCGATGGGATGACTATAAAGTGACCTTTGCATCAAGAAACTTCCAGTAACTGATTTAACATTCGTGGGTTTAAGTGCATACTAAAATTTCCTACCTTATATGACAAACAACTTAATTTTAGTGCCAAATGGTTCAATTTGACACTGGGCTTACATAAAAGGATTGCGATTCACTGCAAGAAGAATTTTGCTTATTTTTCAAGTCAAGATTATATTAGCACAATTTTGATGAATAAAATTTTATATTGAGTGAATTTTACGCAGATTAAATAAAATATACATGGAAATTTTAATTTTCGATACTTTTAAGCTAGAATTATCACTGGGAGGTTCAGAGCTGGGCTCAAAAACACATTTTCTTTCATTCAAAAATCATATATAACACTATGCTAAATTCATAATAAATTATCAGGAAAATTCTTCCAAGAATATAGCAATATAATTTTTAATGTTAATGATAAAATCATAAAAAATTAGAAGTATCAGTAAATCTTTGAAATATATACACTCCATCACGTGCAATAGCAAATTTATTGCATTTCACGGTGAAAAAAAAACAGCAATGTATTTTAGTTCTAAAAAAATTGTTTCTTAAAATATAGTTGACAGCTTTTTCTGCGCACTTCATCGTCAGAACTATGCTACATTTGCTTATCTATATATAGCTGTGTAGAAAAGGTACACAATACATCTTCTCTCCTGTTTTAACGACCTAGCTTGCTTCCTGCTTGCAATAAAACAAACAATTGTAAATGAAACCAAAGTAAAACACATTGCTATTTTTTTACCATGTTATAATGGAGTTCTACCAAGTGAATACCAATTCAATTAATTGATTGCATATTTTACTGACAACTTCTCTCCATTTCGGCTCAAATAAAACACAATTTACATTTTAATACCACTAAAACCTCTCATTTTTTTGATTAACTTTTGTCATCATATTATCTTTATTATTCATTTAAGGATGAAATGTTTCTGTTTGCTTCCAGGAAAAACATAATATTGGTCATTACAGCAAATACGATATGTATTTGACAAATTGTAAAGAATGATAGCTAGGGAATAAAAAAAATCGTCATGGCTTAATTGTGAATTTATTAAAAAAAAAGACAATACGTGTTAACATGCTCTTCCTTTGAATAACAAGTTAACACATAAAAATGTTTATTCCCATGAGACAAGTGGACAGAAGTTGGCTGTCGTAAATTTTATTTTTACTATCAGTGGATAAATGGTTGAATACTTTTGTTTCAAATTGTCAATATTGACACGATTCTCACCATGATAGTGTCAAACGGAGAATAAAAAGCCCATTCAAGCCTTGCGTTTATAACTTAATTCATCCGAATATTGGTTTAATAGTTCTACTTGGGAAATTGAATTGCGCTTACTCCTACTAAAAAATACCTGTATTCGGATCTTAAAACCAACATTTACACCTTTTGGTGTTGTTATAACAAAGATTTGTATCAGTGTTTTCTGTTTTCACGTTTGTTATATATTATGAAGTTTTATGTGTCCCCTATATTCTACAGCTTTAGATAAATGATAATCAACATCCATAAATTTACATAATACACAATAACTTTTAATTAATTTTCCTTTACTGTATATTTGAAGAATTACTCAATTGGCAGATTAAAACTAATCAAATGTAAAAACAATTGACAGTCTTGAATAATTGTTTACTTAATTTTTTAACGTTGTGAGTATAGTTTCCCTTGTGCTCGCAAGCACATTTCATATATTAATGAGTTAGTTGGACAGTCAAACTTTTAAAAATTTGTAACACATTTTGTGCTAAAATAATTCTGCTGCCGAAGTATGTTTTAACAATATTTATCAATTACTGCAAAATAACATATGTATGTATATGTATATATATATTAGCCATTTTATTATAAAGCATATCGTTGTTATATTGAAAATCATTATAATATAAATGTATCTAATATTTACCCAAATTGCCTATTTTTCTCCATCCACTAATAAAAAAACGCTACACTAATTAAATGTATTTTTGAAAGATTATGGTAACAATTCTGTGGTGAATAAATATTGGCTATTATTTTTATCAGTACATCCCAAACTTTTTCATGCCTAGCCCCCTCGCTTCTCTGGACAAAAAAATATTTCGACTTTTTGCTTTTCCCACAGAAAACCTATAATTCGTGATTTAGTAAATGCACTAATTAAATATCTAGATTATTAATCCTTATTGTTCTAATGTCTTATCCAATCGATTAAATTGCTAGGCCTTAGGTTTATTTTAATTGACAAACTTCAAGCGTTTATCGACTTTCTTTTAAATATTATACACTCGCTGTGTTATACGAGCGGATAAGCGCTAACCAGCATATTCAACAATGCCAAAGAAAGCAAGTTGATGATAATGTTTGTTGGCTGGAAGTTTCTATGAATTAAAATTTTTGATATTCTATTTGCTTCCACTTTTGTTATCATTTTTCTGGTAAAACATGAAATAGAGTTTTATGCCTTGCTTGCTTATCTCACAGCAAATGGCATCCAGTAAATCTTATTTTATTAATTTGACATCTACAAACAAACTTATTTATTATTGCTTCAATTATAAAAATATACAAATATATATGTCAAATGAATAATTTTAATATAATCATGAGCATACAATTTTTAAATTATTAGCTTGGTTCTGAGCTACTCATAGTATTCAACAACATAAAATATTTATAATTTTTTGTAAATATTTTTATTCTTTGAACTGAAAAAGCGGCCATTTCTTTACGCTTTACCAAATGTGTACACGCATATTTTCGAGCATTTATAATTTATGATATCGACTGAATGTTCTTTATGGAATTTCAATATCAAATTTGAAACGTTGAAACTTTTCACGATTCCAAATGTTCTGTCTCTAACAATCGTAACTGACAAATCTGTGTATCCGTGTGATAGAATGCCTAACACAACATGTGGAATCGTACAAAATTTCAACAAATGTTACATACATTAATCTCAAAATCCGGGGAGTTAAAACACAGATTGTATGATGTAACAATCTTAAAACAAATTTTTACTTCGGCTCGAATTTAATAAAAAGAAAGTCATTATTGACGTGTAAATATCCAAATAAAAATAATTAATACGCAATTCGATCCTGCTCGTTATCTACGTAGTTAAAACAGGAATCCGTTTAACATTCCTAATCGCAAGGCCCTTATGATTTCGATTAACTCAATTATTATATTTTAACAGGTTCCGTATGACTCGGCACTATTGTCCGATACCCAGAGGTGTTAAAGAATAGTTTCGTGGTTAAATGATTGATTAATGACTATGATATTTTGCGAGGCTACCATCTACCTATCGACTAGTAACAATACATTTATACAGAGCTGATTAGGGTTGCCACAATACAGTATGCAATTAAATATTTCATATTATTCACTATTGAGTATTAAACACATGTATTTTATATCTGTCTACCGGTTACAATGATGCATTACAAACGGCAAGCAATTGTGATGTAAATTTGCACACATGTTTCTAGCTGCAATTTTTCGAATTACTTTTGCTATATTTTGCTTTTAATTTGTATGTAGCGATGAATTATATTTTTATCTCTTAACCATAACTTGCTTCAAAATAATTAAGAATGTTATCACTCTCTATTTTGAGAAAAAATTGGTTATCAAGATGTTTGATAAACCCATTAAATTATTGTGTAAAACTTTCTTTAAAGATTCTGATTGTACAAATCACAGCTTAAATTTACGCAAAAACTATAATAATTTAAGAAGTTAATTTATTTTCTTTAAAATACGTCATATTCAAAATAGAGTTAGGTATCTTAAATAATTGTGATTATTAACTCCGATTCTTTGCATAATAGCTGTATAGTATACAATCTACGGTTGAATATTCAAAAATTTCCGTTTTGATTAATTCGGTTGATACATAATAACAACATCGATTAATGTCTCATTCCTTTAATATTAAAAAGTGCAATGTAATGTAACAATAGCATATTGATATAATTGTTTGTATTAAAAGTTATTTGTGTAATTTATATGTAATATAGTATTTAGATGATTCCTTTAAACAAAATTCAAATTCTTTATTTAGTTATTTTATATTTAATGAAAAAACAAAACCAAAGAGAGTTTAAATGTAACGTTGTTGTCATATTTTTTTTGTAATCTTATATTGACTAATTTTTAAGGAATTTGCCTTAGAATATAATTCTTATTTAATGAAAGTACTTTCTTATTAATTGAAATATTTTGATTTTAATAAAAACCTTAATTTTTTGTCGTGTAGTGATATTTAGCAAGCCCTTGATATGATTTCAAAGCCCGCGTACCGGTTGAGTTGGACTGTGCGACTTGATTTCTGCAAAGCTTTGCCTAAACTCGCTGCTTGTTTTCAAAGAAATTCAATTTAATGATATGAACGTGATTCTTTGATTTTTCTAACACAACAAGAATGAATCGAAAAACTTTGATGGAACAATAGACGTTTTATGGACAAGCGCTACGTTTGCGCGTTTTGCAAATTAAATTTCCATCAAGCTTTTGCTTTGATCATCTATTCACTTTTAAGTGTTCAAACAAAAAAAAAACATGTCTGACAATACCAACAGTAAAATAGACTCAGCATTTTAATCGCATGTTTATTTGTATACTGCTCGTGGGTTATAGTTTTAATAGATCACGCTTAAACGACCAAAAGATAAAATCTTTAATTTGATAATAAATTGTTCGCTACCAACGTTAATGTGGAATATCAAGAAACGTTGTCGTTTTTTTAGTATCAATACTAAAGTTTACACCTTGATTAAAAATAACAATAGTTTATTTGACTTTGAAAATGTTTCCGAAATCGGTTAACAATAAATACAATGACCGTTTGATTGAATTTTAAGCACTCTTGGATTTTCGTTAATTCCGGTTATAGACACAAAAGTAGCAATCATATTTTAAAATGATACACTTACTTTATTTATTTAAAAAACAAATTAAAAGGCAGTATTTCATACATATAAGATGAAATTTGATACCATTATAAGTCACGATTATAATGTTATATTTTATATATAATATTTGTACATCTACACTATTCGAAGATATTTTTACTGCAACCCGGCCAAAATTTTAAAAAAACGTGGAAAAGTGGTCATTAATTAAATTCATATACAAAATTTATTGTAAGTATTTAAGATACAAAATGGTATTTGCTGTATTTAATTTTTGTATCACTTAACATATACTGTACTCTAGTATATCACTAATAATCTTGTAAGGCAAAAATGATTTTTATGTATTGTTGAAATTATATTCGCTAGCGCAAGGGTGGTAATTATAAATTTTTTGACTTTTAAAATTTACTTGTCATGAAATTAGTAAAACGAATATTTGAATTATTGATTTCTCAGAGAGAGCGAATTGATGGAAAGTTTCCAAAAAACAGTTATGTTAATCATATTATTTAGTGGCATAAAGCTTACTCAGACAATAAAGTGACCCGTCCAATTAATGTGATGATGAAACATTAAGTAAAACATTAGAAGGGGCGTCATCATGCTATTGAAAACTAAAAACCTTTAGATTATTTTGTATCGTGCTTAAAACTTCTGTAAACCCTTTTATGCTGAACGTTACGTCAATGCTTTTCATTCAAAATAGTGATAATATGAGAATAATATAAAGGTGTGAACTAGTAACAATTAAATACGAATCGGCTAAACTTTTTATGTACACTTCTACAAATTCTGCCATTCATGATCCGAGTTTCTAATGAACTAATGTATAGAAAACTTTATGTTGTCTTTGCAAACTTGAATTCTTTTAGTCTACTTTTTGAAATGGACATACTAATAATTATTATTTGAAAACTGACATAAATATAATGTATTCACTGTATCTGCTATTAATTTATGGTTCGATAATATTCACATATTAAATTTCATTTGAGACAAATAATAAAATCATCAATCGACCTAAATATTGATTGTTAACTCATTGACCGCTGAAATCTCTACTGTTAAGACATTTGACCGTAGTGTGTTGATAAACGATGTTACAAATTAGCAGAATATATAAAAAGTGTCAAAAATGGTACGTATAAGCCAATTTTTTGTTGAAATATTGGCTGATTCGTCGTGATAATCTCCAGAGGTTTTTTTAACGCCAACACTATCGTATACATTTTTGATGCATTTAGTGATTGAATATCCTATAATAAATCAATGCAGGGATCTAATGGCACTGATGAATTTTTTCATCTTCAATTTTATTGGATTAAAATAAATGCTAAGCTCAATTGTGGGTGTCTTTCAGGGCTTTAATTTTATACATTTTTATATAATAACAATTCAAATACATATTTGATTACTTTCTCTCTTAAAATTGTTATTTGAATAAAATTTATATAACCAAACATTCTGTAAGAAAATAGTGTATACAGATATTCTTTGATATAAATATCAAATTATTTGACAACACTTGAGAAGAGTGAAACCGGTTCTGATCATTAAATATATTGTGGAAATTGTACTAAAAATATCATGCCTTTACACCAATTAATGACTTATGTTGAAGTTAACACCTAAAAATTGAAAAATAAATTGGTGGAAAAATATCCGTATAGCGTAGTTCTTCATACGACATGATAACACAACAATTAGCATCGTTATAATTTATCATTTACGTGAACATTATTAAGTGACTACGTAAATGTATCATTGTGGTTGTTTCTCGTGCTATATTTTGCTGATTTGGCAATGAGCTCACAATATAAGCAGTGTTACTCAATGGGTGAAATAAGCACTGGAGCTTATGGTGTTTAAGTATCGGGCAGGCGTACAAGTTCATTAGTATTCGGGGCAAATGAGTCAAAGTGATAAATTTAATAGGTACGCGTTGAATTCGATGGACTTCTTGTTAGTTTGCTACAAAAACAATTATCGTCCCACTGATAGTCAACGGCAAGTGTCTTAATTAGGATGTCTCTATAGATAAACTATCCGGAGTATTTATTTCTTAGTCAAAAAGTAAAGGCTATAAAAGGTCCGTTTAACATTTTCAAATTAAGTGTTCTATAACACCTTATTCCATATAAGAAACTTGTTAGAGCTGTTTTTTTTTTACTTGATTTATATTTCTGCTTGGATAGATTATGATCTCCATAGATTTTATGTGCTATATAATTTTCTAATTACAAAACCAACACTTGTACAAATTTTATCACAGTGATTATGATTGGTTTTACGCAATAAATCATGTGGAAAAATTATGAATGAATTGTTAATTTTTTAAACACATATAAACTCTTTTTCCTTAATGAACAAAATTGTATTATTGGCCATAATATTTTCATTCGACGAGAAAAAGTCCTGTGATGGAGCTTTGATAGTTTAAAAATATTGCTCTTGTGATTTCAAAAAGAAACTAACCCAAACAATGAACATGAAAGTTCGAAATCATAAAAAACGAGCGAAGAAATTATTGCTAGATTTTAAAATTAGAACACTAATAAAATATTTACAGTTCATGGCAGTTATATTATTATTTTTACTAAAAGTGTACAAGAAATAATTGAACATCTTTTTAGTACTTTTAATAAAAAAAAAATATACCGATTTTCCGAAGCTGATAAACATCGCTAAAAATACATAAAAGCTTTGTGAAAACCATTCTTTGTTATAAATAGAGTTATTTAAAAAAAAACGTACATCATATTAGGTCTTATATATCTCTTTCGATTAACAATACATTCGGACAGTCTTTTTCAACATCTTATTTATTATTCTAGCCACAACTTAATATTTTCGTATTGAAATAACACTTTAATCAGCTCTTCAAAATTTACTAGTGATTTCGCTGTCACAAGAACATCTCCTAGCCTAAGGCAAACTGGAAGCTGGTCAGAGCGTAAGAGTGAACGCGCAGTAGGTCGTTTTTACGCTTTTGTATGCAGATTCGAAGCGAACTCTTGGATTTGTATTTATGACTTCATTTATGCTGGCGTTTTAAGTTACCATCTATATTAACACTTTGCAAAGAAAAAAACATTTACTTAGCAATTCATTTTCAATATGAGACATAAATTTTTAATATTCTTTTATTTCAATAATAATTATAGTACAGTGACAAAATAGCAACGAATTTTAGTTCTACAATATTATAAGGTATGTTATTGATAACTACAATATTTCGGCTTACAACCTCATCAGAACTATGTTCAAACGTACATTTTCTTATCTTCATATAACGGTATAGAAAAAGTACACAATTATGACTTTATTACCATATGTAATTCAATAAAACGGTTCAAATTTAAGACTTAAAAGCACGATGAAAAAATAGTAACATATTTAAGATTTCGGCTTACGCATTTATCAGAATTTTGATTAAACGTAAAATTTACTTATCTGTATATAGCGGTCTAAAAAAGATACACAATACATCATCCCTTCTGATCTAACAACCTAATTTTATATTTAAACTTAATTCTGATGAGAGCGTCAGCCGAAAAAGCTATCAACTATATACCTTATGAATTTTATAGATCAAAAATACATCCGTATTTTTTCCCCGTATTATAATAGGATTCTACCAAGTAAATGACAATATAATTAAAATAAATAAAGCATATTTTATTCATGGTCCAATTAGGGATCCTCAACTTTTAAAAATAAATTCCAGTTAATCTGACGTTGATAATTATTTAAATACAGTTGAATGGCAAGCTTTCAATAAAATACAGAAATATGAAATAAACTTATAGCTTAAAATGTCAATTTTCGATTAAGTTACATCTTACTAGCAAAGGTCAAAGAAATGGCTTTCGTTAACTCTTTTACAGAATACAATTCATACAGGAATTGAAATATATTAGGACTAATTTTTATTCTATAATTTTTTGAAAGTAACTATTAAAAATCTTTTCTTCTGAGGGTTAAATTTTCTCTGACCGCCCACGCTTCGCACAATCCATAACTCTTTCACCTTGACGACATTATTTACTGAGAATCGTAAATGAAATTTGCCAATTTAGATCGACGTTTTAATCAACTTACTAGCTCGACTCAGCCAAGATAATTTATGTGAACTGGATTGCACCGCAGTCATTGTGCGAATCAGTCATTTTAATAACATTTTTTAAAACTTTTAAATAATCATTCCTATTAAAATCCACTGCAAATGTATTTTATAATATTTGCTATCGAAGGTTTCTGGCACTGGATTCGTAATTTTACATTATAATAATATTTAGGAAAAACTATTGCTTTTTAATTTCTTGCAAATAAAACGTGTATCTACACTGCTGCCATAGTAAACTGTAGTTCAGATACACTCTTCATTTTTATAGAAATTATTTATATGACAGAAAATATTATTTCTCCAGCGAACTGAACTACCATTGTCAACTAGGAAAACTTAAAAAAATAAACTTCACTTGAATATTTGTTTCTCCATAACAATATGTTGAAATTGATGTACTTTAGAAGCCTCTTCAAATGCCTTTGATTGTTTCTAAATAGTCAACAATACATTAATACATTAATAATAATAGAAATTAACACTTTTACTGTGCGTGTCTGTAAATGTTTAGTGTGCAGAGATAACCATTGGAAATAAAATAGAACAATTATACCTTCTACTTTTACTATAGTTACTTGTATTATTAAACTAACGTTACTATTTTTGCTTTTCTGAGATAACATAAGAATATTTCAAAGAATATTTTGAAGGAATTTAAGTGTTTATTCGTTTCGTTCACATATCTTGTCGATATAAAAAATTTTGCTTAGATATCAATAAATATTATTAGACACAATTTGCTGATAGAGTATTAAAAAATGCGGTATTACTTTTCGTTTATAAAAAATGTCAAATTCAGTGAGTTCGTTGTAACAATTAAGATTTTTTGAAACCATTCAACAATAAATCAATATTTTTTTTTATTTGATGAATTAGTATTTACATGTTAGAAATCCATTGATTTTCAAATCTAAATTACTTTAATTCAACTACAAACAACAAATAACTAAGTATTTTATTTTTACCTTTTAAATTTATTTTGTTTAAAAGGTTTCTGAAGTTTATATTAAAAAATGCAATGTTTTCAAAGTATTTTTTCTTAATTTATAGAGTAAAAATATTAACTAGCGTTTAGCGCTTTATAGCGATATTAGAGGTATATAGTTGATAGCTTTTTCGGCTTCCGCCCTCATCAGAATTATACTAAAACGTACATTTACTTATCTACATATAACGGTGTAGAAAAGGTACACGATCCATCTTCTTTTCTGGTCTAACATCCTAGTTTTATGTTTATACATGGTTCTGATGAGGGCGTAAGATGAAATAGCTATCAACTATATGCATTATAAAAATTTTAGAGCTAAAATACACTGCTATTTTTTGCACCGAGTTGTAATGAAGTTCTACAATCAATAGATCAAGATTAAATTACTTTGCAGAAACTTTCATAGTTGCTGAGTAGGTTTTTATGAGAGTTATTTTAATCGGCGATGCTTACACAAAATAAAATATATACAATTTTATTTGTTTGTATTGATATGTTTTGGCCTTTCTAAGGTGAGGTCGTTGTATGTTTTTGATAATCATCACTGATAGCCCAAGAAATCCAATTACTTTGTGTACCTGGAGATGAGAATATTTTTAATTGATATCGCCTTATTTATATCTCAATTCCTATTTATTTCAATGTCTGTAACGATTCCCAGACTATCCAAAAAGGCGTTAACATACCGCCCTTTTGCATTCCTAAAGCTCACACATGTAAATAGTCACCAGTGTCGGAAAAAGGACACAAAAATTTACATCTCTTAATTAATGTTACTAGAAATAGATATTTTTATTTTATTTACAATGCTTTACTCCAAATCATTTTGAAATAAAAATACATTACTCGAGGCACATATTACTGACACAAAAATTTGTAGTAGTTACGTTGAGATTATCCTACTGACTTTAAACGTCTTACATATTAAGATAGTTGATTCTAGATGATATTAAAAAATATAATAATGTTGACAGAGTCAAAAAGTGTTTAAAAAGCTATTTTGTTTTTGTTTAATACGTCATGGTATGTGTTGATATCCGCCATAAGATTATTTGACACCAATTTCCCTCAAGTAATTTTTGAAATAATTGGTGATTAATTCAGCAGGTAGCGTGTAGAGAAAGGTCCTCTGTTAAGTCAGTGGTTATAGAAAGCGTATTAAACTAGATTTGCGACACACCGTTCTATTTGTGATAATCCTTGGATCTTTCTGCATCTTATTCCACTCAGTAAATTTAGTGTCCTGGATGACTAAAGAATACTTTTCGCATGATCTATTCAGAGAGAATTATGGGATGCCACCTAGTTATGATGACTTACTTAATATCCCGGTGTCAGAGAATCTTTAGAGGTAGATAGAAAATATAGTTCAAGTACAAAATACGTTTTCTTGTCAAGACTAATTGAAATAAACTTTTCATCGTTATTTTTGTTATTGTTAGCACTGACTGAATGAAGACTGACTTATTTTTCAAAATGTATAAATTGATGCTAGTTTCAAATGTTGAATAAATCATAAATAAAAAATAAAAGTATACACCTTTATACATAATTAGCAAATTTATAATTGCACACAAATACAGTGAAATGATTTATTGCCATGTAAAAAAAATCTATCATTAATTGAATTGGCATGAACATGGTAAAAAAATAGCAACGTATTTTAGTTTAACAAATTATTTTATAAGATATAGTTGATAGCAATTTCAGCTCAACCATCATCGGATAGTTCCGAACTAAAATACATTGCTATTTTTTCACCGCGCTAATATTCTTTCAGTTGAAATTTTGAATGAAATTTTAGTCTCCCAAAAATGGTGAGATACTAGTCCAGCCCTTCTATCGAAGCTCACTCTTGTAAATGGGTGTCAGGCCCGGCGTATTCAGATAGCTAATAAAAAGTTATTGCCCCGCGACGGATTAGCATAACCGGTGGGCAGGAGGTGTCCGCCAATAAATAAACAATGCCCGCCGGCCTCACAGTCCCATCGCACTCCCGTCCGGCCTAACAAATGAGCGGTGATTAGGATGCGCCGCTAATTATTTCAGCGGGCCCGTCTCAGGTTAATTTAATTTTTTGCATCGATCATATTGCGGGAGCCTAATGAATATGATTGGATTTTTCTTCGTGTAATTTTAAAATAAAGAATAATGTTTTTTTTTTGATATTGTAGATGAAAAAAGCGACCATCGAAACAAAATCACACATACTATTTAACGTTAACCCATTTAAAATCGCACAACGTGTAGATTTCTGTTCAAGCTCATAGATATTTGTGATGGCCAGAGATTTTTCCCACCCGTTCGACTTTTGAAACAGAACATAAAGTGATACTGCAGACCTATCATCTTATCAATATTCTATTCCTCAAAGAAAGTTTGAAAAATACAAGCTCTTTTTTTCTAAAAACGTTGCTACGTTGATGTTATTTGATTCTTTAAAGAACATTATTAACAGTTATTTTCATTTACAGTAAATAATTTAATAATTTATTTAAAAAATCACTAGCGATAAGAAAATGATATTAAATAACAATTAAAAAACAATTGTGCTTTTAAAATTGATTAAATCGTGCGCCAGAATCTTCTCTATAAAAAAAAATATATGTAAACCAAACATGTACAGCTGAAAAAACGAGTTTCTTTAATGGATTTATTTGCACTTAATAAATTGATTCGTCGCCAACTTCAGCCATTACGAAGCTGTGAATAATCAAGTTTCAGCGAATAATTCATTAAGCTTAGTTTGCCTATTAATGTTAAATGATTTTTAGCTACCACTGTCAATTCTAAATGTAAGCGATAACTTATTTAAAGGCAATGTTTAAATGTTTCCAGCAATTAAGATGTTGACCGACTACTATTTGTATTATATCATTATTTAAAGGTGTTAGGTGATCAACCATCAGTCATTGCGAACTCCATAATAAAAATTTAATTTATAATAAATAAAAAATGGACTATCAAATAAAACTAAAACTATTTTTAGTTTTCTAATAAAAAATGTCCAATTTAGTTGTCTACTTGTCTAATTCTCCGTCGCTGTATGTTTCACGAGAGATTTTTCAATAAGTAAACAATCTCCTATCATCCATAAATCTGTTTATATAACTGTCTCCATCGTTAACTAAGCATATCAATTAAAGAAAACAATGTTACCTTAAGATTCAAATATTATCGAAATGATAATTTTTATCATGACAAACACTTATAAATCGACTGTATAGTTTAAGATCACATAAGGTTGATGTCGATAATGATGTTGATAAGATTGAAACGTCGCTGTTATATTGAACAAATTCGTAGAAGTGTATTTGGTCTCAAACTCAATACTAATAGAGTCAATGTGCCCAATAATGGTGTTTTTCCAAATCTAGAACATCATATGAAGAGCGGGCGACAAAATATCAACAGAGTTAACATTATATGGATTCCACCATCCTCGTGGATTGCTGATGGCTATCTATTCTATCTAAAGGATGATAAAAAAAAACTAACGATGAGTACCACTTAATTATTATCAATATTAATTCATCTGGCTCTAATCGCTACGATTTCCATCAATAAAAACCATGTTCTGTTTTCGTAACATAATTTTTAATAGTGTCGCCGTTGAAAATTGCACAGCAACAAATCAAAATAATTTTTTTTTTTTAAATCCATACAATCGTTTGATTATTGATCATATTTGAGATATAAAATATACCTTCGTCCCCACTTACAACTTTTGTAGATTTCCCGATATATTTTATTTCAACGTGTTCCCCAAAGAAAAATGAAACCATTATTGTAGTAACCAAAAAAAATATTTGATTAATTATTTATTTATCAGTCAGCGAAATGTTATGTTTGAAAAGTTAGACCTCACATTCTAGTCTGTGGGTTTTACATAATAGCTTTTGAGTTTAGTCAAAGCATGTTAGGCTATTTTCTGAATTCATAAATTTGATTTGAGTTAAAAATGCAAACGACTATTTTGTTTACATAGCAGAATCTCTATATATGGGATTGATGGATTTTATATCAATTATTACGTCGAGAGTTAATTCTGTGAGCATAATAAAGTAGAAAATTACGTAAAATGAAACATCTATCACATAATTAATTCTTTAATATATTCATTTTATAATAGAATTTATTTATTGTTTATCAGTAAATCAATAAATCTCGACCGTTATGAGGTCAGTCGTTTTTAAATGCAATTTTTTGTTCATTTATTAAGGGCGGTAACAAAGGGTGGATCAAAACCCAACTGCTGTTTATTTCCATAATAACAATATAACATTATGTTATGTTAACGCACCAAGAATAAAATCACAACAAAAATATTAAGGATGTATCATTTCCACTTTCTTTATCATGGTCAGGACTAGTTTAATCATCACAGGCATTATTAAATGAAGAAATATAAATCTGAACAGTCGTTTCAAGTGTATCTTAAAACTATTAACAGATTTTTTTAGCAAATTGAATAAAAGTTTCTGATAACAATTATCGACAATCAAAACATAAAAAGTGAATTTGGATACGATTTAATATTTTTGTACGTAATCAAAAGAAATAAAAATATATATCTTGACACTTTTTTTGACATTTAATATATATAATACTTAAGATTATTTTAATGCTACGAAAATATGAAAATATTTGCCTTTACTTATTAAATTATTTTAGCTACTCTCTAGAATAGCTAGCTACTGGAGATATCAACTACTCCATAAATAAGTAATTTGTAATTTTATCAAAACTTTGTGTGAAAAATTGTTTTTGTTTTCGGTATTTCATTATGCTTTTATCGACGAAAAACAATATTGTATGTATTAAAAGTAAGAAGTAGAGATCAAGTGCCGTCGATATTGCATCGAATATAATAAAAAAATGAATAATAATTTACACCAATGCTTAGCAATTTTATGATTAAAAATTTTACCAGTAATATAGATTTTTTATTACAATTATTATATGTATTCCTCTATTATAAATTTAAATGATTAAATGATGAACACAATTTTGAAATAAGTGAGTCCTGACTATCAAGTATTTGAACAAAAATAAAACTAACACCGTTTTCGTTCCAACCGTGTCACTTTAATATCAAATTAACAATAATAAATATTACTGATTCCTGTCTAACGAAAATTGATATATAGTTGTAGCTAAATCTATATCATTTTTTTATATTTAGCATTATTTAAATAATTATATCATTCAGAGTAAAGATATCTTTTTTTTCGGAAGATGTATTAAAAAAAATACTGCATTTTTTTGTTTAAATTTAATTTAATTTAAATACATCCAACATTTATTCTATTATTCTGAATACACCTGTGTAAATTTATTCATATTTCAATTGAGTGTTCAGAAGATTTATGCAAAGTTTATTTCCGTATATTTGTACAATAATTATGCAAACATCAATTTAAATAGGCAGGGTCCATAGCCGTTTAATGTCGTACTCTATACGAATTCTTTTTTATTCACGCATATAACACTAAGATTTTTATCTTCCATTATCCGTAACAGATTGAATGTTTGACCCTTGCTTGTTACGGGTTTTATTGAATCAATAAATTAAATAATGGCTGCTGATTTCTTTGGAAGTTTCCAATTAAAATTTACCCTTTATTCACCGAGCCGTAATTTTCCCTTCATTTATTATTATCTATATATATGCAATATAAACTGAGAAACTGAATCTGCCGTAGTTTGAAAATTTTAAATCCATAACCCATAGATGTACTTTTGCAGTATTAATAAAATGACAGCTTGACATGATAAACAAACTTTTCTATCGAGACAAAACTCATTGAATAACTTTAATATCTAAAAAAATAATATTTAAATTAAGTTGCCACGAAATTCAATATATTCTAAAAATCACAAAACAGAACTTCTAAAGTTTCTTCGGTCATTTATAACGTGAACTTAAAGTTTATTGAATGAATTGGCGTTTATTTGGGAGAACTCCATTATAAACGGTGAAAAATAGTAATGTATGTTGGTTCTACAAAATTACAAGATATATACTTGATAGCTATTTTGGCTAACGCCTTCTGATAGTTCTTAAATAGTTGTGATGAAGGTGTACGCCGATATAACTATCAACTTTATATCTTAAACGTTTTGTGGATTTAAAATACATTGCTATTTTTTCACCGTGTAACCTTGAAGTATGTCCATTTTCCTATAAATTTAAATCTTAAAAAATGACGATTGCTTTTATTTAGAACTTGCTAAGCTCGTATATTGAATCATCGAAAACTTAAAGAAAGTTAAAGTAAGAGATATGTAAGTTATAGATATATTGTATTTAAAATTTAAGTTTTTGTACTGTTTTTGTAACTTTAAAAATATAATGATATAAACCGGTTTCAATAGTAACGTAATTTATAAATATAATGCCTTTCTACCAAAAAAAGACAATTAACACCTTAAAGTGTTATAGTTAAGATATTGGAGAATTTTGAAAGAAAAATGGTTTATGTTAATTTATAATATAAAATATTTTTTAATTCAGATATCGTTGGTTTTACACGCCACTGCAAAGTAACATTTAAATCCTGAATCTAGATAAATTTATGTTAAGAACTTATTTTGCAAAATATGTATCTGGACACGTCTTAAAAGAGTCATCTGTTTATTAAAATACAGATGCAAGTTTACGCCGAGCAACATTACAAGCGGAGTCATAAAACCAATACGCCAGAAATGCATTTAAAAGGAAAATAAAATATTGCGACATACGCCATGCGTTTTATAGCGACATAAAAAGCTCGCGCTAATCAGGCGCTGTTATATCAACCATCGAAATTCCAAGCCGACTCAAGCCTCATTTTAAAATATAGCAATTTTCGAAACTTACATTATTAACGAACAAGTTGAATTTAAATAGAGTTATTTTGAATTAATTATGATTATCTACAGGAGCTTGTCTCGCTTATTAGATCGACACGGCGAGTCTATGGTTTAAATTTAAAAACAAAATCGATGGCCCAGACGGAATTGTCGCTATTTACGGCGTGTAGCAACTTTATTGCTTTGAATGTTATCAAGTAATTAAGTCATAAAAAGCAAAGTTCTTTGATGGCTGGATATTATTTCCAGCTCATTTTCTTGGCCGACCTCAATGATCCGAACAGGTGTTATCAATTTATTCACGACCAGTGTTAATAATTCTGGACTAACAGTTTTATGATTGACACTTTCAGGGATCTGATAAAGTTAATTAATCACCATTGTTATTTCAGTTGCTTTCAATTCCCCATCAAGTGAAAGACTAGAATCACGCTTTCACACTTTCTTACAAGAGTATAAAATCATATATATTATTTGGTTGCTGTATTTCAATAAATATTTTTCACTAAGTCTTAATTGTATACATGTAGTAATAAGTAGATGATTTATATGATAAACCAAATATTTATTACTATGTATTTATAAAAAATACCGTATTTAAAAATGTTCCACAATAAGATCAATTAGAAAAGAAATAACTTTAAAAACATTCATACTTACATATATCTTTATTAGATTTTGACTTTTATAAAAATAGAACTGTAATATGACTAAGTAACTTCTTTTTTATAGGTTACAGTGAAATAATATTCTACTCTTTGAATTTCTTCTTGAAGTGCTCTTCTTATAAAAGATAGAACGGTTATTATTTAGATTTTAAAATGTTTGGGCTTTTGGGCTTCTTCGACGTTAATTTAGTAATGAGTAAATTATTAATTATTAATATACTACGTATAAAGCACAAAAGAAATGTAGAAAAAAAATTGTCACAAATATGTGCGAATCCATTTTTTATTTATTATGGCTGATAATAGACATGTAACGTTTTTTTATTGTTAGAGATATGATTAAAAAATATTTTTGCTTTAAACAAACAGTATCAAATAACAAAATCTACTGTTTCAAGTAAAGATATAAGAAATTTTCTTTTGTTATAATTAACACTTTTTCTAATCACATATTATATATATTTGTAAAAATTGTCAAGTATAGGAAAAAATAATAATATATTAACTGTGTATTGAGAGAGAAACTAAATCAAAAGAATCAGTTTTTTTCAATCAATTTTCCAACAACAAAACTCTACTTGAGAAAACAATTCTAGAGATAGATTGACATTGAAAATTCCGTTAACATTGACAAATTGATGCATTAAAACAATCAAATAATTTTATTTTACGCAGAAAAAATTGGATATTTAGATAATAAGAATTTAAATATTTGACTACTTGGTTACATCTGGTAAAGAACGGTGATAATGTACAGAGAATAATGTTTCCAATATCACCTATTTGAAGATACCTGAACCAAATTATTACCTGTGATGACTTTGAACTCTATCATTTGTTGAATTATAAAAACTTCAAATGGCATTTGAATCAATTTACGTTAAAAGATTTTGTTTATGAACTATCGACAGTCAACATAAAAATAAAAAAAGAAGAGAATCGAAACGGTTTTTAATTGAAACTAGCTTTTTGATAAAAGATTCAAAGTAAATAAAAGATATTTTGATCAAAACAATGTTTGAAAAATGAAATTTGTTTTGTTAAAAACAAAAAATAATTTTGATTATTAACTGAATGTATTTTTTGAATCATCCGTAAACTTTTGCTATTTCACGCTTTGAAACTCATATAAAGTATGTACCACAATGAAATCATTTTTAGCTTTGCTTAATCTAACCAGTTGTCATTAAAAAATAGATTTCTTAAGATCCAGGAGTCAAACGGGAAAGAAAATTTCTAACTACATGTCTAGTACACAAGTAATCATTTTGGATATTTCAATAGTACTGTATGCTGTTTGATTTTATGCAAAAATTTTATTATTCAAATCGCATAATTTTTGTCATAATATTCAGTACTTTACCTTTGTACAAGCGTTTTATTTTTCCATGAACGATATTAACTACATTAATGTACATACTTTCTGTTGTAGTCACACATCCAATAATCATAGTTTGTGATTTTCAACAGCCGTAAAAAAATAATTCACCACAAAGATTTTCATTAACAAGAATATTTTAATTAGTGAGTAATTTGATTCGGGATCAATACTTTGTTTTCTAGATTAATTGGCCGTGTCTTTTGTGTTGCTTTTTCGATCTACCAATTCCAGTGACCGTCATATTGCCCAATAATTATATTTTAAAACAAAACACTTCGCGCCTTAAGTGGGTACCTTTCAGAACAGGTTCACTCCACGCAACCATTTCCAAGCGTGTTCAGATTGGGACGAATTAAATTCAGCAGTTGTCAACTTATAAAAGCGGTTTTAAATATCTCAATTTAAATTGAAATACTTTAAGACGTAAATAAAATAATTTCCGTGCTTGTCGTTGAGTGCTTAACGCCCTTGGTTATGAACTTACGGGTACAATTTGAAGTGGTTATATTAAATATTTTTTTAAATTTAATATTATTTTTGACAATGAAACAATGAAACAAGAAAAATCTCATCATGAAATAAAAAAAGTTTTATCAAATATTTTACTCTAACGTATGCTTTCCTTGGACATTTCTTTTCTTTATGTCTACATAACTTCTGACAGCTATCACTATCTGTCTAAAAATTGTTAAATTTGGAACAGTAATTAAAGATCACTGTCTTTTATCTGAAAAATAATTCATAAAATAAAGCATACACGTTAACAAGTATCGTTTAGATTATTGAGATGAAATCCAGTGGCACGTACATGAAACGTGTCTTGTGTTATATTTATGATCAGTTGCTAAAAGAATTATATTGAAATAGATTGAGCTCTATAACATTTCACATGTTTAGTCACACGCGACCCGGGTTTTACCTTCCACACATATCAACCGGATAAAATATGTATCTTTACAAAATTTGATAATTATTTTGATCATATCAGAACTTTTTAAATATTTTCAGGTATACACATATTTAGCTCCCTTAGGTAACACATATATATATATGCTTAATATATTTTGTGTACAACCGCCTATCTCTAAATACTATAAGTTCTATTGTATCCATGTAAAAATAAGAATGCCTGCAAATGCTGAAAAATAAGTGACAAAACATTTAAAAATGTACAGATTCAGTAATTTAGCTTCGATATTTAAATTCCACTAAGTACCCACAGTCGATATCTGAAGATAAAAATATTACAAAAAAAATATCACACATGATGAGTGATCTAACTATTATGAAATTCGTTATTTTTTAATTTAAAAATTAATAACTTATTTATTGACTCAAAGAAAATTGGAAAAAAATATTCAGAATGACATAAGATACTAACTACTAAATACCGTTAATGACTTAATGCATTATTCATGTACATATTCACTTCTTGGTGGAAAGGCATGATATTTTAAATAATAAAAACATATTTTTGTTAAATTTGAATTGTTGCAACGTTTGTTGCAACAAAGTTCAGAACTTAGTTCTGTTGCATCCATGCGATGGAATACCTGAAGATGCCGAAGGGCGGAACCCGGGTCGTTTGTGATAAGACATATGGAATCGTACAAAGTTGCAACAATTCAAATTTAATATTTAAGTTCCATCAAGCACCTCCACCAGTCGATATCATAAATTATATTTTTGTTACTATTTCCACAACACATTTTATGAGTGATATCGGTCCTGATTATAATTTATATTTTGGAAATATAATAGTGCAAAAAATGTATTTTTAATATCTAAAATATAATATATTTATTAGTTATTTTATAAACGATTAATATTGAACATCCCTGTCAAAACGTAAGCACGCCTTCTTATAAACAGTCTTGAAAAAACTTGGATGATCTTCAACTGGGCAATAAAATCCCAAGGTGTGACCACAAGTGTTTCATTAAAATGGACTTTATTGGGACTAAACTGAGCCTAATCAGACACTCTGCTGTGAACGTTTCACAGTTCTACCTCTACCCACTTAGGAAGGCATGTGCACTACATACTGCGATGATCACTTCATGATATCTTGACAATGCGCATGGAGCCAAATAGGAAATAAATAATTCACATGAATGTTTTTTTATGGCATTTCGTTATAGTGTTGAAACGATCTGGCAAAGTTGATTTTTTAACCTTAACTATGAAACGTTTTATATGTTCTTAACAGTGAAATGAATAATAAATATAAACGCAAATTATACAACATATATAATAAATCAATGGTCTCTTTGTTAACTCTTTTATATTATTAGAAAAAATAATTGATGAGATAATTCAAAAATGACTAACAAATTACTATATCCATCGAAGATTTTTAATTAATTCAATATATTGCATCGTACCGTTATCACGCAGATTTCAATAAACAATATTTTTTTTAAAAATTTTTACGTCTTTATTCATTAACAATATCGAATAAGATTGATTGATGGTATTTCAATATCAAATTTGAATCGTTGAAACTGTGTACAATGCAAAATGTTTAATGAAACCCCATCACACGGACGTAATATAATTAACTGTCAGTAAACTAACAGAACTCTATTTTACCAAAAAAAAACTTTAAATTTTCTTAAAAACACTTGCTGTTATATAAGGTACAAGTTGATGCTATCCTTGAATATACCGAAAGACGAAACCCAGGTAGAAAAGTCAAAAAAAAAATTTGATAATGTATATATATATATAAATTTATCTGCATGTTTAATATAATATAAAATGATTTTCAACTAAATTCATCGGTGCGTAACTGGTGACACAAGACAGTGCAAATATTGCCATATAAGAAAAATACTATCAATTTTTTTACAAATGCTACATTAATCTGCTGTATAAGTATTTTAAAGTATTACAAAGTACTTGTAGAAGTGTTTATAAGATTAAATTAACTCTACCATTGCTTTTTTTTATATATCTCTTACGTATAGAAAAATATTTTTGATCGATCATTAAATAATATGAAATGGATAATATAATCAAATTATCAAAAAGTGGTGTCTTCATTCAAACATTACAGCGAGCCAACGAAAGCAATACAAATGCCATTCGCGTGTCCTGCGCCACCAAATAAAGTTGTTTAGGTTAATTATTTGTTTTCAAGATCTTGCTCTTTATCTCCAAGTTAGTATTATTGGTAGACTCGACCAAAGCTGAGTGTAATCCTTTACATTAATTATTTACTTAAATTAAATATACACTAGACGACTCTAACAAATTTATTCGTCGACATATCATAAATAAAAGTAGTTACCAATATTTAAAAGGTTTGGATAGCAGAAAATACTTGTTTTTTTGTGTTGTCAAGTCTGCACTACATACTAAATCGAAAATTTTATGTCAACGAAGGCGTAGTTTATGGCAATCGTGCTTAATTACTTTTTTACAAATTTTATCTCGACTAATTAAATGGTGATCCAATCTTTTATGACTAAAAATATGTGCTTTACCGTAAAACGTAAAATAATTAGTGATTTCACAATATCTATAGAAATTTCAAAGAATCGTATTTTTGTATCAAAAGACTTAGTAATGCTCATTAGTAATTCGTTATTAATTGTACAAAAGAAAATATACATACAACAGTGTATGCTAATTAACAAGGACACAGGCTTTAAACATGAACATATTTTATTTTCTTCTTTTCTTCAGTTCCAAAAAATATTCTCGTCTTTCCTATGATATTGAAACAGATAATAATGGACTTCATATAATATCACAGCCAGATCAATCATATCTATATATGTTTAGTAAACATATTTGTATCCAAAATCATGGAGATTAATTATTTTTTTAAATTTCCGTAGTAATCTTTTGAATGTGAAATATAGAAATAAGTTTACTAACTGCAAAATTCTTATTTTATCATTCGTAAAAAATAAATTTAACTAGCTGAGTAAAATCATCTATGAAGATTTTTTATTCACTTCCTTTACCGTAAACATACCTAATAAATAATACAAATAATAGTACTGAACCATTTTACAAAAAGTTTTTATATGGTGGGAAAAAATTACGTCTTTACATATAAAATACAAATAAATAAAACAATAGTCTTTGAAAATTGCCCCTCAAAAGTTCACGCAATTATTTCATATAACGTGTCGTGTATTCCTCCAACACAGCGATAGTGTGTCGATCCGAAAATAAATTAATGTGAAAAGTAGTCGATAACATTGCGTTTCGTCTCCTGGCGTCTTAATCGTGGGACTGTTACGCCACTGCTCGTTCTGAGATTTATGGATGCGTCTGCAGTCGACTCACAACCACAACCTCCGTCCTCCAGCCTCGTAACGCCCCTCTTACTTTCCACTCACTTGAGATAACACGTCACTGATTTTTGCAATGTCGGTACGTGGTTTTTATAAGAAAAGTATTATAATTTATAGTAGTATTATTATTTACGTAAAATTTATTCTAAGCCAATTTCTAAAGCACTAAAATGTGTATAAAATTGAACAGGATTTTTAACTACAGTTAATATAAATACAGTCTTTAATTGGTACGAGACGAAAAGAAAATCCATCCAGTTCTTTTTGTAATTTTAAGAATTATATGATTTAATAAATACAGACACTAATCAGAATTGATAAAATATCTGACAGAGAAGAAACTAAAAAATATTACTCAAAGGAAAACTTAAAGCTTAAGCTTCTATTCTATACAATTTAATATGTGCAAACTTGTGCTTACGAAACAAAAAATATTTGATTTATCGCTAAGAATGTGCGAACGATATAAAAATCATGGATACAAAAACGTTTATTTGTATATCATAATTTAAGTTTTTATTTCACCAATATTATTTAGATTACAAAACTATATTTGTTGCAATATGGTTTCTTTATCACATAACCGATTACTACGAGTATTTTGTATTAACAAGATCAGGACCGGTTTCCTTCGTGACAAGCATTATTAACTGATAGAATACCAATTAAAACAAGGTTATGTATACAAAACTTTGAACTAAACGTATGCCAGCAAACAAAAATCACCAACAACATCTTTCATTGTAACAAAATCAAAAAAATATTCTGGAAAGTTTTTTTTAAAGATCTGGCATTTGAGAGGGCAAGTTATGTGGAAATTTCTTCTATAAATTATTCTGAACATTCAATTAAATACTTGTCTTCATTTCATTTTTATTCTACTTAATAAATTAAATAGTAAAACTTCGCAACGATTATCCTGTTCATAAAATTTAAAAAAAATAAATGACGTCACATGTTTCACACAAGCTTTTCCCATTATGAAAGGTATAATCGAAATGATTAAAAAAAGCGTTTTTACTGTTTCATGAAGCAAGTGCTTATGGGCATGTAATGTGTTACCATGCCGATGGTTATATGTATAAAAAATAATACATTTAATGATTTTACCCATTACTCTGCGGCACTGTGAGGCAAGGACACTAAAGATGCGATAGTGTCCGAAACACTCCCGGACTGTTCAATGAACACGGTAAAGAACTCGGCGCTACATATCCCAATACCGAACTCGAGTTTGTCAAAGATATACATTTATCGATTCGTTTTTATCAGCTACTCTCCTGTGAAATAATTTGGATTGGTTCAAGGGCTCACTTTACGAGAAGTCCAAGCAATTGTAGAGCTAATAATGCGTACATCATTATTTATAATGGCTTTTTATCGGCGTGGTATACGTGTTAGTGTAGTTTCTTATAGGTAATAGGCACTGCCCTTTATCTGGTTTTATCTTTCTCGTATTCTGAAGTCTTGCTCTGTTATGGAGTAAGATCTTTATTACACACCAGTTCTCGCCTACAAGTCAATGACAAAGGAAAAATATTTAGTACCGAAAACTAAATCACTTCTTTTCTATGCTTTAAATGTATAGCAAAAAGTCGTTACTTATATAAGTACGTAACAATATATTTATTTCCATTGATATAAAAGGAATCTCTCTTCACGAATACGAGGCATTTTTCTCATCTAAATCATATCTAAAAATAGTGTTATTTAAAGCCTTATACGAATTCTATTATCAATTGTGCTTTGGCAAATAAACACAACAAGTATTTTGTCTCGTTTTGCCTTTTCATGCAAACATTTTGTCATGTCGCCGTCCTCTCATAAAAAAAACAATGTATTTTGCTTAGATTTTTATTTGCAAATATAAATATCAAATGAAAATTTAAAGTGTCCGTATCATTACAATAATTTTATTTGGAGTCAGCAAAATATATATTTATAAATTTAAAATATACAAAAAGCAAGAAATATATATTTATAAATTTAAATAATCTTGATATTTAGCTATTTTAGATATTTAAACTTATTATTTCTATTTTCATTGATAAATATTTTTTTAATATTTTTTAGTTCCGTTTTATGCTGAAGACACTGTATTATAAAAATATATATATTATATTATGTGGGTGAATGAAATATTCAAAACTTATAATTGTATATACATTTTTAAGAAATAAGAAATTATATTTTTTTTAAATTGCATCGATCTTTAAAGTATATGAGCATAATATAATTTAATTAATACTCATGAATTTTACACTGTCAAATGATACCCACACTGTTCTTAGACCGTTATAATTTATGTCTGAAATATTGAAAATAAGTATTTAATTACCTTACTTAATTGGCAATGATAATTATTTGCAATGAGAATAAAAAATAAAGTGCTTTAAAAATACAAATTTCTTGTAATTAATTAAATTTACACCGTCGATAATAGTGAAATTGATTTATTTCATAAGACAACATACACACAAGGCAAGACGTCTGCGTAAAAAGCCAGGAGCGTGGGACGTGAAAACGGGGTGTAAGTTTCGATACATCGAAAACCACATCGGGCACCTAGTCAAATTTATTGTTATTGCCAACGCTGGACCCAACGGGACAACATTATCTCTCTTCTCAAAGTGTGGACCGTGTGACAAGGACACGGATAAATCCGTACGTAAAAACTCTGAGGAATGAAAAGAGATGGAAGTTTATTGAAACTAGCAATTTGTTAATGATATCCGCCTACCTTTTTACGAGCGATAGGTGTAAAAGTGACGTAGTTTGTTGATAGTGCGTTACCGTAGTTGTGGCACGCTTTATAATCAATAGTTAATGTAACACTTTTACTCGAACTTGGCTATGCTGTAACTATCAGCTTACTTTAGATAAACTTTGATTATAACGCCTTGGCTGAACACTGGTACATACATTATTATTTACGTGATTTAAAATTAGTAATAATAACGCTTCGGGTACGTTTATAATAAGTTGAGTAATAGTGTGACCGATGCTCCTGTTTACTGAACTTTGCAAAGAAAAGAAGCCATAAACGTGCGTGACATAAAATATTAAAACATATTTACCTGATTAGTTGTCGAATATTTATGCAGCGAGAATACAATATAATATAAAATCAAAACATTTAATCTGCAAAAAAATGTTACAATAGAACACTGTAATGATGCTATAGTACCTCCATAAAAAATTTCGCACTTTTATATTATACATATTGTCAGAGTTAATTTTCAGTTTTTTAGAGCAAGATTTTTGGTTCATAAATTTGTTTTTGAATTATCGTGAAATATTCGTGTAATTTTTATTTTTATAAATAAATATTCCAGATTCTTAAAACCACACTGAGACATTTTCTGTAAATACCACAATCGACCATGATTCTTGCCTTATTCTTTTGCTAACTTCCAGAATTTTACTAACATGAAAGGCCGCTATTGATGATTCCGTAAGATAAACTCGGCCGAGTTAAAGAGCAATGAAAATGGACATATGCTCCGCTATGTGAGCCATTATAGTTGAATATTCTTTAAAATCTATTCTATTACTATTTTTAACGTAAAATATGTAAAAAAGTTATGAGTAGAGAAGGAAGTGTAAAGCAAGACATCAAAAACTTTATGAAATCTTTTGTTATATTACAGATAACAATATTTCGTTTTACTATAAATATACATTGAATGAGAATATAATGACATTATGCGGTTTCAATAGGTGTTAATTATGTAATAAATTTAAGAATCTCACTCGATTTATGAGTGATAAGTAACTTTATTTGGTGAGTAATTACTTGCAATTATAAAATCAAAACGAATGCCAAAAGAGTACAAATATAGTTTGAAAGAAACAAGGATCAATATTGTGATATACGGCGACCATTCGTTTGACTGTCGGCAGGCATTTATTTTAGTGCATCCTGTGAAATACAAGCGGCTTGTTAGGGAAACTGTCCCGTGTCATTTCTACTTGTCAGTTAAGGTGTCGTTTGCCAAGTTAATCGGTAGGTTTTAGACATATCTGTTGAAAAAGCCATTTACGGCTGAGGCAAAAAATCTAATCGGAAGGGAATGATCTGATCACTTAATACGATTTGGTTTTAGATGCGTCGCATCCTGATGTATTCGTAGAGCTATCTCTCCTAACATAATTTGTTTAGGCTATTTCATAGAAATTACCCTTATAAGCAGTGTGGGACATACAAAGAGATAGGTAAGAATATCCATAAACCGTTTGATTTATACATCCACTTTCTTTTTTTTTTAATAATAATTCCACATATTTTAGTAATTATTTCCTCAATATACTTTTATGATAAGGACCAATTTCGTTCATTTCAAGCATAATAACTGACAAAAAAAAATAATTTAAAGTTAGCATGTATACAAAACTAAAGGTTCCAAGTTCTGTGAAAACAATTTACATGAAGTCATACAATATACATTCAAATGAAGTAAATTAATTTAAAAATGAAATGATTACAATATCTCATTGATTATTTTGTCGTGCAAAGATTCATCTCAATAATAAAGTAATATCCTTCGATTTCAAATAAAATCTGACGTATTGCTTAAGCGATCTAATAGTCACTTTTAAGGTGTTAACTGTCACAATATATATTATGATCAAAACCGGTTTAGCTCATCGCGAGCATTATTAGTTTATGTTGATAATATTTATGAATTGACAAGGTTCACGATCATACGATAAATTGTAAGAAAAGCATTAAAAATGTGTTAGAAAAAAAAAACTCTTAGAGAAGAGTTATTATTTTACAACAATATTTACTCGATATTATTGATAGCGCAGCCATCTTTGGAGGAGTCTTTCTTTAGCAAATGAAATAGTAAGCTGACAATATTATTCCATATATTGAAGATGGCGCTTTTTTAAATTTCATAAATACCAATTACATCAAAACGGATGTTCGATTTACTCATCCTGCAGTGTTAAAAAGCTTCTAAAGGATTTTTTATAATGTGAAATACAAAGTTTATCATCACATTCGATTATTGATTCAAAGCGATTCATATGTCCCGTAAGAAGGCGTGAAGCGTAAAATATCTATTTATATGAAGCTAATCCGCCTCTGACTGGAATGACTAGACGGCTATTGATGTGATCATGGCCAAGCTATCGAAAAATGGGCGACGGTGACGAGTATCGTCACACGTTGAAGTGTTGAGGCGTCAACTGGGATATCTATTTGCCGCCGTTTGGTTGATTTAAGAAATGTCGACACTCAAGTTTTCTCCATAGAAATTGATGGAGTGCAGTATGATTGTAAAAAGTAAAATAATATAAAATTTGAATTGTTAAAATTTTGTACGATTCCACATGTTTTGTCACTAACGACCCGGGTTTCGCCTTTCGGCATCTTCATACATTCTATCACACACAAAAAACGAAGCCTTTTTTAGTGCTTTTTCAAGCCCATTTACCGCTTGCCTTGGGGGTTTGTGTTTTCCTGTAATTAATACCTTTGGTATATAGACGATGCTAACGGTTTATTGTGCGTCAGTTATTTTGCATCCGTGTGATATAATGTCTGAAGATGCCGAAAGGCGAAACCCGGCTCGTTAGCGACAAAACATGTGGAATCGTACAAAATCGTAACAATTCAAATTTGATATTGAAATTTCATCAAGCACCTTCAGTCGATATCATAAAAAATTATATAAGTTATTTTTTATTTAATACCTGGTATAAGATAAATTGTTTCTTTAAGCCTTCAGCTATGGGCAGTTTTCTTTACATTAACCCTTAACCTCCCAATATTATTTTTAGTGTGTGAATCATTTTTCAACCAAAACAACTGTGGTTTGGATATTTATTAAATACTGCATCCAATTATCGCCAAATAAAATTCTATGGCTCAGATATTTTGATGATATAATTTATGATTTCGACTGAAGGTGCTTAATGGAATTTCAATATCAAATTTGAATTGTTACAATTTTGTACGATTCCACATGTCTTTATGTTCACATGTCAGTTCTGTTACACCCGTGTGAAAGAATGCCTGAAGATGCCGAAAGGTGAAACCCGGGTCGTTAGTGACAAAAAATGTGGAATCGTAGAAAGTTTTAACAATTCAAATATGATTTGGATGAGAGTTTTTTTTTTATTGGATATCATCTCCAGAAGAATGGATATCGCAACAATCAATACCTAAGATATGAAATTTTAGATTGGAAATATTTTTATTTGATATTTAACTTATTAAAACTCTTACTTCAAACTGTCTGATTGTGAGGTTACAGAAACTTAACTACTGAACAATGAAAGACCAATTCAAATTATTACACATTATTACTCGGGTATTTGCTAATTGTAATAATAAGATACAGCTTTTCATTGCCTAAGTCAATATAGCAAAAATTTTCTGTAGATCTTGAATATCGTAGCTATAATAATATAGCAGCTAGTGGTATTACTTGCAATTTGTATACACTTTATTCGCTTTTATACGTAATCATAAGGTTTGTTTGTTTTAAAAATAGATTATGTGGAAAGTTTTCGCATTCAATAAAGTTTTTTATTTGGCTTACGCACCACCCAACTGCGAGCAAGAGAACCAAAGTTCAGTAAAGTATCTGTAAAAGAATGCTGGCCATTCAATATTTAATGAAGAAATATATTTTTCTTATTATTTTATTGTAATAGTGTTAATAAATTGATTTGCACTGTTTCAGTATTACTTTTGCTCTACTAGTATTTGAAACTTGTTAAAAATATCTTTTACTACTCAAAAATTTACAAGTAATCTTTCTTTATATATGATATATATTCTATCATTCATTTATTGCCCGAATATACTATCTTTTTTCATCAAAACATCGATCAATTCACATCAATGATACTTTAAATATTATATATTGCTGACGTAACTTATTTTATCACGACTTCTTTAATTTCAATCGTTTTAATGTATTCTTAATTGAAAAAATATACTAATTTATTCTATTTAATACAAATAAACATTTTTTTTCATAAAACAATAATTTTGTATAGAAAATTGGTTTTAATATTTTATGTAAAAGATGGAAGTAAAAATGTAATTATATAAAAATAATCCAGAGTTGGTTAAATATTAAATTAGTGTCAATCAAAAATCAGCAAAATTTACTCAATACATATTTCAAAAAAAACATTGAATGCATATTTTTAAATTGTTTTTTCAATAACCAAAATTTATACGTTTATTATGGGCCAAACATGGACAGTGATAGCCAGTTTGTCTGTACGTCCTGCAAATATTGTGTATGTAAAGCACATATTATATAAAACATGGAAATTTATAACGTTGAATATTTAAGCTGACAAGTGCTGAAATTTGTGACTTTAATGTAGACCTAATAATTTTGAACTACCGTGTATTAAAATGACAAACTAATACAAAACCTACACAATAGCAAAAGTAAAAGAATTCTCTAAGTAATTACATTAATGCGGTCATTATTATTGTATTCCTTTCAATGTTGAAACAATCATAGTATCATACAACTATCCATTTTGCTTTCAAACAAAACGAAAGATTATTTTCCTTTACAATACCCACTATCGAATTCTCACATGCGAAGAATTCGAACAACGTTAGATGTATGAATAATTATTCTTTCTTTTATTTTTTTAGCAACAGCATTCTTTCATTGAAACAATGCATTGAGGTATGTTTCGAATAAAACGAGATTATAACGGATAGGGATAAAACTGTTTTGTCATATAATTAACGATGTCTCAATAAGTACAAAATTTCCCCTTGCTTCAGACACGGAAATGACTCGAGCTTTTTATAAAAACTTTCCAAGCATTGTAACGAAGAACTTTATTTGCATAAAATATTAACATTCGTATTTTACTGTTGAACTTTTTCTATTTAATTGAAATTTCAAAACTTTCAAGATTTATAATTACTAAATGTGTGGAGGAATTTCAATATCAAATAATTATTTTTGCAACTTTTTACGATTTTACATGTTTAGACATAACTGACCGTTGTTTAACCTTTTGACATCTATAGGCATTCTTTCACAATGATGCCGAGTCGTTAGTGATAAAACTTGTGGAATCGTACAAAGTTTTGATTATACAAGTTTAAATATGCAAAATTAATGTAATCATTTGACACAAATAATAAAAATAAATAGATATTCAATATATTATAAAACCCATTGAAACAAATTGATTATTTCATTCAATCAAATATATATTTTTATTAAACAATGACTAGTTTTAAAAACGTAAAAATTTCTTCACAAATAAAGTATTAAAGTTTATGTATTTGTGGAAATAAATTATATTTGACTGGTATTTTTTTCGATCACATAATCTTTTTTAACATAATCTCCTGATGGAAAACCTTTATAGAAGATGTTTATCAGTCAACTCAACTTAACTTTGAAAGACGTTAAGGGTAAAAGGATATGGTCAAGAAACTACAAGTTACTAAGTAAATTATTTTTTAACACACTCTTTTTATGAACAGAAAAATGGTATGAAAAAGCCAAAATAATTGATATAGATGACTTTGAAAATAATTCAAAATGTCTAAGAGTATTAAACACTCTGCTGCCGAACCGGAAAAGATTATTTTGAATCTTGTTCTTAACAATGTTTCACGGAATTACATGACATAAAAACTAACTGCTTAAATAATGCCGCAGTAAATTCATCAATCGATTTGTTTTCACACATTTGTATTTATTACGGGCGATTGTATGGTGATTTATATTATTAAGTCGATGGTTGTTTCGCGAGCATCGCAGATGTTCCCGCTCATAAGAGACGGACAAAAACAATAAATATTTCGAAGAAATCCGTTTCCAGCGGAAGGAATAACGATTAACGGCCAACGGTTTTGATTGATGACACATCGATACAACGAATCCACCTTCCTCGCTTTTCGGAAGTACAACACAAAAAATATGGATATTAATTAAGGTATTCTGGCTTTCATCCTGAAATGTTATTTATGATTTCACGATTAATAGGCAGTTTTGGAATAAAGTTCAAATGTTTTTTAAGTGGCAGAATGTTCAAAGAATTTGAAACATTTTCTAGTCTTTTTCAAAAACATAAATAACAATGTGAAATTATATTTCTTTGCGTCAATCATCAATGACTAATATTATGCTATGCACTCATGAAATATCATGCCATTTATCTATAGAATAAAATATTACAAATAAGACTCATATTAATGTTACAATTTGATTGTTTTCGAAACTGGAAATATTTCAGTTAACTATGGTATATTATTTGATGAATTGCTCCAATTTTTCTGAAATCAATTTTTTCTCATCCTTATGAAAATAATGGATTGCTTATGTACTCTATATTATTTATAACCTCAAAATTTATTACTTACAGTTATTATGGTCGTGCAGAACGTCTGAAAGCGGTTAAATGCAATGAAAAATGTCAATAAGTGTCTGACATATATATAAAATAATATAACGAAGGAAATATGATTCTTGTTGAAAACTATTATAAGATAATCACTCGTTCAACGCAAATGAAGGTTAGAGTATAATCATATTAATAATGTAGTAATAATTGAAAGTAAGAGAATTATTGTCATCGAATTCATTAAAAATACAAACTGTTTTAAATTAAAATTATTTTAAGACTATTTTTTTAAATGATAAAGTTTAATTAAATAAACCAGGCATACTCAACATTCTTTATTTTTACTTATTTGAACAATATTTAATATAATATGTTTTATTACAACACAATTAGCTTGACAGTATAAATATTACCAATTGTCTTTTGTTAAATGATTAAAATATGCTATAAATAAAACAAATTTTGTGAAACGGTCTTAGTAAAGACATGTTTGCAACTACTGATAATTGTATCTAGAAGGTTACATTATGATTTTAGTAGAGATCTAGCTTGATTTGTCACCATTATATTACCGTGGATTAACCCGGCGAGGCCCGTAGAAACATTCAAAGTTTCAACAATTCTAATTCCATCAAGCACTTTCAATTGATGTAATAAATTATTTCCGTTAGATGTTTTCCTGCTTCTTTTGTAAACTCACAAACCTTTTTCAACTCAAGTAACTTGAAAATATTAAGGAAACCTCTACTGTAATCTGTATAAAAAATTGTTCGCAATTACGCTATAACATAATCATATTTATTTCTGAACTAAATAGAAACGACGTAACATTCGTGCCACTTCAATTTATGTATTGAATACTAACGTATACTGATTTAGATGGCCCATTGCAGTGTGTTGATATTATGGAAATTGCTCAAAAACGAAAGAGTGTTAATTCAATCAAAACTTTGTTAACAAGCTAATTTTTATGATTAAATATGACCTGTTGTGTCGTAATATCCTCCGTATGTTTATTGAAAAACGATCAACTTTGTATCAATTTATGAAATATTCAGTGTTGGAAAATCCTTTACACGACTCAACATGAACATGATTTGTAAAATTTGCGTGCTGTATATTAGTGTGTTAACATAAAAGTCTATTTGCCCGTACCTCATTATTACATGTTGAATTGGCAAAATTGAATATTGCGTAATACTTCTTAATTCAATTTCAATGGGTAAATAGAGTCCGGTTATTGTTGAGCTTTGTTTTGTAACTTTTGGCTACTAAAAATGAAACCTATATCTAATATTGATAAGTTAAAGGTGTGCAATACCTGGTTGCACCTGCAAATAAAGCAAGGTTCGGATGATTGGAATGTGGTCGCGTTATATCAGTAGACTGAGGCGTCGAATAT
Organism: Himalopsyche japonica; assembly: GCA_028555115.1. NCBI lineage: Eukaryota > Metazoa > Arthropoda > Insecta > Trichoptera > Rhyacophilidae > Himalopsyche > Himalopsyche japonica. The sequence continues at coordinate 2,659,926 of JAHFWJ010000460.1, forward strand.
AAAGCACACGGTAATATATTTTACTTGATTTACACCTGTTTAATACCTGTAATGAATTCCGTTTTCACTCACCCCAATTTGATCCAGTGGAAATTTTCGACAACTAGATTAACATGTTATTGTTAAAGATTTATTTATTTATTACCACTATATGGTAAAAATCTTACAAATTATCAATTAAATGCTTTTGCACTGTAACATATTAACATATTTAAATATAAAAATACAAAAATTCAACAAATACACTATAAAACAATCAATAAGGATTGCAAAAAAAGAAAGTCAACCAAGTAAGCCCATGAAATGTCTACTTTAACTGAAAAAATAGCATTCGTCTGAGCTCACTTTCGTCCACGTGAAATATGTCATCATGCAAAGCAATACTGTTGAACATTGTTAATGCTATTACCATTGGCATCCCCATTGGCAGGCTGGTTCTACACTTTGGAGAACAAACAAATTATATACACGATTTCTCAGAAAACCATCCGGAACATACAAATTGATATTATCAAGGATGGCAGAATTCTCATTTTGGCCTCGAATAAGTCGAAAGAAATATGTGGCTAGATGTATTTTTCTTCGATTTTTCAAACTATTAAAAGTGAGCATACCTAAGTGAAAGTCAGTTGGATAAAGCCACGGATAGTATCCGTATGCCCTCAAGTAAAGAAGTCTCAAAAAAAAATTCTGAACCTTTTCCACCATAAGGGCATATTTCAAATCTCCTGGGGCCCAAACAATAGACCCACTCTCAAGCCTACTTCGAACTAAGGTATTGTACAATAATATTAAAATTTTAACACCTGAAAAGGCTCTCGTAGTACGTAGGATAAACCCCAACATTTGCAATGCTTTGTTGCAGGTAGTCCTAATGTGACTATTGAAGGTTAGTTTACTTTCGAATTGTACTCCAAGATCGTTTACTGATGAAATTCGTAAGAGAGTTCGGTCACTCATTGAATAGCGGAAAAATAACACTTGTGACCGTCGAGTAAACGATAAAAGATTGCATTTGTCTATATTAAAATCGAGTTTATTACTCCTTCCCCATTCTACTATATTGACTATATCAGACTGGCGACGGAGACAATCATCAATTACGGCAACTTGCAAAAACGGTTTCAAATCATCAGCAAATAATGATTTAGCACTTTTTATGACGTTTACTATGTCATTTACAAATATAGTAAACAGCAATGGCCCCAAGTTCGAACCTTGTGGAACACCAGAATACGTACAGAACGGTTGGGATTCAAAGAGCCCATACGATACGTATTGATATCGGTTCCCAAATAACTTCCAAACAATCTAACAAAGCTATTTGACAAACCTATAATTTGGAGTTTTTCCAAAAGTATGTCATGATTGACTCTGTCAAATGCCTTCGACACGTAACTCGTGAACACCATCAAGTTTGTATCGCTTGATCTTCCGGTTCTAAATCCATGCTGTTCATTTATTATAAATGGCTCAAATTTTCTTAAAATCATTCCATGCTTCATCATCTCGAGAACTTTAACTGGCGCTGAGAGAACAGCTACTGGTCTATAATTTTCCACTGATGATTCTGCACCACATTTAAAAATTGGAATTATCTTTGATATTTTCCATATATCCGGAAAAATTTATGTTTTCATTATCAGATTAAATTTGTAACATAAAGGACTCCTAATTAAATCAATATATCCCTTCAAAAAAGATGTTGGTACCCTGTCGGGTCCAAGCGAGCGGGAATTCTTTAGTTTTTTAATAAAAATTGCCACATCTCCTTCAGAGATTTGCACTGTGTCAATGAATTGGGCACCTTTTGTTTTATTTTTTAAAGCAGAATTTGTGTTAAGGTGCGGTTTGTCATTTGAGTACACAGATTTGAAATGACCAACAAATGCTTCTGCCACTCCAAGACCAGTCACTGCATGACCCTTCCAATTCATTGACTCAGCAAACCCACCATCCTTTCTGACAGAACGTATATAATTCCAAAAAACTTTAGGATTATCGCGTATACAATCTTCCATCGTACCCAAATATGTTCAAATTCAAGATACAAAACTTAAAAGTTTCATTCAGTGAAAGAAATTGAGCACGTGACTACTAAATAATGTACTTACTGACTAACTTACAATTTATTTTTTACAACAACGTGTGGTGTTTTATTATGAAAAAATATGTATTGAACAAAATAGTATAACTATCAGCTTTAACATCATTTTGTCATACAAGTTTTTTTCTGATTTAAACAATAGGCATTAAGAGTAGTTGTCGTAAGAGATTTTTCTTCTATATTAGAGCTCATTATATACGTGCTTATTTTTTTTATATTTTAAGTATAATTAATGAATTATAAGAATTTTCGTACAAAACTATTTTCATCATTTATCGATAGATTGTCCCCGAATTGTTTTTGATTATCTTCCGAGTATAATACGATGAAATTATTTTACAATAAACTTTTTTTTGTATACCTGTAATAAAAAGTCTGCTAATATTTCAAATATGGCTGTTATTAAATACGTATTTATATCAATAGCTTTATTATTTTAAATGCCAATAAAAGTCCCCGGCTTATTAAGTTTTATTCCACTCTATCGATTACTATCGGCGAGTTAGTTAAAAATAATTGTACGGTCATAACATTAACTGTTATATTGAATACGTCAGTTTTTATGGTGCGGGCCATTTATACAGTAATTAATCAGTGCAATATTTTGTGAACGGAAGCCGATCATTACTGATATTGTAAAAAGAGGTAGTGCTGCCATGAGATGATTGTAAATCATTTCGATATCCGGACAGAGCTTTCATTGTAGGTAGTTGGTTCTTTTAAGAAACTACTTTCATCATCATCATTTGTTTTAATCTTTTTATAAGGGTTTCGTAACACGATGTGGGTAAAAAAACAACATATTTTTGTGAATATGATCAATGCAATGTATTTTCCCTCTGTAAAAGTTAACATTTATATCAAGTGAATCTATTTTTTTTAATAATAAAAACATGTTGTTTACAAAATTTTATATTTTTATTTCAAGACTGACGTTGCTCACTACGAGTATTATCAGTTCTGATCTTAAATATAAAACATTGTTGAAATAATACTAATCGTCATGTTTTTATTGTTTAAATTAAGAGTCTTTCCACCAACAGTTAACACATAGCAATAGCAAGTGACACATAGGAAATAAACCTTTAAATTTATTTCTAGCATTATTTTTGATTTTGAGAATTAAAGTCAAGGTAAAACGGTCGTTCATTTTGGATACAGTGATCACAAAATTAATCTATAAATTTTATGGTTTCTGTATGAAAGCTGGTGTGTCAAGAATCCGTATCATTTATCCAATCATAAAATCGGAACTAAGCATAAGTGATAGAATATCGCTTCTCCATTCTCTTTCTTATCTCTTTGTCGCTTGTCACTTTATCAAAGTGAATTTAAATAGCGGTAGAGATTAGGAAACAGTTTTGGAAGAAAAACTATAAAATACCTCGATTAAGAAAGCATATGCTCCTCATTGGTAATTATATGATTATTTTCAGTATAAAGCACTTTTGGAGTCACACTATTGCCATCAGTAACTATTGTGCTGTAAATTTTTATTGTATTGAGACAGAGTTAAGTATTTTTACAATGCATTTATAAGGTTTTCCAATTAACTGATGTTTCTTTGATAATTTTGTTGATAAGTTGTACCTTAAAAGATTTTTGTTGTTAGAGCTTTGATAGTCGTAAATTTATATATTTTTATGTATATTGATGATGTTATATATATATATATATTGAAATGAAAGATGTAACCGTGTATACAACACAAGGCTTACAACACGGCATTAAAAATACATTTTTAGCTTATGTAAATCAATCAACCGTCTCGGAAACACACATATATATTATATATACAATATAATATATTATAAACGTGCAAACATTATTCCTTGGGTAAAGTTATGTGATAATTACAGAGCTTATTAGCTTCAAACGTGACTTTGATGACATATCATTTTATGAATTTCATAAGCAATGATTCAATAAGTAATCATTTATATTGACTACCTGCCTGGTACTGCTCTATATGAAAATATTGGACGTTAGTCTTTAATTATATTAAGCTTTAAAAATATCCATGTGGAGTTTAATTATCTGTCATCTGTGATTTTATCATAACAACCCGAAATAAGCCATTATATTGAAAATATTAAATCATCCCTGTATAAGCAACCTTTGGAAAATAAATCACTTCAGACGGTCAAAAAATTACGGAGAAAATATCAAATAATTTGCGTAAAGTTACACATACAACGATATGCCTCTTTGGATATTTGAATTTGTGATTGATAAATGGAAAATTTTAACGTTAGATATCTTTTAGGACACGCCGTCATTCTGTTGCGTTATGCATTTTTAATGGAAAATTACGATACAATAATAGAATCCGAGTATCCAATTTTTATGGAAGTAGTTACACAGTTTTTTTTCTTCGTAATATATACATATTCCACAGTGAATTCTAGCTAAAAATCTCCAGTTTCCTGTTATTGACCAAAAGCATAGGTTCATCATTTTTGATTCAGATATTATAGGCAATGAAAACAGATTAAATAGCTCGCTCTACATTTTCACGATTACTTGGGAGGTGCGCGAGGAAGGCAACATACGTAGAAATAGATTAACTTTTTTAATACAACACAATATCTGATTTTTTAATATCTACAATTTAAAATTACAATTAATCAATCTTCATGACAGACGAAAAAACGTCATTTTTTCACCACAATTAATTATATACCATTATTTTGAACAAATAAAAGACAGATAAATACTTTGTAAATGACGTTTATTTTAAAATTATATTATATTTAACACTCATTCCTTTTTGGGTTTTATGAGAACATATTTACAATTCTAACTAAAATAATAAATTATAATGTTTTAGTGAAAATAATGAAATTACGTATACCGCAAATTTATTAAAACTATTTTAAAGATACTTAACAGTTACAATGTATAATACAATACGAATAATATTCTTATGAGGCAACATTTAATTATATCTGTGATATCTAAATTTTTAATTATTATTTTCTCTATGTACACAAGTATCATGGTTAAAAAATACAATGGCCAACCAATGTATTTCTTTAGTAAACAATGACAAAATAATCAAAAAAATTACTATATAAATACCTTGACAATTATTGCAAGTATAGTATGATGGGCTTTATGCATTATTTCATTGGATTAAGACACAATATTTGCGTATCAAAATATCTCAATACTTCAATAGGAATCAGATTTTATCAAAATAATTGTAAGAACAAATGTAACTTACTACTGATAAAGAAAATAAAACATTATACACTTCTTATCTACGTATCACAAAAAAATCATAGTATTCTTTTCGATAAATTTATTTACACAGCTATAAACAGAAGGGCATTTTTGAACACAAATTCTATAATAGTTAATAAACATTTTTTTCCATTGCGTAATAAAATTGAATTTTTTTTCCTGTGTGAAATAAACACATAATAATAACCAAAGTTTACAGCATTAATACGATTGCGAGAATTGGAAAACTTACACAGGCTTTACAGATGACGTTAAATGTTATGATAACATTTATAACCTTGAAATTTCCATAAAATTTGATATAATTAAATCAAAAACGCAATCATAGTTTCATTGAAATAACATTAATAATGATTTATGAATAATTTTAAATCATGTTTTAAATTAATGATATCATGTTATATACGTATAATAATTCAGTTGTTTCTGATGAATCATTTTATTTACATAGCGAACGCAACGATTAATATAATATGAACTAAAAGGATGTTTCGATCAATATTATTATATGTATTATTTAAATTAAATTCGAAATGATGTAACAATCTAAATATCACTGAGGCTTAAACGTTATGTCTTACATTGTACAGAATAAAATCTTTAATTTTCTTCTTTGAATTTTTGTTATTGATAAAAAAACTGTAACGCTTTTGGTCGAACAAACTCTAAAAACTATTTTTTCTTATCTTTATTACATAGTCTTGAATTTAATAATACGTGTCACATTCTAGTGTTGAACTGATATAAAGTAATAATATGTAGTCTTTACTGATAGTTTAGTCGTTTAAAATGTATTATATTTTAGTTTCATTCCAGATAATTCTGAAATTAAACATCTCAAAATAAACAGTAAATCTGCCAAATATCTTCGAATGAAAACCAGATAAAATAATTTAAAAAAAATTCTTATGTGTTGATATCATAATAATAAAATACACTATTTGTGTTTAATTATATATACAGGGTGACCATTACAACAATATATATTTTATCTAATTAACCTCTTGACCCGTGAATCGATTATTCTTACTGCCAGCTACCTGTTCTACGTTAAGCTAAATTTATACAAATCATTTCAGACAAAATGTTCCATATTTTGCTTTTATAAGTCAAAGTTTGTTTTTAAGTCGTTTCGTAAATTTCACCATTTTTGGACTAGTGATTAAGTTTTTAAAAAAGAAAAGTATATATTTCTGGACCCTATGACTTTAAAAAAATAAAATCTTTACTTTACACATTCAATATGTCAAGAAAATTAATAGTTTACACGACGCGAAAAAATATGTCATAATAAAGCCTTGTCTTCTAGAACACTAAATTTAAAAAGTGTTTTCTCTTGAGCAGTGAAACTCGGTGGCCGTAGGGCTTTTGTTAAGGGGTGGCACAATGTTTCAGTTAAACAAAATATATATTATAATTGTGTGAGAAAGAAAATCGATGTCCAATGTTAAAAAAACCAAAAACGAGCTGAATATGCCAAAAACTAGTAAACACATACAAAAAAGGAAAAAATCAGCTAGAATTAATACTACTGAATGTGTAAATTTGCATTAAAACAATGAATCCTCATAAATAGGCATGTAATTATGTTTTCTTGAAATTTGAAAATTTTAGATTGAGTTCACTATATTTTTTGCATAAACATATTTTCGTAAATAGTTTTCGTTGTTATCAATGTGTTTACTAAATAAATTTAATACAATATTTAAAAATGCGTTTTTACTTTATTTATTATAAAAATATGTTAGCTAAATTAAGAAGGCCGAGTATTATTTTACTGTGATCTGGAATGTGAAAAAATCGAAAAATTTGTATACTTTTGAGTATCTAATACATTTATATCGAACAATATTTAAATACCAGAGATTGATTGATGATAATGAATTGGTGCAGGATTCAGGATTTATTGTATATCAATCCAATTACAAACGTTTGAAAAAGTGCAAATGGGTTAAAAAAACACAGTTCTTCATGTCGAATGCTATATTTTTTGCACGGTGATTATTTACAAAACGTTGAAAAGAATGCCACGAGATGATGTTTTGGTGTAAAACAATCTTTAACCGAAATCAAAACAAGCCAAATGATGAATATAATAAACATTTATAAACAATTAAGAACGTGTTGTTTTGTGTTTTGTCCGCTACCAGTTTGTAATTAAATATGGTAATTGTCTTTGTTTCAATTGTGACCGACAACGAAGTGATATTTTGAGAGGTGTCAACTTTTGGAGCCACTAGTCTTAACTAAATATAAACCTGTTTTTTTGTTTGACTATGTTTACCTTGTAACTTGCCTCTTGTCATTTGGTTCAAGTACGGCTTACTTATATATGAAAAAACATGAGATGGGTAGTTCAAAATTAACAATAAAACAGTTTAGACAATTCAGACAGTGGCTTTATGTTATATATAAACAACAATTATATATACAAGATAAAATACTATTATTAAAAACGTCTTTTTTCAGTTTCACTACTTGTTTTACAAGAATGCTTTATAGTGGAATACAGTAGTATAAAGATTGGATTTTTTCAAATGATACTGATATAAACTTTGAAAATGTAAAAAAAGTAATATAGAGCACGTTTTTGAATAAAGAGTCATAATAAGAACTTTAACATTAAAAAAGTGTAAATTCAAAAATATTTCCATTTTTCAGACATATTTTATTTGTAATGTCAACCATCAATTCTTATCTCAATGAGATTGATTGTTGAATAATTTCTTTGTTCAATAAAATAAACAAATATAAAGAAATTACCATTTTTTAAATAAAGCTATGCTGTTTAATGTTAAGTCGAACTCTTCCAAGAAATTTAATTTGACAGTTAAGTACTAAGCAATACTATAACAAGCGTACAAATAACACACAAAAAATATTTTGGTATATGCACAAGGATATGCTTTGTAATATGGAATTTATTAAATTTATCCGATTAACAGTTCAAAACCATGCGCATCGGACTATATATTTATATATATACATATAAATGAGTGTTTGTGTGTGTGTGTGTTCACATAGTATCAACTTTGCAGTCGCTTCAAAAGTGTATGAGCGCATATTATCATGCTTAATTTAAATATCGAATAATGCAAGGTGAAAATCGGTTTTTGATTCAATGTTTTTAATGATTTGTAGTTTGAATATTTTTTGTAAGTTTCTTTACAATAACAAAATGTTTTAATAAAATCCATATCTTGGATATATCGGTTTTAAAAATAACGGAGTTTAAAAGATATTTAAACCAGTATTGTTTTCCATTTTTTAAGCTCGCAAAAACATAGTATCGAAAAAAAAGCTATTATCGTAAATTGATTCGAAGTAAGTAGTGTTCTCACATTTTACTATAATAATGTACAGTTTAAAAACTTAGAATTAATTTATTTACCAATCGAAACGTTTATTGGTGATACATTATAAGTAAGTACATATAATTTATATTCAAACGTATCATATTGTTATAAATAGATATATTTACTTAGTACGTCAACAAATAAATATTTATACGGATAATATATTTGTGTTTTTTTTTTATTATTAAAATCAAAACACAATTTGCTAATACGTTATAAAGTATTATAGTTTCGATTTTCGGAGTCACTGATTATTTAGCTAAAGCTATCACAAATAATTACAAGGTAAATCTCACGTAACGAAGAAAAATTTCTTTAAGGGTAATATTATTAAGTCATTAAATATTCACACGGGGTTATTAAAATATGTTAGCGGTCATGTTTCGTTAGCTGTAACGGTTGACAGTGTTCACCTGGAATTGAAGTCCTCACTGGATTTACACTATTACATCTTTCCGATGAGTCTACAGGACTAGGTGACCGAGATCTATCAAAACGCATACGTTCAAACAGTCGTTCCCTCGGCATGTCGATTTCACAATCTGATTCATCATTCACGTTGATTTCTTCATCGGAGTCGGAAGCCGAGTTGTATCCCAGGTTGTCCGGTCGCTGCAGCAGTTGCGAGGAGTTCGGGACGAGGGCCTTGAACGCGCTATTCTCTCCTCCCATTAATAGAAGCGAGCTTGTTTGGGGCGGGGGCTTGTGAGTGGACTGGGGCGAGCCATGGGCGGAAGCGGGCGGGCGAGTGGGCGGACGGTTGGGTGGGGATCCCCGCTTCAGCAGACTCATGCGCTGATGTCGCCTCCACTTTGCTCGTCTGTTGGAAAACCAAACCTGTCAGTCAATATGGGTATTAGTTTGGTTGTCATTTGGTACAAAAACATTTTTATTCATAACAAGTTAGTTTTATTTATCGATTGAATTTCGGTTTTCCGTCTTTACGGATAATTTGAACCCAATTAATACAAATGGATTTTTTTGAAAAAAAATCTATAGCAAAACGTCAGGTCCGGTAATCGTAATTAAAATTTACTGACATAAAAAAAATGTGAAGTTATTATTGATGCTTTAATTTCTGTAAATTTTTAAAGGAAATTTACTTACATAAATGATGAATTTAGTAACAATTTTTGACAATAAAGTAATTCATTGACTTATCAGTCAAGTATTATTTCAATGCTGATAATTTTTGCTCATGATCGTTTATATCATAGTTTTGTCAATTCTAAGTGGAAAGAAATTGTGCTTCAATAATGAAAGTCAATTTTTTTTACGAGTTATCAGATTATTAAACAATAATATAATATAAAATAAAATTACGTAATCCCGATTGTTAACTGACAACCAATTTTAGAAACATAATTGAACATTTCAATTGCAAAGAGAAAACTAGCAATATAATTGCTTTAATAAAAATTACAAACATCAACTAAAATAAACTTTTTTTGCTAACATTATAAATACGAAATGGTATTCTAGTAAGCGACGGTTCATAAATTTTATTTTTGAGATGAGTTTTGTACCATACATAATTATTTTGTGTAAAAAAAAGTTTTTCAAATATATTGAATGATTTAATTTTTGTGTCATTAAATTTAATAGTATTATAAAGCGTAAGAATGTAATGACTAAATCGGCAATTTTAATGTTAAAATTATAAATTATTATAAGATTATTAATATAAAAATAGAGTAATATCTACCTGAACTCGAGCTTCCGAAAGTGAGGTTTTGGATGCAAGTCTTTCTCTGGTGGATACGCAGGGATAGTGAGACTTTTCGAACTCCTTCTCCAACTCTTCGAGCTGGTCAGGACTGAAGGTAGTGCGATTTCTTCTAAACTTTGGTTGCTCTCCATCAAGAGATCCAGTATCGTCACCGTCGATATCTGTTAAAAAAATTATGCTTAAATTATCCATCAAAAATATTAAAATATTATTGAAGCGAAATATTCTGTCACTGTTATTTTTTCCAAGCAATAATTTTACTAAATATACCTACATGTAAAAATTAAAAATAAAACCTTTCTTTTTATTTAATACTGTCTCAAAAAATGAATAAACATTTTAATTTTTATTCAGTAGTATCTTTACCTATCATGCCTCGCGGAGGTTCTCCTCTGAATGCTGATCCTACATCATGATGCATCTGATCTCTTGGACTAGGGGTTCCACCGCTTAATCCACCATGACCTGATACTCCAAGAGCGGCGAGTCCTGGAGGCCATGCGGCAGCAGCTGCTGCCCATGCGGGGAAAGGTGCGTAAGGCGGCGGCGGCGGGCCACTCGCGTAAAGGCCATATCCTGCAGCTCTTGCGAATTCGGCGGCGGCACGTTCAGCGGCTCTGTTGCGAAGGATTCTGTTGATTGAGGAGACGCTGGGTGCAGTTGCGTTTGTACAAACACCTGCAATTTAATACAGTAAAGAACATAAGAACAATTAAAAAAAATTATAAAAATAAATTAGAGATATCAATATACAATCAGGAAGGCTTAATGTAGACATCTTTCAATATTTTTTTAAATTTCAAATATTATGCTAAATCTTCAATGGATATTTATTCTAAATATTGTATATTTTCTTATTTTACCTAACCTCAGATAGAGGTTTGTTTGCTTAAATAATTATGTAAATTTTTTAATGTTTGCAAAACAAATAATGTTTTTTTTATTAATTCATTAGATTCTGTTGGTTTCCTCTTTGATTTCATGTAAAACGCTATCCTAGAGCAATTTTACTACATATTTTTTTGATGTATTTGAAATATTGGTATTGATTATAGTAAGTTGTAATGTCAAAAAATATCAGCTAAAGCCTTATTAACTCCATTTCTCATTAATTGCTGGTGACGTTATCGCAGATAAAATAGCTCTACACAGAAGGATAGTCTCGAGCATTTTTTTTACTTCTCTCAAAAGCAAATCCTTAAGTCCTGCGAAAACTTATTAGATGCAAGATTAGGCTAAGTATCTCGAGAAAAGCAACCCGAATACACTGACAAAATAATACGTTTCTTAAAAAAGATTTAATTGTCAATATAGGCATTTTTATACTTTTATATTTAAAATACGAATTTAATTAAAAAAATGAATATCTGTTATCCAACTATCACGAAATTTTAATACACAATAAAAATATGATAATTGTTATCAATAATTTTTAATTTCAAGATAATATTATTGAATCGGTACTCTATATTTCATTAAATTTTCCCATTTATATTTACATACATATTTACAAACAACGCAGATTTCACCGTTGTATTTTTAAGTATTTTATTACATAGATGCAACAGAACTGCCAGCATTGATATTGAAATTTAATTGATTATTCCTTTACTACTGAACAAATCATTGGCTTGATAACGCTTTTTCAAAAAAACAATCCTGGAACCGCAGTTTTAATATAACTTTGTTTTTTTCCCTTAATTCAATTCGGCTGTTACAAACATCAATGTCGGCCCTTACACAAGGCTCCACATGTCAATCAATTTATTAAAAACGTTGAGCTTTGGAAGCTCCACTTGGCAGCTTTTGACGAGTTCACAAGAACGGCGCCTTCCCGATTCTCGGAAACGACCGTCCAGGATTCAATCACTCGTGAGTTTTGAAGGAAGCTTTTTAATTCGAAAGCTCATAATGATGCACTTCTGACCGCGCCGTAATATAAATGGATTCAGTGAATATTGTACAATTTATACGTGTTGGGATTCAAATGAGAGGGTGATGATTTTTGATTTATATTTCTCAGAAAATTGTTCTTCGTAAAATGATCAGTTTATTGAAGGTTGTTAAATGTGAGACGTGTTCAAGTTCAACATCCCGTTAGTCTATCATTACATTTTAATGATATTGCTTTTATGGTTGAGGTGTCTTTTTTAACGTACAGATTGATTCTTTCAATTAATTATAATATTCCTTTAACAAACACACGTGTTCTTATACACATTTAGGTATCTGTTATGAATTCTAGATAAGTAGATTAAATCATTTTTTCCTAACCTACTAGCATAAACGTAAAAAAAGCGTTTTAAATTTAATACTTTAGAATGATTTAAAAAATTCATTACTAAAATAAATTCTAAATAAAAATATTTGTTTTCTTTCTTCTTTTTTATAAGTAGATGAATTATGTTTCTTCTGAAAATCACCTCATCCTTAGATCATTAATTAACCGAAGTACATCATTATTTTTTATATATTAGTTTTTCATTTAAATAATATTAAATCTCACGTGTGATTATGTATTTTCCATGCCCTAAAACAACAACTAGCTTAAAACGAGAATATTAAGCACGCGTTTTCTCGTTTTGAATCACAAAAATCTACAGCACGTGATATTGCCACTGTCACTTTTAAAGTGCTAACTGTCACTTCGTGATTGAAAGACATGATATTTTTAACAATAAAAACACATTTTGTAGTACTATTTTCGCAACATATTTAATGATAAGGACCGGTTTTGCTTGTCGCGCATTGCATAAAATATATTGTAGAAATAGTACTGAAAAACATGATTTTATTATTTAAAATAATGTAATGGTGAATTTGGATCTATTTTATAATGGAAGAATTGACTGCTTCTGCAGTTTATAAAAATTATGCATAATCTATAAAATTCTTTCATTAATCTCAAAATGGAAAATTAGGATATTCAAGAGTTATTAAATATGACATGCGCCTAAGTCAAATATGAAATCATTTTGAATCACAAACGTTCTTTAATAATTACGAGATATCTTGAATCAATGTAAAAAAGTGCAAAAATTTAATATTTAACTAAATTAAAAAAAAAACATTGCATATTAAGTTATTTAATATTTACATAATTGAAAATAAATATCACTGATGGGTATATATGTCAATGCTATTCATTGAAACGTATACTTAGTCATATTTGTTGAGTGTTGAATAATTGGCCACAAGGTGATGCACTTTGCTTAATATTGCTTGGATAAAATTTGGTAAAGACGAAGCAAATCTTTACAATCAAACGATTAACCCATTTAAAAAAAATATGATTTTCTCTAGGTAGATTAATTATATTTTAACGAATTCGTAATAGTACGATTGAAAAAAAAGCGATATGTTTTGGTTCTACAAAATACATTACTATTTTTCCACAGTATTCTAATGGAGATCTACCAAATAAATGCCAATTTAATCAATAATACGTAATACATTTTGAAACTAAAAATATTCAAAAAATCATCTCATTTTATTTTTTAAATCATCACATCTAAAACAAGATAGTAAACAAACTCTTATACAGCCTGAGCACTCAAAAGTTGTTGTATTGTATCTTGTTCACACAAAAAAGCATGAAAATCAATTCAAGAACCGGCCTTGTCAGATTCTGTCATAATTTTTTACACCAAACTCGACCTGGCTGTCAATTATTTTTACGTTGCCTATATCATGTGTCTCAAACTGCACATATTATAATCATAACGACATTCCAATGTTTTCGCTCATACAGTGTTAAAAGACACTGAAAATTAGAAATCGATTCAAGCACGGGCTGTTATTTGTAAAAAAATCAAATATTCTTGGTTATAATGCTGTTATATTATGTCATAAAGTGTTAAAGGTTTGGTATAACAGCTTACCAGTAAACCTTTTAGACGGAAGTATCTTATTTAATTGTAAAAATTGTAATTGTTAATTGTAAAAAAATATATTTAATTGTAAAAATAATATCAAACATTCTTTTAACAATTTAAACATAATGTTTTTTCGCCGATAAATAACACTTGACATCTTGAAAATGTCAATGTTCTTCTATTATTCTCTATGCAATTATAATATTTTTTCAGAAATGAGTCCAATAGATTGATTGAATTGGCATTCACTTGGTAGAACTCCATTATAAAACGGTGAAAAAATAGCAATGTATTTTAGTTCTACAAAATTTCCAATAAACTTAACAAAAGTCCAATAAACTTAGATTTTTTTAATGTATAAAATTATTATATCCTTACATTAAAATTTAACTGCTTGAATAATCTTAAAACATTTTAACGTAAGCCCTGTAAATTATTTGATTAGTTTTCAGACTATTTGTTTTGTATAACTTGTAATTATTATTTGATATTTATCAATCAATTGATAATGCACGTGATGAGCTAAACCTGTTCTGATCATAAAATATATTATGGAAATCCTACTAATGCTATGTTTTTATCATTAGTTAAATTCATTATGGTAATAATTAATACTTTATTTGTAAATATAATTAATATATATTGTTTAAAATTAGATTGTATTAGTTGATAAAGCTTTTGATGACTGAAATTGATACAAAACTTTATTTTATAAAATTGTGGAAATAGTACTTAACAATGTTTAATTTGTGTAAATATTGAATAATGAATGACCATTGAGATGCTAAGACCTTAAATGTGTCTATGTATGATTTTAAGCAATAAAAAACGTTTCATTATTAAAATGAACTATACTTCTTGAGTCAAAACAGAAAAGTTGAAAATAATAAATCACTCGCCATATAAAATTCAATTTGGTGACTCGATTGTTATAACAGCTTTTGTAGTGTTTTACATTTGCCAGCTATACACACGGTAGATAAAAAAAATATTTCTTTTCGATTAACTCTGAGAAATTTGTTCAATGAAAAGATGTTTATTAAAATGACAGCTCGTTTAAGAAAAATAATAGGGTTGGCGCAGACTTTTTGTCATAGGGCGATAATATTATATATTAAATAAATTATTATAATTGTTTTCTCTTCACCCTGAATTTTATGTCGATAAATCTTCATAGTAAAGCTATACGTTCCAGATTTTAAACGAACAATTGTTTTTAAATCCCAAGAATGTTACTCAAATTTTGTTTTAAATAACTTAAAATTTAAGTGTTATTTAGGATCATTTACAATATTAAAAATAATTATCTTATAAACTACCATTTGTATGCAAGACGTTGCAATATTGTCTGCAAAAGATTCTGTTTGTGTGATTATAAATGGCAATAATTATTATATTTATTTGACGACGACTTGCCAATACGTAGTAAACCTATTAAGAAGTCAAATATCTTTAACAGTAATTGGATATTTAAAAGAATTCTTATCTCTTAAAAAACAACTTTAAGATTAAATTACTATTGACAAATACATTATAATTGAATACTTTTAATAATTATTTTAGAGCTTTGATACCCTGACGATAGATGGCCATGCTCAACTCGGTAGCGGGTCACAAAGCCGCAGTCTTTCACGCGGAATAATGTGACATGGGACCGCCAAAGTTTTTTTTATTTTTTGTTGATTCTTATCTTATTATTAAATTGTTTTTATAAAAATAAATGTCAACCATAACGTTTCACCACAATTTTTGATCGAGAGAAACGTTTGGAAACACTTTAATTCGTAGTTATTACTTTTAAATAAATATTCGAATCTATCGTAAAAAATGGCTTACTAGAAACATAAAACATTAAAAATATAGAGTTTTTACTAAAAGTATCCCAAAAATTTGTTAGTTATATACCTGTATCATTAAAGAGCGGTTTCAAATACGATTGCTAGAATAATCTCACTATAGAATATCATTTAAAATTAATTTTTTGCATTCAGTTATAAAATACTTTACTGTAATGAAATTTGCTTCTCTCTATCAAATTTTTGCTTGCTTTATTCAAATGAATGTACATTAAAAACAATTTTTACCAATAAAACGTCTCTTTTTCGCTATGACGGCCATAATTCGTTTAGTAACTATGTATTATTTACATTGACTGTTGAAATAAGTTGAAGAACCTTGTAAGCAAGGTACGAAAGCACATAGTACTAAGTGTAAGCTAATTTAGTATTCTTCAACCGGTGATCCACAGTCCAGTGTCGAGCCACAAACAGTATGCCAAATTTCAAGAAATTCGCCATGCAAAAATATTAAAAAATGATCTTTTAGCTTGCACGTTTATTTGTATTTCTATTTATTACTAATTAAAAATAATTGGTAGGGTAAAGCGACACCAAGGAACTTAATTATAAGTATTAATAGACAACATTGTAGCTAAGAATAACTAGTATACAAGCAAAAATGCAACAGCTGATTTCGAATTGATTTGTTGAAGAAAAAAAACATTTTTTTGGTCAAATTGTGATTGAATCAGAATTTATTGAAACATATTTATTAGTAACAGTATATGTCCAAAAATATTATCCAAAATAAGCATTTTTATGGTGTTAGTGGTCCGCGAAAAATGTTTCCTTTTTTTACTGGTCCACGATTATATAAAGATTGAAAAACACTGGACTGGATTGATTTTAGATAGAAGAACAGTGTTCACATAACATGTGACGTTACGTTGATACCATTATTTTTATTTTAACGTGATACTTTTAAGTTGCTGAAATAATTTAATTATATCTGTTCTTAATTTAGTATTGTTTTTATCTAATTAAAGGTGTGAATGGCATGTCCACCGAAAGCCATGAACGGAGACTCTTTTCTTCCCAGTGACATACTGTGCTGAAGTTTTCAAATGTCGAAATAATAAAAAACGTCATTAATTACTGCAACAATGGAGGCAAGTCATTGTGCCTGCGACGATAGTCTGTGTTTCATTTTGTCAAACAAATACAATAGCTCCAGCAAGGAAAAAAATCATCGAAAACTGCGGAAGTAGCGGAAAGAGGCTCTTAATTGACGGCCATCGGGGTGTTACGGTCAATGGCCACCTGATAAACATGTCACCATAAAACAGCTGGACTTGACCATTATCAGAAATGTCCAAGCCAATTTTTTTTAGACATCGATTATAAATACTTTGATTATGGTTGATTGAAAAATATGCAACAAGTTTTGCGCCATGAAAACGAATGAGCGACTAAAATAATAAACTCAGTTATACCGTTACTATTAGTATTGGCTTGATTGAATCGATATGGTTTATAGTTGATAGCTATTTCGGCTGACGCACTCATCAGAACTATAGTTCACTTTTAAGGTGTTAACTGTCACTTCCTGATGAAACGATATAATATTTTAAATATTAAAAACATATCTTTTAGTACTGTTTCCACAATATATTTTAATTATCAAAACCGGTGTCGCTCATAAAGTAAAGTGGATTTAAGTACTTAAAAGTCAAATTTTATTAAAAAAATAGAACACGGTTAAAAAAATAGCAAAGTATTTTAGTTCTACATTTTTTTTAAATATAGTTCATTGCTATTTCGGCTCACGCCATCATCAGAACTATGCTAAAACGAAAATTTGCTTAACCACATATAGCTGTGTAGAAAGGGTACACAATACATCTCCTCACCTGTTTTAACGACCTAGCTTGTTTGTTGTTCGCAACTACCTACTGTTTTCACCGTGTTATAATAGAGTTCTACCAAGTGAATGCCAATTCAATCAATAAAAAAAAGAAGTTATGTTTATGATTCTGATATGATTGTTTTGATGAGGGGGTAAGCCGAAATAGATATCAACTATATACCTTATAATTTTTGTGGAGCTAAAATATATCGCTATTTTTTCAGCGTGTTATTTGTATTGGTATTTTGGTGGTGATAATCTATTGATGAAAAAAATATTAATGAATATTTGAAGAGTCTATTATGATTTGGTATACCGAAATTGTGCAAAATTTTTGGGAAAATAGATACTTTCAGTAATTTTTTTTTTTTATTTGACATGCATTCTACTTAATGTCATATTTTTAAATACACAAATACTTGTATATTAAGATGATTATGGGTTATGCATATTTTTTAAATTCATTTAAAAATTAAAGAAATAATGATATTGTAAACTTGCTTTAAAAAGAATTTCACTTTACGCTGACGATATTTTAAATTCGATCGGGTATCTTAATTATTAAGGTAATTAAAAAAATTGCCACTTGTTTTTAAGCGCTGATAAACTTTTCAGATAAAACAAAACAAGTGGATTTATACGCGTTGATTCGCTTCACGCCAGCAGCTAACTGCCAGTCGAGACCCCGTCGCCATTGTTGTCCTCACAAACAGAAGATGGACTTATTTTTTTCATATCTAAGCCGCTTCGTGCCCAGTCATGATCGCGCAATTTGCTTGAAAGGCAAATAATTTTCATTGGCCTCAACGCTCGCCCGGGAATAATTTCTGTTTTTCTTTCTTTTATTTAAGTCAAACGTCGGACAGGCTCTGAATGCTCTGTTGATCATTTGAGAGGCGAGAACAATTTGAAGAACGCCACCAGCTTAAAGTCGAATTAATGCCTAACTTAGTGACGTTAAAAACGTAATGAATAAAAAGTCGAACTGTATTTTGGTACGCGTTACAATAACAAATCAAAAATTCAATATTTTAAATGTTATTAACGCCGCTTAAATGTAAACAACCTAAGCCTCGAAATACTTTTGAAACAATAAGCCGTCAAAAATTAAGACAAACACATCGTTTATTAAATCCATACCGCTAATATGTGTATGAAATTGTGTTTGAAGGGAGTTTATTGTTTTACTACTAAACGCAACAGGATAACCCAATCGATATTGATATTTGAATAAAACATCAAAATATGTTTTAAAAAAAATACTTGGTTAAATATATTACTGCAAAGTGTTTATATTAATTTCATAAAGATATGCGAAAATGCCCTTACACATTTCTCACATAAAACAAATGAAGTTATGTATAATATAATCATTTTTAAACAAAAGCACAATATATCATTATTATTGTTTTATAAATAGGCCAACAAACTGTAATCAGTAAAAAGCTCTTTAAAATTAAAAATAACACATGTTTTATTGTAAAAATAACAAAAGTAATATTAATTCAATACTCGAAGATGTGAAAATTAATCACTTAAAAACTGTAAGAAACAAAAAAAAAATACATTATGAATTTAAATATGATAACAATTAAATATATCGAACAAGTGTTTGATCTAACACTTTTTATTTATATGTTTGATTATTAATTCATTTTGACGGCTTAAGAAAAGTTTAAACAAGATAAGAAATTTTACATTTAAATCTTCAATAATATCTTTCTCGATTATATTTTTTCTTAGACGAGATACTCGTACCATTATAGAACTGTACAAAATATCCAGCCGTCAGTGAGATAATTAAAATTTGGCACAGTCACAATAAGGTCTATCTTATAATAACACCTTATAACAAACTAAGATTGCTATGTGTTGCCTTTGAATAGCTTCTTAACTTGCAGGCAAGTAAGTATGGGTTCTTTTAATAGGGAGCCGTTTATCTTTCATCATCGGTTTCATTGCACCCGTAAAACACAATCAATCACAAGTCATCAAGACCTGTCAATACTCCATTGTCTTTTTTTCAGGTATCTACGGCGTATCTGTTTTCTTTTAAAGATAAAAAAAACAAATCATCTGTGGTAAAAATAGCTCAGTTTTTATAATGAATGAATATCTACAAAAGATTTATAAAAGCCTTGCAATTTTTAACATTTTAAATTAATAAAAAAAAAACTTTCAAGCGGGTAAGGAATAAAATAAAAATAGATTAATTTTTATTTTTCAAAAAAGTTATTGAATATTCATAAGTTTGTTTCACAATATTGTCATAAATAGAAATCAATAATTAAAAATATCTATCCTGAATACAATATAGTGTTAATCACAGTATTTATAATATTCCGTTTCTCGGATTTTTTATTGCCATACGTTATCATTTACGGTTTCACTGAGTTCCGTTTTTTATACAATATTTGAAGCTTTATATTTAGGTATTAAATTTTAAATAATAAAAGACATTTTAGTAATATATTATATTTTATGATCAGGACCTGTTTTGCTCATCAGTTGAAAATGGTCGCAACGACCAAAAACTGTACTGGCCATATAATGTTTTTCCATTAAGAAGTGATATTTAACACGTTAAATTAAATCAGGTATTACATTTTTTTTTCATCTTTATTCAAATATATGTTATAATTTAAATCATATTTGACAAAATAGCCTAATTCTATTTATATTCAAATCCTGGAGATAATTTCTGAATATTTTTAATTAGAATCTTGGAATCTTGAAAACTTAGCAGCATAACAAATATTTATCTTCAATTAATTAAATTTACTTTAAATCATTTTTTTTGAGTTCCCTTAAAGCTTTACAGTTCATGTATTTATATTTCTCACTATTTAGTACTATACTAAAGTATACTAACCTTTAGCAAAACACTCGCTAAATCTTTCAAATGAGAGCCAAAGTGCCTGATAATGATTTATCCAAGAACTATAGAGTGACAACATAGTAAATATAATGTATAAAAAATACTGACGGACAAAACTGTGCTCCACATTTTAAACGGATACGACTTAATAAAAGCAATTTGGTTACGTGTTTAATTTCAAAGTTTTCTCAATACAAATTTTTTAAATTCAGTTTTTTGTCATTGAATATAATTCTAATTCTAATCATCATGAACAATAAAATCAAGAGCCGGACAAACACCTTTCATACTTTCCAAATTATCACATATTTTTTATACCCCAATCGCTATTCACTTGCTGCTTTCAAATTAATTTATTTGGCCAGTAAAAAGTTGAACGTATAAAAAATTATCGTTTGGAAATATCTTGTTACGACCAAATGTAATGCTATATTTTTGACATGTTGACTACCTGTCGGTTGGCGTATTTTATTTATCATTTTTACATGATATTTACAACAACTTACAACGAATTGTTGACATATCATACATGTTGTATTGATTAACGACCCAGAATCATCTATTCGGGTAGCTCCCTTTCGTAATCTTATATTAAAGGATATATTATATAAAGGTTAAACCTTTGACGATATTGAAAAACAGGTATTTTCTATTATATTTATCCAATCGCTTATGGTGAGGGTATAAAATTTCGTTTTTATTGTTTGTTTTTTTATTTGGCAAAAAATATATCTCACAAGTGGGCAAAGATAAATATATATATATTTTTGTATATCTAACAATAAAACTTTTGACTTAAAACCTTGCAGAGAAATTTAGCTTATATTGTTGTAACGAAAACTGTTTGATATTCTATCACATATGAAGCGCCGGGCTCAAAGAAATGTTTAATATCATCCATCTTTGGTTAAATATTTACTATTTATAAAGTCACACAACAATTATGACAAAACGTACCTAATTCTTCAACTTAATCAAAAAATATTTCATTTTATTTTACATTATAAGAGTTTATTTTCGATTCTATTTTTTTCTATACAAAATTTAAAATTCAAAAAAGTTTATACAAACATTCAGAGTGCTTCTATTATTTGACCTCTGGGGCCTAGAAATTATAAAATTTTGGATTCAAGCCCTCATTAACTTGATATACAGTTTTGAATATTTATATTGTAATATAAAGGATTTAGTCTTTTTAAATCCATGACTTCATTTTGAATAACATTATTAATTATAATTGAGAGTAATCCCGTTTTTTTTACGAATAATAAACTTTTGAGTTTTAAAGAACTTTCGAGAAATAGTAGTTCCTAGTGGTGGAAACTGTTGTAGTTATTTGACAGTAAACATTTTGCGTGTCTTTTTGATTGAGGGAGGATATCCTTTATATTATTACCCCATATATATTATTATTATAAACTAAGGGTCTGCACAAACTCTTACGTGTTTAGGCGGGTAGAATTGTGAGTCGATTAATTAGCGTTGTAATTCATTTCCCCAACGAAGTTTGCTATAATCAATAACATATAAAATTATATAGTATAGTTAATACAAGGAATGAAAGTATGGGAGTGAAAAGTATGATATTGAAACATGACTTCGGGTCGGAAAGACTAGATATACGTATATATATTTATTTTTTTGAATTTTTACAACTTTATACGACTCCACGTGTTTTGTTACTAACGACCCGCTTTCGCCTTTCGGAATCATCAGGCATACAACGTGTGTACGTCAATTCTGTTGTATTCGTGTTATATAATGCCTGAAGATGCCGAAAAGCGAATTCCGGGTCGTTAGTGATAAAACATGTGGAATCGTACAAAATCGTTACAGTTCAAATTTGATATTGAAATTCCATCAAGCACCTTCAGTCGATTTCATAAATTATATATATATTTATATTTTGTTACTTTATTATGCAGAAGATACGAATAGTAACAACAGAGTACGTTTAATGGTGTAGATTTCAGTTTAAGAATCTATGACTAGAATTTTGTACAAGTATCAGTTTACCGATAGTAATTCTATTTGCTTCACATACGAAAATAGAGGAGGAGCACTCTTTCTAATAATCGTATTGGTTGAAGCAAATTTCGGAGCCATCAAACCAGTGATTCGAATCAGTAGGCACGGAGCAAAGGAAGCCACATCCGGTTAAATGTTAAGTAAGCAAACCAAAATGGTGAGAATAGAAAATTTGTTCACACACTACGCTCACAGATAGAATACATATACATTTAGGTATTCATGTGTGGGAAAATTTTTTGGTAAATCAATACGCATACTTTATTTTTGATCTAATCAAATATAGACTACAATATTAATAATATATGTGTGTGTGATAAAGTGATTCAAAAAATATAAGCTTCCTATCAAAGTGACTAAGTTAAAACGTTTTATTTTTCAAGGTTTCGTATCTCGAAATGAATATTTATTATAAAACTTACATAAAAAAATAGTTAAATTTGAATTGTAATACTTTGTACGATTCCACATGTTTTGTCACTAAAGACCCGGGTATCGCCTTTCGTCATCTTCAGGCAGTCTATTACACAGATTCAACATAACTGAGGCATTAGTGACAAAACTTGTGGAGTGGCACAAAGTTTTGACAATTCAAATTTGATATTAAAATTACATCAAGCTTCAGTCGATATCATAAATTTTATAAAAAAATAGTTGGTGATATTTTTAATATGTTTTCCTTGTAAGGAAAAAATAGCAAAATATTCAAGTTTGCTGTGGACGATTTTGTCTCCAGCACCAAGCAAACAACCACTAACAGTTTAGGTGTAGAAGATACGAGATTTTCCAGTTTTTGAAAATCAAAATCAAAATAAACATACCTGACCGTGTTTAGAAGGAGATGTTAGAAATTGACACAATTTTTTCGATCCTCTAGTCGAACAAATATATGTCAATACAAGGCAATTTCAAAGAAGAATCAAGATACAGAGGCTTCAATATCATTTGATCTGAAAATACATTTATTGTCAATGATTGATTCCTTTACAAGCATTTTTGAACTATGTTAAAATGTTAGGAAAAAGTGTATTTTTATTTGACTCCAAATGGCTAATATTTTATCTAATTTCCAAGCATCAATGGTTAAAGCTAATAAAAGCTATTTAACGATGAAACAAATAACTTGAAGAATATTTTAAATGAAAAAATGAAATTGTTTAAATATCTTTAAATTTTCTTCGACATTAGCTCAAAATCTACAGTTGCATTTTTATCAGTTTAATAGTGTTTTCTCGACGTCAACTAGATACAATATACAATTGTATGTAATTTTTTATAAGTAAAATGTACATTTTTCTTTCAGATGTAAATTTTGCTAACCACTATAGATATGAAATGAAATGAAATTATTGCAGATTAGACTCACCGGAATGATCTTTTAAGGCAAAAGGTATGGCAACACGGTTCACACACAATTTAAAATAAACCCATGTCTCACTTTCCATACATGAATTGCCTAATAACGCGATATGGCTTTTACGTGACCGCCATATTGATACGCTGCGTCATAAAAGCACCGACATGAAACGTCGATAATGAAAATAGGCATGTCTCCATATTAATCATGGTATTGGAAGTATTAAATCGTAATAAAATTATCCCTAATAAGTGGTTCAAAGATAAGCTTCTTGTATGTCGTAAATTATTTTCTGCAATCGCCATGAGGGACATATCGTACCTGATTCGCATTTATCCACAGTTTTAAATTAAGGAACAAATTTAATAGCTTACCAAACTGAAATGATATTTTCAGCGAAACTTTTTCCTTCTTATTTGATGGCCGCTATTTGTAATAATTTTCTTTTGTAACAAGTAAAATAAAAATTTTAAGTATACGCATAACAATTCTTTCAGATAATACTAAAAATAATTCAGAAAATATTTTTATCCATGAAATAACACACAGTAATTTCAAAAGGGCTTATTTTATTGAACTGTTATAAGAGTAATGAAATTTTACTTTAGTTATCTTAAACGCTTACTTATCACCATTTTGAATATGATTTTCATAGATCATTGATTACAAAAAAACAATATAGCTAACTTCTTTCAGAAAAATTTGAGAATGTATCGTATATGACGTCATAACTGTAAGGTATTGAAACAACTTACTAAAACATAGGCTTATTTTATAAATAATTGAGATTCGTGTGTCTTCGTTACCAAATAAACAAATATTTTCTTTAACGATAGTAAATTTTGGACGCAGTGCTTTTCTCCTGCAGCATACTTCTACAGTAATCAAATATCAAAACAAAAGGAAACAATTTATAGTAATACATCAGAAACGTTAAGATTATATTAATGTTCACAGCATTAATCAGTCAGTTTTTCAATGATTAAATATTCAACATTTTTTCAAGTGATTCCAGTTATCAAAATTTAAATTTTTATAACTTTGTACGGTGTGTGTACGGTAAAAGTGAAATTCCATCATGACCCTTCAGTTAATATCATATTTTATAGATTAAATATACATTTTTATATTAAAACAATGGGATTTGAATATGTGAAATTTTAAGATCAGGGCCGGTATTGCTCATCGCGAACATAATTAACTGATACAATAATAATCAAAATAAAGTTAATTATTAAATTGTTTTTGCTAAATAATTAACATGTGAACAAAAAAATTGTAAGTGGACTTATTTGAATATTATAATAGTAAATTAAAAGAAAATGCTAATACTTGCAATGTTTGAAACTGGTCCTCGTCTAAATAGTATAAAATTGAAAATAAAACTGATAAATGTTATTGTAGTTAAAAGAATCTTTGAAATCTTTGCGGAGTAGTTTTAATAGTTCATAATTATAATTAAAAGTGTGAGTGATTAATTTTAAAAAATCTTGAAGAGAATTAGAACCTTACCATAGTAAGCAGATAGTTATTTAAAAATTCATTAATCTTCGACAACGTTTGCAAAACATCGAATTAAGTTGAAATCGTGCATTTAGCGTAACATGCTCATAAATTAAACTTGATTTTAATGACACCTGATGCGCGAAAGAGATTGAAATGTTATGTTTATAATTTTCGAGTATGATTATCGATAAACTTGAGATTGATGCGCATCATATTAACTGCCTTTAGATCGAAAACAGGATTTAAAAATATGTTAAATATTTGCTATACAAAAAAGAATTTAACATATTCATATAAACAGCGAACACTAAAGATGCATATAATCATATATTTATTTTTTGCTTAGACTACGGATTTTTTTTTTATTTTTATTGATTTAACAATATTAGATTATAAAATTTAGACACTTTAATTTTATTTTGGTGATTTGCAGACTTTTTATTCAAAATGAGTGAAATAGAAAGTGATATTTGAATATTATGAAATTTTCTTCAAGATTAATATATATATATATAAAGTTTGATCTCTGGATTTTTTCATACATGTATTGTGGCTTATTAAAATAATTGTTTTTTTATTTAAAAATAAAGATACTGAATAGAATTATATGAATTTAAATTTCACGAAATTGTGAATCGAAAAATGTCAGCTCATTACCTACTATATACTATAGTTTTACCTTAGCAATTCAATTGATAAAAAAATATTAGCTAAAGTTTTACAGATTCTTATTAAAGTAAACTAATACTTTGAAAATCTTTTTGTGGCCAAATAGTTTTGCTTTAGAATAATTAAATATACGTACAAATTCGATTTGAATTTTCATATATATATATATATATATATATATGGTTAGTTTAAAACATTTTCAGTTTCACTCTAATTGTGCGCATTTATTGTGGTGAAGATTTATAATATTTATTTTATTTAAATTTTCTTCTCTTCGACCTACTGTAATAGACGTTATTCTCATACTCTGGAAATAACATGACAGATTCGGTTTGTATGACACCGCCCCGAGCGACATGTCGCGCAACAGAAAGCGGTGTTAGGCGAAGTTATATGGGAAGGGAAGCCGCTGTAATGGTGAGTGTAATATTTATCGAAGCCGCCGCTGCCATTGAATGAATACGAAATTTTCTAATGAGTCCCAAAAGGCAGCGCATGCTTAAAAAAATAAGCACTTAATTTATTTTATGAATTATTTGCTTTTTCACGCATCGATCTGTATTTTACTTGATACTAAATTTTTTTGATAGGTACTGTAGTAACTGCTAATTAAAAATTACATGATTACTTTCACCAAAAGATGTCACTGTTAAATATGTTTAATTTTCTTCCAAACAAACTAAAATAGGCCGACGGATTTGTTAAGCCAATTTACATTAAATAATTATTAAATATACTAACATCAAAAATTAACATTTTCAAATATTGATTGAGCAACTGTCATCATTTGGTTACTGAAGAATTAATAAGTATTTTACTTTCACTTACATTCATATTAAATTATTGATGGATACAAAAATAATAATTCATAACGTAACAGTTTACTAATAAATGCAGTCTATTTTTATCTATCAAAGAGTTTTAGTAAAGTATTTTTCTACAAAAGTTAAGAGTAAATAACAGCACTAAAATATTCATAAATGCTTTTTTGCATATTGTATACGTTATAAATAGAGCATACCACGAAATTGATTGGTCCTTCAACAGACTAAAAATATTTCCGTTGTTTTCAAGAGTAAGTTTTTCCGTATTTCATTTAAAAAATCGTTTTTATAGATGTATGACTCATCGTATGACGATAAGTTGTACTTATTTATAAGGCATTAAGCCAAAAAATATTTTCCATAGGTTTTTATTCATTTCAAAGAAGATAAAAAATGGTATTTGTTTAATTTAAACATCTTCCTAAAGTATTTATTTCAATGTTATTTTTGTGTTTATTAGAGTTTATTTAAGCTAGTAATAATATCTTTTTAAAATTGTTTTACGGGAGATTTTTTTAACTTTATGTAAAGTGGTAATCTAAAACAAAACATTTCAAGCCAGCCATTTTCTGTATTTTCAAAATGACTATATCATTTTAAAATAAACTTTAATCCTAGTACGCCTTTGAAATTTCCTATAGAGCACTAAAATCGACTTTCGACTACAAGCTTTATGGATAAATCATGCAACATTCATTTGACTAGATAAATCTGCCAGTTATAATGGCTTACATATGACTTAAGAACGTGTTTTCTGAATACAAATTTACTGCTCATCCAAAACCAAATACATGTAGTGTTCGGTTAAAATGAGAACCGTGTACTTTTTCATGTGCAAAATTATTTCATAAAAGATTATGCCAAGACAATATTATTCTATCGATACATATAGGATTGTAAATATCGCAAAATTTTGTTATATAAATTGAAATGACTCCGTGAAAAAATACAAATGTATTTATTATAGTTCTACATTGCTATTTTTCTATCGTATTATAATGCAGTTCTACCAATTAACTAACAATTTAATCAATCAATTATGAAATGGGTAAATAAGACTGATTTTATTTGGGAGAAC
This sequence comes from Himalopsyche japonica, assembly GCA_028555115.1. Lineage (NCBI taxonomy): Eukaryota > Metazoa > Arthropoda > Insecta > Trichoptera > Rhyacophilidae > Himalopsyche > Himalopsyche japonica. The sequence goes on from JAHFWJ010000460.1 coordinate 2,688,263, forward strand.
GTTCTATTAGTGGTTTGTTTATATATTTAGAAAATAACAGGTTGTTTTGATAAAACTGAAGAGCCTTTGCTGTATTTTGCCTTTATCTCTCCAATCATTCAATAACAAAATTGAAATCTTATCAATTCATACGTTTTTATAAAACATACAAACTTACAAAAAAACTTAGCTCTAAAAGCAAGAGATCAAATTGACGGTCGAAAAAGTTTGCTTTTGTTTAAATATATAATATTATGTGAAGTTGATTGAGCCTTAGATATATCAAGCTATTTAAAGCATTCACCTGTTTAGTTAAATTATATTGCAATCTGTGTCACTAATAAAACGAATCTAAGTTTCCAATTTCATGTATAAAAATCATATTTTTCTTATCGTATATATTTTTATTGAAATTACTTGATTATAATAAGTTAACATATAAATATTGTACCGAATAAAATTACTTATTGTTTAGTCTCGCAAGCGTTTCGATCATTATTAATGAGCAGGTAATAGGTTTGCGGAAACACCGTAAAATATATTAATGACTATTATCACGGATCATGTTCAACCTGTGTATAAGATCTAGTTTACTGCATCCATTTAGAAGATTTCTATCATATAATTATCACCATCGCACGGCGTAACAATATTCCTTGACGTGCGATAGTTGGGACGCGATTTGACGCCTTTGTTCTAAAGCGCATGCATGACTTTAATGTAATAGGAAATTAATTTTTCTTCGAGCCGGTTGTTGTTGTGAAGCCGGCTCGGAACACAAAAGTGCAGCGTACACATAGACCAATTAAATGCACCTTCTCACCTTTGCGATAGATTCCGATCGGTGAATTTGCCTCACGCACTCACGAACGTTTCATATTTTAATGCATCTTAAACCTATTAAATAAAGTTAATTGTTTTATAACTCGTATAATCGTTAATTATATCTAAACATTTTTTTAAATTTAAATAATGAAAAGTCGTTGATGCACAGACAACAATAAACGGTATTATTAATTATTTTAAATATTTTTTTATGTAAGCTCACATTTTTTTAAATTTTGCAATGATTCATGTAAATTAAAATATGTTATAAAGTATTTCTTTTTCAAAAAAAAATGCTTCAATTGTTGAATTCTTCGGCATCACGCCATTATTTGACATAACTCTTATATGATACTGATATGATATCTTTTTTAATGGGATTATACCAGTTTCAATCATCGCGACCGTTATCAACTAATGACAGATAATACAATATCAACTCAGATCATAAAAATATGAAATTGTTCTAAAAATTGTGTTTTGATTATTGAAATATAACACTCTAAAAGTAAAGTGTCATGTTTAATTTGCATTACTATTGCTTTCCCGTCAAATAAAATCAGTAGATTTTACACGTTTCAAGAAAATTATTTTCAAACACGTCGACTCTATTTTCTTGAAAAAGCTATTTAGTTAATCTACGGTTAATTTTTTTACATATACATTGAATTTTCGATATGGATTAATATTCTAAATGGTTTAAGTTTTTTGGATTAATGAATAAAAATCAATAAAAAAAATTTTAGCTTACAAAATTATTGTTGGAGAGAAGAAGAGTTTGAAGCGGCAGCATATTTGATCTAAAAATATTATTTTAACTAATCTATGTATCAATATCAAGTATAATCTTAGCTTTATTATAATCAGTCCCGGATTATAGCTAGGGATTGAAAAATATTTTTTATACATAATCCCATCTAAAGACTACAAAAACTGTAGATAATTTTGTTTAAATATTTTCAACGTTGTCAATTTTTGTGTTGACTACCGCGTAAGTCAATTATGGGCTTCTTACCTAAAATATGGGCAAATCAGCTTAAAATTCCAGGCCTTGGTCGAAGCGAGCCACTTAATCTCGTTACCTTTTTTACACGTGAAGGTGCTCAATGACCTACTTAACTTCCGAATCTCTTAAGGTCTAATGTTCATTGGATATTTTTTGGCTTTCGTTGGACGTAAGTCGCGAGTTACGTAAGCCGGGATTAACGGAGCTGTGAAAATATAATGGACTGAAAGCATCCATAGTAAAATAGTGAGTTGTTACTTAGTTACCTACGCATTATTTTATACGATAAAACAGTGATGCTAAACCTGGCTTTTTTGCTTTTCGCAATATAAACTATTTATTAAAAAAAATGTTTATATCAAATCACAGACAATTTTGTGAGACAAAAAATTTGTACAATTTTAACTGAAAGTTTTAAAAAAGAATTCAATATTTATGGTGTTAAGCAAACTTGTGAAAATTATCAATCTATGTTTCGGAACAAAAATTAACTTATACACGGAAGTGTGGACACTTGTAATTCCCCAAATTTTTGATTATCAATAATCACTTTACCGTAACAGTAATATCTAAGGTTGAGACGTTAGCAATCTGATGGTTAAAATATTATAGACAGATATTTCAGCTTACGCCATACCGTTCAAAAAGAGACAGATCATTTATCAACACAATTATTCAAACATGATAATTTTTTATGTATGCTTTAAACGTGTTAATTAAACAATTTACAGTCATTCTGTATTCATAAATACATTCGAATAACTAAATATGCCGAAAAGTAAAACCAAACTTGTAAGTAACAAAAAAATATTTGAAGGATACATTGTTTAATTTAATGTCTTTCAAAAATCTTTATAATTATTTCAGAATATTGATGATTTTCTTTCCGATTTTATTTTAATGCAAATATACACTGTGGTGGTAGATTATTATGGGCAAATATGTTATGTGATGGTCTTGATAAATGTATTACATATCACCACAGCAAATACACTTCAATATAAACTTACATTCAATACGTTCATTTAATAATGCAGACGTTTTAATTTTTTTATCCGTAATATATTAGATTCATTTATCAATCTTATTACGTTTACGTATTGACGTTGACGTATTACGTATGAAAACAAGTTTCGAAAATTGACAATCAAAAGAAGTTAACCAATACAGATACCACGCGATTGGATATTTTTTCATTCAAATCTTATTAAAACGATCTTAAAATTAATGGATAAAGATAAAAAAAATAGCTTACCCTCTGATATAAGTCTCTCTCGGATCTCCCATGCGAAAATGGTAGGATTCTCTCTTTTATATTGTTCAATTTTAGATACAACTGCAGGGGTTGCCACTTTTGGTTTACTTCCTCCAATCAACCCTGGGGGGCGAAGAGTTCCTAAAAAAAGGAAGATTTCATAAATAAAATTGCACCGGCTATAAAAATATTAAAAAAAAATGTTTGTTTATTCAATTTTTGATTTGTTTATGAGACAAAAATTTGCATTAATGCATCACATACAGAACGACTCCCGCCAATTGAAAAAGTAGTCAACTACACATTTATATAAATAAAATAGTAACACGGTGAAAAAATAGCAATGTATTTTTGTTCTACAAAATTTATTATAAGATATATATATTGTATAGTTCTGACGATGGCGTGAGCCGAAATAGCTATCGACTATATCTTACAAAAAAAATTGTAGAACTAAAATACATTACTTTATTTTCACCGTGTTACAATGGAGTTCTATGTTATAAATGGCAATCAAATCAATAAAATAAAATTGTACATTGAAATAACAAGTACTAATGCTATGATGTATTATAAAGATATATTAATTTATTAAATCATAACAGCAATGCGATTTTTTAAAACAATTGTTGTACTGTTATAAATGATTAAGTTTATCAATTTTAAAAACATAAACGGTATCTTCTTAACATGATTGTTTGCGTTAGATAAAGTGAAGATTTGGAAAGACCGTTAGACGTGTTGTAATATCCAACGGATCTGTAAATATATTAAAATTATTAAGTTCATTGCATCTCACTTATTGTATGTGTATTATTTAACAAATAAAATGTTCGAAATGGTTGTTTAAAAAAACCCCCAACGAACAGTTAAACTTTTAATTCTACAGTCAACCAACAATGAGAAGAGTACTATTTTGAATTGATAATTACAGTGCAAGCGATTGTATTAATATTCATTAAGAAAATAAACAAAACAGCTTTCGTGGTGAGAAGGCAATATCATAACGGCGCTATAAATCGAAAACTCCCCGCCCAGTACAGTTGTTGCGCCACAGAAGCGTCTGAAAAAGCGTCATTGTACCGCGGTAGCGCCGCCGGATACAAACAAAACGATCCTATCCCTTTGTGATGGTGTGGGTATTGTAGGCGTTATTTCAACTTGCCGAAAGGACGCTTTAACGTTAGATATCCCTTAAGTTTAACGTTCAGATATATTTTTATTCGAAAAAATTTTGAATACATTTGAATTAATTACTGTTCATTTTTTTTTATTTTTCAAAAAACTAATTTGAAAATAAATTGTAAAACACATATTAATTATTAGTCGTCATGAAAACAAAGCAAATGATAAATTATAACAAATATTTAAATAAAATGCCAAATGCTTTCAAAATATCATATATTAGAGAATACTGCTTGTATAATGTTATATAATACAATTAACCGAAATAAATAACATAAAAGTCTCATCGAATTATAATTTAAGATAACTGCTAATGATGGTTGATGAAATTTCAACATCGAATTTGAATTGATGAAACTTCGTGCGCTTCCACATGTTTTGTTACTACCGACCCGAGTTTCACCTTTCGGCATCTTCAAGCTTCACACGGTAGCAACAAAACTTTATAAATATAAAAATTAATTTTGTCACTTCTGTTTCATCCGTGTGATAGAATGCCCGAAGACGTCGAAAGGCGAAACCCGGGTTGTAAGTGACAAGGCTTGTGAAATTGTACAGTTTTAAATGAATTATTGTTCGAAAGTAATCTCAATTTAAACCTTATTATAAATATCAATATATTAATTTTTATTGATGCATTGATTTTCTATTCAACCAATTTTCAATTCCGTGGTTTTTTTGAGTATAAGAATTTTCGTATAAAAAAAAAACATTTATTTTCTCTCTTAAAATTTTCAATTTTGCTGCTAAAAGTAAAAAAATTAAATTTAATAATTTTTGATTACCTATGCTTAAGTGAAGAGTATAAATGTTTTTTTAACAGTTAAAAAAATTGTTTGGTATAATTTATCAAACACGTTAAATAAACGACAATAAAATGACGAAACAAATACCCATTTTCTCCCAAAACTGGGTTCATTAGAGGTTCTTAATGACTAATTCGTAAAAAACTCGTTTTGTACGTTTCAAAGGTGTCTTACTAATGTTCGGATTAAAAACTAAGAGGAGACCGCAATGTTGTTTATGGTTTGTTATAGAAAAAAGCTAAACGACCAACTACCTATCGTTTTATGTGATGGTTGTACTGATCGGAAATGCCTGCCTTTAACCTTCGTGTAGCCATAACTGACATAATATATTGAGTGTCTGATTTAAAGTATCAAATATTATTTCTTTCTTTTTAAATAAGTATTTTTTAAAGTATTAGAAAATTGTAATCCACAGAACAGTTGATTACCTAGTTATATCATTTTATTATGAAATGTTGAAAGAGATTTTCTAAGAAATTTGCGGATAATAATCAATCAATTCAATTCAAATTCTTTCAAATTTTGATCATATCAAACCTTGCTTATAATGTTTAATTATTTTCAAATAGTTACAGCATAATTTTTTAACGACTGTTAGTGCCAGTTTTGCTCTTTGCAAACATTTACTGATTAGAATTTTATAAAGCTATCATTAAATTGAAAGAAAAATCGTTATATTTCTAAGAACTGTAATGAGATTTCATCAAAAAATGACAATTAAATCCATACAATTTTTTTTTGTATTACCATTTTTGTATTTTGTAAACCAAAAAAATATTTGTATTTGTTTCAACATTTCATGATACTTTTCAAACAATTGTTTAGTTTTATTCCAATTTATTATCATGTTTGAATGATAAGCTTTGTATCAGCATTACATCTCACGTGAAATGATGATTTTTTTATATGGCAAAATTTATTATTTTTCTTAAATTATTTTATGATTATTTCTATCGTTCTCGTGTTTCTTACATAGTAATATTTTGTATTAATGATAAGAATTGCATGTATAATCAAAATTTATAAATAAAATTCGGTTATTAAGCGGTTAGTCCGTAAAGTGATATGCCGAGAGCGTCGTCCGTCTATATTTGATAATAGGCCCTTGTTGTTTGCAGGCTGGAAATAAAAATGTATCACCGGCGAGCATCTTTCGATCGAAGCTTGCGATAAAGCTGCGCGCGGAAAGAAGCTTTTTATTAACGACCGGGCAGGCGATGAAATTACAATCATTTCGTAATACTTCGCCCAACCTCTGTCGATATTGCATTGATCGGCGTACCTAAGATTGATGGACTGTAATGTGTGAAATAAATATTTGAATTCGGAATGCTTCGAAAACATCTGGTTTGGGCAAACTTAACTGCGTCTCGAGAATTTTATCGATTAGTTTTTTTGACATAGACTACGCATAAATCGTGCTTAAATCTTAAATTATGAATTAAAGAAATGTTTTTTTTTAAATTTTAAATAGTTTATCGGCTTGTAAATGTTCATAAACATTAACAAAAATGAGGATTGACGATAAGCATAATTTTCGCAAAGAAACTTATAAGATAATTGTGTTTCTACGATTTTAGGCTCAAATAAATAGAATGTCAATGTTTAACCACTTTCAATTCTTAAGCATTTGTTTGTTTCAAAAATCATTTTTTCTATATAGAGTACAATAAGTTTTTTCAAGCGAATTATTCTATCCTCATATTATTTTATTTCTCGCCCTAATATTTAAATTTTTATTTTTCTTTAGTCTCTTAACAAGACTTGTTTTCTCTGGCATGTAAATTTCAGTTGATGTTTTCCAAATAGTCGTTTTTTGGTCATTCTAAATATGTTGCCAAAATTATAAATATACACGGCCTTAAGAGGGAAAAGCGAAAAACCTCTTAGACTTCATAAATTAACAGAATATGAATTTTATATCCGTGGAAGCAATTCCGCTAATTTGCCTTGCAATTTATGTCAGCTGTATCCATAAAAAACTCAATACTTAGTGAACTATTAAAATTAAAATTTAATTCGTCTTTCTGTAAAAATTTAATAAAAATCTTTTTAGAAGAAATTCTTAAATATGAGTTGTTTTTAATTTATTTAATTTTTATTGTTTTAACAATAAATAAAAAAAAATTGTATGTCACAAGAACTACTGCCAAACATAATTTGTCGTTTTTAATATTCAATGATTAAAACTACTTCGTGTAGAACTTATCATATCAGAAACTCACCCTCTCTTTTTTAGTGAATGAAAAGAAAGAACAGTGAGAAAATAGGAACAGCGGTTAAATATTCGTATTCGATATTCCAACATTGGAATTATTTGAGTGTGTGAAAAATTACACATCACAGAAGACTTCACACAATATATACAAACCGATTGAAAGTGCACGTAAAACATTTCAATGTTTTTCCATGAACATCTCCAACGTTAACCATCACGCTACAAGCCTAATCCATTGATTGTGATAATGAATATAAAAAATTATTTTTTGTATGGAAGTTAAGTTATGTAAAGTTTGCAACACCATTTAGATATAGTGAGCTAGTTTCATCGACAGTCGTGGTGTCATTGAATCAATTATTATTTTTTTCGATCACTTTAAACATCTCCCTATTTATATTGCAATAATATTGACTCATTAGACAAGCAACCAAGAGTTCTTGGAGCAAGTTTCTCGTCGCTCGCTCTCTGTGATTGATAGTTAAATTGCCCACAGTAATCATCTCTCAATAATTAAATTGAACATAAAAATAATCGCATGTTCGCAGGCAATTACCTCAGCAAAACAGATAAAGAAGGCAACTGCAGATATTCCACTTCATTTCAGAGCTATTACACTTCAAAACTGTTCTCAAACTTTAAAACATTGCACGATCAGTGTTTTTAGAAATATTTTTTTAATAAATTAATAATTTATGTTCACATCTAGTTATGGTTATGTTATTTCTTTAAGTAAAATTTGATCAGCGTTTAACATAGATGCTAGTATGAATTCTTATTACTCACAATTTCACTTAACTTGGCGAATGATACAGACCGTAAAAAGGTGACATAAAAGAAGATAAACTCAATCTCAATTCAAAATATAATATATATTGCTTTATTAAGACTCATTATTTTCAAAACAATCATCAAAAAAACTTCAAGTTGCGATATCTCGATAAAATTACCCATCTTAGCGTCCAATAATAGTTTACATATTATATAATTTTAGCTTATTGCTCTATTCATTAGAAGAAAAACAGAATTTTTTGTTCTATTATTACTCAAATAAAATTTAAAATGTTTTTTTCTAACTACGTTCATTTTACAATTTATTATAAAATCATCAGAAATATTTCGCAGAAGGAGAGAATTATATTTAGAGTTTAATTCCTATTCTCAGAGACTGTTAAAACCTCAATTGATATGAAATATTATACTAATTTACATATGACAGTCTTGTTAACAATCTTTTATATTTATCAGGCTATGCATCAATGACGTGCAAATTTCACTAGGTTTCGTATCCTCAACATCCATTGTTCGGCGGCTATTTTGCATGGTTCTGGGAACATTATTGTAAAAAAATGTTATATTGAATCTTTTTAGACATATGAGATATATATATCGAAATAGTTTTCGCAGCCATTTTATGATAGATAGGAACAAAAGGATATCCCTGTAAATAATTAATGATTAAAAATCAGAAATATGTCTAGTATTTTGCATATAAGATGATTGAAAAACGCTGGTTTATTCTATCTAATTACAATAAGATATGATTGATCAAAATTTGTGTAAGATTTTAGAGTTTCAAAACTGTTTAATAAATGAGGAAATATTCCGATTGAAGAGCTTGTATATTCAGGTGCATTTGATATTCAAGAGCATTTCAGTCTTTTGTTATTGTAAAGAATAGAACTCACTTGACACCTAAGCAAAGAACTAACTTTTATTAACACACAGTTTCCTTTTTCCTTTCATACCCATCTGTCTGAGTTGCATAACTTTACAATATGACCAAGTTTATATGCGCTTCTTGCTGATACTTCACGTTATTGCAAGGTGATTATTTGTATACGACTGAACGTAGAAATATTTTAAGATGCCAGTGGCATACTTGGTAAAATATTTAATATAAAAATCAACGCAATATTCCTTGTTACTTAATTTTCATTCATAAAACAACATTATAAGTAACGTAAAATATATGACGTTTGAATGCAATCAAAAACAAAATCTGAGAATGAAATTCATCGAGGACGGAATCGGTTTAGTAAACTTTATCTTCATGAGAAGTGAATTTTTCTGACCAATTTTAAGCATGAAGTTTAAAAAGCAGGATGTTTTTCGATAAATTTAATATTTTAATATCAAAAAATCGGCGTCGTTTTTTATGTACACGATTTAATATTTTCATAAGAATATGTCATCTACACGCATGCGTCATTAAATTGTCCCAATAAAACATCTATCCAATATATAATACATACGCCACTGATGACACGATGCGTGAATAATTTGTTTTACAATTGTACAAACATATCCAGTCGACCTGAGAATATTGCAGCGATCATCGTTTATAACATTTTAATAATAATTGCTAATTAAGAATAATTTATCAATAAATTAATGTAATAGTTGTAAAAAATACTTCCGTTATTTATAAAATATCACTACGATACGAAATTTGAAATAATTTTGGTGATAATGTTAAAAATTTCTTATATTAAATTTCCTATATATGTTTTAATCCAACAAGAGCCAAATAATATTGAAAACGTTTCATTGCTCTTCGCCTCAATACTATAAATTAACTTCAATATTTCTTTATTCATACAATAAATAAAGATAAATTCTTATCGTTTTTTACTATTGTAATTATCTTAAATAAAGCTTTTTAAGACATAACATAGATTTTTTGAAATCACCGAATAAATTTAAATATGGAATAACATTTCGTTCAGTAAAGACCGACGAGTCTTAACTTATAAAACATTACCTTTACTATCGGGAGCTGATTCAAACGCATTGTTTATTCATTATGAAATGCGGTATATTTTATCTAATATTTTTTTAAGCCACATAGATTGAAATATGTAAGATTATAAACATTTACTTCACCCCGGTTGTATTGATCTTCCAAGCGACTATATAGGAAGGAAAAATTGCATAGTGCTGTTTTCATTCAAGCTCATGTTGAACGTTTGCCGTAGAAAGTTGATTATTATAACCTTAATAATAATAAAAAGTACTTATTTTAAATATAAAAAGCTACAAATGACAAATTTTACATAAAAAATCAGCTAGAAAGAAATTCGAAAATACCACACGGCTATTGTGTATTTTTTCGAAAGAATTCTTGTGGCAGACAAAACATATTTATTATATTTTGTGTAAGTTGATAGTAAGTAAAAATTAACTTCATATATATTAAGAAATTTTTATTGCATACCAATACATTAAGTTTCATCTTATAATTTTACAATCGATTTAAAGATATTAATTTGAAGGCTATAGTATGTAAATTTTCTCTAACAAACGTAATCCCAACAATGGGATATAATCCAAAAAAAAATATTCAACCAGATGCCTTAATTTATCATGTTTTTCTATCCTTTCTTAAACCAAAAAATAGAGGTTAATCTCCTAATAAAATTTGCTTCAGAAGCACTACTTTTACTCTACATTTAAAGCGAAAATAATAAAAAATATACATTATGTTAATCGGTTGGAAAGAGTTTAAATGGCGGACAGAAATACATAAGCATACGTTTTTTTCTGATTAATAGTGAAAACTATAAAATGCAAGTAAATTTACTTTCCACTTATTGCAAAGTTCTTACAAAGAATTTTGTTTAACGGTTCAAAAAAGAAAAATATTAATTTTAATTAAATTAAATAGTTTATTGAATATTGAGTATATTCGGAAAACAACTAAATGAAAACAACTGACTTCAATTGCAAGGCGACGTAGCGGAATAACTTATAATAATAATTAGTATGACATGCAACTAAATGCATTCAGCGGTAAATGTGGCCAGTCTTTCATACACATGATAGCGATTACTTAACAATTTTAGCCAATTTGCGCAAAGTGCTCCAAGAAAAATATTTTAATGCGACATGAATTTGTATTTTTACTCAATGTATATGCATAAAATACGCTTACGAGTTTACTTCCTTTGCTCAAAACAAAACGATCCCTAAGAAAATTACTTGAGATCGATCTGAAAAATATTCATCTTCATATAATTTTTATAATCAGAAACTAATACATTTTCGTTTTCTCGCAATTATTGTTATTTAAATTTCGTCGTTTTTATTTTGGTAGTTCAAAAACGATTTTTCGCAGATTTTCACACTCGCAATGTATTTCAGCTATCTGAATTCTAAATTTGTTTGTGAAATTAATATAATAATTCGTTCTGACCGATCAATTACAATAAATCGAGTTTTGACTTATGATCAAAATACAAACGCCTACACGACTAATGGAAACTAGCAATAATACAAATGTAAACAGTAGCGGTTGTGGTAAAAAATAAATATAATAAAATATATTTTAATAATAACCCTCTCTGTGTAATAATCATATAAACGATATTTTATATCCAATATTATGTGGTCATCTATTACAGTAAATATACAGTTTTTTTGTGCGCCTTTACAGTTTATAACATCTTTTTTATATTTTCTCACTGATTCTACAAATTGACGATTTTTTCGTTCTAGATTTTGAATTTGGAAGAGACAAAAGTTTAAGGAAAAAGCTCATTTTAACTAAAATATAATCTATGTTATATGACAAAAGAACGTGAAAATGAAGAAAATGATAGAACATGAATTACGAGAGCGCTAAGAATGTGTCTTCTCTGTGGTGTTAAATAAATGTATCAATTTGATTGATTTATGCTATAAAATTTATATATTAATTTTATACTGTCAAAAGAAAAAAATTTGTAAATAATGTAATAAACTTTTATTATATTTTATTTTTCTAAGTCTACATTGATATAATTTTGTCATTATGTTGACAGCCCTAAGTATTTGGAACATAACGCGGACATTTACAGCTCCGTAAAAATGAAATACAACTCAAAAAATAATGGTCAAGCATGGGGAGTAAGACGAGCGACTTTCGTGTCAAAATAATACAAAAAAATAATTGTAATAATTGAGTTGCGTGTTGCACAGGGTGACCATGCTCCGCAGCCACTGTGCGACCCCGGGCATCGATCATTCGCAATTATTGCCGTCGAGAAATTATTACTCAAATAACTATACTGATGCCACGATCCTTCAACTGCTCAATTTAAAAAAAAGGTTACTTGCGGCTGACGGCTGAATATAGAATTAAGTACTATTTACTTGTACTATTTTCACATGTATTATATAATAACACATTTAATAATTTTTACATGGGGTAAGGCGAAATCGATTATATGAAATATAGAAAAAATATACAAATAAATTGTATTCTTGCAAATAAAGTGGCATGGTTTAAAGGTTATTCTATGGCGTATTGGTCACAAAATAAATTAGTTAAATATCATACTTGTCTCTATTTTTTCAATATAAGAAACTTTGAATGTTTTTTTTGAGCACCTTCGCACAAAGACAAACTCGAACGCTTTTGGTCATTGTGGCGATTTAAATGATAAAGTTATACATGACAGTATATAGAGGACAACCGTACAAATAAAACACACTACATTGAACTTTTTCATGGAATTTTTCCGTGTTTTTTTATTATAATTACTCCTTGATTATAATTGAAATCATACAAAATGAATAACTAAGAAAAATAAACCGTTCTTTTTTTAATTGGCCTATTTTTAACTAGGAAGATATAAAAAAAACTCATCTTTATTATATTATAAATTATCAATTAACTTTTTTTATTACGAAATATTCATTCTTTTTGCACTAAAAAAGTCAATGCTAAACTTTACGTATACAATATAAACCATTCCACAAGGGTATCTCCTTTTGATATTATCAGACATTATATAACACGGATGCAACAGAACTGGCTTTTTTCTTTTGTAAAGTTTTATATAAACTATTTAAATTTAATGTATTTATGTTTTATTGAGCTTCTGTTTACAAAAGAAGCATTCGTTTTTTTAACAGTGGTTTTTTTTAATTCCAATGAATTCGTGCATCTTTATTCGTGAAGCAAGAAAAAACGAACCATATTCCGAAAAAAACTCACTTGCAAATATCAAAAGAGATTTGATAAATATTCGCTAATTAAACTATGAGCAGGTGAATTAATTTTGTATCGTGTTACCCGGGTCACGTATTAAATTAACACACCATTACAGAACGCCTCATACCAAATTTTGAGTAATGCATCTTTTTTTAGAATCGTAGTATTAAACATAAACTGACTCTGTATACTTACAAACTCATTTATATAACTAAAGCGTAACTAAGAATGACTGTTATTGATCGGTCATCGAGATAATGTAACACTGGGAAATGCTACCAAGTTTTTTTATACATATCTCGAGACGTGCAACTGTTCACATTAGTTTGAGAGACTATGAACGTCTAAGACGGTCGTGTTTCTAAGAATTCGGCAAATTGATTTCTGTGTTAGACCTTTTCTTCTCTTCGCATCTCATTTAGATGATAAAAATCCATCTATTTACAATAATTGGATATTGAAAACAGTGAGTTCGGCTGCGTTGTATTGCGCGTATTGTAAGTAACGTGAGAACTGCTTCGATCATCGAAATGCATCGTGTTATCCCCATACGATAGCCAGACTTTTTATTAAGTAATAAGCTGGTTAGTTTATCACGCTTTTTATGAGCAGACTGAACAAAAAGTTCCTACTGTTCAATATAAATGGCTTGTAAACTATGAAAGGATTTATCAACTCAATAATAATTTTCTTAGCAATCGTTTTTACTAGTCATCTTCTGAACGACATTATAGTGTTTATTTTAAAATCTTTACAATTATTTTGCAGGGTCATTTCAAATATAACGCATACATTTAAAAATAGTTCTTAGTAATCTGGATGCTAGACTGCTCCTGCATTGTTGAAAAATAATTAAAAGGATTTTTAATTAATTCTATTGGTATTTCATACTAGATATTCCAATAATTTTATTATTCACAAATCAATTGAATTTCATGCTTTTTGGAAAAGTCATTTAATTTAATCTTGAAACATTTCAAATTCGTTAAATCTATCTGCTGTCAGTTTTTTTTATCCATATTTTTTTTATACAAATGCTACAGTCAACAAAATATTTGATGGACTAGTTAGTAAGTACTTTGTTAGATTCCAAATAGAAAACTAAAAATATACTTACATTAACAATAAATAAGCTCTCAAACTTGAAGAAGCTTTATTTATTTCCTTACATTAAAATATATTTTTTTTAATGGTTGTTCATCACATAAAAACCATACTAAAAATCAACAATTTAAGCGTACATATTATAATTGTTAAAAAATCTACCATGCTTATATTTCTTAGTGTTGAAAAAGCTTAATAATTCATATGTATCGTCATGTGAAGTACATTTTTTTTTTAATTAATTACAAAAAAAAAAACGGAAAGCCGTTTTAAGTACGTTCGACGAAAAATGGCTAAAACCAAATATTTCATAAGTAAATTTTACAAAATACAAATTCCTTGTTACATATTTTATCGTTATTAAAAATACAAGACTTAATTGAGCATCCATATAAAGCGATCAAAAGCGCTAAAACAGCATTGAAGCTTTGTTCTCTAAAGAATCGTGCATCGCAAAAAGCTCCCATCGTAATTTGTGGTCTGACGTCTCATGTGACAGATGGACTATTGACAGGTACGCGACAGTTGTAAATACAAACTATAAATTTATAAAGGAAATAAAATACAAAAGAGATTTTTAATTATTTACTATTTATTAGTTCCAACCGAACGGGTATTACTAATATAAGATATATATTTACTCAAGTTTCAGGATATTAAATGTCATTTGATATTTATTAGTACTATTTTCAGAATATATTTTATGGTCAGGACTGGTTTAGGTCACTGTTGTTACATTATCAACTGATGAGTTGATAATGCACGCGTCTGTTAATAAAATAAATTGTGGAAATAAAACTATAAAAATGTGTTTTTATTATTTAAAATATCATGCCTTTCCATCAACACGTGACAACACTTTTAGAGGGAATATTATTTATGTTATCAATGGGTATCTATAGTATAATTTACTTTTTTCTTTCTGTGTTACGTTAAAGCCATGAGATTATCTTTTTTATTGGCCTTTATTGAAGGATATGAGGAACGGGTTTGTTTTGTGATCTTATATTGATTTAAGCCGGCGAGTCCAGTGTTAGGTAAAACAAATATTTACAGATAAAATTAGTACATATCGACAATTTATAATCATTTTTAATGTCTCTTAAAAAAAATAATTATTATTTATTGTTGTATCGTTAAAAAAAGAGATCATAGCTTTTTTTCATTTGTTTAAAACATCAATGGAATTATCGATGCTCGTTATATCATACTCGATTTTTTAAACGATGCATATTCCTGTATGATATAATTATATTAAGTAATATTGGATTAATTCAATAATTATTGGGTAAAATAATAAAAAAAATTATTAAAAATCGTGTAAGGGTGATAAAAAAATATGACCCTTATTTACAGCCCCAAAAAAAGCTATGAAATTAAGCGAGCCCCTTGTAAGCGTGTCAACAGCCCACTGCTTGTTTATCTACTTTTGACTATCCATATATTATAAATATGTACATCAATCGTTGACGAACAGAAATAAACAATACATATTATAAGGTATAATGCAGTTATTTATAATTTGTTTTTATCTTTAATACAAAGCATTTTTGTGTGTTTTATAAATCGATGTTTTCATAATTGTTTTAAATAATTATGTTGACATTTCATATTTCATATTTTTCATAGTTTATAAGCTTTATAAACTCTTTTTTTCTGCAAACAAAAAAAAAACAAACTTACAGTAATACAGTTACAATTACAAATAATATAAAAATGAATATAATCGTATTAGATAAAAGATCTGCCACTCCTTGATGGAAAGGCATGATATAATAAAAACAGATTTCTTATTTCCGCAACATATTATATAAAAAATGATTGAAAATTTATTACGACGTTGACTGTAACAAAAAGGGATGTTATTTCCATTAAACGTTTATTTATTAATTTATTTATATAAACACGTTACAAAAATTACAAACTACAAGTTCATTGCTTTTGCAACGTCAAAATATTTAAACATGTTGGAAATTAAAGAAATAAACAACAAAACGCAAAATAAAGATAGCAAAAAAGTCAACCAAGTAAGCTTATGAAAAATCTACTTTAACACATTAGAAAATAGTATTCATCTAAGCTCACTGTCTTCCACATGGAATATATCGACATCCGAAGCAATACTGTTGAACATTGATATATAATACAATAAAGTCTTTCAATAAAACTTGGCACACATTCACAAATAACAGAGGTTATATTCATTACAGTTTTAATGATCTCATTGCTTATTAATATCAGTCCTACACTTATTATCAGGATTAATAAATTACAAATTATAAAGCTTTGAATGGAGAGTATAAATTAGTAGCAATTCTTTGACATATTATGAGACCAGTATTAAAAAAAATGTTTTCATTTGATTAGCCCTGTTATGCTAATACAGTTTACTGTTCCAATTAATAATCCAAAACGTCGGAGCATGTAACAAACAGTTGGGAAATGCAAATGAAATTGAGGCAACCGCATTAATTCAGTATGGAATTGAATAGAAGGCATGGAAACATCGCGCTCTGCGTAGCCTGTACTGAAACAATAGTGTCCGAACGTTTAATTAGAGGCTATCTCAGATCCTCGGATAATAATTGGTACCACGGTAATCGGGGTGCGGAAAAACAATGACCTGGAAGTACCGTTGGCTTCACTCCGAAATCTGGGCATATGATACCGTACTTTGCGATAAATAATTACGTTTCATATCCCATGCAAATGCTTTGTGATGGCTTGCCAGTTATGCCACAGCTAATTAGAGGCCGTCAAGATATTCGTTGTATTAAATTTGATTAAATTTTTGAAAGTTTACGAAATTTTCATTGTGTAAACATGTTTTCGAAAAGCGATTTACTAAACTTCGACACGGTATACGAATCGTTATAAAACACAATAAGACAACGCCCAGTTTTTTGTTTCAATAAAACAAAAGGTATGTACTTTTTTTTTTGAATATTCTCATGGATAAAGAATTAATTAAAAATGTAAACATTGCGTAAAATTCTTGCATAAATCAAATTGTATAAAGAATAAAGTATTTTTATCTGCTTTGATAAAAAAACTGACTGCCATAAATTGTTTCAATATAAAGGTAACAAAACACAATACGTAAGCATACATTATATACTATTAAATAATATTTCTATCGTATTTTAAATGTAAGATTACTACCAAATATAAATAAAAATATTTATTCCAAAAAATATTAATGTTTTGGTTAGAAGAGATTTTATAACAAAATATGAAAAATAATTACCAATAAGTATCAATGATACAAAATTCAGCAATTAATAAAGCATATAGTACAGTTCAAACGAGTTTCATCTTTAACGCTAAAAAAATATAACACATTGTGTATAAAAATTGTGCATATATGTCTAATATTTGCATTAAAAGCCCCAGAACACTTTGACTAACCAACCGATGTAAGTAGTTCGTAAAACATTTATAAGTACCACATTATTCAAATCAGCAGGAAGAGAACTGCAAACCATTCTTTTGCGAGTGGAAGAATTTCACCTGATCTGAACAATCTTAGGACGTCTCAATCCAAGCTTGATAGCTGAAGAACGGTAGTTAAACGTTTATTTTCTTACTTTTTTTATGAATACGAAAGAACAATGGAGTGGTAAATTTATATCGTTTGACGCAAACGTCTCCCAGTAAAACTGTACGCAGTGAGGGTTTACAATACTTATCTCGTTAACGTTTCACGTTTTGACGAATACTATCGAAAATAAATGTCAGAAACAATATAATTGCTCATTGAAGTCCGTAAAAATAAAACGGCTGATTGATATAATATAATAAAAAAAAACAATATTCCAACAAATTCAGTGTTTATTATAAAAAAACTATGCGCAAATGATGTTATTTTAAGCGACCCTTAATTATATATTATCAAATTAAATTAATACAAATGTTGCAAATCAAGCATTCATTTTTGTAATGATATTATCACAGATGTACTTAGTTAATTGTTTGCACAAATTTTAAATAAAGCTCTATGTATTTCATTGTTTTCAAAAATATCTAGGGTTTTTCCTTAATATTTATAACGGCGAAGTTTAGAACGCTCTAAATCAATTTTGGCGTTAATAATGTTAAGCATTGCTGCTAACCAATGACTTAAATAGAATATTAATATAAAGTTAAAAGATGAATATTGAATACGGGGAAATTTTTTGTTAAAATGTTTTATTCATTTAATATTAAGTTTTTTACAACGGGAAGATAAAAGTATTTAAATTTCAAGATTTACATCAATGATCATATTCTATGTTTAAAGGACTATTCTACGTTTCAGTGTAACACTTTGAGAATTATACCTATTTGAAGTAAGTGGTGTGTATTAGGAAGTATTTTTTTCTTCATTGATTTTACAATTGCTTGTATAATTCATTCAAAGTAATATATCAATAAGAATTAAAAGTGACGACATAACTATTTTGACAGGTGGCAACCCTTGAGGGATCGAAATATTATATATGCAGAAGAGTCGACAGTGCGGAAACACATGTAGATATGCAAAGGATACATGAAGAAGTAATTACGGCGCTCTTTTATCTTTCGTCTTTTACTAATATTTGGCATTAAAAAATAATGAATTTATTTTGATAGTTATCTTGATGGTTAAGTATTTTTCTTTTTTTTTATTAACACTAAGAAAATTAATTTGTTTCAGATGAATCACATTTTGGCCAAAACAAAAAGGTGGCTTCCTTTTTATTTACTTCTACGGGATAATCGTTTTGAGCGCTTATTATGAAATATCCTAAATATATTCAATTCATTATTTGTGAGATTTTAGACACAGATTTGTTTTTGTTTTGGTGCTTCCTTCATCATTGTTACCCAAACGATAACAAAAAACATACCATGTCATTCCATGACAGTTGTAAATATAAAACCAAATATATCATATTTAAGCCTTATTTTTTTATAATACTAAAACAATTAATTAATTAAAACCATACGTCGATAAAATTCTTCATGACAAACAAATTGGAATTGTTAGAACTTTGTACGATTCCACATGTTTTATCACTAACGATCCGGGTTTCGCCTTTCGGTGTCTTCAGGCATATATATATATATATCTATATCACACTGATGCAACAAAACTGACAAATCGTACAAAGCTGTAACAATTCAAATTTGATTTTGAAATTCCATCAAGCACCTTCAGTAGATATCAAAAATTACAAAGAAATTTGTTTTTTTTTCATCCTTTAATTTGTGATTTAGACTTAAGGTGCTTGATATCATTTCACTATCAAATTTGAATAGTCGGCCATTTTTCAATCCGCAAGATCTGCAGATGCAACAGAACTGACAGACAGAAAAGCTCGGGTCGTTAGTGATAAAACATGTAGAATCGTACAAAGTTTCAACAATTCAAATAATCTTTTATCCGTAATTTTTTTCTTTTAGTGATACTAAACGCAATCTCTAAGAAGACTAGCAAATTCGTTTTTTATAATTTAGCCTGAATTCTCCGAATAAAATGGGTTACTGAATCCTGTAAACTTATAATTCTTTCGTATTTGCTACACTCAAAGAAACGTTATTTTGTTTTCACTCAAATGATCGTAAAAATAATTTTACTAATTTGACGTTTTGTATTGGTATAATTTGTTACAGATTTTAATCACATGTATGCTTCTTGGTTTCGAATATTTGGGCAAAAAGAAAGTAGTTTAACTGTTCCTAATAATACGTCAAAATATCACGCTTGGGTTATTTTATGTTAATTTACGTCGTATTCGAGTGAATATTGTTTTTCTCATTCATTATATATGCATGATGATTAAAGACAAATCAAATACGGTAGTTACACACATTTTACAAAAATTTGTACGTACGTCATTATATTTTTCATTCAAGCATATACGTTTTTATTTACATTAATTAGGATAAAAATATCCCTTTGCGAAGCAAATATTGGGCCTGTAGTTAGCATTGTAATTTTCAGTCGCGGTTTCCAAATGCTCGAATACGTGTACAAATACATAAACAAAGCGGTTTTTAGTCAAAGAATTGAAATATATTCAGAGATATTGATATGTGTAATGATGAAAAATCTCTCATTTATAAAACTTAATTAGTTTATCTTGCCCTAGATCTGTCTACTTTTACTCTCATCGTAGAGCATATACAACTGAGAAACAAACGCTACTTACAGAATAAAATTTATAAGAGATGACTTTCATTAGAAATTTTTTAACTTGTTATGTATACTGTGAGTTGACATATAAAAAAACATTGTTTTATATGTGAAAATATGAATTAATGTGATATTCAAAAATTATTAACCACTCATCTGTTTCTAAAAGGACATGTAGCAAGAATGATTAGATTTCTCCAAACTGGTAATGCTGATAAACTTAATAAAACCTTCTAAAATTCAGGAGATAACATCAAGGAATATGGCTTAAATTTTCAAGTCAGTTTTAGTTTGTGTTATATATTTTTTTAATTGAGTTAATTTGTCTCATAGCTTCGAAGAAATTTGAAAGACACAAAAGATCTTTCAAAAGCGACCATGCAGTTAGATTTGGCTCTATATGGATAGCATTAAGTATCAATAAGAGCTTAATTCAATCATCAAATTGTAATATGACAGAAAAAAAGGTTTTTACGCAAAAATATTAAACTGTTATATGAAAATAATTTACAGCTATTTGAATGAAAAGCAATTATAATTAAGAAGTCTAAATAGATAAAAACCTAGCTAATAAAAACGTCACTTCGAACTAATGAGATATTTCTTCAATTATAATATATCAATACAATTATTACACAATTTAACTAAAATCGTCTTTTAAACTCACCAAGAGTCTTAGGCTTAGTGAATAATTTTATATCGTAGACATAGCAATAAAATTGTACGATAAATTTGTTTGGTGATATATTTAACACGGCAGAAAAATGTATTATAGTCCTACAAAATTTATATGGCTTAAATTTAGTAGTTATTTTGGCTTACGCCCACGTCAGAAGTAAACGTTTATGTTTTTAAAAACAAACACAAAGCATGATTTTAATTACTAGTTTATATTCTTTTGCTTTAATTCCTTAAGTGTTTGCAGCCAGTTTATTTATATTATTTAAAAAACAAAAGATTTTTATTATGACAATTAATTCATTACTCTTTTATTGATAATTTGACGAATTAAATGATTTTCTTTTTATTTGAAAACATGGAATGATTAATTTAGTTAACGATAATAAAATTTACCCACACACTATTTTACAGTAGCCAATAAATAATAATAAATCGATTCAATTCTTGTTAATAAAACCAGATAAAAATATGTACAATTAAATATTTTTTATCGACAATAAGCATCAAGATAAAAAGATACAGCACGTAAATTATTATCGATTAACATCTTCGCAAAATATTCATAGAAAATTTCACACGGGAAACATTTTGTAGCGAGTAATGATAGCCCATAGAAAACAGTTGGAATATAATCGAATTAAAAAAAGCCCACAGCGTTTCGAAATAAAAACAGTTCCAATAACCAACCACTGATAGACTACTACCGATAAGTGTTTAAAATGTTGGTAGCACTGAAATCATTGCCTCTAATTATAATTCAAGAAAAGTCATGCAGCAATTATCGGGTCATTATTTTTTGAATAATATCTGTTGGACCATCTTAAGGCGTCGTTCTTGTGCATAATTTCGTGAAGCACATAAACATTTTGCCCATAAATCACAACTGATCGGCCAGTTTAAAGTTTGCCCCGAGGTGAAAGTATTGTTTTGTTGTATGAAAGACGATGAAGGTGGTAATTAATATTATTTTTAAGTAGCCGAATTCATGATTATTATCTAAAGACTCGTCGCCTCATTTGTTATCGAAAAATTACAAATTCAAATGCTTAGGATACTGCCACAGGCTGCCAAAGAACTTTTGACTGTAGGGTAACAGATACAGTGATAGGCCAGTTAAGGGAATGGGTTGCTTTGATAAGTTTTCTCAAGATTATTGCCAGTAAAATATAGAAAAGCTGTTTTTTCCCCATTCAAAACAAGCATGTGTTTTTTTTCTTTTTCGTTTTCAAAGTGTAATTTTATATTTACATTTCAACTATGTGACACAATGTTTAGTACTATCTTCATACCTATATTTATAATTTTACATTTTCAAGATTAGAACTGGTTTGCTCATTGCGTGTATTATTAACTGATGGCTGATAATACTTGCGATGACTGAAACCAACCCAGATCTTGATAACATAAATTTAATAATATAGTACTAAGAAGTTTTTCTACAATTAAAACAGTATCCATAATAATAATGAATCTGAAAAGAAATACTCTGATCAGCCACTTTCTATCGACCTGTCTTTTTCTGCATAAACTATATAAATAAGGATAATTTTTAAAAAC
Source organism: Himalopsyche japonica (assembly GCA_028555115.1). NCBI lineage: Eukaryota > Metazoa > Arthropoda > Insecta > Trichoptera > Rhyacophilidae > Himalopsyche > Himalopsyche japonica. Next base: position 2,711,016 of record JAHFWJ010000460.1, read on the forward strand.
ACTATTTCAAAATATTTAATCATACAATATAATCAACTAATTACAATCATGGCGTCAATCATTCAGATGAAAATATTCTAGAGTGACAAACGAGGAATTCCGAGACGTTTAAATGGAGCAATAAAAAATGTGCTACATATGAAGAATTTGCTGTTGCGGGTGACATTAAAATGAAGTAGCCATAACTTGAGATTTTAAACACCTACGTATTGTGTTATACAGCTGAGTGCCTCATAACTAAAGGGTGGCCAACGACTGTATCGGTTACCCATGTGTAGTGGGTATTTTTTGTAACATGCTGTTTCTGAAACACTCTTGGGACTCGATAGGCGTTGAAAGAGGAAGGTATTTTTACAGCGATAAATCCTTGTAGTATTTTTTCATACTAACTTAAAATATAGTTTATAAAGTTCCATACTATTTTCAGGGCTTAAATCAATGTATAAAAAAATATAAAAGCTTAAGTCAATCCCAGATTTATTGATATCAAAGCTAAGATTACAAAAATGTATTGTCGCAAAATATTATACCGTATGGATTATCTAGTATAGATACAATACAAAGTATACCACGGCTTAAAAATCTCTTACGAGTCATCAAAAACCAAAAGTTAAAATTGAAAAAATCAAAAGTTTTAATAAATAAAGATTTTTTCAAAAAATCAAGGGACCATATTTATGACATGGTGAAAAAAAACGAACATTTGCTTATCTATTTATAGCTGTGTAGAAAAGGTACGAAATACATCTTCTCTCCTGTTTTAACGACCTAGCTTGTTTCTTGCTCGCAATAAGACTAAAAAAGCGGCTATATCAATAAGTTTACATATGGCACGGAAATGATCTATTACATAAACAAAGAAGCACCCCGCAGTGGGTTAAGCAATGGTTATCGATATATCTTAGTTTGTTCGTTAAGATGTTTTTTTTTTCTTTAAAATATCATGCCTTTCCATCAAGAAGTGATAGTTTACACCTTTAAATTGATTAAAACTTATTGTTAAAAATGTTTATTGTATATATACAGTGATAGAAACACAAAAAAAGTAAATAATATATTTACATATATATATATATATTATAGAAGATAATATAAAAAACATTACTCACCCAAAAGTTTCGTGACAGCGCCCTGTTGAGTCAACATGTGCTGAGCAAGATCATAGTGCCGCAGTCCAAATCTGGATAGCTCCAAGAGTCTATGATGAGACAGGAGTCCAGCCAGAGGTGGGAGTGAATGAGGACCTCCAGCAAAAAGACCTCCACCGTTTCCTCCGCCACCCACTGAGGACGAAGAAGACACGGCCACTGAAATTAGTCGAGATATTTGGTAATACAGATTTGAATTTGTCACACAATAATAAGAGAATTTTATTTTTGTTATATTTAGCTAAAGCTTAAATAAATTTGTTAATCAGTTTATAAAAAGTTTAAAATAAAAACTAACATCTTTGGTTCTATTATTATCTAAGTAAATATGAAAAATGAGATGCAACATCAAAGTATATTTAAAGTGTTTCTTAGTAAGAGCTCGTGTGGTTTTAATGTCTGCAGACTATTTTTTTTCATATTAAAAGATTTCAATGATGATAAAGACGGCTGATTTCGTTAATTGAAATTACTTAATCAATTAATAAAGGTAAAGGCACGTCAATTTAACCAAATTATATGAATTATTTTTAAGTTCAAATAAATATCTTATTTAAATATCAATTATGCTAGTTAGGAACTGATTTTACAAAATTATATATCAAAGATTTATTGTCTAGCTAAATATGTAAATACCTTAGGAATTATTTTAATTGTTGCTTAACCAAAATGAAAACTCATTTTATCAATTTTTTGATTAAATTTTTACCGGATCAATATATACCTAGTATATATAATAATAAAAGTGTGGACCATTTACGTTTAGATTCAACTATATCCAGTAGAAATATTTACAGTACCACTTAGTAGAAAAATATTAATTTCAATTTTAATATTATTTTAAAAAGATCTTCTAAAAATCTGTCCATAAAAATAAGCATCACCATTTCAATCGTTGATTCGATAATGCAATTTAGTTCTTAACATTATCAAGTTGTCATTTAAATCGTGAAATACAAAGGGGCTGTCATTATTATAGAAAAAAAGTGTTTTGTATTCACAGAAATTGCCCACAGTAATAATCAGTTAGCCCGATAAATATATTCCGCGACATTCAAAAGGATGTTCATACCCAACTCTTTTCCGTAGAAATGTCCTTTGATGCATTATATAAAGCTATCATTAAAACCTCATAAGGCTTATGCGCATCGATGCATTTCTGTACATTCCGCTGCATTATAAAAATCATGATCACATTTAGACTGGCCATTCTACATTCTAAATCGCTTAATTGAAGGCCTGGTTTAGCTACTTTGAGTCTAATGACAGACGTAAGGCTACGGAATTGAAGTGTTTCCGACTCAAATGCAGTCACATCAGCTCTATCCAGAACAGAAAGCTTGTGATTACCTTTTTTACTTTATAGTTTTCACTTAACGACTTTTGATTGAACTACATTTGCAGAATATTTCATACTGTATATTATTTCTGTGATTATTGCCTATCGTTGCAGTGATGACGATGACTGTCGTCCGCATGGATGCAATTTGTTTTTATGTTAAGCTGTTTCAGAAAAAGATAAAATGTAAAGCAATTTTAGATTAACGACAACACAAAGAAAAAAATAATAACCTACACACTGTTTTATCTGTTTATAGAATATCGATTCTAAATGCATATTAATTCAATTTGAAAAAGAAGCCTTGATACGTTTCGGATAATTATAGTAAATATTAAATATCAAGAAACGCTGTAATTTAAATATAAATATGTAGAGTAAATGGATTTTTTTTTTGCAGTTCTGCATTTGCTTGTTGGACCACTTGATTTGGAAAAATGTACGTTAATTATACAACCAGAGTACATCGCACTTCACGATTTTCAGAAGCCTGATAAAGTGCCTCTTTTTCATTTTTATACGCTTATAATTTGTGATAAATATACATGCATATATGACCCATTTCGAAACCCTTTCTCTCAATAGCTCCATGTATGTACCTAATAATCTTAAAAAATATCCATAATAACTAACTTGATAAAATTTCCACAGTGAAATTATTTGTGAGCCTTAGATTTAAGGAACTTCTGAATACACGACTAATTATATTTACAAAATATCTTCATATCTATAATAACGTATATTTGTTCAACAAAATATAATCGTAGGGTTGGTCGATGGATGCTCACCGAGCATTAAAATTATACGTTCTTCGAATTTGTTTTTTTTTTCTCGTTTCCCTAATGGCCATTTATAAGGCAGTAAATTAACACCAATTTTCCCTCCGTGTTTACACTCACTAAGCTTTGATCGGCCGATCGCGGATGATAATTTCAAGCCTTCGTGGGGGACCGGTACAATTCATATAAAAAATGTACTTAGACAATCTTCACCTCTTTAAGCGGCGCGTGGTAATTGATTAAGTGTTAACTTGTAGTGGATGCCGCGAGAAGGGCGATGAATACGCTGTTTATCATCGTAAACATCGTAAGTATTAGGGAAATTTGTTCGGTGAATGATACCATACATTATTATTAAGAATTTAAGCGTTACTATCATTAACTTTATCTTAAAATTATGCATATTTTCTTCACAATTTAAGTACGTTGCAGCAATTAATATAATATTAATGCAGTTGATTGATTGAATTGGCAGTTACTTGGTGGAACTCCGTTATAACACGATGAAAAAATAGCAATGTATTTTAGTTCTACAAAATTTATAAGATATATAGTTGATAGCTATTTCGGTTTACGCCCTCGTCAGAACCATCTTTTGTTCTATTAATACTTTTGCTGTTCAATATTTGAGTACTAAAAAAGTATTTCTTAATAATATATCACATTGATGTTTTACATATTTACCATTGAAAATATAGACTTGAGACTATGATGACTATATACCATAGACTATATTGACTTGATAGCTATTTCGGCTCACGCTACCGTCAGAACTATTTCTGACGATGCGTGAGCCGAAATAGCTTTCAACTTTATCTTATAAAAAAAATTGTAGAACTAAAATGCATTGCTATTTTTTCACCGTTTTATTAGTGCAGTTGTTTTCTGTAGTAAATATATGCATAAAATAATGTGATAAGCTTATAGTGAGTATCTAAATGAATGGCACTGAATGTGTTAAAGACGTAGACAATTTTAATGAAAAATTAAAGTTCTGACTTTTTGATACAATTAATATAAAATTTAAGCAAATTATATCTGATAAAAATTAATAAATACACAAAATCAATGTCATTTACTATTTTAAAGGTTTAGCCGGGTTTTCAGAAAATAATTCGTTCTTTGGCAACGCTATGGCTTATATGAAAGCCTCGCACTCTAAAACAACAATGTAGGGACCGGTTTGTGAAATTGTTACTGACTAATATCGAATTGAAACGTTGATAGCTTTAGCGAGTGTCACGACAGATGTCTTAGACACAAAAAGTGATTGAACATAACTAACAGCGGAAATTTACGATGTCGCTTTTTTGGACGCCATCGTATCACCCCACCTGCAATTTTCGAATACAAATGAATAATTCCAATAGAAATATGCATACATTTATAGTAAGGGCTAAACATGTGTACATACCAGGTAAGGAGACCTTTTTTGTTTTTATCAATCATATACATACTTCAATGAAAATTATCACCATATTTAATTTGGAATATTGATCAAAATTTTATTCTGAAATTATTGTTTTATTACATTCAAAAATTTTGTAATTCTTTAAAAACCAACATTTTGAGCTTAGTTTTATTGCGCCCTGATTATGAATAAAATGAGCATTTATTTTCTTACAATTTTTTTTTTTGATTGAATGAACTGAAAAATTAGCTGTTGAATGTCTTATAACGACAAATTTCATTAAGAAAATGTTATTATCAAAGAAAACTCAATCGTTTCAAAAATAATCCTTGATAAATTATTCACGGTTTTTACTTAATTTTCTTAAGTAAAAAAATTCAGAATAAAGTAAGAATGATGGAAAAATTTAAAATATTGTCCTTCATTATATATTTATATAAAAAAATTAGTAAAATAAATATTAATAATTCCATATGTATGCTTTTAAAATGATTTATTATGTTTGCTTGTATATTATATAATGTGAGACTTGTACAATATATAAAAAAAAAAAAAAACTAAAAAGCTCAAGAATGAACTTTTCTATGTTCTTTAAATTTGTTGATTAGAGTAACATTGGCTTAGAAAATGTTCTCAGATAATTTACAGAGGCTTTTAGCAACGAATTTATTTTTGAAAATACAATAAAAAAAAAATCTGATTTTATCATATCTTAGAAGTCGTGAAGAATAAATTTATTTAAAACATGCGATTTTATAGTTAAAATTAAAGAATTAAAAGGGTCAAGTTAAATAGCCTGATCTAAAATTTATACACTTATAAATTCACCCGAAAGCTATACTCAATACAAAAAGCTATCATTTAATCTTTCACCCTCTTTCCAATAATCCAAAACACAAAATTAAAAATCGCTTACAAAAGCCATACACCTGTCACTTTTTCATATTCCAACTTGATTGTCAAAATAACAGGCAGTTTAGTGAGGTTTCAAAACACCGGGCGGTCAAAAAAAACCACGACGATTTCTCCGGTAAGTGACTGCCTACAGAGTGGGTCAGCAAGAGTGATGCATTGCCGTTTTGTGTGAAATTGCATATGAATAAAACAACGTTTTTGTTCTGTCTGGGAAGACGTCGGACACTGCAGAGCGCGTTGTCTGATGCATTTTATATAATTTATGCCGAACTCTACCTTATTCAAGATTTATTTTTATATTTTACAAAAAATCTGTACAAAATACTTTTATTTCATGTCAAGAAGACATCAAAATTTTATGATGCAGAATTTAAATTGATTTTTTTGCAATAAAGTCGAGAACATAGTTATTTTATAAAGTAATATTTGTGAAATTTGAATTTTTAATAAAGATGAGAAAATATTGCAATAAGGTATGTTTATACTGATCAAATTTCTTATAAAATTTAAAAATTATAATAACTAACATAAACGTAATATGTATGGTTTGCTTTATTTTTACTTGACAATTTGAGCAAGATAAAAATTTATTATGTATATAAAACTACAAAATCTTAATGATTATTATTTAAAATTTGAACTGTTAAAACTTTGAACGATTCCACATGTTTTGTCACTAACGAGCCAGGTTTCGCCTTTCGGCATCCTCAAGCATCTTATCACACCTTTGCTGCAGAACTGACTGTCAGTTCAATGCCTGAGTTGCTTCAAAGGAATGTTGTAACAATTCTTGTCTGATATTGAAATTCCACCAAGCACCTTCAGTCGATATCATAGATTATTATTTCAGCTAATTGATGGTTGTCTTTTTAACTTTGCTATACATCTTCAAAGACCTTATATATTATATTTTCCATGTGACGGTGTATTTTGTAATTCACAATCCCGAATAACATGAAGATATGTCTCAAATAATTTGAATGGTATCTCACAAAATTATTCATTTTATATCCTCAATCATCGGAATCCCTATTCGTGCTGCGCATCCGTTATTGTTCTCCACCGACCCTCACAGTCTATAGCACGATGTATTATCATAAATCTCACATGTCAACAGGAGACATTTTTGATACACTTATTATATGAAGATAAGGAAAAAATGTCAAGCGGCAGGTGAAAAACGTTTACGGCCGACCACCCTTGTGTGACACAAGTAAGTATAATCTGATGGTTAGAAAATTAATACAACTTATTATAAATGTTGTTTGATTTGGCTTAATAAAACCTTAATCGTTGTTTGATTTTTACGCAATCAAATATGTATGATTATTAATTAAAACTTCTATTTTATTATTTAATACGTTTATTTTCATTATTAAACATTTTTACTATAGTGCTATTGCAAAATGAAGCAGTTATTCAGACATCAAAATTATATCTTTATCTATATATATATATAAATGAATGTCTGTCTGTCCTTTATAAACTCCTACACCATTAATCTAATTGCGATAAAACTTTGTCGAATTATCGCTTAGACTACCGGGCAAAAGATAGGATACCCAGAATTTGATTTGATTACAAAAATTAATTGAATATTTACGAAAAACATGTTTTCATACAAGACTATTGTAATACAGAATGGCCATTTATGACACATTGTATCCATAGCAACGCCGAAAACAATAACAACGCAAATCTGTCACATTCACTCACCTGTAGGTACTTACGTAAGGCACTGAATATTTTGAAACAAAGTTCGATTTTCGAAAAAAGTATTTCAATGTTCTATTTTTTACCGACTTTTTTGTTTTGGTTGTATGTCGCATGACAGAACGAATTGAAATAAATATAACGTATAAATTGTGTGTGATATAGAAAGAATTTATTCAATGTATCATTTTTTTTTTTTTTCAAAAGTGAATTTCAAAACGTAACATTCACTGTGAAATCAATTATGCCACCCAAACGAAAAGATATAGGTCAGAGTACAACTCAAGTACGAAAGAAAAGGGTGAAACAATGAGGTTGAAGTTGATAATCGTTGGATTGTACCGTATTCACAGCTTCTCTAGAAAACGTAAAAAGCACACATCAACGTCGAGTATTGTAATTCAATGAAATCCATCAAATACATTTGTAACTATGTCAACAAAGGAAGCGATATGGCAGTTTTTGGAGTGGGAAATTCAACTGCATCTATCGATGAAATCAAACAATATCAACTGGGACGCTAGATTAGTATCAATGAAGCAATATGGCGCATTTTATCATTTCCAATTCATGAACGGCATCCACCAGTTACTCATTTGGCAGTTCACCTTGAAAATGGACAGCGAGTGTACTTCACAACAGAAAATGCACGTGTAAGAGCATTGTCACCACAGCCAACAGCGTTAACTGCATTTTTCTTATTGTGTAGGGATGATATGTTTGCAAAGACGCTACCTCACTCTGAAGTGCCAACATTCTACAGATGGAATGCATCAGAAAAAAATTCAACGTCGCAAACAAGGTAAAGCACTTGAAGGACATTACAATGTATTGTATATTCAACCGACGCATTAGGCCGTCTGTACACTGTTCAACCAATATAATGTAGAATGCGTTTACTTACGATTACTGTTAATCAACATACGTGGAACGACATCCTTCCAAGAGTTGAGAACAGTAAACGGTCGAATATGTTTCATTTATCGTGAAGCTTGCCTCGAATTAAGTCTTCTAGAAAACGATGCACATTGGGACACTTCACTCGCCGATTCATCGAATACTGCTCACCCACAACAAATACGTGCGTTATTTGCAGTAATATTAACAATGTGCTTTCCATCCAATCCAAAAGATCTTTGAAAAAAATACAAAGGCTACATGATTGAAGATATTTTACATAGTTTGCGTGCAACAATTCAAAATCCACACGTTCATTTCACAACAAACGTGTATAATGAGGCATTGCCATTGATTGAGGACATTATTGAGGATTTTATTTGCTAGATGCACCTGGAGGCACAGGTAAAACCTTCCTCATTTCACTCATTTTGGCAGTCACACGATCACGAAAGAACATTGCACTAGCAATCGCATCATCTGGAATTGCAGCAACTCTTTTGGATGGTGGCCGAACAGCGCATTCAGCACTGAAACTGCCAATGAATATGCAAATTAATTGAGACACCAGCATGCAATATCAACAAAAATTCTAAAACGGGCAAGTTACTCACATCATGTAAAATCATTGTATGGGACGAATGTACTATGGCACACAAAAAATCATTGGAAGCACTTCATCGCACACTAAAAGATTTGAGAGGAAATGAACAACTTTTCGGTGGCGCACTCCTTTTATTGTCTGGTGATTTTCGACAAACTCTACCTGTTATATCACGTTCAACAGTAGCCGATGAACTTAATGCATGTCTCAATTCATCCATTTTATAGCGATACGTACATACATTCACTTTGAAGACCAATATGCGTGTACAACTACAACATGATACATCCGCTGGACGTTTCGCAAAGCAATTGTTGGATATGGGAAATGGAAAAATGGCAATAGACGAATCCACACAATGTATCACATTGCCAGCAAATTTCTGTAAAATAACCACAACCATAGACGAATTGATTTACAAAGTTTTTCCAAATATTGCACACAATCATAAAAATCATTAATTACTCAGTACACGTGTTATATTAGCAGCCAAAAACAAGGATGTCAATGCAATCAATTTCAGCATTCTAAATGAAATACCAGGAGAAGCGACAACGTATTAGTCAATCGATACTATAATGAATCAAGACGAAGTCGTCAATTATCCAACAGATTTTTTGAACTCATTTGATTTGTCAGGCATGCCGCCGCATGTTTTAGCATTGAAAGTTGGCGTCCCTATCATTCTTCTCCGAAACATAAATTCCTCACGACTTTGCAACGGTACCAGACTTTCTGTAAGAAAAATGATGCGCAATATTATTGAAGCTACAATTTTAAATGGAAAATTCAAAGGACAAGGTGTACTGTTGCCACGCATCCCAATGATTCCGACAGATATGCCATTTGAGTTAAAACGTCTGTAGTTTCCAGTGCGAGTCGCCTTTGCAATGACCATCAATAAGGCACAAAGACAGTCGTTACAAGTGCGTGGATTAAATTTAGAAAATCTATGCTTCTCACATGGACAACTGTGGGTGGCCTGCTCACGCGTTGGAAAAAATTCTGATTTATTTGTGTACGCCCCAGATAGAAAAACAAAAAACATTGTGCATCCAAAAGTATTCCAATAAATTAATACACATACGGCCACCACTGTCAAATTTCGGTAAGAAAAACATAACCTATACTTATCGTTTCTAATTGGCTCCGGCCTCGCCTCAAGTCTGACTTATCCAATCGGAAAGCGAGATGCTCCCGACGTGGCGCTTCAATAAAGTCGCGGTTTCTTTTTTTTTGAGTGGCATTGCAACGCATGCAAGGTACACGCTTGTAATAAATAAAAACGTCCAAGGGATATATATAAATGGCAGGACTGTGAAGTTGTTAAATAAAAAGACTTCGACATTTAACGCTTTTGTCTTGCTTTTCCTACCTTTCCTATTTATAATATGTCCATTAAATAAAAAAACAACCAACCAATCCAGCAAATTTTTCATTTAGATATACTTAACCGTCTAATCGAAAAAGTAGTCGGAATCGCTCGTTTTTCAAATACTAATATAATAAATCCGCAGCAAAAATCACTTAAAAATCCTTACGTGAATTATTGATGTATAAAATATTTTTCATATAATAGTGGAAAGGATAACATTTTTAAACAAAATATAAACCTATTTAACGCACATAAGATAGAATTAGATACGCACTACCAATAGTATGTAAAACCAAAGTGTCATAAAAAAAAATTAAAATGGTTCAAATTAAGTTGACAATCAGCAAGAGAATATGTTAGTTTCATTTACATATAATAAATTACTAATATGCTATCTTTATAAAGTAAGTAATTGTTCTTTATAGTTGTTGTTGCTTTTTTTTTATTTCGCTGTTCAGCATACACATTTAAAATAATATAACTACGTATATGTGCATATCCATAAATAATATATTTCTTAAATCTTCTCTTAACACGGTTTTAAGTTGGATTTAATATACTGATTCATCGAGTTACTCATGTAGTCTTTATGAATCGTTTCCGACTACTTTTTATGTTCTTTATTCAATTTGTAGTCATTTTAATCTGAATTTTGAACTTATCGATGGTAGAAATAAAAATTTTCAGACTATAAGAAAAGAGAAATTTTTCTATAATAATTAAACTCTACAAGTTCATAAAATTTATAATCAAAACTGAGGGATTAAAAAAAGCAGAAATGCTTTTTTTTACACCATACATTTTTGACTTGATTTATCAATTATTTTAGGACTTAAAAAAACTCAATATGTAATTTTCGTAAAGAATATTACGATTTAATGAAAATTAATGAAAAAAAAATATTACAAATAATTTTACACAAAAAATATAGTAACAACAAATAAGCTTTCAACCAAAAACCGTAATAAGGATTTATTGTGAGGTTGTTTATTTTTCAGTTTGTATTACGTACACGTTTTAATAAGACCAAATTAATAAGGCTTCCGAAACACGGCAATGCATTATTCAATAAAGAGATGTCTCAACGCGTTGATTTTATTAAAGCTTTCTCAACCTTCTTACGTTGGGAATCACACTGCAATTATTGCAGCCACATTGAAGTTGTTCAACATATTGTTTCAACTGTAAATATGTAGATACAAAATCGCTTGGTATTTTTTGCAAACAAAATATATGACTTTTAAGGTGTTAACTGTCACGTCTTGGTTGAAAAGTATGATAAATTATATTACAAAAACTCATTTTTGTCTACTTATTTCAGTTGATAAAGCTAGCGATGAGCGATACAAGTCTTGATCATCAAATATAACGTTGAAATAAGTTCTAAAAAAAATGTTTTTTGATTATTCAAAATTTATAGTATTAAATTAATTAACATTATTTTAATCATTTTATTGAAGTTAAAATTTTATTCCAAGATCTTTTATGATTGTTTAGATTTCATTGACACCAATTTAGAAAGTTATAATATTCTAAAATAAATAACCAAAAAAGTTTTGAATAAAAAGACTGTTGTCAGTGATTAAATCACAAAATAATATTCCTACTAAAATCCAAAGTATAATGACGTATCAAATTTTAATTGTTACAACTTTGTACGATTCCACATTTTTTGTCACTAACGACCCGGGTTTCACCTTTCGGCATTTCCCGATTCATGTTTGATATTGAAATTTCATCAAGCACCTTCAGTCGATATCATACATTATGTTAACTTATTTAAAAAAAAACCTTTTTTTTTGTCAACAATTAATTTCATTAACTTTTTCATGACACTTTCAATGGATTTTCTAAATCATATTTTTTAGAAACTGGAAGTAAAAATAATATAAAATTTATTTGAATTTACTTTTATCCATATGTTAAAATATTTTATTTTTTTATAGACTCACTTCAAAGTATATCTTATTATATAGTAAACAAATTCAAGGAAATATAGTTTAGTATATATATATATTTTCGTATACATAATAACCATTACGCATTTATTATATCTAATGTATAGATAAAATGACAGGATGTGATTAGATAATTTCAAATCTTACTCTATTTTTAACACCTTTAAAAAAATATTTGTGGTCATTTAGTTTAAGCTTTCCTGTGTTCAATTAAATCTATAAAGCGCCGTGCAAAGCTTTCGATAAATTTGTCAGAGTATAGCAATTGATGCATTCTCGTCAAAGTTTTCAATGCACGCAGCGGAAAGTGCATCTCCGATGAACAATCGTATCAAAAATGCAACGACAATTTGTCAAAACGCAGTGTCAAGTTTTTACTCGAGCAAGCTTTGCGATCACGAAAATAACATCGCGCCATACATAATGGATTAGGCTATTAAATTGTGAGACGGAAAATATCATATATGAGGTCGTTAATGTTGCTGATTTGTAGTCAGTAACGCACCAAATTTGCTTTCAATAATAGTTATATTTGACCAAAAAAATATGGAAATGGAAATAGTTCATGTAATATAATTTAAACGTAAAATTCATTGATTGAAAACGAATGGATGGAATATATTGTACACTATTAAAAACGTAATGATTTGTGTGAGACAAAATTTTGATTGAAAAATATTCTTGATGGCAAAATAAGTTTTGATATTATATTTTATCGATATAGATAATTAGATTAATTGATTATATTGGCATTTACTTGGCAGAACTCCGTTATAACACGGTGAAAAATAGCATTGTATTTTAGTTCTATAAAATTTATAAGATATCATTTGATTTGAAGCTGAAATAACTATCAACTATGTATCTTATAAATTGTGAAGAACTAAAATACATTGCTATTATTTCGAGTATTTATAGAATGGGGTATGGTTTGGAACCTTCGAATGCATTGAAAATAATACATTAAGGTTTATTTATGATGTCGACTAAAGGTACTTGACAAAATTTCAATATAAAATTTGAATTGTTGAACATTTGTATGATTCCACATGTCTTGTCACTAACAACCCGAGTTCACTTATGTTGCGTTCGTGTGATAAAATACCTGAAGTTGCCAAAAAACCCGGGTATTTAGTGATAAAACATTTGAAATCGTACGTTCACCATTCAAAAATAGCATTTTCGTTCATTAGCTTTTCATACTAACATTTATATATTATTAGTAATCGATTTGTTACTTTTTTATAAAAACCTTCGATTGTCATTGAGTTCTTATTCATATCTTTAAGGCAATTGCTGAATAAAAACGAACAACTTTTGAAATACCGAAATATTTTTCTAATGAAATAAAACAGCTAATTCTGTATTTTTAGATAAGATGATAAAATATCAACTGACTTGTACTAACAGTGACTCACGCTTAGAATTATAAAAAACCAATATTAAAAAAAAATATTGTTTGTGGATTCAAAACATTGGCCATATTATTTGCACATTATTGGCGTAACTGAGTATACACAGCGACCGGCTGATGTGACAAAAAAGATAATTTGACCCTTGTTGCAAAACTTAGTAGCGACGCCACTGTTTTGATACACCTATGAGTGAGGCGACGCACATACTACCACGTAAGAAATGTGCATTCAACTTGTGATTGTCGGTAATTGATATAATCAAGTTCCAGGCTATATCAACAGTAAATTGTCATATCATTTCGCGAATTATACACAATGCAGTTGATTGCAAAATAATAAGCAAACATAACATTCATCAACCTGCTCTCTTGATTGACAATTATAGCTAGCTATGATAATTTTCGTTATGCATCCATATAAAAATCACATTAATGGAAGATGTGTAATATTTTTTGATTTTGAATTCTTTTACCGTGTTGTAACAGATTGGATGATCTTAAGTTAGTTTTGTTGATTGGAGCAAGTTTGAAAAAATATATATTTCTGAATAATTTGTTACAACGAAATGCAAGAAATAAAGACTGACTAATTTGAAAAAATCTGACTTTTTACGTATATTTATTTTCAATAAAAAGGCATTTGTTATAGACAAGCCGTCTCTTTTGTATCATAAACATTTTAATTGCCATTGGAAGCATACAACAAAATAAAAAATGTAAACAAACATATCGCTATCGTAGATTTTCTTTAAATATAATATATGAAATCGGACTTTTGTACTACGTGAAAGATTATTTAGAATAAATGGTTTGATAAAAATCCAATGTTAAATAATATATTATTACCTGGTCATTTGATAAAACACTTCAGTTATTTCACTGTAAAAATGTCACACCGTGTGCTATAAAAGATAAAATTATTCAAAAATAGAAACAAAATGCTAAGATAAATAGTATACAAGCTTACAACTCACCAATCTTAGTTTGTTTAGAACGTTATTCGTGTAGTAAATTAAGCAAATAAATTGACTCAAATATTTACTTTATTTACACGAAAATTTTATATTCATATATCCAGATTATTATTCTGTGTAAGAGAATATTGTAAATTAATTCTTTTATGGCACCAAAATACTTTAAAATATTAAGCATATATTTAATTTGAAGTCGATTTGAAGCTCATGGCGATAATTATCTTTTATGAAGTAATACGAGTTGACTTGTAGACATTTGAAATTAACTTTGCCTATTTATATTAAATGAACGTATACTTGAGATACAAACTTTAACTTATAAAATAAGTACGCGCTCTTCACAAGAGATTGATTCGTTTCAATATACAGACATCTTTCTATTTAAAAATTATGGATTTTAATTATTTGATTTAAATTATCAAAAATAAAAGCTAATATTGTTTTAAACACTTGAAATATTAAATATCAGAGTAACTTTTATTCAAATGAAATGAATTGATATCATGTATGCTATATTTTTCAACTGGTTAATTCCCATAATAGATAATACATACATATTCAAGAAATGGTTATCATATTTTCGTCAAAATCATTTATATTCGTATACTTCAATACGTTAACTAAGAGAAGAACGTAAATGAAATTTTTTCATGACATTTATTTAAATGCATGTAATATTACAAACGCGCTACGGATTTTGGTGTATCTATTGATTGTTGAATCGTTATTTACTTTATAGAACTGCATTATAAAAATATGAGAAAATCAAAGTGTTAAGCTATTCAAAATTTTAGATTCTATTTTAGTATTTCTATTTTAGTTCTTGATAGTAATTTAACGTTCTCAATCCTCAAAATTGTGATTGAACTAAATTTAAGATATTTTTTGAATGCTGTCAACTGTGTCTATTAAATAAATTAAAATTATTACTTTTTTATAAAACAATCACAATTTGTCGGTTTAATATTGTAATGGTCAACATTGTTGGCTTCCAGTACGAAGAGCGTTTCTTTCAATCGATTTATCGATTTAGTTTTAAGGCTCGGATGTTAGTAAAGCCGAAAAATTACCTCCTATCCACCCAATCCTAAGTATTAGGGTATAGAGCGGTTACGTAGCCACCAGTTCTGCCCTTACTTCACATTTGGATAGAACATTGATAAACAATTCGAATGAAATAAAAACCAAACAAACGGAAATATGCAACTAAAAATAATTAAACTAAACAGCAATCCATTAATTTAAGCATACGTTTGTTTTAAGTCACAGCTGCCCTGCAAAAGTTACTTTAATTCGAAATAAGTATTTTTTTATATACGTGTATAAAATGATTAACAGCATGAGTTACTTTAAAAAATCATTGAGCTTGTGAAATTATTATGTATTTTTTTTAAGAAATGATAATTCTTGTACCATTTTAAAAACGTTGTTTACGTTAGAGTCCGATGATATTTTATCGTGGTTGTATATAAATTATGTCTCTTTAAGGCTTCTTCTCCATATAAAAGCTTGTCTTTCGCGCTGGAAGTGCGTGTATGAAAATAAACGGCCGTGCTCAGAACAAAATTACCTCATTTTTTGCTTGCACGCACATTACAATGCTTCAAATTCCGCTGATATAATTTCTTGTCGCTATATGTGATGATACTTTGAATTGGCCACCATACCAAAGATAGCTTTCTGGATCAGAGCTTTTATGCCCTGATGATCGGTTATGATTGCCCGTCTTGTGTAATAGGGCAGCTTTTGAACTTTTTTCCAAACGAGTACAATATTATTACTTGTCCATAGCACATTGTTATACATCATTGAATCAATACTTTTACAAAAAACGTTGAGATCTACTATCTTGCTAGCAAAGTTATGGTATTTACGCGAAAAAGATTTTTCTCACGTTTGTATCTTAATCGCGATTGGTTCGAAATAAATCTTTAAAAATTAATTTTCAAGAAATCCAATTATATAAATCTTATAAATGTAGGGAAATACTTCATAAGGAAAATTCTAAAGAAAACAATGCTTTGGTTGAATAAAAATATTTTGAAATAATTCAATATGATATTATTTTTCTGCTTTTGAATATTTAAAATATGTTTTTCATTTTGATTTGCTATATGAATTTTGATATTTCATTATAAAAATACATTGTTCAAATGTATATATACATATATTTATTGATTGAATTGGTATTTACTTGGTAGAACTCCATCAGATCACTATGGAAAAATAGCAATGTATTTTAGTTCTAGAAAATTAGTGAGATATATACTTAACAGCTATTTCGGCTTACGCTCTTATCAGAACTATGTATCATAATCTTCTATAAATTGGAAAAATATATTTTCGATGGCTTCATCGGTGTTTTTTCTATTTACAATGTAAAATTGTGTTTTAAAGTTATGGTTTCCAAATTAAAAGTGTGGGCGGTTAAAATTTTTACAATCATATTGCAAATTGCTTTGTATACCGGGATAACATTTTCATGAATTAGCAACAGTCCGCGGAACATAAGTAGAGAATCAATGGAATAATGATTTTTTTATTATTTTTTTTTCTTATATATACTGAATCTCTTTAAAAAAAAAAGCACCTACACAAACTAAGGCCGTTTTTGCTATCAAAAAAAAAACATACATATATGTCAAAATTATTATATATGATAATAATAACACTTTATTTAAGTAAATGATTTCTCAAATTGAGTGAGTTAAGACTTTAAGTTAAACTAAAATGGTTTTTTTTATCTTATTCTACTGAGAAAACCGAAAATGACCCCCAATTATTTAATTTGTTAAAGGTAATCTTTTTGGCCAAATTTGTTATCTTATCAATTAGACAAAGCAATTGTATCATAGTTTAGTAATAATATAGTATATTAATCATTTCCACATTATTCTTTATAACGTCGACAGTCAAATTAAGCAGGCAAAAATAACAAAAAACACTTTTTTATAAATGAAAGCGAATACTGAATTAAATTAATGAACAACATAATCTTGCAAAGGAAGTACAAATGTGATTCATCATAATCAAAAATACGTTTTTGAAGTTCGTATCAGATGCTTGCTTCTAGTGAATTTCATAGCTTATACATACTTTAATCTAAATCCAACTGGAGTTAATATTCAAAAATGAACACACAGTGATTCGTTTACACAAGAAACTGCTGATTAATTTGATCATTACGTACGTAGTACAATGGGCTAAACAGCCAGGGCATTGTTTTTTTGCGGGTGTTACATAGGCCTTTTTGATAATGCCGGGCCATGGCTACAGTAGCGAGATAGTGTCGGCCTCATGCGGTGCAAAAATGAACTATTGTTTGACATTCGGACGTTAAAGATGTTGGCGAGAGATTAGGGCCTAACTTCACGCCGCGTGTCGAGCTTTTTGATTGACATTATGGCGCTAGTGTATGTGTAACAAAACGCGAGCTTTTTTACCCCGCTGGGAAACGAATAAAAATGAAAACGTAAATGACAGATATATAAAGGATTACCTATGATGCTTGAATTTGAATATAAAAATTTGATATGGGTGCATTTTTTTCACGTTTTTACTCAGTGGCGTATTTGGGAACAAAATAACCAAAAATGATCATAAAAGTCCTATTAAATGTCAACTGTCTGAGGAAAATAGGTTTTTAGATATCAACGAATGTATAATTATGAAAATAGTTCATCGCGCTCAATTTATATAGTAAAAAAACAAATTTTTCACATCGTATGAAGTGATCATTTAATCTTATTTCAATGTTTTTGAATGTATTTTGTATAACATAACTCAGAACATAATTATAATTACAAACTCATTTATATATTTCTCTGTGCAGGAAAAACAGTCATATTATAATTTAATTTTTCTTCATGTTGTTTTTTTTTATAACGCCACTATTTTTTTTGGTATGAAAACAATTAACGATTCCAAATTTGAAAATTAATTTAAGTCTTTATTTACTCCATTTTGAGATATGGGGTCATATTAAAGTTATGATTATCTAATTATCACACTGTTTGCAAAATTGTATTAAAAAATAGTAGTAAAAATAATATGAATCAAATAAATATAGAGTTAATCTAATTAGCGTTTGTTATTATAATAAATATTACTACAAACAACGTGTGTCTTATAGATATAGAAATAAGTCAATATGAAGTATACAAAAGGTTATATTTTTACATTTATTTTATGAAACATTTTTATCAATAAAAAAAAAAATGGTTGCATAATCAATAAATTAAAACAGAGTCTAAAACAGAAATATCATTTTAAAATATCTTGTGGCGTCAAGTCACTTAACCAAAGTGTGATAATAATTTAAGAATTTGTTGATCAATCAGCATTTGGTAAATAGTTTTCGTTCCAAAATATTTTCCGTTTAAAACAGATTTAAATAGATATTTTTTCTAAGATTTGATTAATGTTAAAATTTTGCGCAAGAATGGATTTTTCTTTTTTTTATATTACGTAGTTAATTTCTTTATAAGAGAGAAAAATAATTCTGAAAAATACTTTTGGTTATATTTTATTTGAGGAACAGCGACATTTTATCTAAATTACATGATAATTTCGACATTAAAATAAATTTTAATATTTATTTGTTAAATTCATCTTTGTTCGTTCTTAATATAGAGAATGCCGATTCCTTATAAAGTATTTAAAAATAAACTTTTCCAACCGGTTCCCTGCTGATCCATGCAAAGGATATGCCAACATTGAACGTCTTAAAAATTTATTTAGCAGTATTGGCGCTGTATAAACTGATTGATGTTATCAGGCTATATTTCAATACAAATATTAGATTTAACACGAAACTTTTGAAACTATTATAAGTCAATGTGCTAATAACATGTAGTTTTTATTTGATATTTGAACATTTTTCTTGTAAAGATGCTTAGAATATAAATTTATTTTGGAATTATGAAAAGATATAAAGCAAGCTTATGCACTTTTATTCGGATGTTTATTTGAAAAAAATATTTTTGTTTTTTCTTTCTGTCATCTTTTATTTCTCCATGAGACAGTAATTCGGGAACATAACTCTTTAAAAAAATATGTTGTAGTAAAGATAAGAAAGTTAAATGACGATAACAGATGATGATATATATCATTTCAATCTACTGGAAGATCGTTTTTCTTAGATAAAGCGTCAATCATTGTAAAATGGCATATTAAATAAAACACATAAACAGTATATTTGCTTATGGTTAAGTATCATTTTACGTATTGTAAATATTTTTACATACGTTTCATCAAACATTATTTTTGTTTATATATGAATTTTTACGAATTCGAAATGTGTATTTAGATAAAGATTTGTTGTATAAATTTAGCACTGGTTAGTAATTTTTTTTAAGTAAAGCGATCTATTTTCAAAACTTTAATAAACCACTTTATTTGATCACTACTATATAGTTGAGCTTAAATTATATTATGTTGTTTTTATTTAATAAAATATTTTTATTTGTCGTTATGAATACTGCTTATTAAAAACAAAACGTTGAGAAACAAAGTGACAAGCAATTTTCGTAGAAATACTTGTATGAAATAACTTCAATTAGAATCCTAAACGCTTCTCATTAGAAACAAAAAACCTTGAGAAAAAATGAATATTTATAGCTATATTTTAATACGTTTGTAGCAATCATATTTTGTGCTTAAATTATATTCATAAATAAATCCTACAAGATTAACGTTTACTCATCTAAAAAACTTGTTAAGCAGTATATTTAAACATTATTGTTGTTAAAATACCCTATAATACCTTTCAGATTTAGTTTACTCAAATTTTAATTTGACAATGTTAGTAGCGGGACTATTTGGATGAGTTAGGAATTCAAAGAGTTCTGAAAGTAAAAATTCATGTTTATATTACTATTTTGAAGTAAGTAATTTTCTTACATATTTATTTTGCAAAATTTTTGGAATCCAAACACGAAAACTTATCACCAGGTATATAATACTTACGTAGATAAGATCAAACTCTTTCTCATTAGAAGGTTTTTATATGAATTTTTATGAATAATAATGAACAAAACCGACATTATAATGAATTTTTGAATAGATTATGTATATCCAAATAACAGTAAAAATACACAGTTTTTGGACATATAATACAGTTCTTTTACATATGAATTCATTGTAATTAGTAAAAATCCATGTTAACAATAAAAAAATAAAAATATACATATAGAATTGTAGATGATAAGCGAATAACATTTTGACAATTGAATCCATCAATCTGATAACAGGCCTCTAAAAAATCTATTATCAATCCATTACAAATGATATAAAAATATTGATTTAGTGTCGTAAATATTTTGGCCTCAAGAGCTTTTTAGTATCGTAATATAAAACATGCATTCATTTTCAACTGGAGATTTGGTGACCCATTTGGTTTTTTTTAACACTGTGAGGACCGTTTTAGTTTTTTTGATGTATAAATATTTTTTTTGATTAGAATAGATGCTTACCTGACGGGGACAGTGACAAAGCACCAGGTGGAGCGGGTGCACCAGCTCCTTGCTCCATTTTCCAGGGAGCGCAACAGGAAGCGGGAGAAAACTCGCTAACTGCGCCGACGTTCGAAGATATTAACATGTTACGTGGAAAACTCTCCACCGGGCATTTACCCTAGATTCGTCTCTTAAAATGGTTCCACTGAACCAACAAACTAATCTGTCTTTATATCTAAGGTCACCATAATTCAGAAAAAGTTAATAAACACTTGTTTTTATTTGAATAAGTATATTGTTCATATATTATAAAACACTTCCATTAATCCATATACTTTTAACTAGTGTAGTTATAGAATATTGTTTATGGTATAAATGGTACTGTCAATTTGATAGATACAAAATATATTTTGAAATAACTATATGTTTTTTAACATCTCACGGCAGTCTGTACACATATTGAAATAAAATTTGGCAATTTTATTTCATGTTTGATCAACCGGCGACAGTATCTATTTAATTAAAAATTTGCCGTGTAAACTTTAAACGGGAGATATTTTAAAAATAATAAGTTTATCATTCAGTTTACTCAGTTGGTTATGTAATTAAAACTGTTTTTTGAGTATACATTCAATTCTTCTTCGGTAGGTGTCAATTTAAAAATTTTGCTCATTTCTTGTTTATTCGCGAACCGTGTGCGCACATTGATGTCACAGCTGTTTAATGTCAATTTATCACTTCATATAGATTATTAAAATGTATTTGTATTATCATTTCCGGCAGAATTTTAATTAATTGTCTTTGGTATTTTTATTTGCTTAATAACATAAGTTTGTATATAGTTCTAGGCTTAATAAATTTAACCACTTTTTGGCACTTAACTGTTTACATTCCACTTGTCAATTAATTCACGTTATTCTTTCACTATGATAGTTATTTTTTGATTGTTTGTTTGACACAAAGGTTCGTAGTCAGTTATGCGTAAGTCAAAGCTCGAAAGCGTAATACGCGGGCGGTTTGATTGTTAACAATGATTTTATGAAAACGTAATCGATGATTCGAGAGTCCGATCGTGTTTTGTTTCGCGTCCACTTCCTGGTCTGCCTCACAGGCCAAGTGATACTCGAACCTGAGACTTTGGACACACAGCCTCCGACCGGGCCTGCCCGCGTGCGAACTCATCAATCACCAACACCCGTCTTCTTCGCGTGCGCCTTCGCCACCGCAAGATAGAACAGGACAAATGTACCAGAAGCTCACCTTTCATTTGAACAGAGGCAGGTAACTTGTATATTAAAAAACCCGTAACGCGATCTTTCTTCTCTCTTCTACTCGCTCCATACACAGCAACGGCATAGTGGGTTTAATTCGATTTTAAAGTGCTACTTCTTTTACACACCGTACAGCAACTCTTCGTTTAGTATAATAATATATTAAACAGAGTGAGATGCATTTAACTGTCTGCGGAAAAAGAATTGCGGGCGCTCTCGTTCGCACCCAGCTAAGCATCGCACTTCTGAAAAGGACAGGTGCTTTACCAGCTACGGGGTTCCGGTAGTAAGCACAGGTGATCTTTTACACAAAGCGTTGAAGTCTACCAAAATACTCTTTTCTCTTTCTAGCGGTCAATTAAAAGGGTGGCAAGAAAGAGTACTGTGTTCATTGCACTATTATTGAACGTAAACGTGAGAACTAGTTAGCCTAAGTTTGGTTGGCTCCTGAAGCCGTTTCGGTTATAGAAACCTAGCTCCTCTCACTTGACCGGCGTTTCCATATCTAGTACAAGTACCATGTCGGTAATCTAGGAGTCATTTGATATAAGAATCGATATGGTATTATTTCACGCGTTGGAAGCGGTCCTGGCACCTGGTAGCCGCAACAGCTCGGCTCTGTTTATTGCCCTTGATATCGAGCATAGATAGTAATTTGTTTCTAATGCATTTTATAAGGCATGGAAAAAATTGTTTATGGCACGCCATTAAATGTTTATCGTGATATTTTTGACTTAATAAATACCCGCGCTTATTTTTTGGTCAGTTGTAATGAGGCGTTATTTAAAGTTAGTTGTAAATCAATTGATAGAAAAACATTCCATGCCATTCGGTATACCCAAAGAGTTACCTCTATCAGAAGATTTCAAATTTTATTAAAAATATATATACCTCATAATTACTTATAAAACATTAAAGTATGAATATTTTTTTTAATTTTTATTTACTACTACTAAAATGTCAAATCCAAGTATTTAAAACAATTAGTTATATCACAATTATTTATCTCTTGTATGCTATCCATTGTCTATTTTATACTATTTGACAGACTAAAACATACTCGACGCAGCTTTGAATTAGCTTGTCAATTATAAAGAACCTGATTTTTAACCTAACCGACCGATCCATAATATGGAAAAATATTCACTGAAGAAAACTTTCAGTATATAAAAAGGAAAATACAACAGAGTGCTTTTATTTACCTTGTCTATAATATTTTATCTGCCATTAAATGTAAGTACGGCAGTACCTCGCTGCTCATGAATTGTATTGCAAAAACAAAAAAAGTTTTTTTTAAATTTACTTTTCAAGTGGTAAAAACGATTTTTTTTTCAATTCTTAGGCAGTATTTTCAATAGATGTCGTGGTGTTTTTAAAAATTTTTTAATTTAAAATAATTGATATAAATTTGTATAATTCAGCTTAAAGCGGCGCATCTAAAGACGTCATTTTTATATGAGTGGCGTTCCATTCACGGCAAATGTGCGCTATTGGCAACCATCCTGTTAATGTGGAGTATACATAAAGGGGTTTTTTCAACGATAAAAGTTTATTACTCTGTTTCTCAACCTTTCTTTCGTTTAAAGAGATTACTATTATTTAATATATACGATAAGTCAAGAACACGACTAGTGATTTACTAGTCACTTTTGCAATGCTCAATTACTCTCAAGATCGAATACTTTGACATTAAAAGCACTATTGACTTTAAACTGTAATTCATATAACGATTGGATAAATTTCTTTTAATTGGAAGTCAAATGCGTGTGATCTGTAACTGAAGCCAACGACGTTTATCACTATACCACAGATCCACCACTCGATAACTTAAAATATACTATTAAAAGTAAAAATATTTCGACACAATATTGAACATTTATATATAAAGTATGTAAGCTTTATGATAGCAATATTAAATATACATCTATCTCCTTTTTCATAACGTTACCCCAATCATTCGAGTCATTTTGCTTTTTTCCTATTCATCGCTAAAATACATTTTTATATCAACATCTTTGAATTCAGAACTAACCTTATAGTTAAATCGTTCATATATTTACATCCCCTTATAACTCTTTAAAATTCAAACACAAAATTTTTTTCAGCTTAACATTACCATAGTTAAAATCCTAACAATGATACAAGTATAATATTTTTTCTTTCATACAGTATCCAGAAAGTAAATTTTATTAATCCACATATTCGATAGCTTATTTTTAATTTGTAATTTATCCTTGCATGTACAAGCACAAAGATTTTAAATATTGTTTACGTATTCATTGAATATGTAGGCAATTATTGTAGGCAAAGTCTTTTTTTCTGAAATTATAACAGTTTTAATACCAAAATAATGCTAATGTAATGAACATGTAAAAATATATTAAAAAAACAATCAACGTAGTATAATTTACAACTGGAAAGAAAAAGAGAAGATTTTTAAACAATAAATTACTGTGATGTTTTGCATATTTATCATCGACTACAGTTTTATGTATTAATTAAAAATATACTGAATCAATATTTGGACTAGCTCATTCAAATATGTTGAAGTGAAGTTATAAGTTTATATCATAAATCTTAATTTGCATAAAGTGGAAAATCATATCAGATAAAGTAAGTTTGAAAAAGTGTTGCAACTTTTGAAATTATGAAATATATTTACATACTACACAAAATTTTGAAATTTAAAAGTTAAAAATTGACAGAGAAATATTTTTTTATTTATAATTATTATAAAAAGCCTTGCTTGTAACTTTAATCGTATCAGTTAATAGTGCTATCGATTTAAAAAAAAACGTTGTTAATTGTAAAAATAAAAAAATAACAAAATATTCATGTAATATAAATAAAGAAAGTTAACACCTAAAAATTTTATTAAATATTAAAGTTTTTTTCAATGTTTAATTGTCACTTGCCAAATTGATATAAGTAGGCGTTTCTAAAAAAATATATATATTATTAATGATACTTGATAATTATATGTTGTAATACCCTTTCAAGACTAATTCATTAAAAGATTAATTGTTAATGAATATTATGACAGGCAATTGTGTTAATTATTATTCGATCAATATTATAAAATTAGTTTTAGCTGCCATTTAGTTCTTTCTTAGGGTTTGTGTTTTCTTGTAATTAATACCTTTGGTATATAGACGATGCTAACTGTTTATTGTGCGTTATTTCTGTTGCATCCGTATGATGGAATGCCTGAGGATGCCGAAAGGCGAAACCCGGCTCGTTAATGGCAAAACATGTGGAATCGTACAAAGTTGTAACAATTAAAATTTAATGCTGAAAATCCATCAAGCACCTTCAGTCGACATCATAAATATCAAACATTTTCGATCATAAAGCATACGTGTTTTTAGATGCGCACTATTCTTAGAAAGGGTGAGGTATTAATAATACGACAGACAAATTTTATGTGCCTTCAGTAAATATCCGATATCCATTAAAAGTATATCACTATTATTCGATATTGATACAAAAACATTCGATATTTAATTCATACTGCAGTATCGATTCCTTATCGAGCTGCCTCAATGTACAATGTATTGTTAGCACATACATCCTTTATCTTTTGAGTCTAAATGTAAATGTTTGTTTTCTATACTAAGTGCTTACTCACCTTGTGGAGTAGGTATAACCTGATTTTATAAGTAACCATTATACGTACATTAGCGAAACCATTGAAGTATTATCGAATAAATACAGGAAAATAGCACACAACTAAATAAAAGAAACAATGGGTAATATAACAAAATAATAAATATACATTTTTTTAAGAATCCTAGAATAGTTCCTAAATCAATTCATTAATATTAATAATATAAGAGTAGAGCAACACAAATAAAACTAATTTACCTGCATATAGATGACTAAATATTTTTTAAAGCATTGTTGAAGCTTGATCACTTCTTTATTTTACACTAAATTATGTTTTTTTATTATTGTGATAATTATTTTGTGAGTATAGTAAAATGAGTAGTTATGATTGTCGAGAATTTTTTTGTTTTTTAGGGTTTTTCAAAAAAACATATTTACTTAGTAGAGCTCCATTATTAACGCTGTGAAAAAATAGCGTTGTATTTAAGTTCTACAAAATTTATAAGCTATATAGTTGATAGCTATTTCGGTTTTAAACCTCATCAGAACCATCTTTTATTTTATTGCTGTTCGATATTTGAGTGCTAAAAAGTGTTAAATAATAATATAATATATCACAGTGATTTTTTGCATATTTATCATCAACTATAGTTTATGTATGAATTAGGAATAGACCGATCAATACTTGGACTAGATTTATCATATATGCTGAAGTTTTAAGTAGAAATTATAACCCTACTTAATATATTGATTAAATTGATATTTACTTGGTAGAACCCACTATAACACGATGGAAAAATAGCAATTTATTTTAGTTCTACATAATTTATAAGGTATAGTGTTGATAACTGTTTCGGTTTACCGCTCATTTTATGGCTTAGAACGTACTTCTAATGAAGGCGTACACCGAAATACCTGTCAACTGTATAAATCCGTATGAGTTTCAGACAAATAAAATACGTTATATTCAATTTTTCAAATATTTATCGTTACAAAAATATTTCCTTTATAACACATTTGTATTAACAGTAATGCGGTAGTCCTCTAGAAAGATCAATGTTGATAAATTAATCTTTAGCTTTCGTCGTGTGTTAAGTTGTCATTTATGAAATAATTACCCATACTCAAGATATCTCATTGCTATGAGACATATATAAGCCAGACGCAAGCTGTGAGATTTCTGCATTTTAAGTTTAGCTTTCTTAATTAGTTTGAGTTAAAACCAGCCATATTCTAGATCCGGCCCATGAAGTATTAAGTATTATTGTGTAATACTAACAATAGTAACATCACAAAAAATACATTTTAATATGACATTTTTTATATATGATGAGCTTTTTACGGATATTTCAATGACTAATTTGTGACCTGTTAAATGTAGAACACATTTGTATGCGACCCGAGTTAAACAACGGTTGAGTATAGCAAGTGTATATGATATGCGAGAACTCATAGAAGCCAATTGCATTTTGGAAACTTTAAAACAGAACGCGGAACTCTCTCATTAAGAAACTAGTGTAAGGTACTAGATGACTTCTGCGTGCGACTTCAGTAAAATAAAATAAACAAATCACAACATACATCGCATCAATTATATATCTACGTCGGAACATCTTATCGATTTTCATTATCTCTAATACTCCAAAAAGATCGGGAAATTTATTTTGATTTAGGTTTTTGGCTAGACCAGTCGTCAGCAACCGCTTAAAAGCCTGGGAAAAATGTGAAATTAATTTGTTAGGTAGGTAAAATTTACAACATTTTTTTACAATACGATAATGAGTAGTAGGTTGCCGACAACAAGTTTAGGAATTATGAGCCAATTGTAAAAAGGCCCTGTGAACCTAAGCCAACATAGCCTTCACTCACTAAGACTTCAAAAAAATTAAGTAAATACATTGAATATAGTTTTTTTTTCATGCTTAATTAAGATGACTATATTTGTTTCTTGGACGTGTAACTTTTCAAAGATAGATAATTTACAAAATTTTTCATGTTAATAAATAAAATTTATTCGAATACAAATTATGAATCGTGAGATGACACTACGAGAAACCCTGTGTAAGAAATACCACTGATAAAAAGCGTGCTAAGTTATAATGGAGATGTGGTTGAAAATATTTGAACTTCAAACAATGAGATATCCGGATAGTCCGCTAATTGCTTTGACCGCACGCCACTGACTGCCTCGGGCGAAAACTGGTTTACTTACCTTTAAAAAAATAATGGAATATTTTCATTTCGAAACATCCTGGTTTTTATTCAATCGTCTGTATGTAGCAAACGAATGAAACAAAACAATACTTATAAGTGAGTATGTTTAAATTTAAGCGCATAGAAAGGCAGAAAGCTTCTTAAATCTAATTAAATTATAAGAAACATTATGTGGTATATATAACGTATACATGTTTTTTGTTATTTTCTCTGTGGAAATAAAAGCCTTTTTTAAGCTATTGTCTATTTTCATATCAACCTTTAAGTCAAACAACTATTTAGTACAGTAAACCCCCCAATAATGAAGAGATAGGGGGATCATTACTGGGCGGTTAAGATTTTCAATTCAGTTTTTTTATTTGAAATGCGGAATTACATATTATTTTTTAATTAATTAATTGATCATAAATATGTATATTATACAAAATTATTTAAGTCGTGCATATTATCAAGACATGTGAATTTAGAGACACGAGATAATGCGCGACAGTATTTTAAATACAGATTTGTATGAACTATTTTTATGAAAGCCTAATTAGGAGTTTTATTTTTTTCATTATTCGGGGGATTTAACTCATTATTGGAAAACCTGCCGCAAATTTTATTGGGGGATTCATTGGCGGGGAGCTCATTATTGTTTATATTATTGCATTATTCTTTTACTCGAAGTCGTATGATAGATCAATTTCGAAGATGTGTTTTTTTAACGACTACACAGCTCTGTTTGAAATATTTAAAATTAAATATCTTAGGCTTGTCATAATAAAAGTTTGCGTTACTATGATTATTTATTGAAGTATTTTTTACCAAATCATTACAATTGAAAATTGAATTAATCGGACTGACCGTTTATCGGTGTTATTTTATAATATCAAAACAATCTATTAAAATGTCAAAATGTGTTTTTGAGTATCTGACAAACAGATATTTCTTGTTGTAGAATGTACATAATTACGTCTTCATGATTACAATTAAGCTCATTGAGTAAAGTTATATTTACAAAAATGAAGATTTAGTCACCTGACATAGATATCCAAGCTCAATTCCTTATTTGATATCCAATAACGGTTAAAGGCACAGTGTAAGTCAATACAGTTATGGGGATGTGTTTAAGGGTTGCTGTGCTAAAAAATGGGTAACTGTATTGAGTTAGCTCCTTACTACAGTTAGTTACTACATACTGTAAACAATACGGAGATATAAGTGGTGTTAAATTCTCTTTATCAAATTGATTTTTTTATAGAATTGTGTGAAATTTTGCAAATATAAGTAGCATATTTAAATTGAAAATTTTCCTTCTACCATATTGTATATTTATACAGAGTCGCCACATGGTTTTGGGTATTTTATGAACCTTTGCCGTATATGCATTATCACAAAATATTTTTCTACGCCAGACAAAACATGGAATACCTATTCTTGAAAATTTCGTTTAATTATTATTACTCTCAAAAGGTTGAGATATAATTAAACGGTTTTATGACGTTGACGTCAACCTCTTTATCTATTACGTCACAAATAATCGTAGTGTAAAAGCTTTCTTGTGATAAAAATATAGTATTATTTATTTATTAGAAAAAGCATTAAATATTTCGCTCAATAGTTATTAACTATTTATATTCATAGGAACCGACTAGATTATCCACAGGCCCAGATCTAGAAATGAACCTATACATATTTGCCTGGAGATTTTTAGGGTAAGAAAGTTTTTGTGATATTGAAAGTTTACTGCAGAGCATTTTATATCAAACAATAACCGATGCTAAAATCTTGCGTATATCTCATTGAAACTTACATTACTCTAAGCGAAAAAAACTGTTTTTTATATAGCTTTAATCATAAAAAATGTAACTTTTCCCCGGTGTTTTGTTTCAACGAAACGCAACTGAGACCAACACAACAACGCGTATCTTTAAATGAAATCCGTTCTGAGTAAAAAAAAAATACTTAAAAAATTATTTAAAATAATAAAATATTATTGACTGCAATAATATGTTTCGTCTAGGGCGGCGGGAAAACTGAATTGGGGCCTAATTATTCATAATGGCTATTTTTGTATAGTATATCTTTAAAATCTATGTGGCAAATATCCATAAAATTTTGCTTAATAATGCTTACCAAATCTTTAACAGTATTAAATGGAATGAAATTATAAAACGCTTTTGATTCTAAGAGTGTCAAAATAAAATGAATCGATGTACTTTTATGAATGTATATAAGCGCATGCTATTGTTTAATTAAATCTCTATTTTCAAACTAAGATACCACATTAGTAAGATATGTAAACACTTCGCAAAATAATTCTGTGAAGGTGGGTAAATAATACAATGTTTATCTACGTTGGCCTATAGAATCTTAGGTTTAATAATATATGGACAATCCATTTTTTTATTCAAATATTATAACCCTTTTGTTGACTCCAATTCTATCTTTTTTCTTAGTGGATTTTTCGGTATTAGTTGCTCTCGGCGGCACTCAATGTTCATAGTGTAAATTTTCAAACGGTTGGTTTTATATGGTTATTGAATGAGTGGGCTTAAATATAGGCTTGTATCATTTCATGAAAGCCGGCGCCCACCCACGTCGACATCGTCTTATGAAAACCACAACAATGTTTCTCGAAGCAAATTTACATTACAATACCCATTCACACTCGGGCTGTAAATACGGCCGCATGGTTCAAGTGTGACTAACCGTTTTCACGCGCTGCCTCGTGCCTCCCCCCTCCCATTGGCTGGAGCTTTGAAGGGCGTGGCCTGTGGAGAGTGCGGGGAATATGTGTCCGTGATTGGTCGAGAGGGAGCTACCTGCTACGCGAGTAGCCACTGTGGATTATCCCAGCGTGGAAAATCGATTATTCAAATCTTATTGCTTAGGAGACAATCTCGTAGTAATATTATCTATTATTCATACAAAAAATCGATTAGTTATTTTAATACGATATGGGAATATTTGTATCAAATTCAAAACAAATTAATTGACTAAATGTTGAGCTACTGAAGTATGAATATATATTTATTATTTTGGCTACACATACTCAACATTTATATTTGATAATTAATTGTGATGTTTTGTAATATCTCAACATGAAAAAAGAAAAAAAATATTATATACGTACAGTAAAACATCGATTCCACATTTTCAAGGGATCCTAAATACGAAAAATGCGAATATGGCAAACCTTAAAATAATATAACTCCCCCTTTAATTTCCAAAAATTGGTAAATATAAGAAAGTTTTCGTAAACGTTTTATTAATTTAACCTAATTTTTTGAAATACACTGATCTATTTTCTTATGAAATTCTTTAATAACGAAAATCTCAAGACATTTGAGCGAACTAACATATATATTTCACCATTTATTTCTTTGGTAGAAGTAACATAATATATAAGATTTAAAGTGCCCAAACTCACAAATTGTAATGTATAGAAAGATTAATCTACTAAAACCGGTCAATCGGGATAATATTTGAGACGGGATCGTAATGTAGATGATAGATCGAGGAAATCGATGCATAGAGAAACGGTTAATGTGGGATTATTTCACGTTGTTTTTTATGGGTGTTACGGGTGGACGGGAATATAAAAAATGAACAATCCATCAGGGAAAACGTATTATGCGAGAACGGTTGATCGGGGTTTTTCTGTATAAATGAGTATTTAAAATGTTGATTATTAAATTCTTTTATTCGAAAAATACTTCTAATATATGATTAATATTAATTAAAATAAAGTATGTTATATCTTTATGAAAAAAAGCTCCGTGGAAAAAAATCCATTTAATCGTCACTCTGGTTTTGATGCCAAGGAGAGAAAAGAACTTTTTTAACACCAAAAGAATATAAACTCTATCAGCATAAAACTAAGTTACATATTCCAATGAATGTAAGTTTGAGAGAATCTTATGGGATAAGAAGGACGAGGTAAGCAAAAAAAAATGTGTACATATAATTTTAATTTGAATGGGTTTATTTATTACACAACATAATATATTCATAGTCAAGGTTAGGGGATGTTTAGAAAAATACAGAAAAAATAATTCAATTTTTAACTTCGTTTTATTGTTCTGAAAAAATATCTTGATTAGCTTTTCCTCATATGTGCGCCCATTATAAATATAACTTATTTATTTTGCAAAACAATATATATTTATACTGTGATGTAGAATAAGGTGTCTTAATAAAAGTTTTAATTTTAAAACCAGTTTATACAGTTATTTAAACTACACTTAAAGTAAATATGTTCGAATATATCACACATTTTAACTATGCCATAGACAAGGTAGAAACAGTCTTCCCCAACTGTAACTTTTTCTTAAATATATATACTTTAATATTGGGCAATTTGACACGAAAACTTTTTTATACATATTGTTGAAGGAAAAAATGTTAGGTGGATTGTCAGTTGTGTCACAAATAAACGTGTAATCAAAATAGGGACACATTTTCATGAATGTATATTTCGATATATATTAAATCTGGCAACATTAAACAACGTGAGTATACACTCCCTCATGTGATAGCGCTCGCGGTGATTGGTGGATTCGATTTCATTAGCTGGGAATTGATTTAATAAAGTAATTAATTAAAAAAATATATAAGGACATGTGCATTGAGATTAAGCAATATTTTTATTGTATAATAATAATATATGAGAGATAAAAACTAAAGTAAATTATCCTATCGACTCATTGGCAAATTTTTATGACTACATTTCGACGATGGTTAAAACCAGTGAATATATGTACATATAAATGGAACCAATGTTTTTTCATAATCGTAAACGAATTATTCTTATGTATTTGAATGTCATTTATGATAACACACATACAAAAATTATTTTGAAAAGTTTTGTAACTTTTTTTTTTTCAAACTTTTCTTTTTGAAAATATAAGTCAACTAAAGTTAATACGTATATAATCGATCTTCAGAAGTGATCTACATGAACATCTGACATAAAACCTTTACGGAAAATATAGGGCATTTATTATAAAAATGTTAGATGAAAAAAAAAAGAATTTACAAGACAGATTTGATTTATTTGAAATTTGCTAGTTGGAGGTGAGAGGGCTTAAAAAAGAAAACCACCGTTTCAAATTCAATGACTCAAAACAAAAGCTCTCCGGTACTCTATAGCGGTAAAGAAACCTTATTTCCTGACAAAGCACAAAACTCATCTTTTATGCATTGCCTTTGTATACGTTTCACCGTCGGGTGTGCCTGTAGATATCCGGGGTCTACGCCGTAGCTCGCCCACAGTGGCTCTACGATTTCCTGCTTCCTTACAACCGGACAGCGGCGAGCGCTACGAACAGGCTCGCGATTTGCTTAATTCCCTGCTCTTTCGATTACAAAGGGCAATCCCCTATTCCTTAATAAATATTCATGTGAAATTATTTCATGCCATGCCGTCAGCTCGCTACTAAAAAGAGTCCATATATTATGTACCTATACAATATAGGTACGTAAAATATACCTACAAAAAATCACGCGAGTATTCCTCACTAGTATTTCACTGAATTTTAAACAAACTCACAGTCCAAATTTTAGTTCAGTATTCTTTCGCTGGATATCAGATTTGGAATAGGGGTAATTTAATACTGCGATAATCATTATTTATCAAACCTTTTCGAATACGGTGATCGTCTTTAAAAGTTCTGCCATAAAATTGAACGTTTGGACTGCGAGAATACATCTACGTGTGTATGAATAGGTAAGGTTTTTTTTTACCTTAGTTACTGGAAGACTTGTAAAACACAACAATGAGTTTCGGAATAATAATTTGAATTTTAAATAGTGGCGGAACGGAAAATAAATGGCGGCTCACATTGGCTTTAGACTCATGGATGTGGACGGCCCGCATAAAGACTGCCTTACACCCGTCATTATAAAAATAGGAAATATTGTGTATGTAAAAAATCTTGACAAACACTATCATTATTATCATTGGACGCCATTTTTGGAATATAACATTTTAGCTTTTCAAGTGTAACTATCACTTTTTGTAACGTGAAACCGGTCCTGATCAAAAAATATATTGTGGAAATAAGTACTAAAAATGTGTTTTTATTATTTAAAAAATTAAAATGACGTTTTAGTTTGAATTTCATATTTGAGAACATAATAAAGCTTCAAGGAAAAATATTTCAAAATACAATCTTTAATTAGAAATGCAATCTTTTACATATCTGAAGCTTTTATTCGTGTATACAAACACTCAATTACCTTCAATGAAATATCAATCGGTTCCAACAACTAATCAAATGTGAATTTTTTAAATTCATAATTTTTAAGGTGTTAAATTTCACTAATTGATAGAAAGGCATGATGTTTTCATTAATGAAAACACATTTTATTGTACGATTTCGCAATGTAATCTTTTTTTATGAAAAAAAACAGTATCGACGTTCTTTAAGTTTTCCAATAAACATTTTAAATAATAAAAGCAAAGCAATTTTATTTGAATATTTTCTTGCACTTTATTACAAAAGTTTTTCATGCAATGTTTGAAAGCAAACAAAATTCTGAATGTGCTGTGTTTAGCGGATTGTGATTTTATTGTTCACATCGCTTTGGTCGCATACGGTGAGTGGCTGCGCCTAAATTTATTCATTTCGACTGGCTTCAGACATACAGGTAAAAAGCACACACCGGTTGAACTACGTTCATTTCTATATAACGCGAAATGGGTTAAAATATTTGCACGAAATGTTAGTTATTCAATGTCACGTTTTGATATGTAACGATGATTACGCAACAAAGCGTATGAATGAAATTAATGCTAGTATTTTATTAGTTTACTTTACATTAAAAAAATTAAATTCAATCTTGGCTTAATTTTTTTATTATATTCATTTTTCATTAAAAAAAAGAAAATGTTTTATATTATAAGTAATTCATTGCCGATTCGTTAAATATTTTGAAAATGTTTCAGCTTAACTGAATAAGATCATTTTTCATTATCAACGGTTTGTTTATGATACGCGCCAATACTTTAAATCTCAAATGTAGTTTTGTATACAAAATGTGGCTCGAACTTAACAGAATTTAAATTTGGAACCATGTAATTTTTATTGAAAAGGACGAAGAGGTTAATATTTGCATCCAATATATAACCTTACAATAAATCATGATATAAACTCAAATGAGTATTGTGATGTTATTCAGGACTAACTTGAACTAAAAAGAACACATTCAATATATCAATAGATAATTAATAAAAATTCATATTATATTAAATTTGCTAGAAGTTTGATGTCAGATCTACTTAATACTATGATAATGTCTTAACCACAAGGAAGGGACGTCATTTGTGGTTTTGGAGAAGGGCATTTACACCCTTCTCCTGATTTTTAACGGCACATATTTATTTGTTTACGCATTGGGTTGTTACCTAAGTTGACAAAAAATCAACAGCCGCATCGGAAAACAAGTAACAGAACTGTAATGGCGTTCTGGCTACCTAATAGACCAGAGTCAAGTTAGAAAGATTACCGGAAATAAGTGATTCGATGAAAATGCCTGAACTGTGAACCCTAATGAAATGAACAATAATCAAATAAATATAAGCGCATTTTATTACTATTACATAAATATTAACAAACATGCTAACACAATTGAGAAATATTTAATACACACTAAGGGCCTTCTTAACTTTACATCAAAGAAATATTAGCGTTAAAAGTAAAAAAAAATGGTTCACTTATAAATTAATCAAACAATGTGTGTGTCCCATAACATGATCGAACAGACTATTTTGTCAGGTTTGACTATTCCTCATGTACATATTTTTGAAATCCATTCTCCATACAAAGGTATAATTAGAAGCACTGCTCTACTTGGTAACTTTGTATGATTTTTTAATGGCCTCACTTATTTTTGTTCCGGTCGGTGTGTAACACGGCTGGATATTCAAGAGAGATTAAGTCAATAAATTTGAATTATGAATATGTATATGGACGCAAGTTCATAGAATACGCTTGATAATTGGCCGGAGTATTTCTTTGTAATTTAAGAGGGTTGTGTCTAGATACGGATTGACCACTAAGAAATAATTGTTAACGACACCAACACACATACAAAAACTGACAAATTATAATGACAAAAATATTCTTACACATTATTGTTTTTTTTTTCAATAATTTATAATATTGAATGAAAGAAGGTATTTGAAGGAATTGCTATATTTAATTTTAATTGATGAAACTATATGATTCCACACGTTTTGTAACTTTAATATGAATTTCGCATTTCGGCATCTTCATGCATTCTATCACATGGATGCAACAAAACTGACTAACTTGATAGAACGCAAAACATGTGGAATCGTACAGTTTCAACATTTAAAATTTGATATTGAAATTCAATCAAGCAATCTGACGTGCAAATTGTTTGAATGAATTTTATCTATTTAAAATTGTTATATGTTTCACTTCGTTAAAAGTAATCTTCAGACTTATAAGCAGTTATAATTGTTGATGTTTTAGTAATTGTGCATTAAAAAATAATTGTTTTTTTTATATGTAACCACCTATGCAAGAAATCAGATGATAATACGTAAAAAAACACCAATTTTCCCATCAATTCCAAATATGTGAATTATAAAAACCCAGTCTTAAATTTTTTGCGTCTTCTTTTCGTCACATTTTTTTGAAACTTGATTCTTTTTCCATAATGTTGCTGTTGGATTTTTAAGCAAAGATTTTTTTCCATTGGATTGAATACTATAAATATTATGATATTCATACTTTTTCCATAAAATTAGCACCTCAGAAATTATTGGCACCATAAGACTTATGTCTTTGAATAGAAATTCGCATAATTAAAAAAAAGCTTCTTATTTGTACTAAAAACTTTGAGATTTATTATGAGAACCAATGACGGTTACTATGGTAACGTGGAGTTAAATACCATCTCAATATTAGTTGATGATAAATGTATCAGAATTAAAAAACAAATTTCAACATTCGAAGCCGTAATCGGAATTGTGAAAAACGAGTGATTTCGACCACTTTTACGATGAGACGATTTTGAAAAATATGTCAATGAACAATTTCACGGATTAGTTAATCATTAATTTCATACACATAAATATAAAAAGTAGGATAAAAACCTGACAAAATTAAACTTTTTTTAGTCGGAGTCATAGTGTTGATCAATTTTAGAGTCGGAGTTGGGTTTTCGCCAATTTTTAAGTCAGAGCTTTGTTGTTAGTAGGTATAAAATTGTTTATACAGCTCGAGTTATTTTTTATACTGAAGAATTAGAAAAACATTCTTTAATGAATTCTTGATTGTTTATGATGATGATGACAAAGGTATATAAATTATATAATGAAGTACAAAAAAGCTTTGAATATAATAATATGTAAAATTGATATATGCATACAGCGTTTTACCTGAGACTCATAATTTCTTTTCTAATTTAATACTTTGGCAATAGTTTCATATTTAAATTCTTGTAGATGTTTGATATCCTTTATCCAGCTCACTTTACCGTCCAATAGCATAACCACGCATACAAATTAACCCCGATTTATATTATTATGCAAATTTTCTTATTGTGGCCGTAGGTAACTCGAGCAGTACATATGCCCTTATCACGGTCATTTATGCTAATTCTCAGGAACACATTGTTTCAAGCCCAGTGGTAGCTTTTTTTCCCTCGGTGACTAAGGTATTTTTATATTAATTATTTTTCCACAATTTCCCTGCGCCAGTGTAGGTAATATATTATTTCAAATATCATGAATATTTTTTTTTTAATTTGAGACCCCGTGTAAGAAATTCACTGTGTATTTTTTGTGTGTATGTTATACTGTGTAGATCTTTTTCCAAAATTTAAGCAATACTCAAATCAAAGTGAATAAATGTAGCCTATTTATAATTTTGAAAACATATCACGAAATACTTGCTATTTAGACGTTATTTTTGTTGCTTCGTTATGACAACAATCTACGTAATTGGAAGATTAAATGTGATAATACTTTATACTTATCATCTTACACTAGACCTTAATTTTTTTATCTTGATTTTTGATCTTGCTGAAAATGAGGATATACTACGATCTACACTTGTTAAATGAAGATTGTGGTGGATTAATTATTAATGTTCCTCAATTGAAACATATATTAACACATTATATATTTATGAATAAGTAGACGACAATTAATATCATAAAATATGCACGTAACGTAGAACGAAAAACAAATAAATACAGTTGGATAGTGACATTATTTCACGCAAGAAATCACCAAAAAAACTATGAATTTAAGTTAGATGTCTGCCTTTATTTAATAAAAAAAAAATTTTAAAAACCAAAACAAAAATAAAATTTACTTCATTTCTAAACAGATAAGTGTGTGTACCATAATTATGTATTATTCTGCTCAAGAACATATTTGTCATCTGGATATTGTGTAGAACGAAATCATATTAATTGTCTCTATTATATGTAAAATTCTTGTTATTTGAGACCAAATTACTATAATCTCTAATTGTCTTCTTATCGCGTTAAATCAACTCTATATGAAATATCAAATATTAGTATTTTTAAATAATATTTTATTCAGAAATATGAATATGACGGTTGCTAAAATATTTTTATATTTGTTTAATAGTAACTAAAATTCATGGACCGGTATATTTAATAAATATGGTGAGCTACTTCTGTAACTCAAAAAACTAAGAAGTTATGGATTACAAAATAAAAATAGTTAAGCGAAGAAAATATTCAAAGATTTTCTAATATAATTTTCAGTACTAGAAGTGTTTTATTAACTTTTTGTAGTTCAATATGGAAAAAAGCTTCAATTGTTTATCAAAAGGTCATACTCTTAATATTCATGCCTTAAGAACGTCGTTTACCTTTTTTGATAACTTTGAATCACGAAAATACTCAACCTTCATAGATAAGGTACTAAAACTATAAAAATAATGTTAAAATTCCAGTTGCCCATAAATTTGTTAAAATATTTCAACGTTTGAACCAGTAAATCTTTCATTTTTACGTACATTTAACAGCTTTTAATAACATAATTTTATTAACCTATTCCACGCATTTTATTACACAATAAAACCTAATATTTCATATTTTTTTAAATACGAGAAGGCAATTAAAAAAAAACCACCAAATTTTAGATTGGAAACGTAGCACGAGAACACATTCAAAAGGGCCAACTATAAATTATAGCATAAAAATTAAAAGCAAAATTAATAGCGTAAAATAACTTTGGTTACCTACTTGACTATTTTCATGCAGCAATTTTGTACTTTTCATAGTTCGCTGGTGAATTAATTCTGGAACTAAAGCTGCAATAACTCCGCAATATTAATATCGGATAGAAGCGTTGCGCTTGTTAAATGATACTTTAAATGTAAATTTCTTGAAATTACTCTTGGGTGTATGTTATTAATGTATATTAATATCCTTCTCATGCGGCATTTTTCAAGTTGTTGATATTTCAAAATGCCATTAACCATATCTTATAAATAATTAATACATGGTATATTTATGAATCATTGAGCGACAATTTTTTACAATCGTTTGATAATAATGAATGTTTAATAAAATAATCACCAACGCCACCAACAACCCGAATATTGCCTCACGGTGTTTTTAGTCATTCTATCAGACAAACGCAACAGAATATGCGTAATCGTACAAAGATTAACAATCAAATTTGATATTGAAATTCCATCAAGTACCTTCAATCAATATCATAAATTTTATCATATCCTATTCAAATAGTCTCAAAAATCTAAAAAAAGGCATGAAGCCGAGAGCATTTATCAGTTGTTGACAACTGTTTGGAGTACTAACGCACCAATTTTAAGCCACGCGGATCACTTTTATATAATTTTCTTGAAAAAAAACTAACAAATATTTTAGTTAGCATAATCATTGCATGTTTAATATTTGAGATTTACAATTACACTTGTTACATAATGGCAGATAAAGACGTTTGACATTTTTTGCTGCGTGTTTTAAATTCGTTTATGAATTCTTGGTTCAGGGCATTGCTGCAATAGGTCCGTTGACCACTAAAAATATCTCACGTACTCACTAGTGATCCTTAGACCTT
Organism: Himalopsyche japonica; assembly: GCA_028555115.1. Taxonomy (NCBI): domain Eukaryota; kingdom Metazoa; phylum Arthropoda; class Insecta; order Trichoptera; family Rhyacophilidae; genus Himalopsyche; species Himalopsyche japonica. The sequence continues at coordinate 2,751,171 of JAHFWJ010000460.1, forward strand.
TAAATTGCAGGCAGCCTCAACGTGTGCATTAATGTTTGATATCACGTTTGTTGACATGATTTCAACGAAGAAAATTATGAAGCGTCTCATATATTTATAGCATCTTATGAGAAACGAACTATCATCGATTTCTACTTGGGGTAAGCACTGAAATAAACAAAAATAACAAAATCGAAAGTTTAAGTAAGACTTCTATAGAATATTACATAAAAGCTTACTAAGTTAGCGTCACCACTTTTTTATCATAATGCTATTTTCACAATCGCAGGAAGCTTTAAAAGCTTTCACGTACAGCTTAACCCTTTACACTCGTAATTTTTTTTGGGTGAGGGTAGCCTCAACTCGTAATTAATTTCACGCATTTTCCAGGATTTATAATCAAAATTTAAAATGAATATAACTCATATTTTCAACGGATTTTTGTCCAATAAAAACCATACACAGCGTGCATCAGACTGTTTTTTAAGTATTTTTATAGAAATACAATCGTAAAAAGATTTTAATATCTATTTTACGAAAGTTTTAATCCGAGTATATGAATTTTAAGCATGATATTTTTAAAAGCTTTAAAAACATTATAGATAAAGAATTTCACAAATATCGTTTATTTTCATAACGATTATTTATAAAACTCATATTTTTAAAGTCAAAACAGACATTTGAAATACATAACCTTGAAATTCTTTAATAATAATAATTATAGGGTACAATCCAATTCGAAACGAAAATCGAACCTCGACTTTTGCTTTAAAATATCTATTCAAATTAAACATTTTTATATGAATTTCAATCATATGATAGAGAAAATATTATCTGCACGATATATATAATATGATAAACAGCAATGAAAATCAATTAAATGTGGTAGATAGAAAATATTCAAGCTTAAAGTTTTGGTTCCCCAGTGGGGACATACGAGTAGAACGCTTTTCTTGTTTGGTTCCCCAGAGGGGACATACGAGCGGAAAGGGTTAATACTATCACTAAATATTCATTAAAATAATACTACAGTGAATTAAAAACTGCTATTTTTTGTCATTTATTTAAAATCAATGTTTCATTAAATTTTTTCCAATTCATCAGCCGAAGATAAATAATTTCGTGAATGTATGTTCAAATAAACGAAGGAATCCCAAATCGACAAAAAAACCCTTTTCAATTATTAAATTTAAGTAATAATATTTCAAAATCTCACGGGTGTTTGTTTCAGAATCGTCCCATTTGTTCCGAAATAAAATTCCAACAAGAGTGTATCATATTCAACAGAAGATTAGTTTCGGTGAGTGGTTTTTTTTATCGATGCTTTTCCCATTCAACAACAAGAATTAAAACAAAAAGAAAACTATTAGAAACGAATGGGAAATAATTGCTATTATAATACGTATGAAATACAATGTCTATTACTTTTTTGTGTTGATATTGTTGCGACATAGCCTAGAATATTTTTAAGTACTTGTAAATTTTAACAATCAATAACGTGACATCCATGTCTATTCTTGACATTTACCTTCAAACTCTATGTTATATAATAAGAAAATTTATCTTGGGCCACGGCATAGGAAGCTTTTACATATATATATATATATATACTTTTGCTTAACAAATCCAAATAATTATAAACGAACAATATTAGGTCTCTCCTTTTATTTATTTGTTTCTTTATCAAGTTATACCGAAGAAGATAAAATTAGCATTAAAAATTCGAAACATAGTCTTTAAGTAAGGCTTACATATGATAAAAAGTATAATTATTAAATCGTAAGGGCTGTACGTTAAAGTTGTACCCACTTCCACTTACAACGGATTACATTATTCTTTTTAAACAGTATTTCGTAGCGTTATAATGTTATTCGTGTATTAAATTTTGGCATGTACTTTCGCATGAAAAAATCATCAACACTTTGTTATATTATGTAAAAAAATGATAAGATTATCTAATTCAATAAAAATTCACGCAGAACTAATCAATAATTTCTACACCCACAAATTGTTTGGCCTTCATTCGTCATTTTTCTTTAGTTTTTCCGAACATATTATTTATTTATCAAGAACTAAAACAAACTTATATATAAATCGAAGATAGAAGAGTTTACCATAGGTTACATACAAACAAATTATTTTTAATTGGCTTTTTTTCTGCGGATAAATATTTCTTTGTCATCTAAGATTAATAATTCCAATTATTAGAGCTTTGATTATATAAAATAACACATGAGACGAAATCAATATCAATTGTCGCAGCTTTTTAATAACTAATATATCAAGTTTATTCTCTTCACATGATAATTATTGATTTGAGTTTTTTGGAGATGAAAAAATGTCACATATTATAACAAAATATAATGCATTCTAAGTATATTTATCAAGTGTTATGCACAACCATAGTGGTCACGCGGAATTGATTAAGTAGATAAAATTAATGGTATAATATTTTAATCAATACCACAGCTTGCAAACATTTTCTATTCGAAGGATCGAAGAACCATTGTATTTTTAAAAGTGATTTAAAAGTGATAAAATTTTTTTTTTTATTGAAAATCGAATCGCTTAAATTCTGTACGATTTCAAATGCTTTGGTAATCTAGTTATCAAGTAATCACGAACCAAGCTTTGCCTTCTAACATTTTCTTGTATTTCATACACGGGTGCAATATAACTGACTACCTTTGGACGGTTGCATATTTTATATACAAAAAGAAAAACGAAAAATAGATGCGCGGAGTATAGAAATGTGTATATTTGAAAACATTAAAATATGGAAAAGGTAATCTTATAACAAAACAATCTAACGAGGCTGTAAATGTTCACAAAAATCAACTACGATGAAAGTTGTTAAGCATTTATTTTATTTATTTTAAAATAAAACTGAATATGCTTAATTAAAAAAAAATGAATATGCTTATTTTGCTGCTTATGTATTTAAAAAATAATAAACTAATTTTTCAATTTTTGTGTAACTAAGAGTAGTATCCGTTGTATTTTAAGAAAAGACTTTCTTACGCTAATAGGGAAAATCCATTTAAATGAACTACGGACTTTTTTTAACAAACATGTGAATCTATTTCTCAACCACACATTTTCAAAGACAATCTTAGAAAATGAGTAATTAGAAACATTCTTTTTTTCTTAAATTCTCCATCATTCTAGATCGGCTAGTGTGAGAAGATATGTAAAACAATAATAAACAAAGATACGATTTTTGGCATAAGCTCATAAATAATACTGTCGACCAAAGTTTTGCATTGCTGCAATTTTCGGTTATCACTATTAAATACTTATTCCTTAATTGGCACTATTTTTTCGGAACTACAGCCAAGCCGTTTCAAACTGCATCGTATATCCATATAAAGCGTATTATTGAGTATCTCCCAAATGTATTCTGATTTTATTTACTTGCCGTGTGACTTATTTGGAAACAATTCGAACACGACGTTAATGTTTCATTTATCTTTACTTTGATCTGAAATATGGGATTCAACTTTAAGTAAGGTCCTTTCAACGAGAAAACATGTTTCTATATGTATGATAAAAGAAACTTAAGACCTTTTCACATAATATATTAGCGTTTCATGAAAATTAATAAAATTATTTATTTGAAAATCGTGTTTTTTTATAATTAGAGGCAATATTAAAATGAGCACTAATAATAATTTTATGTTTGAAAATGTTTTTACTTTATACAATATTTTCAACCAGTTTCCTACTGAGCCACCTAAATAATTTTCCAACACTGGAAATAATTAGATATATATATATATATTATACTATTTCAATATAAAAGTTAAGTAATATTGGGTTTTAACAAACTAACGGAGATTATTGGGAGAAATATGGCAATATTTTCATACAAAGTTTTGTCATAATAGTCAATCTTTCTTAATACTCAAGTTGTGAGCCGTCAGTGGGTTAAAATATCATTTAAGTAAATTATAATAATAAATTATCTTTTTAATACTTCATTCCATAATTCAGTAAAAAGGGGTCCTGCCGAGGTAAAAATAGTAGATTCCTTAGTCATTTTCTGTATTGGCTGGGATTGCGGATTTCATACCGTTTGATATAATAGACATTGATCGTTTGTTAATCTTTGAATGTTTTTTTGTGATATCGTTGAAAAACCATGCAATAATGATATACCCAATAATTTCTGTCTGGCAATTATGAAAAACTATTCAGAAAAAACGATAGTTAATGGCTTATTCCAAACACTGAATGATTACAAAACATATCACAGCGGTATTGAAAACAATCGAACACTCGAGTAATGTTTGCTGGTTTATAAATCCGTTAGTTTTATTAGAATATTCACATTTTAATGTTTTAACAATTTATATAACATTCGACGATGTATCTAAAATTAATGATAAAAAAATGTTCTCTCATTTATAAAAGAATACAATACATGCCGAATTCGAGCAACTATATACAAAAAATAATTTATTGTAATAATACTTTACAATTTTATCAATTTTGCGAAAATCAACCACTTACAGGTACTTAAGGCGTATTTACCTCGTGGTGTTTACGTCAATTCTATTTAAAGTTTATTTTCAAGTTTGCATAAAGCTTACAGATTTCTATTATTGAAATAGCTTATTATACAGAATAACTTTACCACCAGAATACCAGATAGATTACTATAACACTGAATATTTTCCTATTTTAAGTGATATTGATATTGACGATGTTTCATTATATCTGATAACTAAAAAATAAAGATAAGCAAACTTAGCCATATTTATCAAAACCTGCCAAAATATAAAATGTTTTTCAATACTTGTTTATTTAAAAAATATTTCTTGCTAGTTTTTCGGAAAGCTCTACAACCTTTAAGCATTCTAGTTGTCTAAAAATAAAATTAATAATATGATATGACAATACTAGAACGTATTACTTGTAAAAAAAGAGTTGTAGTTAAATAATACATTGTAAAATATTCAATAGCTATACATATTAAATATTCGTTTCTGAAAAATTACCCAATCTGACTTTTGAAAATCTCATCATTATTGTGTCAAAAGCTTTGCAAGTAAGAATATAATTTCGGCACTAACAAGCTGTGCACAAACCCCAATTCTCTTGAATTGTGGTCAGTCTTGTTAGCAGAGATTTTTCATGTATGAATAACTCAACAATACATACAATAATAATTAGCCACTTGTTCTGTTTGGATCTTTAGAATAACTTTTGACTTTACTTATATTACTTATTGACTTTCTTTTTACGAACTTATTTGGCTTTTAAAAGCTGTTTATATATAAATTACTTATATGTAATCATATATTATTTTGTTACACATAAAAGGGACCTGAACGAAAGCTTCGTATCGCCTTATTTCTGTTAGTCATATGCTATAGTTATGAAAGTTTTACCCTAGTACTCAGAAAGGTCTTGGTTTAAGTACTGGTAAGTTTAACAATAGTTTTGATGAACATTTACAGCCTGAGGAATAAATTTTTGTGTTTTTTTTGTCCTTGAAAAACGTTTAAAATTCTCATCAGGTTATGTGGTCAAATTATCTAGCGCAAAAAAATAGTATTAATCACGATGAAAAAATATCAATGTATTTTAGTCCTACAAAATTTCTAGAAGGTATATAATTGATAGTTATTTCGACGCACCCCTTCATCAGAACAATTAAGTACAAGATAAGAACAAGAACAGTACAAGAATGCGTGTAGGATACAACGATATCATCAGAAGAAATCAAACGGCCTTAAATAAAATATACAATAGTTGTTGTAAATGATATAAAATATTATTTTTGCCAAATAAATAATAGTAAGGCTTTTCGTCTCACGTTAAGTTACGCAAGTGGCTAAAAGCTCTTTAGAAAAGCCATTTTTAAATCGGATTATAGATTTTTTCCTGGAATTTTTAGTAGTGGAAAGTGTAACATAAATTGAATAAGTATAAACTATTTTAGAACGATGAAAAAATAGTAATTTACTGTAGTTGTACAAAAACTATAAGGTATGCAGTTGATAGTTTTTTCAGCTCATACCTTCATCAAAACTATAGATAGTTCTTATAAGGACGTAAGTCGAAATAGCTATCTTATAAATTTTGAAGAAATAAACTACATATCTATTTTTTCACCGTGATATAATGGAGTTCAACCAATTAAATTCCAATTCAATCAATAAATAGTATTAAACTTATTATGATCGGAATAAATAATTTTACCATCGATTGTAAAATAACTGATCCTTCTAAAACCAAACTTAATGTCTTGTGTGACTAACATGTACTACATTGTAAAGAATAATATTCTGGCATACGAAAAATGAAGTTGACTTTTTTTTTATATACCAAACGCACGCGATCGTATCAGTTAATCTTTGTTCATCATACGATTTGTAAAGATTTTTTTTTTACCATTTAGCAATTTTTCAAATGATCTGTTATCATATCATTATTATTATAAAAGGTGTGACGTGTTTGACTTAGCCTCACACGACATCAACAAAAGATTCCTTGCGGAAAGGATTTGAAATTAACGAAAACCGCAATCGATATGTTTACAAAGGACGTCAATGCTAGGATCCTATGGCGTACTCCATTACAAAAGCACAATCATTTAAGTCAAAACGAATAGACTCATTCGTTAATAAGCACGTCTGTTCTTGTGTTCTGTTGTTGTAGCTTTGACGAGCTAAATGGTCTCGTATTGTGCTAGTTACCTAAGCACGCAGGGTCAATGAGGTAATTTAACGGTACTAAATTGGACCATTGAACAGATTTGGACAGGTGAAAAAAACTGAGTATAAATCTTTCGCCTATTAATTCACACAAAAACATGTCAAAATAACAATGGGCTATCAGATCGCAAGAATTATTTATTGCATCTATGCTGTATTTTTTTTTTACGTGAAGCATTATACTTCTTTGAACCGGTGGAGTTTGGAAAATGGTTTTCGCGATTTACAAATACGTACATCATTTAATGTAGTATACATTTACCTGTCAAAGATATACAGTAAAAATTATATTACTTTATACGTCCCTTGCCTTACAAAAACAACCGGTTTGAATAAAATGCTTTGTATATTTAAGACCTATAGTGAGGGTTGCATTATAGTCATTCTATTGGCTACACTGATCAAAGTTTCAGAGCCGAAAGAAGAGAGTTTGGTGATTTTTCATTATTTTCAATGAAATTGGTAGTACATTGATGGAAGCTCCTTTTTTAAATTGATTCATAGATCCGGTGAAAAAATAGGGATGTATTTTAGTTCTACAAAATTATTTTTAACAAATATAATTGATAGCTATTTCGGCTCACGCCATCGTCAGAACTATCTATATTTGTTAAAAATAATTTTGTAGAACTAAAATACATTGCTATTTTTTCACCGTGTTATATTGGAGTTCTACCAAGTGAATGCCAATTCAATCAATATAATGATTCATAGATTTTTATTAGATTTCAATGATGTATTCACTATTCTAATCTGTCCGATTTGATAATAAGTCCTGGACTAATTTTAGGCTTACTGTCTCAAATATATAGGTTAAGTTACGGAACTATTCATATTTTCGGCAGAAAAATATCTTTTGAGATAGATTCAGTAGAACGTCATATGTACAAATCTGTATTGGAACATTATAGAAATAGCCATGAAGATATATTGACGACGAAACAACTATCAAAATATATATCGTATACCCCTTAAAAACAATACAAGATTGTAAGTAATTAAGAAAGTAATTTCTTAATTATAATAAATCTGAATAAGAGTGTGATTTATAAAAAATAATTAAAGCATACTGCTCAAATAGATTTTATTCATTAGAGACAATCGCTATTGCACAATAAAAAGTATAAGCTTTTACATTTTTCTGCAAAAATTGCACAACACAAACACAATATAATCAGTTTGTCAATCGTAACATATTCCAGACATCTTTTTACTTGGCGCTTGCTAGGCAGGTGGTTTCAAAAAGTTTTATTCTAAGCAAAAATATTCAATAAAGAGGTTAATATAAGTAGCAGTTTTATCACCATCACAGTGACATCAGTCGACTATTGTTTTATTCATCGACTATAGGTGCAAGCGACGCGACTGACTAAAAAAATTTAGCTTAGTTTGTAAACTTTATCATGAGGAATTATTAGAAAACAAAATCATTCGAAATGCCAAAAAGGCGGCATAAATTTTAGTCAATGCAAATGTGGAAGACAATTGCTCTATTTCTTTTTTTAAGAAAGATTGGACAAAGAAATGAGCAAATATAATCTAATTTCTTTTTCTCTTTATCAATTAAAAATAATCAGGTCTTGAATTGTACCGTAGCACCTCAGAACATTGGCCAAAATTTTTTACGAGTAGCGTACTGTTTCAAAAATGCGTTACAGCCACTCTGGTATGGAAATCATTCAATTTTATTTTGAAATTATCAAGAAATAATTTTAAAAATATTGACGACTCTCGTGTCGGTACTATAGTTTTAAGGTGACTTAGTTATATTATATTTAAACAAATAAAACACATTTTTAAAACTACTTCCGTTCATTATAATATAATATATTGGTCAAAAACTATATATCAGTGCAGAAAGACTAAATAGTTAGCTGATTTAATTGCTTTTCCTGAATTAATGTTTACTTGGAAGAACTCCAATATATCACGGAAAATAAATAGCAATGTATTTTAATGTTACAAAATTTATAAGGTATATAATTGATATTATTTCGGCTTACGCCTGTATTAGAACTATAGAGAGTTCTAATGAAGGCGTAAGCTGAAATACATTGCTAGTTTTTCACCGTGTTAAAATAATTTATAATATATTAAATTTATATTACACTTTCTAGTACTTAACAACCCTGATACGAATCTGTAATCCGATTTAAAAACGCCTTAACTAAAGAATTTTTAACTATTTACGTAACTTTACGTGAGACGAAATCAATTATTGTGCAAAAAACATTATTTTATAACGTATAAAACAACAATTGTATATTTTATGAAAGGCCATCACAATATTGTTTGATTTGTTCTGATGGCATAGCCGTATTCTATATGCATAGGTAAATAATATTGATTATAATGTCGCCTTTGTCCGCAATAACATGGCTACCAGTGCACCGATGCATTTAGATAATTACCAGTTGATATGACTAATTTCAATGTATCATTGCACGATGCTCAAATGCACTTAGGTACAGCACGCCATTTTACCAACATAACACGGAAGTATTTATTGTGCGAATACTCACGTTCACTAACGAAACAACTAAGCTTACAATTTTTAATAAGCTATGTTTATTTTTGAATAATACACACTTTTTAGTATTTCTTCCATAATATATATGATCAGAAACAGTTCCCCGGAATAGAATACTAAAAAATGTAATTTATGATATCGACTGAAGGTGCTTGATAGAATTTCTATATCAAATTTTAACTGTTGCAACTTCGTACGATTCTACATGTTTTATCACTAACGACCCTGGTTTCGCCTTTCGGCGTCTTCAGGCATTGAACTGGCTTAGATCAGTTCAATGCCTGAAGACCAGACTCAGTTCTGTTACATCCGTATGATAGAATGCCTGAAGATGCCTAAAGGTGAAACCCGGGTCGTTAGTGACAAAACATGCGGAATCGTACGAAGTTGTAACAATTGAAATTTACTAAAAAATGTAATGTAAATGTTTTTATTATTTAAAATATCATGCCTTTCTATCAAGAAGTGACGGTTAACACCTTACATAGTTATAATATTTCAATAATATCTAAGCCTTGCTGGAACAGTAGCAGAGTGACAAATTTAGGACACATCAATGGCGCTATAAGTTTCATACGCAATGTTGTACACCCAGTCCTTTTTTTACGCGATACATTGGTTACAGAAAATGGCGCGTAAAAAAAATCGCGTAAAAAAGTCGTAGCTTTCATATAATAAATTGGTTCCAAAAATTAAAATATCGCGTAAAAAAGTACCAGAAACGTATGAAAATCCAAAATTTGCTTTTTGAAATTCGTGCAAAAAAAAAATATATTTTATGATTTTATATACATTTACATGAATTATTAAAGGTCGAGAATAGTGCTATTCAAAGAATTTAATAAATGCATTGTGTTTAAACAAGTTTACGAGCGGACATACATCCCATGATTTTACCCAATTGCATTAAATTTCTTTACACACCCTAAAACATAAATTCGCATAATATCCGATACACTTGTCAACATTTGGCAATTGTATGTGTATTTAAAAAAATGGAATGCCTTAAAAAAATTTAGTTAGGTTTTAAAAATACACATATTATTTTATTTACATTTTCATATATGTGCATGCCTAGCATCATACATAAATTTCTTCTTTAAAACAAATTTGGGGAAAAAATCGCGTAAAATCGAGTGAAACGCGTAAAAAAATGTAACGGTGCCGTCCAAAAAAATCGCGTATAATCGAATTCGCGTAAAAAAAATCGCGTAAAAAGAGGACTGGGTGTGTATACATATAGCACCGATATATAGGTCCCAATGGTTAACATATGTGGACTAATGGTGAGGGTTTGTCATAGCGATCAACTTGGCATGAGCTTAAGTCTTTAATTAAATACTTAAGAATATACCACAAAAAGAGATGTGATTTATTTTTTAATTTATCTACACAGATTTTCTAAGAATTCTCATTGAGTTTACCTCTTCATAACCTTAAAGAAAATATTTTATTGAAGAATTTGAAAAAATATATGTATTTATCAAGCACAGTGTCCAGATATATTAATCTCGCAATTTTAATATCACTACATACATAGTTATTCTTTGTAAATACCTGCCCAAGCACCTTTATCGCAACACCAAAATTTATCGCTTATATTAAAATATATTAATTTTACAAAAAAAGGTCACTACTAATATAATTTATGATAATGAAATTTCAATTTCAAAGTTCAATTGTTGATAATTTATAAAATTTCACATGATTGTCACTAACGACATAGGTTTCGCCTTTGGGCATCGTCAGACATTCTACAGAAAGTTATATTGTATCCGTATAACATAATACCTGAAGATACTGAAAGGTGAGTTTTAGGTCGTTTACGTACATATTTTTTGTGTGTTATAACAATATATAACAAATATATAATTGTTATAAAAAATTGCTTGGCTATCATTAACTTTTAAGAAACATCATTCTACAAAATTTTTCAAATGTTTAGTTAAAATACTTTTTTGTATTAAATCAAAAAATATTGTTTTATCACTTAGAATAATTTTTGGCTCGTTTAATATTATATATGCTAACCTTAAATTTATAAAAAAATATTTTACTTTATATACGGTTGTGAAAAATGCATCAAAAAATGAATAAATAAAAGCACTGTCACTTCCATAGTTCTCTTTCACATCACGATAAGCGCTGTACACAGTTTGCACTATAATTATGTATCTTTATGTCTGCATTTTTTCACGTACATATAATATGATTGTGCGCACATGGCAAATCACACTCCACATATGTAATGTAGTAAAATATTGATTTAAATTTATTATTACTTTGTACTACTGCTCTCTAGTTGATTACGGGATATTAACACGAACAGCTGTTCTGCTACCGTAAGTCAAATGACAGCTATTTAAGAAGAAACATAATTTGAACTTTATGAAACACAAATTTTATTTAAAATTGGAAACAAAATAATAAAATTATATTTATTATTTTAGCTAACTGCGAAAACGGTTGTATTTCTGACTAATAAAACATTATACTAATTCAAGTATTTAATGTTTTATGCCACTACAGATTTGTAGCTTAAGACATTATATACCGTTTTTTTTTTGATAAATCTCAATAAATTAACATATTATAACCTGTTGTCGTACAACTTTGTAGTCGCACTGTTGTTATTAGCGTGAGTAACGATGTATTTATAATGAGTGTCACAATTGATAGAATGTCATTTTAACATATTTTTTCTAGTGATTTTTGCACATTTACTGTAGCCATTAAATACAGCGGAAAATTGTTAAAATGATATACAATATTAAATTTGATTAAATTCAAAACATGAAAACGTCAATTTAGTTAGTCCATGTGTCGAAAGTATTAAATTTAATAAACCTTATTTAACTGATATTATTTCAACACATTGAGTACCTGATAGTTTAATTATTTCGCTTGTAATATATTAAATGACCCTTAAACAACTATTGTTGAGAAAGTAACCAATAAAACAATGGAACAATTTTCCATACTACAAAAAATATTATTGCTTAAGATTTTATATATCTCGTTGCAGCTGTTCAAAAACAAATTTTTATACATTTCAATAAATAAACATATTTTTAGTCCTGCAAATAAGAACAACATCTCCACTGAAAAAAAACAGTTCGCGACTGATGAAATCGAGTCCAAAAGTTGTCACATGAGCGCATACTTACGTCGTAAATGTTTCCAGATACCATATAAAAAATTATTTACACCCAGTCCTTTTTTTACGCGATTTTTTTGGACGACACTGTCACATTTTTTACGCGTTTCACTCGTTTCCCCAAATTTGTTTTAAAGAAGAAATTTATATATGATGCTAGGCATGTACGATTCATTCTTTTTTTAAATAAAAAAATATGTCTATTTTTTAAACTTAATTTTGTAAAGCATTCCATTTTTTTTAAATGAAATGTATGAAAGGAAGTGTATGAACTAACTATCACATTGTATGAGCATTGTCACCACCAGTTATTATGTATAATAGATAGATGAAATAGATAATTTGTTACTATCAAAGAATGCTTACTTGTGTAGGTATAGGCAAACATGACTGCAAATAAACGCCTTTGTATCCGAGCGTATTTACCTTCCAAAATCCCTCGCCTGGTGTAGCACTTAAACAAAATTAAGTTATTTACTAAAATAACTTTGACTGTTTTATGGTCGGTTATTAATAACTATAGTTGATAAAAACGTTTGAATTGATTCATTTGCGGACACCCAAAAGGACATCACCAAAGAAAGCGAAGAAAATATATTTCAATATATAATTTTTTGACTGATTATTAACTAATGGTACAAATCTTCTATTGCAGTGTTCCCCAACCTTATTGTACTTGCAAACCAGTAAAAAAAATGAGAAAAAATCACGGACCACTCTAATAATGAAATAAAAATAAACGTAACTATTATTAACAAATATACATATAACAGTCTGATACAATTAAAATTGAACAAAAATATTGGGAGTTTTTTAACAATCTAATGCGAAACCTATTGTTGATCTTTGCTAATATATACTATAATCATGGCTGCAGTACCGTCTTTGACAGTTATTAATATTTTCCTTTGTGTCGCATCATTCAACTAACAAATTTTATTTAACAATAACTAAAAATACAAGCAAATGTTGGAAAGACAAGAAAAGGTTGGTCACGGACCACCGGTTGTGAAGCAGTTATTTTTGTTCATATTTCAAAGCACACCAGCGCTCTTATTACTTTGTTTGTAAGCGGCTTGATTCTTATATCCCAGGTTGTTGATATGGTTTTTGTATTTTCTAATCATTATATGTATGTTGGTAGTTTTTTAAATAATATTTTCAATGTAGCTTTATTCATTGCTGTTTTCATGATGATGTGTTAAACTTCAACAGCGTACTATTTCGACATTTTTTTTTCTTCAAATCATGACCGGTTCTGCTAATCGAGCGCTTTATCAACTAATACAAAAAAACTTTAAAACAGGCTATTTATAGAATAACTTGAGCTTATAAGCAGCGCTAGAACCCTGTTATATAGAAAAATATACAAAATAAATGGTTCAACAAACTAAGACAATAATTTACAGTTCATCATACTATTATATACATAAAAAATAATATATTTCACAAATAAAATGTTAAGTGCCTCTTAAAACTGATCCTGATTTGTAAAATGTAAAGTTATGAAAATATATTATTGCATTGAGTTGTATTATCGAATACCTTTCCACTAAGAAGTTACAAAAAACACATTTAAAATAATTTATATTCGATTAAAAATTAATTAAAAATTGATGATAGGACAAACCGGTTTCATATACTTCATAACCTATATTTTTTGATGATTGAAATTTTTTAACATTTAATATACTACACCGTTAACTTTGTCGAATAAAAATTAATTTAATTTATCATGTTATCCAAACAAATAACGTGTTGTACAAAATAATTTAATTTATAACTTTGATATGTATATACAAGTAAACGTTTCTATTGTAATAGCGGGTGCATATTACCTAAGCTAGGGTAGCAATTCACATAAACCAATAATCAACCAACACTTTTATTTCTTTGAAATTGTCTACCCCATTGAATGGGCAATTTGAATATAAAATTACTAGAACGCCATCCCCTCTGATATATTTCACGTTATCGACAGAATCGTATTCTAGGGAAAAATATATATTACTTGAATCATATAAAAAAATTAAAAGGAAATAATTCATTCAACTGAATGTAATCATATGTTTGTACCATCGGTATTTAATAATATATAGTCTTGATCACCTGATTGATTGTATCAGCTTTATGAAAACGAAGCCAACATTATCAGTTCTGCTTAGCAATCTTAATAATTCAGCTACAATCGTTATTCACAGCAAGTAAATGTCAAGAGTTTATGTATGAGGAATGCATGTAAAGTCTTTTCTCATATACTTGGTGACAGAATGATGTAATTCAAGTCTTTTTATACGGGAGGATTATGGTAGTAATAGATATCAGATAACCTATTGTGGGAATTTATTGATTGAATTGGCATTTACTTGGTAGAAATCTATTATAACATAGTGAAAAAGGAGCAATGTATTTGAGTTCTACAAAATTTAAAAGATATGTTGATTATACATGTAGTAGTTTATTTCCCAAAAACAAACACCAAAAAAAACAGATTGACTCCCACTTTGAGGTACAGGCGGACCTTGGCTTTCGCACATTCGACATTCGCACAATTCGCTATTTCGCACATTTCAAAATTTTCGAAACAACGATGGAAATTATTAGACGTTCTGATAATGGTGAATCTTTTGCTTCAATCGGACATTTGCATGGTATAAACCGATCTACGATATGTTCGATTTTGAAAAATAAAATAAAAATTAACGAATAAGTTCAAAATTGTGGAAACATATCTATAAAGATTGTTTCCAAAAGTCACGACAGAGTTATACCCCTACTTAAATATGTCTCTTAATCTTACGTGTACATGTAATGACTATGTCTGTACTCTTGTATGCATTTGTTTTTTTTGGTTTTTTGTTGAAAATATATATTTTTTAATTATAAGTAATTAGTAGTAGTGTAGTATTTTTTGCATGCCAAACAATGTCAAAAAAGGCTTAAACATTTTAAATTTTCTCTTAGATTTTTACTTCTCTTTACTGTCGTACATATTTCAAGAACCAATTATGTGCGAAAGTCAAGGTCCGCCTGTATTCATAAAATGAATTTGCCACATTTTATAATTTGTTTACACAATATAAAATTATAAAATTAGGGTAATAGAACAGAACAAGAGAAAATGTTTTGTGTACCTTTTCTACACACCTATATATAAATAGTAAATATAACATACATTTAAATATAGTTTTGATGAGGGCGTAAACCAAAATAGCCATCAACTATATATCTCATAAATTTTGTTTTTATCTTGTAAATTATAAAACAGATTGCTATTTTTTCATATTCGCATAATTGTAAGTAATATTTTTTTCCAGATTGTACCAATCTTTCGTCAGGGGTGAAGCAAAAGAGTATTACCAAAGCTAAATAGCTCGTTCAATAAAGACAATGAACTTAATTGTTCTCTATTTATTTACATAATCTTTTGGTTGTCAGCTTTATTGTATCTGTGTGATAGAATTTCTGAAGCTGCGAACAAGTGAAACCCGCAAATCGTGAGTGATTAAACTGATAATAAAAAACAATTGATATGAAAATTCCATCAAGCTCGTTCAATATCGTAAATTATAACAATGTTTATAATTGTGTTTAGGTACTATTCATAATATTAATTTATTAAATGAAACATTTTTCTGACAAACAGTTTAACAAAAGTAATGTTATAGTTGATGCATATTTTATGACGTAAAATCTTTTTCAGTACCTAACAGTAATCAATCAAAAATAATAATGGATAATTCAATGGATTTTCGTTATAGCATTACCTGCGCCAATTAAAAATTAAGAAACAATTTAATTGGTTGGGTGTTGTAGGCAAATGCTACGTGCCGCTGTAACTTTTAATGTGAAGCAATTTGAAAATTTTACAATCGCCCAAAAATACGCTTACAGTAAAATTCACACAGCGTATTCCCATTGAATTAAATAAACATTCTTTAAATGTACAATTTACTAAGCCGAAATAACAAAAAATGATTTGCCAAATGTCGAAATCGTTTAACGAACGGAGGTTTTTTTAGTTTCCGGTTGGGCGACTTGTCATTATTTTAATTTTAACCTGTAATTTTTGTCATTCGGCCGAGAGACACTGTATAATTTACATTATTTGTACTGTCCTTTCAATTTATTACTATAGAAGAATAACATCACCGAAATCTCAAGTCGAAAATGACATGTTACTTTCAAATTTTTACAACAAAATATTTCCTAATATGCATACAGAAATTAGCATTATGAAAGGTTTTTTCTCTAATTGTGAAAATAAATATAACGTGTATCCAATGGTTTGCAACTTTCATAATAGTATACCTCTAAAGTTTGTCTCAGAAATAATATTATTTGAATATTCTACAGTTTTTAAATAAGATATTATAGAAGTATCACGAAACAAATGTTATTACTTTATATTTATTTAATTAATTTTAGCTTAAAAAGTTTTTGAGAGGATATGTCTTAATATAATTTGATAAAGATTTTGTTTGCAATCGATATAGGCAAGAAGATATGCAGAATTCTAATCAATGAAATCAAACGAATTTCAGTATGTATATATTGTTATATGACATTTGTCGAATCGCTTTATCTTCTTAGCAAATTACTTTCTTATATGATTTGCCACATTTAAAATCACTTATTTATAATGAATCATCAATCAATATATTACAAAATATTATGACACCAAATAAAAATTGATTACTATGTTAGTACACTGACGAAGTTATTCACTGTGACATATATTATATTGTAGTTTGAATTTTTTATGAAACATAGTTAAATCTTCTATTTAACATTTAACATAATCACTATAATGATACAGTTATCAGTTCGAATTTTATTTTTAAAATTAGTTTGTACAAAACTGTCAGTAAGTATATTAAAAATAACTAAACTTAAGATTGATGAAAATATTTGCTTAGTCAAAATTCAATAAACAGAATTTTCCTTCGTGTCTTTATTTATTTTTGACGTAACATTTAAGATCTCATTTGAAATTGTTCAAATAAAAAAATATGCTATTTTCAGTAAAATTTTCACAATTGTGTTTATGAAAGAAAAATAAGCGATTCATAAATTTGTTCAATTCCAATACAATAGACTTCGTTCTCGAACAAAAATTAAGTGAAGTAATGTTAGACACAGTAACTCAAATCTATGAATGAACAAATTTTGACTTCAAACAACGCCGATGTCTACGTCGACTGTTGCAAATTTTGCATTATGAGATCAAGATTGTTTATTGTTCATTTTTAATTAACATTTTCCATTTATATTCATGACATTTTAAATTATCTAAACGTGCACAACGAATTGCTTGTACCGATTCAGTATACGAGTTTTCGATGTATCATATTTCATTAATAATTTATTAATAATTAATTTACTAATTTCATATTTATAATATGTGTAAGATTTAAGTTCAGTCAAGCAAAATTTATTTAATCTTTCAATAGTTTCAGATCGGTTTCCATTTGTTTATCTCAATCTTGGTACTTATGCGAAGATGAATAATTTCTTTATTGTAATAATTGTTTGTAGGTAACCCGTTCACTTAAACATTTGGCGTAAAAGAATTCCAAAGCTCTGACAGAACCCGACTTCCCGTTGGTTGGAATACTGTCACGGAGAAATGATATTATTTTTTCGATTTAAAATTAGTAAAGGTACACGTCAAAAACAGGCATATAGGCAAAATGATGATTTTGCAGAATAGTAAAAAGATGAATAAAATCGTTTTTCATTGGATTGGAGTGTGATTTTAAGTCACTATAGATATAAAGCTATTTTTTAATATTGCTCTATCGAAATAATCCTGTACAGTTGTATAAATCATAAGCAGATTTTGCTTAGACAAACGTGTTAAATATGCTACAACATATTAAGTGAAGTTTTGCCAGTTTTAATGATACAACGTTTGAGCGTTTTTTCGCTAAGATTGTGGCAATTTAATCTCAAAAGTGAAAAAAAAATAATATAATCTTAATTTTTATGGTAAATTTATATTAATATTTACTGGTGTGATGTGTTTACTCCTTGTTTCCGAGAGCTTTAAATTTCCCTCGGATTGTTAGACCTAGACCATTTTTAACGCATAATCAAGTAAACTTAAGCCAACAAAAACGATAACACACCCGTAGGACTCGGATATAAAAATGATTTGCTGGGTCGTTTCTGACATGACTCTTGCCTAATCTTTGTTGCGTGAAATTATTATTTTCAATGGTTTATTGAATGAGAGAACCGTCTTAATCAATAGGAAACCAGAATTGACGGTCTACAGAGATATGTTATTTGATTTCTAAGTCTTTGTTATTTCATTTACTAAAACTTTCTTATCGACAATGTTTGACCAAAGCAGCACTGTTAAATTTATATATATATATATGTTTCTATACATTAACATCAATGTGGCTTTAGAACCTAGACAGTACGAAAATATTATTTTAATTTGAATTTTGCTGGTGGTATATCGTTTTACAAAAACCGATTAATAAAAATTAACACGTTTATACATTATAATTATTGAAAAAACCGATCACTCAAAGCTATAATTTTGGGCTACCTGTGTTTTTATCAAATTCAATTCTCTAACAATTTCTTTTGTCGGGAAAGAGACCTGCGCTGTTTTATAAAAGAATTGTCTACCACGTTACGTATTATTGAAACACCTTGGCGGCCACATCCCTAATTATATATAAGCTCTACCTGACACCACGCGATCTGGTGCTACCCTTACCTATTTAAACATCGCTTGAAGACGTCCATCACCTTTCTAAAATATATTTCTTACGACTTATACAATTATGATTGAATAAATCTATCAATAGAATTTTTCGTTATTTTTTACAAAAATGAAGACGGATGAATAAAATACAAACATATGCAATGTTGAAGTAATAGTTATAAACATTTTCATTTTATTCTATTGCATCTAAGTAATTTAATTTTCTTTAGGCTTAATTAATTAACACGGTGAAAAAATAGCAATGTCTTTTAGTTCTACAATCTTTTTTTAAGATATAGTTGATAGCTCTTTCGGCTCACGCCATCGCCAGGACTAGTTATGTTCTAAAATACATTGCTATTTTTTCACCGTATTATAATCGAGTTCTACCAAGTAAATGCCAATTCAATCAATTAATTAATTAAACAAAAATTATCACATCTAATAATTTTTGTACAACTAAAATACATTGCAATTTTTTCACAGTGTTATAATGGAGTTCTACTAAGCAAATGCAATTCAATCAGTATATTACTTAACAAAGCATACTAACATACTTTTAAAATAAATCAAAAATTTTATACGGTATTATACGACTAATACATACGTCGTC
Source organism: Himalopsyche japonica (assembly GCA_028555115.1). Classification (NCBI taxonomy): domain Eukaryota; kingdom Metazoa; phylum Arthropoda; class Insecta; order Trichoptera; family Rhyacophilidae; genus Himalopsyche; species Himalopsyche japonica. Next base: position 2,770,896 of record JAHFWJ010000460.1, read on the forward strand.
AATAAAAAAGCTTAAACGTTTCCAGTACCACCTGCAGTGTTCACTTTTAAGGAGTTAACTGTCACTTGTTGATGGAAAGACATGATATTTTAAATAATAAAAACACATTTAATAGTACGGTGAAAAAATAGCAATGTATTTTATTCATTTAGAATTTTGAAAATTTTGTGTCATTGTGTTAAAGTAACAAGCTAGGCCGTTGGAACAGGAGAGAGGATGTGTTGTGTGCCTTTTCTGTACAGCTATATATAGATAAGCAAATGTTAGTTTAAGCATAGTTCTGACGATGGCGTAAGCCGAAATAGCTATCAACTATATTTGTTAAAAATAATTTTGTATAACTAAAATACATTGCTATTTTTTCACCGTGTTATAATGGAGTTCTACCAAGTGAATGCCAATTCAACCAATACATTTAATAGTACTTATTTCCACAATATATTTTTTGATCAGGACCGTTTCGCTCATCGCGAGCATAAGATAATAATCAGTTGATAATTCTCGCGATGAGTAAAACTGGTCCTGATCAAAAAATACATTGTGGAAATAAGTACTTAAAAAAATGTGCTTTTATTATCAAAAATTCCTACAGTATTGTATATATATATTATACAGTAATATATATGTTATATAACAACTATTTTTCGTAATTGAAACTTATTTAAAATCTTAAATAATTGATTTAATTTTGAATTTCTTGTATATTAGTATTCTATCTTAAATATATATTGACCATGCATTGTAATATTTAAATCATTCAAATAATTCACATGCAATTCGACGACATGTTAACCTTCCAAAAAATGTTTTTTCTTTATTATTATTATAAATTTCTTGAATAGGGTGAATCCTTAAAACACCCGCTTATTAAATAAATATATTTTTTAATCCTCGTCATATCTATACAGAGCAGCCACAGATGGCAAACAATCGCCAGAAGTGGCGGCGATTGTATAGCCCGACAACACACATTATTAGTGTGGCGGTCGGAACACGATATGTCGTTTAAGATAGCGTCACCCTGTTTATTAGTGTAACATCATGAAAAGACGGTGTATCAAAATATCCCAATAATTAGTAATTTTAACAACAAAACGAACGGGAAATACAAGTCGATAATTTATAATAATTTCAGCGCCGACCGCGGGGGAAGAATGTAATATAACAAGGGACTTCTATCTGATATTCCGAAGACGATGCGACAGGGAGATAATGCTTCAAAGAAGGGGCTAAATTGAGTGGTAAATTTATTTATATAAATACACCCCATCGAAGTTTTTTTTATACCTAATATAAATGTTGTGGTATCTGGTGCTAAATTAAGGCCCAAAGTTTTTGAAGGTGTCTAGAGTGTTTTTGTACAATCATAAAATATATTGTGAATATTTCTAAGTGAATCCATTTTTCTATGTGAGAAAATAGGTCTGTATGAGCGTAAACGCTCATCTCTCATGAAATCAATCGTTTGTTTTCCATATTAAAAATCACCAATTTGTTTTAGTTTATTTATATTATTTGATGACCTTTTGAGTAGTTATTTTACAGTCATATCTCCCATTTTGTGTTATATTTACAAGTTTTGTTATAGTCACCATTCAAAGAGACATATAATTTATATTTATACAAAACGAAATGTGCTCTTCACATACCATTCAAATAATTTAATAAACAAGAATAAGTATTTTTCAAAAATACTGCAAGATACAACATCTTGTTTAAATAAATCGTATATTCGGAATATCGTATGCTAGATTGCAATATTCGAGATAATGTAATATAAAAGAATATTTGAGACATTCTTTCAACTTTGACTGAAAATTTCAATGCGATAATTAATTAATTTAACAGCACAATACTATGTACATAATCTGATTATTGAGCAAATTGAATCAAAATGAATATGTAAGAAAAACCTTCATTAGATAAAAACTTCTTCAGATCATAACTTATACTTTATATTCTTGCAAATTTTATATTATGAGTGTATATTTAAATTAATTTTTTAATAACATCTTGCCAAGCGTTTAATCAAGAATAATGAATGCAATTGCCTAACGGATTTTATACGTTCTCCTTAAACCACTATAATAATAAGGTGAATAAATTTACATGAATTAAAGATAACACACCGCTTTGTAAGACAATAACACATCGTTTCAAAATTTAAAATAAACTGATTTCACATACAATAAAATGTTCTAATTAGCCACTGCCGGTTGTTGAGCGATATAAAATTATATTACTTACAATGTTTCTTCTCCTTCTTTTGATTATCTCCTTTCTTTTGTCGGTTACATTGGCGGTGGAACAATCAGAATACCATTTGAAGTTGTAAAATTAGAATACCACATATAAATTTAGTTGATCCCTATGATTAGTGATTTTTTTATCGATTAAGGAGTAAAATTTTCCCTTTTTAGCATCATTATTAAATTCATAGTGTGCACTTATATGTATAACTTTTTGGAGTATCTTTCTTTTGTATCAATTTTGTTTGTTACTAGATGTGATACGTGTGCCGCCTTTTTGTAAAACATCTTCAGACTGCTTGTATTTAAATGTTATTAATAATTTCGCTTATCAGCGAAATAATTATTCATTTTAAAATAAAGAGTGTGGTGGGATATTTCTGATTTGGTGGACGTGAGAATGGTTTTAAAATCAAGCAAATATAGTACTGATTGTCAAAACACTTCTAATAACATGCTAGTTACTATTGATTTGAAGTAAAAGTCCCAACGAATATTGATTTTAATAGTGATGAACTAAGTGTGTCGTTTTTTTTTTACGAATATTTAATTGTTGTTAATGGTTTCATTATATTTTAGACCTCTAAGAGTATTTCTGGGCTATTTTCTTTGATAAATTATGATCGTTTTTGATTGAATAATTTACTTACTTTGAAAAATTATACGTCATATATGACTTTGATGTTGTTAGCTAAGACTTCTACCTGTCTGTCTAATAAAAAAAGATTGGCAGTCTTCATCAATGAGGTGAAAAATATCCAACTGCGGTAATAACTATACTTCCTCTTTATTGTTCAATTACATTTAACCTAACTTATTACTGGTATAAAAAACAGGTATTTAAATAATTGGATACAATTTTGATATTTTTAATGATGGTTTTGTCAGTAAATATTGCTACCTTTTGTTTTTTCTATACCCTAGTACAAATCGTTGGAAATTAAATTATTTGTTTGTTTTCGATCTCGTTATCATATGTTAGTAACAATGATTCGCTTAAAAATGTTAGGACAAAAATGGTGAATGATTGCTCACAGCGATCGAATTCGAAAATTAGGTAAAAGCATCTTTATGTATCAACCGAAAAATCAATATAATAAAACTCTCAGTGCTGGGACTTCAAGTTTATGATTTGCATAACTAATGCTAAAGAAATTTAGGATCAGAAAAAAAATAACAAGATCATAGTTTTTGTCAAAATAATAGATAGACAATTTTTTGTGATAGAATCGTTCATATCAGAAAACTGTCCATCTTTTATTGAGTATTCGGGTCTTCGTTTGCCTATCGTGAACAAGTATAGAATTAGTTAACAGTCGTTTTAGTAAACGACAATTAAAACATCGTTAAGTGTCTTCTTTTGAATATGTAAGCGAATGTGTGTCTTAACTGTGACGTATAATATACGAGGGTGACTATCTTTATAATATCTCTCGAAGAATGCATGAATAATAAATTGAAACAGACTTACTTATAAAAGTTATGAGATACCATAAATATACACACATGTTGGCAAATCATTAATCATGAGAATTTTTATCAGTCTTCATCTCAAAATAATTTTTTGTATATACCATAATCAAGATAATATTATTAGTCATATATATTTTTAAAATTAACGCGAAGAAACAATATTTATTATTTAATAAACAAGATACAATCGGTTTTTACCGATATTAAATTAAAATTGACGACTTTTAACCCCCTGACTGCTAAAGTCTCAATTGTTAAGACGAATGATTCCAGTGAGTTGATAGTTATTATTTAAAAATGTAAAAGAATTGTAAGTATCAGAAATTCAACGTAAAAGCTAATTTTTGTTTTCAAATATAACATGATTTTTCTTAATAATCGTCATACGTTTAGCTAACGTAAATACTGCCAAACTAATTTCTGAAATATTTGGTGTTGGAATATCCTTTATTTGATTCAGCAGCGATCGAGTTAATCACTTTGTGTATAACTTTATATCACACGTGTCTGACGAATTCTGAATATGTAAAGAAGCGAAGCACGTGTCACATTTTGTAATTATCCAAATACAAGAAAAGAAATCATCAATTTCAATTCTATTTATATAATAATAAAAATAGACTAACAAAACGTTTTCATTGATTCCATCGATTTTTTTGATTTAAAATTTCTACATTTCTTTAAACCAGGGCTGTGAAGTTGTAAGAAATAATACGACTTTGACTAAAAAAGTTTTTTCATACCTTTTCTATTTATGTGCATTAAATTAAAGAATAATAAAAAAATCCAGAAAATTTTTCATTGATTTTTTTTTACAATCGTCTAATCGAAAAAGTATTCGCAGTCACTCGTTTTTCACAATTCCGACTCCGACTCTGACCAAAACACCACGACTCTATAATTCCGACTCTACAGTCCTGGTTTCAATAGAAAAACAGTCATCAAAAAATAGTCAATTGATTAATTCATATGATATTGAATGTACACTTTAGAAAGAAAGGCATTTTACTTGTGGATAATATAAGGCATATTTGTTATAATTTCACGATTTTTACTGATCATTATGAGTCTTATTAATTAATAATTTTCACTATTAGCGAAACCGTTACATATCATGACATACCATAGTAAACCAGTTATTTTTTATCTTTTGTTTGTAGATACAAAGAACTTTCACTATTTACGACTTGGTTAAGTGATTGGCTGTAAATAGAAGGTTATTTTAGTTACTTTTGTAAATCACGGATTGAATACTGCCTACCCATATCCATAGCAAATACGCTATGCAGTGTTCATGACGTCTCCCCTATTTGTGTAATGCTCACTTATTGGCAAATCTCCCCTTTGGATAGTTTTAATCAAGTTAATGCTCGTCGTCATTGGTCGCTTTTAAAGAGTACAGCGACCAATTAAAAGCGACTTAGCCATATAAAACAACGTGAATTATTAATTCACACGTTATGCATGTTGAGCAAAGGAACATTTCATGTAACTTGTAAGTCAATTTACCGAAGCATAAAACACATAGACACATAAATACATATATGTAATTAGTTCACATTTTTTAATAAATAAAAGCTTTAAATAATAAAAAAATTGGTTGTCTGTAAAGTCGGTTTACGGACGATAGTTTAACGTGACAACGTCATAAGAAAACATTGATGAAATGATTGCATACTTTTATGAATAAAATGGAATCATTTTTATTGAATTATCATTATTTTGTATGGATACGAAGAAGGACTGAAATGAAATCTACAATTTTTTTTCTGAAAGAAATCGTTGATAATTTATTGTTAAAAGTATATTTGTTATACGTTAATCAGATTTTTAATATGCAAGAATTAATTACCTTTATTGCCGCAATTGTTGTTGTAATATAAACAATGAAAACCACATTAACATTTCACTTCACTTTATAAACAGTTGTAAACAGATCACGTGTAGGTACTGTAGGTGTATAAGTTGTGTGCTGCCGCTGTCTCTTTTCTACTCAGACGCATCGACCAATCGAGTGGAAGAGAGATAGATGCGGCACAATCCGAACGGTAGGCCGATCGTGCCTCTCTATCGCTTATCCGCGCTCTCGCTCGCACGCTTGCCTTCGGCGTAACGCGACAAACGGGACAATGAGTCATGTTTTTTCGTGCGGCAGCGGGCGTTCATCGATTTATAAGACGTTGTCACGTCAAAAATCACCATTATTTATTCGATCATATTTTTACAGAAAAAAAATTTCTAACTAAAACAATCATTATATTTTTTGAAATGACAACCTAGCACCAATAATAGGTCAAATATTTCTGAATTCATTAATGCCTTCTATTTGTGTAAAAAAAACTACTTTAATCCATAACAACAATTTTAATACAGAATAAATCTTTTACATCGACCTTGTACGACTGCGAACATGAACTTCATAATTGCTAATCCAAGCATTTACCGCTAAGCCACAGAGGTTGACAAGAGTCAATATGTGTAATCGCACAAACTGGTTATAAGCCAAATGCGCCTGTTCTGATAAATGACAAGATTTTTAAATCAAGTGTGTAGAATCTCATATCTGAGAATTGTTAATATCCACGTAAAAGTATCTTTTGAACTTTATGTAATAATATGTACAATAACGCATGAAGTTTTTTTTTATATGTAAGATCAGACATAAATAAGTTTTAGAGTAATTTATACGTTCCATTAAATATGAAGAAGAAAACTACCGTTAGAGTAATGTTATGTTTATAAGTAAAACGACTACATGTTTAACCCTCTTCCTACGTTACTTTAAGAATAAGAATCTGTGTTCATATTAACAGAAAGTAGCATTGAAAAACGGTTAGTCAGAAAGATTATCTAATGCTTAACACATTTAAGTACATCATTGTCAGTAAAAATGTCCATTAAAAAGAATATTTATAAACATGACAAATTATTATTTGTTGAAATAATTTTATTTATTTAAATTGTTGATACGTTGTATGATTTTATACGTTTTTTTACTAACGGCCCAAGTTTCGCCTTTTGACATCGTCAGGCATTCTATCACACGGATGCAACAGAAATGACGAGTCGGTCTCGAAAATTCAAGCTTGATATTAATATTCTATCAACCACTTTCCGTAGATATCATAAATTTTATTTATTTTTGAAATTATTTAATGTTGATCCGTTTTCAAAATATTTAACAAAATGTCGCTTAATGCATTGTAAAAATAAACGTCTTAGTAAAATCAACAATTTTTTCTATACTGTCTCTAAGGCTGGTTTTTTAAGCACGCGCATCAAAATGATGTATTGGTTCTGTGGGAAATAATCAATCATTTGATCTTACCGCTCTTTGAAATAATATCACTTCGAGAATCAAAATTATATAAGGTGTGTGTTTGATAAAGTGACGCTTGAATACCTGCGTTTTTTTAATAACCGTGTTGTATTATGAAACATTATTTTTTTTACTTTTTGTATGAAAATAATATTTTATTATATCTACGCTATTCACCTGACTATCTGATTAAATGATCGGAATAGATATATGTTAAATAACTACAAGGTGTATAGAAATAATCGTCTTATTTTCGGGTGTTTTAGGATTACTATGCAGAAGTTTATAATGTTAACACATATTTTAATCAACATTATTATGACTAGTAAAAGTGTATCAATTTCATCATATTTATATATATTCTTTCAATTATAATGTGTCATTCAAATTATCCGACAATTTTCGCCAAAATTGTAAATCCTGTCTATCAGAAATTTATGACCATATATTAATAAATTGTTTATATTTCTCAATTTATTGACAGTTTGTTACTACAAACTACTATATCATATTATTTACATTTGAATAATGCATTTTACCGTAAACACAATATTGTCGTATCCAAAATTTATATAGTAAATTATTTGTCCTGAATACACTTAAAACACAGTATGGTAAAAAATATAATACTTTTACAAACAATTAAAATATCAAATGTAGTCAAATATGTAAAGTCTTCATTCACACAGTGCTTTCACATAACAGTCGCAATCAATTATTGATTAATTGCTCCTCAGACGCTCATAATTTTTTTACTTAGGTGATACCACTTGGACAAGAGTCGTGAGAGTGAATTTGGTGCTATGTGGTATTTGTAATATATTTAAAATTTTCCGTATTGATAAGATATATTCTTTATTCCAAATTGTGCATTTTAAACTAAAAAATAAAAGAGCCGATTAGATTCGCTTCTTTTCGTAATTTTTAAACTAGTTGCTGTAACTAATATTTTTTTTGTACATAATCCATCTTTAACATCATGAAACGAGTTTAATTTCGATTTATACTTCACGCATCATTTGACGACGGGAATTAATCAAAATCTATCCTCTCTTGTGTGATATTCAGACTTTACACCTTACGGCCTAGTATCATTTATAATTTGTGTATTATTTATAAATAAAATCTGAACTAATATTTTGTTATATTGGCCATCTATAATACACATGGAGTAATAAGCCACCTTATATAAATGTTAAGGATACTTCAAAGTTAGGCTGAATTTGTTGGATGGCGTATGTTATGTTGACTTTGAGGATGTCAATTGTTTACGGCTTATTTGTAATTTTTTTCGATTTTAGATGACTCCCAAAGAAAGAAGTCTAAAGGCGTAAATTTCACGATTTTGGTGGCCAGGTCACGTCACCACCGCGCAAAATAAAATTAGATTTTTTGTACACGTTGATCAAAGATACAACCTTCCATGGTAATTTACCGTGTTGACGTTATAAGCTCAAAAATTTTAAGCGTCTCTATGGAAAAACCATTTCCATCATAGTTTTATAATTTATTACCAAATTGTACATATTAAATAAGGAATGAAAGCAAAATTTTGATACAACAGTTTGAAGGTGTCACAAATTTGGTGGTAATGATAAGAATAATTTTCTACCAAAACAACCATAAAAACTGCACTACAACTCCCTTGAAAACGTGATTCAGGAACTAAAAAGAATTTAGAACTCATCCATATATTATTCTCTCATATAAAGTATATCTCAAAAGAATACCATTGTTTACCATGTGTGAAGAATACTTGAATTGCAAAAAGTTTTAAAAATTCTCTCTTAGAAAGTGTATGGATATTAGCCATGGCGTTATACAACATATTTTACATAATATAATTTGGATTACCTAATAATACTTTTAATGCATTAATTGGAATTTTTAATTTATCAATTTAATGGTATATCAAAGACGAAAATTTAAATTAAATATATTTATATTTTTTTATAAGAGGTTTCTTTAATGGGTTAAAATATTACGTTCAAAGAAATCGCGCGCACGCTTCTATGCTACACAAAGATGTAGGCATCAAAGAGAGCTTGGTAGAATGGCATAAATCAATGCAACACAGCCAATGACTTTTGACCAACACTCTCTCATGTTATTTAATTTATTAGTATAAATATTTAAGCATCAAGGAACTCATTGGTTATTGTGAATGATTTGTTAGCCGTATTTTAGTCGATGACCTGTACATGAAAGTATTTTTAACTCCATAGAATAGTGGCTGAAACGTTCTTCATTTTTTTATTATTAGACACGCCATTTGTTACATAAATACTGGCATTATACAAATCAAAGAATCTATAATTGTATATGGGTGAATTTTTTTAGACAAAAGAAAATGGAATGTTGTAATACAGAAAAAAACGTCTTTTATTGTTGACAAATGAGTGAATATTGCAAATGAAAACTTTGACTTAAGAAATAAAACTTTTTTTTTTCATATGAATCAAGAATTTCGTTAAGCAAAACGATTGGTTTGTGATAAAGCATTGAATTATTCCATTATAAATTTTTCATGTAGTTTAAACATATTTACAAACTGTAGTCTTATATTTTGCTTACAAGTAATTAAACACATGATAAAAAAAACACCAATTTACAATGTGCACATATTTCTTGTAAATACATCAAAGAATCTAAAATTGTTTATGGGTAAATATTTTTAAACGAAAGAAAACGAATTGTTGTAATACATGATGTGCCAAATGACAAATAAGAAGAGAGAGAGAGAGAGTGTGTGTGTGTCCGTATTGTAAATGATGTACAGAGAAATAAAATATGACGGATAAATATTAATTTATTATTTTTGGATTACACGTGCACACTACCATTATTTAAGATATTTAGTACTGGATAATTTTGATTAAAAAATTCATCATTGTTCGAATACTGCTTGGGACTCTTTCATTTATTTATTAAAAATTCAATGACTATTTTTTAAAACAGTTTTTTTTTGTAAATTCACAAAGTATGTGCAATATCAGTTAAATTATTCAGCGTTATCAATTAATTATTTTGCTTTGTTATAAAAATGGGCCAAGTCATTTTTTCACTGTTAAGTGTCTGTGATACAATTTCAATCAGATTTATTTCTTTACAAATCTGTGTAATATTAGAGCGTAATATTATTTGATTAACAAGCTATCACCTTTACAGGTCTCCTGAGAATTATATACCTCATACAAAATTGAATTGTTGGTATCTGCTTGTTAGAAGGGTGGAGAGAGTTGGTCCACCAACAAGTCTATCTCGAATATATTCATTTTTTTTATGATGTTCTGATAAATTTTACTTTATTGCGTTAAATACAAGAATATTTATATTTAAGTCTTTCCGTAGTTTTATTTTTGAAACATCGTGTTCACTAATGAGATTTGTAAATTATTGGAAGTATGAAAAAGATAACTTTGCCAACAAACTTAACTTAATTGTAAATTCATTTCAATATAAATGTATATGTTGTACTCTTTTACGATTAGTTAATGAAGAATGTTGATAAGTTATTTTAACATATTGTTACAATTAAAAAATACAATGAATATAATATTTATTTGTTTAAAAAGTACTTATGTTCACATATGTTTTATTTAAGCAAAATACTTAGCTTAGGTATAAATACATCAGTCAATGTATACATTGTCTACTTTAGCATGATACAGTTGGCATGAAAGAAGATTAACAAAACAGGCTTAGATGAGTTGTTAAACATCTCAACAACGACCATTCAAGAACTTATACAGTTGTTAATTGCAAGCTACTATGGGTGTTCGTTATATTGTACATTAATTTGAAAAGCCTTTCCTTAGTTGTAATATCATTTGTACACTATCTAGCGCTTGTCAGTAAGTTACTACTTTTCCTAGTTAATTCAAAATTTTGCTATTTAATGTGAATATAAAAATCAATTATAACTGCTCGTTACAGTAGATATTGATGAAATTCAACACTTTAATTGTAACGTATAGGTACACATTTATGAATAAAAGTAAACATGTGCAAAGTACAGATTAAATAGGCCAAGACTATTTGGATGATATTAGGTTTTACTATAACAAATATTTCCGAGTTCAATGTTCAATGTTCAAAACGATACCAAATTAATACAAAAAACTTTACTAGAAATCTGTTAAAAGTTATATAGAATTTCTATTTTTTAGACAAGCCATCGGCAACTTGTTTGGTATCCGTACATCCAAACAAAGCACCCGCCGCGGTTCGGAGGTCGACCCAGCGACGAAGACTGATGACCGCTCATTTGTTATCGAAAAATCGCTACGATTACATTATGATTTTTATAACGTGTATCAGAATCATTCTTTTTGTGTTACATTTTTTACAGCTCACACATACACATATCATAGAAAAATATACATGAATAATAATGTACCAATTCAAGAAAGATTTGTTTGTTTGTTTACTTACTGAATAAATATTTTTAATATTATATAATGTAAAAGTATTGGAATATACAACTATGTGAATAACAAATGTTTTCGTTTTTGAGAAACGTTTTCAGACTTATTTTATCTTTATTTTTCGTTGATTTATCGACCATCAATTTTTATTCATCAGAAATAAACAACAAGACTATTTTGTTTTGTGGTAATCGCTTAACAAAAAATAAATTGAAATTATACTCTGTTTTTTATTGGTGAATTAAAAGCACTATTACATTTACAAGTTCTGATTTCAGTTCCAAAAGAACACATCACGACATTTTTTTTTTATTTGGTGATGCCATCTGTGCTAAAAAAAAATCCCCCTGCTGTATGAGTCACTAAGAAAAGGTTTTAAAATAGTGTTTTAATCAATATATTTTGAATTCCATATAATAATAATGCAACATAAAAATGTATACTATAGCATATTTGAATTTTTGATACTTTGCTCTATTCCATATGTTTTGTAAATAACATCATGGGATTGCCCATGTTTTTTTATGTCAAAAAGAAAAATCCGGGTTGATTATGACAAAGCTTATCAAATCGTACAAAATTTTAACAATTCAAGTTTGATATTAAAATTCCATCAAACAATTGTAATCAATATCAAAAAGACTAGCATTCGTGGCCAACCACAGTACGCGAAAATTTCCGCATGTCCGCAGATATAATATATTATTAGAGCCAAGAATCCATAAACACAACATTCAATTGCAATCAGAGAGCAACCAGCATCGGCCACATTAATTTTTTGTAAAAACTACTGACTGATTTTTTATTATATCAAGAATGTAACGACTGGATAATAAATTTTGTTTACTTAACACTCAATCCAACACCATCAATATTTGTAATGCGTTTTAATAAATGGTTTATCTACATAATTTAGTAATTCTCATAGCCCTGAAAAATAGTCTAGATACATAAAAAAACTCACAAAAATTGATGAGAAAAGATAAATATTTAGCAATATATAATATATTTTGTGCGTAAACAAGTTTCTTATAAACACAACCTTCTAGATATTAATGTATTTTAAGAACAAATACTATATTTGAAGTAGCTCGGCACAAAAATAGATAACATAACTATTCGTGTCACTGTAATATTAAGCATGATAATACATTGAGCTCAATACTAAGTAAAATTGTATATTCTTATGCGTTAAGAATTTCAATATGTGTAAATTTAACATGCATAATTTCCACATTATCCCAAATATTGCCCCATTATGGCAACCGTCTCGAGCAACTGCGTAGTTTTTCAAGCGTGCTTTGATACACTAATGCGACGTCTACACGATTTTTCAAATGAGTATACTAATGACAGGATTATTTTTATGCCTTAATGAACACTATTGACACAAGAACATATTAACAACGTATTTTTTTATAAATGAATTAAGTTTTTTACCCTTGCACAACGTGTACAAAGTATGCAAAAACGTTTTGGCTTGCATTTTATTCATTTCTGACTACTCGATGGACGTAAAAAATAACGACCAACGCATTAATATTCTTTAAGGTGGTTCATAATTATTAAGTTTAATATATTGCCTCTGGAATATTTTACTGACTTACTTACTAAATATGTTAGTTACATATAAATAAGTAAAGTCGTATTCATTCATTGCATTTTTTTTTATTATGAACGAATTATCAAAGTTGACTTACTAAATTATAAAAAAGTGTTACTAAACAGAGCTTTACTTATTAAAATATAATGACTTGACACCATCAAGTGATTTTTAACACCTTAAACATCACACAAAAGCAATCAGAAAACCATAATACCAGAAAGTAAAATTTGAAAGTTAAAACTTTATACGAATGCAACAGAATTGACAAGTGTGTTAGAATGTCTGAAGATATCAAAAGGCAAAATTTGGGTTGTAAGTGATAGAACATGTGGAATCAAACAAAGATTTAACAATTCAAATCTAATATTGGAATTCCATCAAGGACTTTCAGTCGATATCATAAATTACTTTGTAGTATTAATTAAAATTGTAAATGAGAATAGTTAAAACTTTGTACAGTTCTACATGTTTTGTCACTAACGATACGGGTTTCGTCTTTTGGCATATTCTGGCATTCTATCACATGGATGCAACAGAACTGACAGAATGCCTAAAGACGCTGAACGGCGAAACTCGGACCGTTAGTTACAAACCATGTGGAACCGTACAAAGTTTTAACAATTCAAGTTTACTAGAAAGCAATTCGATTATTTTTTCTATGATAGATAGTTTTCATTTATGTTTTATTTCTTTCCTTGAATATGGATAAAAAAATCAATTGAAGATAACAATTAGATTTTACCTCTCTTTGCTCTACTTTAAGTACAAAAATCGCAGGTTGTATAAATTATTTCTTTGCGTATTGAATAAAAGGAAATATTCTTTTATTATTAGTGACAATATTTTTCACCGTGTGGACAATACACAATTGACATAAAGCACTGCTCCTTTATACAAATCACGAAGTCAATAACCGTGAAAAGCACACAGTTTTGCTCACAATGGATTAATTGAACTGGCGGCAAAGGGAGACGAGAGGCCACAGGCCACACATCTCGTGAGTTGCGACTTGCCAAACAACTTGGTGGTCCAAATGATACAAGGCACTTAATCTCGAGACAACTATGAATGCGAATTAGCACTGATTCTTTATAGTGACGTTATGATCCGAAGTATATCAAATAAATTAATATGATTAATAACAACTCGATTGTTACAATCGACTGTACGTAGTAGAACAGCATTGAAAGTGATAAAATCTTATATATTTTTATGGCTTTATCAAATCATTCATAAATTCACAAATAATAAGTCTAATTATTTCATAAAAATACAAATTATACATACTGAAATTTAGGAAACTATCCTTAAAAAAACAAATAAATTGCAATAAATAAAATTTAATCAATACTTTATTACATTTCCTTGGACATTAAAGCGTATTTACCATTCGCAATGTACAGTTTGCAGTGTTATATTTTTTACAATATATACCAACATTTATAAAGATAATTTTTGACTAACAGTGAGGAAATATATAATAATAAATTATAAAGTAATCAAAGTAGTAAAATAATCACACAGTGTATATTCAAACGTACAAAATAAAATCGGATTATGTGCCCCAAATAAGATGAAGCACTCGCACACACACACTTACACATAAAATCAGCTGTCTCTTGGAAAATTTTTACTAATCATAAATTGTTTAATAAAATTGAGATATTGATGAACAAAACCGAAATATAATATCAATGATATCTGTAATAAAACTAAACAGCACACAAATAATCGACTGATGAGACTGCCAAGTGGTATTTAATATGCAAAATGGATTCAAGGAGTGCTTTAAGCTTGTTTCAAGTAAAAACAAAGATATGGGATATTTAAATTCACTGTCAAAGAACACTTAATAAATTTTATTTATTAATTATTTAACTACTTGCTTATTAATTATAATAAAGTATTCTTGAATTGAAAATGGCTTTTCCACGTAGGAACGAGAAAATTACTGTTGATTTTATCATATTTATACACGAAATGATTTCTAGATTTTGGTTAAGAAAATCACATTTTACGGAAGAAAAAAAAAACAATCCAATAAAACAAGGTCGTCAACCATGTCGCCCATATCATGTTCAACGTGCGTCGCCGAGTCGTAATTATTCCTTTGTGTTCTACAACCTCCACGTAAACGTGAAGGCAGCTGGCCTACTCAGTAGGTCACACAAACCAATGGGCATGGCTTCTGAACCAAATGACCGCACGCTCTCCCGGCAATGAGTAATGTCACTCGATCAATAAGAAATTCCTGCAAACGGGCGGGTGAAGCTTTCAACTATTTTACCTGACAAAAGATTTGTAAAGTTTTCTATGACTGTGAATTAATACAGAAGAGTTCGGTTTTATCATCAAAATTCAACACAACATTTTTTTCGTTCCTTATACGAGTTAAGCAATACATATTTTATAATTAGATTTATCTTATTTTAATTTATGGTATTGACTGAAGGTACTTGATATAACTTTAATATTAAAATTAAATTGTTGAAACTTTGTACGATTCTATATGTATTGTTACTATTGACCCAGGATTCGCCTTTCGACATAAGGCCTCCAAGCATTCTATCGCACAGATACAATAAAGTCATTCAAATGAAATTTCTTAATACTTAGAATAAACGTAGTTAATCACAAAATATTTTATAAGTATTAAGTTATTGTTTTCTTACAAATGTTGAAAATATTGTTCCGCTTTGATACAATTTGTGACTTTCCGAAAAGTAAAAACCACTCTTGGCTGCCGTAAAAGTATCTCTTTCGACCAAACCTTAAGTCCTTGATAATCTTCGCTTGATAAAATCAGTATTTGATGTTGAATTTTACAATATTTCAGCTCTGAAAATCTAGAATTACTAAGTTAAACTCATACTGAAAAAAGTAATAAACAAAAATAAAGCAAATTTCGAATTTTTTTTTCCAAAAATCTGGCTTTTGAAATAACTTTATAAGTTTTGTATATTGTTTAACTAGTATTCACTGCTATGCAATCATTGTTTTGTAATGATATATCATTAAAATTAACAATAATATATTTAAAGTAAATAATGATGAACTGTAAGTAACACAAATAAATTCCTGTTAAACATTTCGATGAAAAATAATTGTTGATAAACAATAATGTGTGGTCGACTAGAATGCGTTCCACGCTCTGCAATCCCAAATAAATAAAAAAACTTGAGCTGCCGTCAGTACTGTATAGCTTTGAGTGTATCAAACGCGTATCATAATATAAACATTCAAACCCAAAATGTTTATAAAGCTCAAATACAAAGAGCATTCCATATACTTTAGACATAATACCTTTACAGGTCCGTCAACCGAGAAGCTGCTTTTTTTGTCCATCGCTAGCTATGTAACTTACTGAAAAGCTCTCTAATCATCGCATAAGAGACTCGTAAGAGTTCATTCAAGCCTTTTTAATAATGCTTGAAAGAGCATATCAAAGCATTAAGCCTCCATCTAACTTTCGGGTACTTCTTCTTGTGGTATATTTAAAAAGAATTTAATAAGCTCCACTTAAAGAGCTTTCGATTTTTTAGTAAGTATAGGATTGAATACTGTTGAAGCTTAATAAATAGAAACTCATTGAAACATATGATAATTAAGTTGAAGACGGTATTTATGTCTTACTTGTCTTTAAATAATAAAAACACATTGTTAGGGCTATTCCTAGAATGTATTTTATGATCGGTTTCGCTCATCGTAAATATTATCAACTGATGATTTTACTCGTTGGTTTATATACTTCTTTGGCAATCAAAAATATGAAATTATTTTTTAATTACTTTTAGCTTCATTCATATAATATTTTTTTGAAACACAGCAATATTTTCAGTCTCTCTCAAACAATGTGTCTATAAGAATATAACTAGACAAGCAAAAAAAAATTGAAATCCAATGTTAAAACATATTTTGATGTTTATTAAACGCATATAAACAATCAAACTTTCAATTATTTTATTATGTATTGACATGTTTCTTTAAATATAAGTAAATTTTGATTTTTACTGTCAAAATAGTTTTAAGATTATGAATTTTACAGTCAATTTTTCCAGTTTCTTAATCTGCTAACAACTATAAGGTATATTTACATTATTACATTTTCTCAATGATTTATTTTTAATTTATTAAATTTCTCTGAAGAGATATGTCATATTTTATGAACCTGTTGCATCTGTATGATAGAATGTCTAAAGATACCAAAAGTTGAAACCCGGGTCGTTAAGTACAAAACATGTGGAATCATACAATGTTTCAACAATTCAAATTTGATACTAAAATTCCATCAAGTATCTTCGGTCAATATCATAAATTAATTACAAATGTGTTTTACCTTTACCCGTTGTTGTTATATCGGTCATGCAGAAAACGAAAGCAGAACTTAGAATGTTCAACCTGTGACCATTATACATATTGTAGTATTTCGTTTTTTTTCCACCTTAAACCGTGGAGCAGTAAGGTGTAAGTAAAGAGAGTATGGTTGAAAAAAACTAAGTTTATCCACTGGAGGTTCATGTCTCGATATAGGAATGTTTTTGAAGAGCCCGTCAGCGCGTTAGGCTGTCATCAGCGATTATGCAAATCACATCTGTTGTCACTTGCTATACAATTTCCATAACAATGTGCCGCTCGTTTTGTTATCGCTAGCTACTACTGACGCTATCTCTGCTCAAACCTATGCTCTGGGTATCAAGAATGCCCTGCCTTTGACGAGGGACGAGGCTTTGTTTACCGATGTAGACCGTTTTTAAAAAACGGTCAGTGGCATCCTCAATGTATTTAATATAATATTATAATAAGATAAATTATATTTCTTCAAATGAATAAGGTCAAAAAAACTTGTATTGCGGCAAACAACAGATATGCTATAAACGTACAGTTAACCTTGTAAAACAAAATATGTTGATTTTGTTACCTTATTATAATGCAGTTCTACTGAATGAATGTTAATTTAATCAATAAAAAGCAACTTCAAAACAAATGTTGGTAAGTAAGTAAAAATCATTCGAAAAGCTTTAACAGCATATAATTTTATTTATTAAGGATTATTTTGAGACAACGTTTGCAGACTACGTAAAATTCCTATTTGCAATTTAATTATCCAATGCAATATTACTGAATTAAAAATCATTATAAATTATAGCTGCCTGTAAAAATTGTGTTTAAAAAAATAAAAAAATGTTTCATACAGTTTTTTTTATAATAAACTGTGATAACTGATAAAAAATATTTGGCATTTTATATTTTTGTAAAATATACCAAATTGATACTTATTTTGGAAACGTGTTTGAAAGGGCCATATCTAATTCAAGTCATATAATATTAATTTGATGATTTTTTTTTAAAGGTTGGCAATACAGAAATGTATTGTATTCCGTGGTTAGGTTTTTTCGTTAAGCTTGAAGCAATAATGTATGTGAGATTCATTTTTCTAAAATATAATATTTAATTTTAGTTTGATTATTAAGTATTATAATTTTCCAATATAAAAAATATTTTGCAATATCTCATACCATATTAAAAGCTTATTAAATATAGGTTATGTATGAATGTATTTTGGATAAGATAGTATTAAGAAGGTACCTACAAACTGCAATAATAATAGTTTGCATTTTTGAATAGACAGTATTTATTTGGAATATCCAATATTGGAAATAAATTGTTTTCATGAAGAATTTTAAGAAGATTTTTTTAAAGTACTCATAATCTATTATATATAAGTGCTATTTAATATTATGGCTTACGACTTAGTCGAAACGTCACTGAATACGTTGAGGCTAGTCTTACAATATGATTTTTGTACAGTAGTATCAACATGAATGATGATGAGGATGATTTCTATGAGGCGACGAATTTAGTAGACTGATTTACACGCATATTAGTACAGTACATATGAATGATGTTAATTTTATTTGATATTCATCATGTAAAAAAATAACATTATAAAGACAAGATGTTTTTGAAACTGTATGATAAATGTAATTCCAACAACATTTCTTAACTTGTTTTTTGATTAACGATTTTGAAAAGTTTTATAATGTTTTTTTCTGAACATCTGAACCGATACGTAATCGCACTGTATGAACTGATATCCAAAACAAATCAACCATAGTTCGCTCAACGATTGCTTTTTGTAAGGTTACGTTTAATGTATAATAGCTTGTAATATAAAATAATTATAAAAGATAACTTGATTGTGTTAGTATAATACTTTCCAGATAAAAAACAATAAGAAGTTTAGCTGTAAAAGTTTAAACACAAAACATTTACTGTTCAGTTACCTCAGAAACCATCAAACATATAAGTTAGATATTCTAAAATGTTTACAATTCTTATTTTCACATAAATAATACATTACTGTCTTTATTTATCTTCACATACTCAATTCCATTCATCATTATTATGTACATTATTCAAAAACATAATTCTTAAGAAAATAATTGAAAATGAGCTTTTTAAAAAATTAACACACTCTCAAACTCCATTCAAAATGTGTTAAGCATTAAATATTTCAATTAGAATTTTAATCACTTTCTTAAAGTTATTGATAAACCATTATTATGCTATTCATAAACACAATACAGTTTATGGAATAGTAGATTATAAAAGTATTTGATTTATAAATATATAAGAACTCAATTTTACTCAAATTGAATATATTAATAATTCTAATAATAATAAATTCTAAAATGTGGCGAATTGAATCTATGCATCTCGAAGTGAGATTTAATCTGGTTTTTTGGGGGAATAAATGTAAATAGTTAAGTATTGTTCTACTAATTTACTATTAACCCTCTGACTGCTAACGTCTCAACTGTTGAGACGGCTGATTGTACTGTGTTGTAAATTTATTTTATAAAGTATTTTAATTGTTGATACTACACTGAAATATTTTAATTAACAGTGGCTAAAACATTCTTGTACTCGCTAATTTTTGAGTTAATGCATTGCTTGATTTGTCCTGACAAACTCAATAAGATTGTTTCGAACCAATATTATTCAATAAACTTTTGAAGTCTAGGCGTTGGAATATCCCTAAAAATGCTCAGCAGGGAACTAGTCTATTACTTCTTACTAATAAGCACAATATAATTCTAGGGTGTGGAATTAAAATACATCGTTATTTTTTCACCGTGTTACTTTGATTAAAGCACCTTTAATTTCACGTTTTTTCAAATGAATCTTTATGATATTTAGTGGTAGTTTAACATATATACGTATAATAATAGAATATATATTACAATACGGTTATAACATGGCAATGGAAAATGGATGAGGTATCTATTCATTTTATCAAACAATATAAGCATGATCACACAAATCATGTTATGAATTTGTTTTTCAGCGTACTTTAATATTTGCGTCTTACGTTTCGAATTAGACACGTCCATGAATTTATTATGTTGGAATATTTTCGTTCATTATTCGTGAAGCAAAATGAATTGCTTCGAGACTGGGCACAACAAAAGTCTGGGCAAGAAATCATACGGTAGCGAGCATTTAATGCGAACAAAGGGGAGACTCATAGACGAACATTTACATAAAACATGCAAAATATTCATTACTCTGGCTTTTGTCTGCGGCCTGGCAGTTAAACCAGTAGGAAGTACTTTGTTTTCGCTGCCTACTTTGAATGATAACTTCAAAGAAAAGTTGATAATTTGCATGGGTGACCACATGACTATTAATCGTCTCGATCCTTGGCAAGACGAATAAACAATGATCGACATTCCACACAAACGCAGCCGAGGATATGACAGCATACGTATATTCAGAAAAATGTTTTATTTTATTTCAATTTTTGAGGTGTATATAACATTGTTCTAACAATTGCGTAGAGCAGTGATTCTCGTGTAAAATTATACTGCAGACCGTGTGGGGAGCCAACATAGCTTTACAACAGCACAGGAACAATATCTATACCTATTTTAGAAACAAAAACTATGATAACACGGTGAAAAAATAGTAATGTTCGTTAGTTCTACAAAATTCAAATATTGGAGAACTAAAATACATCGCTACTTTTTCACCGCGTTATAATGGCGTTCTACCAAGTAAATGTCAATTCAATCAATAAAAACTCTGATATTTCTTTTGTATTGAGTCTTGCCCAATACAAAAACCCTATACACAAAAAAATAATTTGATATCGATTGAAGGTGCTTAATGGAATATCAATATCGAATTTGAATTGTTACAACTTTGTACGATTCTACATTTTTTGTCATTAACAACACGGGTTTCGCCTTTCGGTATCTTCAGGCATTCTATCATACGGATACAACAGAACTGACGTACAATAAAAAGTAAGCATCGTCTATATACCAAAAATATTAATTACAGAAAACCCCAAAACCCAAAGGCAAGCAGAAGTGGGCTTGTTAAAGCCCCAAAAAAGGTTTGGTGTTTTCTGTTTGATAGAATGCCTGAAGATGCCGAAAGGTGAAACCCGGGTCGGTAGTGACAGAACATGTGGAATCATACAAAGTTGTAACAATGTTTTGATAAGAAGGTGAGCGGGTAGTGAGATGTGAAAACATCATATATAATATATACATATACATGGATAAATATCGATGAATCGAACTAAACTAGTTTGCGAGAAATATTGTGGAACACCGACCATAATTCCGACTTTTCAATTTTAAATGTCTAGACGTGGGTTTCTGCACTTAACAATAAATGATTTATAAAGCTTCATTGTTTATCTTCGCGATAGCTTATTTGATAAAGGTGTTGAATATTCATGATTAACTGCGACTTATTTGCAGTATCCTTTTATTTTATTGTTTGTTTTTCGAAATGTAGGTATCATATCGATCTTTACTCGGGAGAATGAATCTCGGGTATCAGTAATTATAGACTTAGCCCAACAATCAAATCGGCCAAGTTTTATTTGAAACACTAGTTAGCCATTCGCCGATATACGAAAACAAAAATACGACGCAAACAAATATGTTCAATGAACTACGAGCTATTTATTAGTCATTCATAAACTCTATTTAAATACACATATGCTAATTCCATTGTTTATTTTTTTAAAATAAAAAAATAAAATGATGACTTTTCCACAGCGTGTAAGCAATAGCTAATACTATAATATTATACAGAATAGGGTTGGTATTTTTTTACCAAATAAATTAAGTTTTGATTCTTGTTTATTGTACGGAATGCTAAAGCTATTTCCATATCATAACAATGTTATTAAAGTAGAATTACTTAAGAAAAATTTCAACAATTCAATTAAGAATATTTTTTAACTTTTTTATATATATGTAACACTTAGTTCAGTACAGTGTTTGTGAGTAGTTTGCAATTGTATTTAAAAAAATCATACGTATGAACGTATGATTTTTTACTAATGATAGTTTATTGTAATTGGTTGAATTTAACACATTCACGAGTATTAGATCAAAAAGATTAAGACAGTTTCACAACAGTTAGTATAGGAACAGATGAGAGAGGAAGAAAGAATAGAAAAAGAAAACTCGGTGTCAATTGATAATACTCATATATAGAGAAACAATCGAATAATATGAGTGACATCTAGTGTATAGCATTAGCAAGTAAAATAGCGAAGAAAAGTATACGCTACAAGCTATATTAATTTATTTAAAACTTTGGTTGAAAATTTACAAAAATATCTAAGAATTTCCAATACAAATTATTGGTGAAAAAATGTCATAAGAAATATTTTTTGTTATGAAATAAAATAAATTAAAAATAATTAAAAGGGATTATGGCAAATTTTATTTTATTCTTTGTCTGATATCTACATACAAGTTTTAATGATCATAGTGAGCAATGAATAGCTCTAGTCAATATTTAGGTTTGCATATGCTATTGTTAAGTATACCTTAAGTGTAACTAAACATTTAATTCTTTTAACGTATGTGATTAGTATCATCAATCTAGCAGGTGAACTTCCCTTTAAGTTGAAAAAAAATGTTATGCTTATTAATAACACGTTATCGTTTATAATTGGGGTGTTAAATTACACTCCTGAAATAGAATCTTAAATTGAGTGGAAGCAGTGAAGAAGGTTCTCGATTGAGAGGTGTAAAAATTATTACAAATGTGTTTGTTCAGGTTATTATTGTTTTAATATACCAGACATGTAACCCTAAATAAATATAAATCACTTCAGTTAGCAAAAACGATACTGGTTAATTATTTAATCAAACTCCACAAATCTCTTTAAAATAATTCAAACTGTCTTTTTTAGTTTTTTTTTTGCAAAATTATATCTTCGTGAAAAACATTTTGTATAGTTAAAGAAATGTATATATTAGCTATAAAAAATATTTTAAGATCCATGTATAATTAATTCAAAACATAATTTTAGCAGTATCAGTTTTTAATGTTTGTATAATTCCACATGACAGTCAGCTCGGTTGGTTCTGTTGCATCCGTGTGATTGAATATCTAAAGATTCCGAAAGGCGAAACCCGGGTCGTTAGTGAGAAAACGTGTGGAATCGTTTCGCAAAGTTTCAAAAATTCATATTTACTATTGAAATTTCATCAAGCAGTCGATATCACAAATAAAATTTACAGCAACAGTTATACATTCATATTTCAGACAACCATACAATACTAAAACGATTGTCGGTTATTATAATATTCATATGAGGTAGAATGTTTTTACTAGCATGACAATTATAACGATTATTTGAGTCATGAAATTCATACAAGAAACTTCCTTCACAAAGTGATATTAATTTTAATGGTAATGTGATTGATTCCATTTTTGAATTAACGGAACAAATAAAACGTCATTAAAAAACGCCGCGTTGTTCATGTACGTCTTATTCAGCGGTTGATTAAATAGTATAAATTACTCTCAATGCTTCTCTTAAAACCAGGAATAATTGCTACACATAAATCTTTTAATAAAAACAGGCGAGTGTTTATTTATATGAGAGATTAAAACGACAGTTTCCCACTGCTTTGGGTCGGAAACAAGTCAATTAAATGATTGAGGCAATGCGGTCTTCCACACGATGATCGATAGACTTACAATTACTCACGTATATTCACAAACATTAGTTTATTCATAAACTCTGGACAATGTTTTAATATTACCACACCGTGCACTTTACTACTATCAATAAATGGGAAAAACATTTTTTTCCTTATTCTATTGAATATTAATGGTTTTAGCTAATGTCTTGTATTAATTTGATAATTCATAAATACAATAATCATAACAGCGCTTTGTTGTAGTATTTAAAATAAAAATGCCGGAATTTTTCAAAATTGAGTGACCTCTCTATATCTCAATTTTTCCAGTATTAGATATCTAACATTTTTTTTATAGTGAGCCAATTTAGGAGGCAGCTTTGCCAAGAAAATGTATTCCTCACCAACGAGCTTTTCACCCCGTGATTTCATTGATCACAATAAAAGATAAAATAATATGAATTTATTTACAACATTTACATTTTGCAAAAAAATGCTCTACACTTTTATAATCGTGTTTTTAAGTTTGATCAATTGAATTATTAAAAATATCGTGTATGTTTCATCAATCTGTATTTATGTATTTCCGTTAACCCTATTCATGCTTATTTCTACAATGATTATTGACAAGAAATTAATATATTTAAATTAAATTTGTTAAATCATAATTTAAGACTTCATAGCACTGTTTCTATAGAATATTTTTAAACTATTAAGCTGGAAATAAATTACATGTTATGAATTAACATTTTCTAAGTGAAACGTTTAAGAATGGCCACCTAGTTTATATTCTGATATCTTATTTAGATGTCATGTGGCGTCTGATAATCCGTTTACACGTTTACAACACACTGAAAGTAATTTTACTCCATACTGAGCTAAACGTTTTGAATATTAATATTATCAATCAAGCTGTATTAAAGCCACCTATGGTTTCGAGAAGTTCAAGCCAGAGATTAAATTTTAATGATAAACCATGAATGAAAAAGTATTGAAGATTTTAAAATGATTTTTTTTATTTGAATAATATTTGCGTTAATAACTCCATTTTTTGTTGAAATTTTACCATCGCTTTAAAAGTATTCGTTATAGCCAACACGAAATTTCACCGACAATGATACGCCAACTATTAGATACTATTTGATCATATGTGATATACATATTAAGCAGAGAAGAAATATATTATATTAATGTAACAATAATTTAAGTATTTCCGTAAAGATTTTTTTGATTGTATTTTTTATATGTTTGCAAAGTAAGCTAGATAGTATGTATGCTGGGTGTTTTCAAAGCTGTGTGATATAATATAAATGTGAAATCATCTTAATTTTCACATGACATGATATTGTTTTCAAAACGATAACATTTACAAAGTAATTATTTCATTCAATTCACCCGTATTAATTGAATTATTCAGTTTATAGAGCTCCATTTAAGTGAATACATTAATAAATTAAAGTTTGAACAGTTAAAACTTTGTACTATTTCACATATTTCACCAATTTAATTTCAAAAGATCAAATTTGATATTGAATTTCGATCAATCCGCTTAAGACGATATCATAAATAAATAAAGAATACAAAAAAGTATTCATTCAAATTTTGGACTACTATTTATACGATACTGAAATGATTGTCAGCAATAGTTTATATGAGATAGAGTTTTTTCACTAGCTTTGATTTTTCACTAGATTGTTATTATGATTATTTGAGTAATTCTTTAGTAAGAAACGTCCTTTACAAAGTGATCTTATATTCATATAATTCTGATGGAAAATTCGATTTCTATGAAAAAACTTACTTAATTACTGAAAAATATAGACATCTCTTCAACCATTGATAATAAATCTTAAATGAAATCATTTACGGATAAATCACGAATATTTCGCCCGGGTGGTTTAAGGCGCATGCAAGCATAGTTAAGCAAAGTTGTAAATAAAATGTGACACATAAAATTTTCTTATACACGAAAAGATTTTTAGATAGATATAAATATATATGTGTTGCTTGTAAATCTAAAATGGTTAACCCTACTGACTCAAATTCAATAAATTCAACAGAAAATTTACTATAAAAATATTTGATTTATTATTAATTAATTGTATTTAATTAAGCATGTACTGCTTAACCATTGGATAAGAAAATAATTTCAGTCAACTTTTTAGGGCTTGATTGATTATTCATATCAGAAAATGTGCGTATTTTAGTGAATACAACAAAAAAATGATACTTTTTTACAATCAATATATTTGTATAAAAATATAGAAAATAATCTAAATGAATTGAACCTGAAAAAATCAATAAATTTTACTTATTTCATTCAATAGAGTCATATTTTTCCACTTCTTTTGACTAATGATTGTTTTTTATTTAATTCTTTCGTAGTGTATTATTACTGGGTTTTTTTAACACTTTATTGTCTGTTGTCAATTTTTATGATAACTAATTATATTTCTGAATGTTTTATTTTAATACATCTATAAATAAGACGATAAATCATTTTGGGAAGTTCCACCACGCAACTGAGTATTGAAAGAAATAAAACTTAGTAAATATTCAATATAATTAAACGGTGTAAAAATCTGAGTAATTTTCTCAAAGCGGTTACTGTAACACGTGAAAATCCGTACGCTTATGGTCTGTACTACGAAATCTCAGCGTGACCCAGTCGTGCCAGGCAATGCAGGAGCAGGTACCGCCAAACGCGCGGACCTAGGGATTTGATTCCTGGAAACGATGGGATATCGCGATTAGTGATTTATTTTGGCTGTAATAAATTTTCGATACTAAAATGATTATACGAATCCTGTCAAAACAACACCAACCTTCAAAAAACCAACAGATATAATTTTTATTTTCTACGATCTTTTATACCTACAATTGTACTTATAATTTAATAGTGAATTTGCTTCCGATTTTAAGCTTTGAAGCTATCATATGCTAAATTGAGTACCGTTTTTATTCAATTTAATAATATATCATTTTAAAATTTCAAACATATAATATATCGGATGATTTCGACTTTAACTTGGAATAACATACTTATCTTTAATTTAATAATTTATGATATCGACTGAAGGTGCTTGATGGAATTTCAATATCAAATTTGAATTGTTACAGCTTTGTACGATTCCAAATGTTTTGTCACTAACAACCCGGGTTTCAGCTTCTGGCATCTTCAGGTATTCCATCATAAGGATGCAACAGAACTCGTCAGTTCCGTTGCATCTGTATAGTTATTTTTATTCTTAATCGTCAAAATTCAAATTTTCTAAGTCTAAATTAGAAATTAATAGATAAAAATATAAAAGCTTATTTTGAAAAGTTTCTTTTCTCACTTACAACCAACAAAAACTTTTTTTAACTAAACCAATGAATCAAACTAAAAAAGAAAAGTTTTACAAAATACAATAAAACTTTATCAATTGAATAAATATATTTTAGTTGAATGAATTTTTTACAACTGTAAGTATTATTCCTAGGATTATATTGAATTAAAATTAACTCTATATAAGTCACGGGTGTTTAAACACTGTATAGACTTCATCTAAGCTAAACCCTTTGGTCACTTAACAATCGAACCAAGTTACCATAAATTTTATGGTAGTCCCTCACATATGTGAAAAAAGAATAAATTATCACCTTATTGTACAACCTGTATTTATTATATTCCGATTTGGCTGGACGAGTGCAGCATAACCCATAAATAACACCATCAAAATGCCATAAATTAAATGCTTGTAAAGAACAGCCCAGTTTATAGCCAACATAATTTAGGGTAACTATTTATAACATCTATGGATCAAAGCATAGCAATCGGCAATCGATAAGGAATAGTGTATCGTAATTATTCGAAAACTTCGAACACTAATTGCTTACTAAGAAAAATTTCAAAAGATTAAGCGAACGACAATCGATTTTAAAATAACAATTAATTTTTCGTGCACAAAAATATAGAGCCTATCAAAAATCTACAAGGACGAAATATATAAAACTACTGCTAATATATGATTCTTACCAGCATGTTCTTACAAATGCTTATAAACAAATAACGAAACATCATAGAATGACAGCAAATAATATATTAATTTTGCGCAGTTTCAATTTTGTTTTTTATTCATGAGCATATATTTAATATTTCGAATGTAAAATGTGTTTTAATCAATAATAATTATCCGGCATCTCTTTGTAAAAAAATAATTAAAGAAACAATCATTCATGTTTCAAAGTTTAATAACGTTTATACGTCATTACTTTCTTAATGATTTATTAAAATGACAGGTCTATAATAATTTCATAATCATACTCCGTAGAAGCTTAAAAATATTTATTAAAAAATAAAAATTTAAATCCTTGTCATATTGAATTCAATCATAAATGTTTTCTCTTTAGGCTGTTTTTCCATAAAATAAGGATATGTGAACAATAAGCTATATCCATATCAACTTCAACCAATTATCATTCTATAGTCAAAGTTTTGATCTGACTCAAAGCTTTTTTGTGCTTTGTTAACCAATATAATAGACAACCATGAAAGCCTTTTTCAATTACCTGCCCGTTATTTATCTACTATTTTTTCTTACCCTTTTGACATAAAAATTAAAAACACACTTTCATTTGATTATTTTTTTGATGTGTCTGATGAAATAAACTGTTATTAAAACAATCAAATATATTTTGTTCCATTTTGTTTTGATAACAATAACTTTTTCTGTTTTTTTTATATAAAAATACATTTTAAAAATTGACATCATTATAATGAAATAATAATAAATTTACATACTTTTAGGAATCTTATTTTCTTTAACGATAGTTACATAGTATATGGATCGACTTGAATTTTTGTAGATTTTCACGCATTTACCTAATGAATGTCAATTAAGTAGGAATTTAATTTGTAAAGTATAAACTCTATGGGAAACTTTGTACGATTCCACATGTTTTGTTATTAATGACCCTGTTTTCGCCTTTCGGCATCCTCAGGCATTCTATCACACGGATGCAATAGAACTAACTTAGCATGCCTGAAGTTGCCGAAAAGTGAACCCCGTTAGTGACAAAATAAGTGGTTTCGTGGATTTTAAACATCCAAATTTGGTATTGAAATTCCATCAAGCACCTTCGGTCGATATCATAAATGATATGGGAATCGATGTTTCGTACAACCTTAATAGTAGTCTTGAGTGGATTTTCGCAGTGAATTTAAATGTTTGAAATTTTTTAATCATGGTCGATTATCAATTTAAACAATACGAAGCTTTAATAAACAAAACAGTTTTTCCTTCAAATTTGTATTTTAAAATCCCGTTTTTAGCAAAACGAGCTTTAATGAGGAATCGGCCTAGGGCAGTAGGCGCGTGGATCACCGAACCTTGCACCTGCTTGTGCTAAGTAATCTGATAACCGCTTAACCCATACTTATCATAACATTTATGAATATAATATTTACATACGTTATACCAGGAAACTACAGATATAACATATACTTTAACTTTATGCTATCAATAATCGTTCAATCTGTATCATAAATAATGATATATATAAATTAATCATTTTAAAGTGCAAAAGAGTGTTTGTATTTTAGGTAAAATAGTTGTCAAATCATTTTTTATAATGAATTCGACTTTTAATCAGCAAGTATAACATATTCACTGATATGCTTTTTTAGCCTGTCTTGTAATAAATGAAATACCATTTTTTTAACATTGTACACTATTTTTGATTTAAAGTAAAATTATATTAAATATATAAATATGTATATATATGTTTAGTAAGTATATTTTTAGGTGGCTTTCTTACTTTTCATTGTGTTTGAGTCAAAGTCCGCCCTAGACCAATACATCAATCAATACCACGTTTGTTTGTCATTTTGATATTAAAATAGTAAAAGGGTACTAATTTGGCTAAATAATTCAGTGAAATATATTTTTTTTACATCATACACAATTATACTTTAATAACAAAACTAAATCTTGAAATTTTTTAAAAATCCCCTCATGGCATATGGTCGTTAATACTGAAGTTTATTTATACTAAACAATCATAAAATTATACTTTTTCCATGAAACGAATACAATGATGTAAAAGGTAGAGAAGGGATTATTTTTATACATACTTCCCACTTTTTAATCTCTGTTAGTAGTAAAACATGGGTTTCACGGTCATGCTGATTTATAAAGTAATTTTGGAAGTAACTTTAAGAAGTGAAATCTATGACACTTAGGCGACGGTATACGACGGTAGACGACAAAAATATGCGCATGCAACATTATATGGCTAATAGAATAAGTGATCGATATGTCACTATACTTTACATATCATATGATAGTTTACACAGTTTTTGGTATTTTGTTTGTAGCGTATGATGATAAAATTGAATAATCTTAGGCAACATTAACATGAAGTTTGAAGTCCTTATGAATGCCGCCGCGGCAGTAAAGTAGCAACAAAAGCTAAATTGTTTTGCGTCCAAATTAATTTCAATATAACGACCTGAATAACGCGGCGGAAAGGTGTGCATGTTAAATTTCGCACGCTTAAGTTTTGAAAAAATAATTTGCCGCGTGAAACAATATATCACATCCATTTAGTGGCACTTACGCACAGCCTGAAACCATGGAGAATGTTTTTAAAGCTATAAAAATCCTGATACGACTTTAAACGCTGGCTTTGTGTCCGTTTTTATAGTAAAATATTGTTTTTCAATATCACACAAGCACACTTATTTTTAAAGGACAAAAAGATTAGAATACCTTACATATTAACGCTTTGCACTTGTAATTTTTTTGGGTAAGGGTAGCCTCAACTCGTAATTAATTTCACGCATTTTCCAGGATTCATAATCAAAACTTAAAATGAAAATAAATCGTATTTTCAACGGATTTTTGTTCAACAAAAAACTTACACAGTGTGCATAAGACTGTCTTATAGTATCTTTATAGAAATGCAATCGTAAAAAGTTTTTAATTTCTATTTTACGAAAGTTTTAATCCAAGTATATGAATTTTTAACATGACATTTTTAAGAGCTTCAAAAAACATTATAGATAAAGAGTTTTTGAAAATTTATTTATTAGTGTGTTATCACCGTTAACATAGTAATGCTTTAAAATCAATTATATTTAAATGATTTTTAACAAAAAAGAGAAATTTTCAGCAGAAAATGATAAAAGTTCTAGCGATTTTTTTATGTCGATGCACGAAGATTGCGATTTTCTCTATCATATTAATTTTAATCATATGATGAAAATATTATCTGCGCGATATATATAATATGATAAACAGCAATAAAAATCAATAAAATGTGATACATAGAAAATATTCAAGCTTAAAGTTTTGGTTCCCCAGTGGGGACATACGAGTAGAACGCTTTTCTTGTTTGGTTCCCCAGAGGGGACATACGAGTGGAAAGGTTTAATACCTGATGCTATGTTATTGGAAGACTACTGCGAAAAGCAAGGTGTGAAATTTGGTGCACAACTATGGGAAAATAAATCTGTAAAAAAATGCAATAAAGATCGCAAGATGACGGCTTTGAAACAGCTGGAAATCAATAGATATCAATTGTCACACGAAATTTTAAACGAACAGACAAATATTAGTCTTTAAATTTAGTTTTTTTGCTAGCACGATAAAAACTAGGTTGTTAAAACAGAAGAGAAGATGTATTGCATATCTTTTCTACACATATTTATAGATAAGCAAATGTACGTTGAAACATAGTTCTGACGATGGGTGAGCCGAAATAGCTACTAGATCTTAAAAAAATGTAGAACTAAAATCCATTTCTATTTTTTCACCGTGTTATAATGGAGTTCTAACAAGTTAATGCCAATTCAATCAATAAATCTCGTCTTCATGTTGGTCGATGCGATTTTCACCCATCGTCTCTATTATATAATATTCTCTTCTATAGATCGTAAACGTAGATGAATATGGATGAAAAAATAATTTGAGTACCTATATGTCTTTATATTTTAATCAAATTTAGAACATTATTTTGATTAGTGTATAGTATAAATAAACAATTTGAGAAGGTCATTAGCGATTTTTTTTCCTTATTTTACTTTCCATATGGACTGCTTACATCTTCTTTTGTGTTCCAACACTATTTTATGTAGATAGTTCTGATGAGGGCATAAGCCGAAATAGCAATCAGTTATATACCATGTAATTTTTTTTCGAACTAAGATACATTGTTTTTTTACCGTGTCACATTGTTGGCTGTTGATAAAATTTAAATAATTATTCCATGATTTATTCAAAATCGTAATAAGCTTGGGCTGAAAATATAAAGATTCACTTGTGCCTTATCTCACTCATGTATATATTTCTGTTGCTGTCCATTGGAGATGTATGGAATTTCAAAAATCCATTTGCCGAAAATCACCCAATTTGTGCAAATCGTTTTGCTAATTTGTGAAACAATTGCGTACCAGCTGCCGCTTTAGGCGCGTCATTAACTGTTTGAGTGGTAATCTATATTCAAAATGTGAAAATTTGGGCTATAATAACTTTTTGTTATTCATTTTATTTCACTAAGTATTTTCTAGCTTATATATGAATATACGAGAAAAATTCAAAATATTTTTTTTCGTCAGTTCGTCAGATCTTCAGTTTTGTTTCATTTGTGTGATAGAATGCCTGAAGATGCCGAAAGGCGAAACCCGGATCGTTGGTGACAAAATATGTAGAGTGTTACAAAGTTGCAACAATTTAATTTTGAAATTGAGATTCCATCAAGCACCTTCAGTCGATATCATAAAAAAAATAATGCGACAATAAAAAAAAATTTGCATTTTCAAACGAATAATATAAATCGATAATATCACTTATAAGTCCCTTACCTAGTTCGATGTAACCATTTATAAAATTGTAGCATTGCAAATAATCAATACGTCTGTTGAATTTTTCGTACATAAATGCACAAAAATGGCAAACTTTTTTTTGAAAATTGCGTTGAGCTTAACACCTATATTGATTGAAATAAAATATAGCATACAAATAATACAATTATATTCGAAACACTTTTTTGCCTATGCAAATAGGGACAATTATAAGAAGTACAGAATGAACTATGAAACAAAAATGAATATGATAGGAGATTGCTATAAATGATGTCGTGAATGTTTGATCTCATTTTCTCGCTTGTAAAATAACGTAAATAAATCTAATACTTACTCTTTAAAGAACTGAAATATCCTAAGTAATCACTTTTAAAGTGTTAACTATCACTTCTTGGTGGAAAGCCATGTAATTAAATATTTTAGTAATATTTTCTCAATATATTTGTGATGATCAGGACCAGCTGATAATGTTTTCAATGAGCGAAACCAGTGTGATGTGATGTTATTATTTAACATATTCTTGCGTAATCACTTTTAGAGTGTTAGTTAACTGCCACTTCTTGATTGGAACGCATGATATTTTAAATAATAAATTTTTGATAATCGCATCAGTTGATAATACTCGTGATGTGCGAAACCGGTCCTGATCAAAATTAAATTATGGAAATAAGTACTAAGAAGTGTATTTATATTATTTAAAATATCCTTACGTAAGTTCATTTCACAGAATTAAAATTTTGTTGATATTTCAATTTTAAAATCTCTCCCAATTATTTACAATAAAAACTGTCAAATTATTGTATATATACACTCGCTGTGTGTAACGTTATATATCAGCGGTTTAGGTGTCATTATTTGTATTAATAAATTATTTCGAATCGATATTATTAATACGTATAAAATAAACGGTTCTAACTTTCTCCTTCATTACGTTGGTACATGTTAACAAGCGTTAATATTTGCTTTTTGCATGTAACCTTAATACGTTTTTACACAAATACAAGTTCGCGTTGATTGAAGTATTAATATTATTAAGCATGATACGTTTCATATTTCCCTTGTCTCATTCATCAAAAGACCCTGCTGCCGAAAATGCAATGTGATATCCCCAACGCCTGGAGCTGGACTTAACGATGCACCAGTACCTTGGTGAGGGTTCCTACCATCTTTCTCCAGCACCTTGATGTCGTTTCCAGATCCCCTCAGGTATTGAAAGGCGTGCCGTGTCGGATCGAAAGAAATGACCATTTAATAATAGTGCCTTATCGCTCACCTGTGTATGATTTTGTTTTTTTAGCGGTCAGCTTTCGAGGATTTTTAGAGGGCGCCTATTTTGATTTTGCGCAGATTTTGGTTGGCTGCACAAACGTTTGATCATGATTTAATTGAAATCAACTAAAAGCAACACGCATAATGTTTCATATTGTTTCAAAATAAACTAGGCTTAAAATAATATTCCGTAATGCACAATTTTAGATGTTTAATAACGATTTTCTTTGTAACACATTTTTAAGCGCATAAATACAACAAATAGCACTTAGTAATTTAATGTTGTAGAGAACTCACTCTACTTATTGGCAATTAACCTTTCCATGAGTAACTAATTAATTTTAGCC
This sequence comes from Himalopsyche japonica, assembly GCA_028555115.1. Taxonomy (NCBI): domain Eukaryota; kingdom Metazoa; phylum Arthropoda; class Insecta; order Trichoptera; family Rhyacophilidae; genus Himalopsyche; species Himalopsyche japonica. Next base: position 2,805,395 of record JAHFWJ010000460.1, read on the forward strand.
GTGCTGTGTAGAGTGAGTTTTTTTACAAAATTTTTCTTTTAATCAAATCATTGTAAAAAAAAATACAACTCACGTTTTTAGGGTTTTATCTTAATAAAATCAATTGCATAATCCATGGATCGCAAACCATTGACAAATAGAACTTGAATATATTATCATAATAATTGTTGACATGTACGACAAATACGTCCATACTCCTTTACAAAAAAAAAACGCGCCGACATACTAGTACGTCCATACTCCTGGAAAGATTAAGAAGCTATCAGTAACAAAGTATAATATTATGTTTTGTGTTACCAATATCTACTTCATTCCATCTAAAGAAATTCTTAATATAAATAAATATCAACGAACAACAGAACGCTCAATTTATTTTGTCGACTATTTTTTTTTAGAATTTATTAAATTTATGTCACCTCCCATTTTGATATTTTCTACAATGACTGGTTATTAAAGGGTTGTAAAAGCTTTCATTTTTTGGAGAAAATAAGTAAAGAGAGAAAGCACTAGGACAGATTAATCAATTTGCTTACTGAATCAAGCACATGAAAACCACAAAGGATGACACGACCGTAACCAGTCGGTTAAAAACTCATTAAGCCAAAACTAGATATATATTTATTAATAATTTAACGATTTAATAACAATGCTACCAAAGTCTTCATTTATACTAAATTATTTTTTAGTTCATTTAAAGAATATATGTTTTAAGAACACACTTTATGACTTTATAACATATAAAACAGGCGCAAAGCAAGAGCAAAGCCTGTCCTATAGCTAAAAACGAAATTAAACCGTTTCTATGCCTGAAGTTTTAGTATGGCCAGATACAGAGGGCCGCGATTTATTTATACATGGAAACTCTTTTTTAAATCGATATTTCAGTGATTATAATACAAAATATGTCAACTGTAAATATAACACTATGATCCTTAGAGATGTCGCTGTGTGGTTGAAATATTCATTTTATTAAAATTTTCGACTTTGTTGAGTTTTAGTATGTCTTAAGTGGACCGTACACATACGCGGATTTTGTATGGCCGGCACTGCGCTCACGGAACAACAGGCCGCATTTACAGGTCTCTGGCAGACATCCGGTTAAATACAAAATGAGAAAAAATCGTTTTTAAAATTTAAAGTCCTATTTTATTTTATATTTTCTCAATGAAACTTTTGCTTATTGTATAATTAGCGAAGCTTTCATTTAGCAAATCAACCGATTTTCCGTGATATTTTTATTACAAAAAGAAATGTACTTTATACGAATAGATTCATTATTATCTCATTACGTTCATAAAATGCTGTGTAATATTATTTAAGTTTAGCTTAGTAAAATATAGTACTTAAAAATTAATACAAATTTTGTGTTGATAGTAAAGTGCAAGTGACACAATGACATGTTATTTTCTTAATATATATTTTTGAATTGTCTTTGAAGTATCAATTTTTGTATGTATCAAATTTTCTCTCACAAAAAAATAACAAATTTTAATGTTCCAATGCACCTTTTCGTATTATTGAAAGGCGGCAAAATTATTGTAAATTTGAAGTTGATGTACCCTTAGGTGATTTGGATAATTTTACATCCGACCATACAGAAATGATTGATTAACTTTTAAAAGCTGGCGCGCTTCTCTTATTAGTACCCTCTGCCTAATAGTTTTATATAATACAGCATTTATCGAATTATATTACGGGCAAAACGTGTAAACTTTAATTATCTCTTAGGATATCAACCATAAGGACATTTTTGAACTCAGTAAGTTAGAAATAATGTAGATTATAATGATTACTTCGGAACAAAAAAAAAAAATGTCATATTTTACAGATTTTAGCACGAGTGAATCTAAAAAAAGCTAATTAAATTTATGTCATAAAACATTCTGTTTTTAATCATTTTACGTAATGATTGATAGCTCTATAACCATAGACAATAATTTTTGGTTGTTTATATATTTTGATTGAAAAAAAAGATCGAACAAATATATATTATATTTTACATTAAGCATTTAAAAAATATGAAGTTCTATGTATTTCATATTTTACGTACTATCTTGGACTGAAAGAAAATGATTTAACATTGGTTAGCTTAAAATAATTAAATATTGTTTTTATCATTTTAGTTTTCAATATGCACTGATTTAAATTAATCGAAATGTTTCCGTATTTTACTATTTTATACTATTAATAAAAACTGACGCTTTGGATAAAACACTTTATATTTATATTACGTGTAAGAGCTTAAAATTCTTTATATCATGATAAGGAAACATAAACTTTGATACAGAATATATATATTTTATGCCACTAATAATAAAGGTGCAAAATTATATAAGTATAATGTAAGGAACATTTTATTAATTACTAATTAAAATCAGATCGACTTCAAATAACTTCAAAATGAAAAAAAGCAATTAATCGCATAGGTATACGGATTTCTTTAAAGTAAATACAAATTTAGTGCACTCAAGAATTAATTGATAATCTTAGTGTAATATAGTTAATATGTTATTGAAGGAAACGCTAACAGTATTGCGTGTCAGGGTACATTCGTTTTGCCCTTGGAGTAAAGCAAAAACATTATTGAAATGCAAATTCATAACACACAAGGCTACATAATTAGCTAAATTAATATTATTAAGCTTGTTCATATATACTCTGATATATTGTATGAATCAAGATTTTTGAATACGTTGTCAATTGTTATTAACTTAAGAATATTTAACCAGTTGTAAATACGGATTTGTAACTTTTTTGACTTGACTTGACTTTTTGAGTTGTTATTTAGTTTTCTTGCTGATAATTTATCTAATAAAAAACATCTTTTGTACTAACATTTCCTGCTGTATTTTTATTTGTATAATTATTTCATTTTTAAATGAAGGGGTTAAATCGCAATTAAAATACTTGTATATCACACTAATTGACCCCTTTGGTTTAATTAACCCTTTGTGGGACTTAGTCATAAGGCAATGTATAGTGTCATTTATTGGCTCCATTCTCAGATTTGATATTTAATCGGTAATTTCTTTAGATATAAAAATCAGTAATTTTTGGCAGTCATCTTAATTTTTTTTTCTTCATATTTTTACTTAAAAATATGTATTATACCTATCCAAAACACGGTTGCAAAGTTGCTGATATTTGCGACTTTATAAAGCTTCATTTAAACCTTTTAAAACTGGTTACATGTTAATCAAAAAAAACTTGATTTTTCTGTCAGAATTAACAATAACATATATTGTACACCGACATCTGTGAAGCGATATAAAAGCGATCAATTATTTATTGTTATATTATTATCGAAAAAAAAAACAGTACTAAAAGTTGTACAAATGATTGCTTTTATTTAATATATCCTGTGATTTGTACGTGAAAAAATAAACAAACATAGGGGCGTTTTGACTTTCACTGTTTATTCAAAGAATGGTCGAGTAAAATATAACCAAGGTAAAACAGTTTATAAAAACCTTTTCTGTTATATCACATTAAAAAAAACACAAGTGAAAGTGTTTTGTTAAGGGTTGATTCAATTTTAGTCTCGTGCTTTGTCCGTAAATTTTAAATGCATCAACATGATATCTTTTGTAGACATAGCATTGTTTACAGATACATGATGCTATATTTTTCTACTGTTTATTTCAAAGATTATTATAATATAAAGCATTAATAAAATTAACTGTTTTACTTTTGTAATTATATCGTAAAAGTGTTGTAAATTATGTTGATAGTAACAGTACACTAAAAGCTCCAAATTCTTACGATACCGTAAATAATATTACTGATGTTTTAAAACAATATTGATTCCTTTTGTGTAATAATATTGCGTACTATATCAACTTTCCTGGAAGTGTAAAAAGTGTGGTAGATACACAATTGAATAGATTTTTTTACAAAAACATACCAGATTCCGAATTAATTTTCACTGTGCACAAAGTAGAAACGTATCAGGTTAAGGAATTTGGAAAATTTTCTACACATTAAGTCAACACAATAAAATACTCCAATAAGGCACGTCAAAAGTAATAACTTTACCCTCCTTCAAATCCGATCCTTTATTTTGTAAAGTCAGCAGCAAACTTGTATTTTTTTATTTCATGCATAAAAAAATTAAATGATTATTAATATTAATTATAAGATTCGTATATTTCTTCATATTTATGGTAAAAAATGTTTAGTTGGAAATATTTTTTTATCGTTGAAAATACAGCATCTGAGCAGTGAATACAAAAGGTAACATGTCTTCATGAACGCTTTTTACGTTTCAATATATTTTATATAACACATGCTTTTGAAGAGAATTTAATGATTTTGTAGTTGTCCAAACGAATAGAGCTAAATAAAACAGTATTTTGAAAAAATGATTTAAGATTTCTTTTACATTATATTTTTGTTATTGTTCGATTATTTAAAGACATTTTCGTATTATAAATTGAGCCCTTTTTTCTGCCTGTTTTTATAAGAATGAAAAATTTTGCAGTGTTTATGATATCGTTGAGTGAAACAAGTCATAATCGTTTTATCATTAAATGTGGAAATAGTTATTTTAATATAATGTCTTTCTATAATGAAATGATTCATGACGTCGTATTTTTTCGTTTTTAGTAAATATTTAATACTATTACAATAGTTAACATTTTGTATTGTATTTTAAAAGAAAAACTATTGCAGAGTGATAAGCTTTGCTATTCTTCTACGAACAAACATTATGATTTCTGAATATTGTCTACTTAAAACAATTGCGATATTAAATAAACAAGTCTTACTTTTTTACTTACATACGTATATGTACTGACATACTTATATTTACATGTACGCCGAAACAAGAAACACCTGTAATTAAACGATGAATATTTTTTTCTGTTAATATAATGTTAACATGCTAGAAAAATAATTTTCGTAAATATAATATAGAATTTAAGGTCGAGACAGAGCCACGCAATAAATAAGTTGATCAAATTATCTCAAAAAAATATCTGAAGCAATTTAAAAAAAAAAATGATCACATCGTGTGACCGGCAAGTTGTCATAGAAATAGAATAGTGACTGTTGAACAAGACGAAAAAGTATCAGGTGTACAGCGGCGCAGGCTTAAATTAAGTGGCCGGTAACATTTTTATCTTTAATAAAGACCTTATTATAAATTGTCTTAAAAAATACCAATCATTTTGGACGAGCCTTAAGTTATTAATTGAACTAGCCAATTTGCCACTTTTGAATCCTTAACAGCAAGCTGTACTTAATTGTAACATATTTCAGACCACGTTTATTTGGTAAACTTTATGCGCTAGCTTTATTATGCGTACAGACAAACGCAAAAAATATAAAAATACAACATATATTGTAGTTCTAAGTGTACTTGTTAATATTGATTGACCGTATACCATATTTTAAAGTCAATAGCAAATAAACAAACGAAATATATTCAATGTAATTAGGATTACTTATGTAGTTACTTATGATCAACTATTATACAAGAATAAAGCAAATTTATAAATATCTTACTAAGCAATCCAACTAGTTCTTTTTAATAAAATGTGACATATATGGTTAAAGATATTTTTTTTAATACACTTATTTTATAATGCAATGATTTTTTTTTATTTTATTCCTAGCAATTGTCAATAAACACTCACCTATTTTCGCTCGCACATAGGAAGTTTTCGCAAATTCGCCGAGAGTAAGTGTGTGTATGTGCTGCGTACAAAAACATAAATTTATACAATTTTTTTACAATGCTTTAAGAAAATTTAGTAAATCAACAATGTGCAATACAAATAGTTCTAAGAAATCAAAAAAATATTTCATAGATCCAAGAAATAATCAATAAATGGGTCCAGCTATAATGGATATGACTTCTTCAGTCTCTATCTATTAGAATTACTTTATCTAAAATTACGAAAAAAACGTATTTGGTATATGATTGCACTAGTTTAGCTTTCCTGGCTTCAGTCACCAAAATTGTCGAATAAATTTCGAAGGCAGCACAACATAGCACAACACACGTGAGAGATGTGAACACGACAGGTAAAGGAGCATGCATGACCGCTTCAACACACACTCGGCTACTGTTTGTTTCACAAACCGGTGGACACATATTTTCATTTCCACCGAGGCATTTGATAGAATCTTTCACATATTTTTACCAAGGCACCGGCAAGAAAAATTAAATATACATTTAATTTTTCTCATCTCAGATAATTCCCGTCATCTGATTCTTATAATTATTATTTTATTCCCGACGTAAAGATACAGCAAATTTTTCATGATTATTGCAAGAGTTTAAGTTAGAAATAATTCGACTGTCAGGTTTTATCCTACTTTTCCTATTTATGTTCATGAAATAACAGATCAACCAAGCAAGTAAGCAAATTTTTTGTTGAAATATTCTTAAAAATCGTCTAATTGAAAAAGTGGTCGATCGCTTTTCATGGCTCCGACTTCAGCCAAAACTCCGCGATTCCACGACTCCGATTCCACAGCTCTGCTTTTTTGACACCCCTATGTTTAAGTTATATCTATAAAATTACAATAAATTACTAAATTTAAATTACTATGGCATTGTAACCCGGGTAGCTATTTTGGCATAATGACATCTTCAGATTTGAGTGATGATATACATCTCACTGTCGATTGTATTTTGATCAATTTCTACAAGAGAAAAGAACATGGACTCCGTTTAAAAATTCAGAATACAATATTGATAGTTCTAAAATATGGCTAAAAGTTTTTAATGCATTTAATTTGAATAGTCTCAAAAATAATAAGCCATGCAAAGGAAAGAAATTGTTGTGTAATAATATTATGAAATTTGAATTGTTGAAACTTTGATATTGAAGTTCAATCAAAAACCTTCAGTCGATACCATAAATTAAAAACGTGATAATTTAACAAAACTGTTTTGTTTATAAATAAGAACAGTTTTTATCTTCGCATTTTATTTGGAACATTGGCGTACTTTTTCCTTGACAACTTTCAGAGTTTGCCAATATTTTCCATCTGCGTCAAACGGTAAAAATTAAATCATATTTCAAATATAAAACGGCATGTGTTGCAATGTTACGCAATTGTATGAGTGTAACATTGTATTACTTTTAAAGGTAATTGATCTTAGGTCTTGAACACTCTTTGGCTTCAGTATTATTAGAAAGTGCGAACAAAAAATTAGTCGCTCGGTCCTAATTTGCGGTGATCCGATATTACAAATGCGCATTAACATCGTGCTTAATGCGCTTGTGGTTTGTTTTGCATAATTTTTGCAGTGCAGTATTCATCTAACGAAAAACCCAACCGTTTGAATAAGATACATGAATAGATATTTATTATTATGTGATCAAAAGATTTCGCTTTTTAGTTTTGGCACCTGTCATTGGCTCAATTTTATTTTAGTGTCGTTATTTGAGTATTATCTTATTGACTGATAACGTTTCAACTCTTGAGATGGCCGATCGCAATGCATTGATATTTGATACTCAATTACAGGTTATCCTCGACTTACGAACGAGATACCTTCCTGAACTTTGGTCGTAAGTCGAATTTCATACAAGTGATATATGAACTTACATAAAAATGACATGTTTGTATTTATTTATATATTTTTATTATTAAATTTATACTTATTGATTAATACAAAATAAAATGTTTACTTCATTAATATTTAAAATGTTTACTCATTTGTACTTATAGAAGTGCAATCCATTGGCTCATCATCAGTATGATAAGGAGAAGAAGTAGTAGTCTTTTAAAAAAAACATATTCAATTTTAGTTGAGTTGTTTGTTGTTTTTTCCCTGTATATTGCAGCGTAATGCAATTTTAAAAAAATGCTGTTTTTTGGTCGTAAGTCAAACCGTCGTAAGTCGAGGACTACCTGTATATGAGTATACAAGTAATTTAATTTTTAAACAAATTAACAGTCTAATCTGTCTCATAATCTACACACACAAACTTGCTTAAAACGATTACTACTGAATTGATTATTTAAGTGGTCAAGGTCGAAAAATCCTTAACATAGCTTTATCGGGAATAAGATAATTTTTTCGATGAAAAATTTTGTATATATCAATAAAGTATGCTCTTGTTTATTATATTCAAGTAAAAAAAAAATTTGCAATAAATTTTTTTATGACACATCACTAATTGAAGACATAAGTTTAATTGTTTTGTTATTATTTTATCAAAAATAAATTGAAATCAATACTGCACGTTGGAAATGTTTGTGGGAGGCAAATAAAAACCATTTCATATTGACTCTTTTTTTTAATGTGATAACAGTATCCTTAGAAACTAAAAATTTGCATAAATACACTGCCATCTATATCTAGCGGGAAAGATAATTTTGGGGTTAGTTTTACGTAAATGTTTTATTGCATTCAAAATGTTTTATATGCAAACACAAATAAAAACCTCTTTTTGATAATAATTTTGACAGCACAAATATTTTTTATATGTTTATTAAGAGCCGCCCCTGATTCATTTTTCACCTCGCACTATTTCGGGGTTTCCATCAGTGGGTAGGATTGCCTACTCAGCGGCGGGTTAACTTTGGCTTTGTTAGAAAGGGACACATTTTTACAGAATGCTTGTGAAAAAAAGAGAGCACCGATTAATTGGTTTCGAGTTTCAGTAGCTGCCAGTCAACCTTGATGTATTGTGAGTTGCCACTGTGCAGAGAAGTACTACCTAAAATATTATTTCGACGCCATTTTTTTTTCTTTTAAAATATTAATACAGAAGTTAAATAATCCCGATAATTGTGTACAGGTACTGTACCGAAACATTGATTTTACCAATACTCTTTTTATTTAGCTATTTCGTGAAATTATGAATTTGTGATTTTATCAGCATAAACATCAACTTAATAAGGTTATATATACTAAATGACAAGTTATTTGGAAAAATGCTTTTAGCCTTTAACAAGTACTATGTACCAAAAATTGCTTAAAATTAAATTTACTTAAAGTCACAAATTAACATTTCAATATATATATAGAATCCTAATTGTAAATATCTCAATGTATTTGATTGGAATAAACGAAAAATTGATTCAACAGTGATTTAAAACAAATCACAGTTAAGATACTGATTGAATTTATTGTTTTTTTTTTTCTCAAATGATAATTATAATAAATGTATTAGTCATGAATTTATTGAATTGATACGACCCTGCAATTCAAAAATAATGTTATTTGTACTCGCATGCGAAGGAAAAACAGTTTACCATTACTCGTAAAAAAATAGTCTGCAATTAAAAAAAGCTGAATAAATGTTCAAAAATACTTGTGTTTCAGCTAGTGACCTCGAAAGCGAGCTTTTCTTTAAATTGTTTCATGTTCAACGTAAAGTTACCTATTCAAGTAAATATTAAATACGAACTAAAATGTACAAACGAAATGCCAACTGGCAGGAAAAAGTTTGTTTGATGAATCACGCATACATATTTTTGACATTCAAATTGTTATAAGTTATAACTGATTGCTTTGTACAGTTGTATTTTAGTATAAGAATACATCGAAATAAGAAAGTTGATCTATTCTAAAAACTGCTTCAATCGAATATTTTTTCCAAGTTCTCTCTTAATATGAAACACAGTATTTTACATCGTAAGCTTTCCAATATTTCTCTATGATCAACATCAGGATAGAGGCTATGAAAAGTATTGGTTAATCGCACTCTCTTTGCCTCGCCCTTAATTTCACGATCGATAAAAATAGTCAAGAGGATAATATTTCAATGGCTTTTGTATAAAAAATGTATATATTAATTTATGCCTTCCATTTTGCGGTATAAACTATAACAGGTTGCATTTTATATAACGGCGATCGATATTTTTGATAGCGTAGTTGTCTAAATAAACAACAATTTTTCTCCATACTGTAAATATATAAAAGTTTTTTTACACAGAAGTATTTTTCGTCAGCTGATTATATAAAAACATTAATCTAAATATCATAAATTTTGTAGGAGAGCCATTCAAACGTTAAATACCTATACTTCAATACATTCAATTACCTATACTTTACTGCTTTTAAGAATACTTTGGCTTAAAGGCGAAAGTCGATTGGAATATCAAAATGATAATTTAATCATTATGACATATTAAAAATTACTGCGGTATCTCAAAAACAAGGTGGAAAAAAAATATTATTTTCAAAATTATAATTGAAATAATAAAACACAATGATCATTGCGAGAATTGCGCTTATTGCGAAACCGGTCCTTTTCTTGGTTAAACAAAATGACACCAATGATACTAAAACTTTTATTATTTAAGTCAAATATAATTCTTTTTCACCAAGAAGTGACAGTTAACACATTAAAAGTAAATTAACTGACTATTTGATGATCAATGCCGTATGTTTTAAATGGCAGATGAAATATTGAATAAGTCAATAGTGACAGGTGACGCAGTTTATTAACCAATAAAAATGGCTACGTTAGGAACATTTACATATTTTTTTAGTAAAACTATATTACGAATTATTTTTTTTTATTTATAAATTTGCCAACCTAAACATTATTCATTTTTGGTGAATCGAGCTATTAAAATATTAGAATTATGGTATTTTGCTTGGTTGAATACTTAAATTATATAAAATAAATCATGAATTCTCTGTTATACGCAAAACTAGAAATTAAATAAGCATTTAGCTGCTACATGCATAAGTAATCTAAAATTTAAATTTTCTTTTTAGGCGTGTAGGCAAGTTTGATTTTTTTTATTTTTTTCGATAAGATAAAAAAATGTACAGAATAATATTTTGGGTATTTTGTTAAAGTATCATCTGCTGAAAATGATCACTAGGTGAAGCCAGAAATCTTGTTTTAATTAATGTAGAGTTTTTAATCTGCTCACATTTATTGGACGAAAATTACTCTTAGTATATATTTAATTTCTTTTTTACATGTTTTGTAATATGGAAAATATTATCAAAGTTTTAATTTTAAAAGACAATAGTATTTACTCGGCTAAGTGAATTGATTCAATAACATTGACAAACTTCGAAGCACTATATTTGAAAATTCTATATATTAAATTCATTATAATTACAAACAACTGATACTTTATTACTATAAATAAAGTGAAGAGGATTTAGAATTATAATATAATATTCTTGATATGCACACATCGCTTAATTTAATATTATCAATCAAATGTACCAGTAGTATCTATGTACATTTACGCAATATCAATACAATTTGATTAATGTTGTTTGATTATTATTGTAACATAACATAAATAACATAATTTGATGTCAATATAAACATCACAAAACTCATTCATTAAAATAATGTATTTTTTACAATTGAAAAATGCTGTTTCTGCATTTACAAGACAACGATTAATTTTAGTATTTTTCACTTAATTTAAAAATTTTCAAACATTATTCATACTGCTTACTATGTGTCAATTCCTGAAGATATCGAAAGACAAAACCCGAGTCGTGAGTAACAAAACGTGTGGAAATGTGAAATTTGTTAAATTTGATATTTAGCTCCATCAAGCACCCTTGGTATTTCTTCACTTAGTTCAATAAAATTTCTAAAATTCCATAAATCCTCGAAATAATTATAAAAAAATTCTTATCTGCTGCTTTATCCATATTTATGATTACAAATTTGTGTTTATAATTTATGATATTGACTGAAGGTGCACAATGGAATTTCAATATCAAATTCGATGTTAAATGCATTAAGATGCCAACCCTGAGTCGCTATTGACAAAAGATGTGAGATCGTACAAAGTTTTAACAATTTAAATTTTATTCCATGACAATCTTCAAGTTTTTATATAAATAAATACATTCAGCGATTATATATTAAAAGGTCCCTAAAATAATTGGGCAAATCCATATTTTATACTACTATAATAACAAATAATATGTTTTATTGCACAATGATAGCCTTCGAAATGAAAGGCCAACTGCATCATGCCCATTTGAACGTTTAACAATCCAATTACGTGCGATTATTATAGATGAGGAATTCTTGGCACAATTATTTCTGATTCTATACATAATTTTAGTGCCACCGAGTACACGCGACGACATTGTTGCGGCCTGTGAGCATGGAGAGAAAATCAAAGCGGTTAATTCCGTTTTGGGGTTAAAAGCTCTACCATAAAACTGGACGCGGACGCATGCGATCCTTGGCTCGGCCGCGGAAATAATAACGAACGCTCGCGATTGCCGCCATGTTTGCTCAACACACGGATGGTTCCATTAGATTTTATTGGTGAATTTAATAGAACCATAACTTTAAAATTCCGTTAAATATAGATATTTTTAAGTAATACCTATTAGTCGTATTGTTAAACTTAATTCATAAAAACACATTTGTCAGCGCATATTAAAATTGATTGAATTAAGACTTCTCTCAGCAAATTATTACTATTCATTGATTGAATTGAAATTTTCTTAGTGGAACTACATTATAACACGGTAAAAAAAATAACAATGTATTTTAGTTCTACAAAAGTTAAAAGACATATAGTTGATAGCTTTTTCGGCTTACGCTTTCATCAGAACTATTTTTATAATACTTCAGATACCAGCTAAATTTTATCGGCTATACAATTTAATTTTTTTTTAAGCAGGTTGTTTATCTATGCTGAAAACTACAAATAAATTGTTCACCATTAATTATTTCATTTAATAGAATAAAAAATCGTTCAGATAAATAATAAACGATAAATTTCTAGCTTATTAATGTTTGAAATGGTATTTTATTGTTGAAGCTAGTTGGCAAAAAGGAATAGATATTTTAGTCACCCTGGAAAATTATGCTATTGTTTGGTCTGTACCTAGTTGAAAAATTATGTACAATACCGATAGAAAATAACGTATAATATAATTCAAGAGTTATACATCCAAATAATGTGCTAATGTAACAGAATTTCATTCTTTACATATTTTCACAATATGAAGAATACTTGTATTATAACGACGAAACATCATTTATTTGTCATTCCTAACAATGAAAATAGTCACTTCCATTCGTTATTTAAGAGTACAGCAAAATAAAAGCGTGAAAATTTTCAATGACCGAGAACATTAACCTTTTAGATTGTATTAAAAACACTGACACAAATCAATTACAGTTATACAAATACATACATTTACGATTTAGCTCAATAAAATTCGACACAGTTCTTATATGATAAAGATAAACTTGAAATTACTAAATGATAAATCAAATATGCAATGTTTTGTCTTCTAGTTTTACTCATCTGATCTCCACGAGTTGCCGTGAGAAAATTTTGTACTCATTTTATGACCAGTACAATTATCATGGAAGCTGTAACACGAATGCTCAAGGGAATCGCTTAGTACTTAGAAGTAATGTTAATATTTTATCTTTTTTATTTAGAACAATAATAGATATTGAGATTTGAAAGAAGTTTTTTAAGACACGAAAAATTATTTATTATTATTAATCTGGGATAGAAACACTGCTCAAAAACAATACTGATACAATATTTATAGTGTCTGAATATAAAAATATGCTTGATTTTGACCCAATACAAGTGGAATAAGAAAGCTATCAATTTCACATTCAAAATTTATTTCACAAGAGTTTCTGCAGGCTTCTTTAATACATATGATCAAATGAGCAAAGCTTACTAAGTGACCAAGTAAATTTAGTCTCTTAAAAATAAAAATGGAATGTTTTATAATAATAAATAAAATTTCGAAAACATTGTCATCGGCTTTTTTAGTTCGTGAATAGCTTTTTACATAAAATGAACATTTAATGTGGTAATATTATATCATTGATTCTGAGCCAATTTGGTAATCGTGCTTTTAGTAAAAGTATTTTTGTTTTCGATCTAATGGATATAATATCTTTGCTCATTAAAAGTTTAATTATATCCAGTGTTTTTTTTTCACTTATAAATGTAATCAGCCGCCGTTTTGAATTAGTTTTATGGTTCATACTTTGGTGTTTTGTAACCGCATAAAACAAACCCATGAATGAAAATAGCACTGCTTGAATGTACAATGAACTTATGTGTAAACAAATCTGTCAAAATATATGTAACTGTGTTTATAATAACAGCACAAAAATATTTTACTTTTGTCAATGAAAGAAAGAAAATTTCGATTGAATATGCATAGTATAAAGTTTCACATTGTTTCTTTGACAGTGTATCAACGACAAAGTTACCTTCATTAGCGATCTTGCCAAGATACACAGAATGTTAAAGGATCTCGCATAAATAATCGTGCAGAGTTTTAGCGTCGCGGGAACAAAAAAGGACGAGATTTTATTAGATGCACTAAACAAAAGTTAAGGCTGTTGGCGCTAAAACGGTAGCGGAGAGAAGTGGCAGCAGGGATGTCAGTCACATCTCGAATGCTGTATACTGGAGGCGACTTGCAACCGGGTGCAGAGAAGCATTGGAAGTAAAAGTTAAGCGAATTCTATTTTGCGAATGAAAAAAATATAAATAAAAGGACCATCCTGGAAACAAAATAACTTTGAATGCTATCACAAAACTATATTGTAAGTATGATAAGATAAATTTCTAACATTTGTTATGCAATAGGGATGTTAATGTGCTCTTTAATCACGTTTATAGCAGGCCGGCCAACGAAAATTAGCGCATACTTAAACACTCAATATCTAACCAAAATTTTATTGTCATTTTTAAAAATAATTTACTATTTTAAATGCACAGTGACATCTCTTAGAAGCACGGCCAAACTTTAGGATACGCCTGATTAACAAGAATTACCGGCCAAAAAATATGTATTTAGTAGGTATTGATTTTTCAGAGGCTGCCAGAACTCCGGGTTCCACCATATTACCTCTATATAACTCCCGGCATTTAAAAGGCTTAAGAAGAGACACATCTCTGTAATTGTATAGCGAAGGAAACGAGATCCATTCTAATAAGATGGATAATAACTATTTATTAATTCTACATATTAAGAAAATAATAACTAAGTTTTTCTCTGTTAGATAATTTTAAATTGTAATCCTGAATAGTATCAGTATGAACTTAATCGAGGATATATTGTCAGTGATATAATTCAGAAAATGAGGCACTTCCTTAGAAAAAAGCTCTTTTATAAGAATATTTTCTCTACGATGTATTTGCTTATAATATGAAGAAATGCTTTCTCCTATATAAATAATAATATGAAAATATTTAAGTTACCTTATATTTATGAACATATATATATATAAATATTCACCGTAATATAGGTAAATTGTTGAATATTATATATTATACTTCTGAATCGCTGTTAAAATGTCTAATATAAATTAATATCCTTCTAATTTTATTATCAAATCATATTAATTATATAATGCACTATGCTAATAATGATAACTGTAGAATGGGATAGAATGAAGAGCACACATAGCTGGCTTGAAAATATGATTCAAAATATTGAATATTTAAATAATAACATTGTATTTTCAACAAAAAATAGGCGCAGTGGGTGGCTTTCAAATCTATTTTATTACTAATAAAAAGTGAATGTACGTTTTCAATGATTGCAATCCATCAAGAGATGGTACTAGCAAATTTTGTAACAATGGTAGTTAAATCAATTTATCTATGAAACGCTCTAACTAACCAATAGCCCTTACAAAAGATGGCGCTTTGATTAATAACATCGTATCATTTTACAGACTATAATAACAAAGAGCCGACATCAAAAAAAACCCAAACCACATCTTACACAATCAAATGAAATGGTCTGATATCACTTCGAATTAGAGATACCGATTTTTTTCAGCGCAACAATTGGAGCGGACGTTTCTTGGAAGAGTTTCGTAGACTGTCCGCTCCTTGAGTCATAATTTGCTCGCACAGGTTCGCGCACGAGATGGCGTGCAACTCGCAGTATGCACACATCCTTCATTAGTTTGCTTCACTGTACTGTGAGGCTGCGTTCCATTGCAGAGATTTCAAATAAAAAATACCTACGTGTTAATGAATCTTAATTATTATTTAAAAATGTTTTTTAAAAACGTAGATAAATTATTAAATGTACAATATTTGTCCACGTTTACTATACGAACCATGATTTGCTTTCTTATTGACATCTTCATGTATTCAAGGTAAAGTTCTGACTACAAAAATACAGAAACAAAAAATAGTTCGACATAACGACGCAAAGTTTTTAGTTTGAAGCGTGCACGCGTTGCATTACCATGGGTTAGCTCAAGTTTTGACAATTTGGGAAGCACTCATCGAGTTGAAAATTTAACAGCATAAAATTTAGTAAAACTAAAATATACATAAATAAAATGTTGGCTAAAATAAGACTTACTGAGAAGCTGACCTGTTTAGTAAGATGATGAATTGGTTCAATATAACATAAATAACAATCTATACTATAATATATTGAATTTCACCAAGAAATCATATAGAAACAGAAAACAAATATTTTACTTTTAATATGAATTATATTGGGTCGCAAATCGTGCATTCAACATACCTTATTGTGCTTTTTCTTCGATGTCAGTCTTTTAAAATAATTATATAATGCATAAAGCCTCAGCTCGACTATTTAAGTTACAAATAATTTTTCAATAACAATTTGAAAGCACTACTCTTATATTCAACTTGAAAGTAGATTTTTAGATTATTAAATAATAAGTGAATGGCTTAATTCATTAAATAATAAATTGATGTATAATTTTAATTCAATCAGAAAAATCTTCATTGAAATGTTTCCCAAAACTAATTGCAACCGAACATGTGTTATATTTATTTAAATACAATGTCTCCCCAACCAGAAGTGATAGTTAACAGTTGAAGAAATATATATATATGTGTATATTGTTTTAGTATCAATGGGAGAATAAATACAGTTTATTTGATATATTAACAGAAAATAGTTTTTATGCGATTTAATGCGGACCGGATTTAAAAATGCTTTATTTTTAAGTTCTAAATTTTATATTAGTCTTTACTGAATTTGGGTAGTATGCCAAAGAAACGTCCGAGTTTGATTGATGGTGAATAATACGTCCTTTTATGTTTTATAGATATTGTTTTATGCACAAATTATATGTATATCGCGCATTTCAATGTTTATTTTTCTTTTAAATCAAGTACAAAGTGGTATTCCAAGTTAAAAAATAAAGCATCTAGCATTTCATTGCCCTACAACATCACTATTGACGTTCAGGGTCAAGAATATTATAAAAGATAATTGATTCAGAATAAAATATTTCATTTAAATTGAATGATAGACATATCAATACCTGTAGTAGCCAAAATTCCAGATAATTCTCGTTGAATATCAGAAAAAATGTATATCAATTACCGTATTATTTTTTGTTGTTTGAAATGGCATCAAACCCTTTCAAGAGTGCTTTTGAGTAGAAAAGTTTGAGCCCATATTGGCACGCGAAATCAATTTAATATCATTTCAAATATTTTTCGGCTCCTGAATTCATTCGCTGAATCTATATTTAAGCGTTTTTTGTGCTATCAATCTTTGAATGATTTTCGTAGAAAACTTTTTGAAAATTTTTCGGCAACCGTTAAAAAATGATTTAATTTTAATGAAGTCCAGACAACTTTTTAAAATTTCTGAAGATCGATGTGGAAACGAATTACAGTAAAAAAAATATAATATTCTTCAGAAAATAGCATAAAACGTAGGTATTTGTCTACATAAATAATTAATACTATAAAATCAGTGGTTAATATAAATTGACCGTTGCTATATAAAACGTAATGTTCCAAATGAGTTCGGTTATCATCTACACTAACATTATACACTAACAATATATATTTCTATTATAATATTATACATTTAAGATTTTCGCTATCGATTATTTCTTACTCAATCACCTAAAATTTTGATTTAACTTAACTGTGAAAAATTAAGCACGATATTGTATTTGAAAATTTTAATTTGCCATCACACTAATCAAATAAATATACGTGTTATTGAAACATTCATTAAATATTACGTTTCTTAGTTTTAATGAACATGTGTATGATATATTTTTATAAAGTTGATTGTTGGACATTGAACAATTTAAAGGGCCATGAAATTTAATACCCAGTATAATTAGTTGGCTAAATTTTAATTTAAGAAATCATTCATTAGTTACCGGAAATTATCATACAGCATATTTGATTTCAATAAAATAGATACAGTGATTATATTAATAAATATGTACAGTTAGATGTTGATATGTTTTGATGAAGAAATGGGTTGACTGTAATGTTGTTTTTTTTTTATAATAAATAATTAAGAATCGATGATAGCAGTTATACTCTAACTTATCTTAGCTTACAAAACTGAATTTATTTAATGATTGTATTGGCATTTACTTGGTAGAACTCGCCAATGCGTAATTTTGATGGATTTTTTTAAATAAATCCTTTCAGCACAATACTTATTCACTATTAAGTCACTTCAAGAAATGCATAAAATCAATGTGCCACATTTTATAATTTATTACCACAATTTGAAACTAGAGTGTTAAACAGAAGAGAAGATGTATTATTTGCCTTTTACACACAACTATATATAGATAGGTAAACGTATGTTTAAACATAATTGTGATGATGGGTAAGTCGAAATAGCGATCAGCTATATATCTTTTTTTTTGAACCGAAATATATTGCTATTTTTTCACCGTATCTTAAAGTTAACGCTTAAAGTTATCTGAAAAAAAAAATATTATCTTTCGACAAATTGTCAGATCTTTTCTTCTTTGCAAGCTTCTTTCAGGTTTCATTCATCACTGGTCCGGTACATACATATGGTTTTGTGAGACAATAATCACTAAAATAATTCAAACCTGAAACAATAATAAAAAACGACAAAACACAAGAGGGAAATATTGTTCTATGACACGCTATCGGTAGGTAAAGTTACGTATGAAAACAAGCTAAAAATTTTGTAAAATTATTACCTATTCATTAGAATAAATCAGTAGCTAATCTTATAAATTATAGAGTGTAATATTCTTTACGAATATTATAATGACTGCCTTCGAGTTATTATTAAGTATACGCTATTTGATTTTCCAACCGTTTATTAATTTAACGATTTCTAAAATATTAAATTACTATCAATCGCGTGCCGTGAAAAATTTTCAACAATCACGTTAGAAAAAAAAACAACGCTTAATATGACTGTTAAAAAACTGCAAACCCTTAAAGAGCTCAATAAAATCTGTTTATTTTTTTTTTCATAATTGTTTATATTCATAACCATAAATAATTTAATAATGTTCCATCCGTGTTTTTTTTTTTAAATCTTTGTGGCTTAGTTCTGTAAGGAAAAATTTTCATTAAAATTACGCAAAAAAAATGTCTCTTACGTTGCTCGTTACGTGATATCGCAATCATTATTTATCTTTTTCTGGCCCACAATTATCAAGGTTTTTTTTAATACACATGCTAGAAATTAGACGAAAAAAATGCATTATTGACAGGAAAACAGATAAGTGAAGATAATGGATATAATTTTTCGTTAATTTATTTTCAATATGTATTCGTAATATAATCAAAGGGCAAACATTTTTTTCAGACTTCAAATGGATAATGTCATAAAAACTTAGTGTATATTGACATCTATCAATGATTTCTTTAAGTAATTATTATTTCAAAGCTTCGTTACTAACACGTTATAGAGTTCTACCATTTTGTTTCGATAACAATCTTTGTTCACAGATGGCAAACGTAAAAATCAAGTAAATATTACTATTTTAATTATTTTGCATAATGAATTTTTTCTCAATTTAAAAATCCCTTTGAAAATGATTGAAGTTATGCGTGCCAAAATTATTTGTTATATACAAATTTAATTTATGAGAATGACACCTGTTTTTTAAAATATCAACTAATGTAAATATTTTGATTGTGATATAAGTTAGACATTTTTTGTGTAGACGTCAGTTATAAACATAACTAAACACAATAGAGAGCAAATACTCTGGGAAATATGTTGTAAGAGGAAGGGAAAGGTGAGCTGAAAAATAATGACATTGACCAATCATTATTTTTTTGACGTCATGACATCTTTGTGTCATTTTTCTAATCGCATTATAAATACTATATTTATGTTACTTTAGTGGTTTGGTTCGGTAAAGTAACGTCATATTTTATTGTAACCAGAAAAAAACTGAAAAACTATTTATTTAAATGGTGTATATTTTAAAAAATCTTATAATCGAATAATAGTTAGTTCCCGATCGAAGTAGATGGGTTTAATGGATAATAAGGGAAAAATGCATCTGGATTTAATATTATGTTTATATATTTTATTGATCTTATCAATCATGGAATATAACAAAAATATATTTAAATTAAGCACCTTATAATATATATTATAAAACGTATAATAATAAGAAAGATTCTTAAAAATAATATAATTATATCATGAAAAAATGATTTTTCAATACAATAATGAAATATCATAATATATATAAATTAAAAATATTTTCAACTAATAAAAATATCAATGACTGCATATGCTTAAGGAATTAATATTTAATATTTAAAAAAAAATCGATGTCAACCCATCGTTTCTGACTAGAAATATAACAAAGAGATTGCCTCTATTTAGTTTCTTTTAAATTATAACATATATATAAATAATAAATGTAATGGATTATTTTTATATATGTAATAATATATACAAAGAGGGTATATTAATTGTGTAATAAATATTTGAGTGCAAGCTATTTTTTACTATAACACATAGATACGTTGTGTATATGAAACTATTTCCTAATGTATGTATTGCTTTATTAATTTATAAATATGCAAACAGGAAATAGTAATACAAAAGATTGGGCCCTTACATATTTTATGTAGATTTTGAAAAGCAAAGTTATTTAATTCATATAGAAAGTTTTTTGCGAAAAAAGTAACCAGTAATTAAATTATTTAGCTATTAATTTTTTTATTTAATTTATTTAGTATTATATTAATAAATGAATGAATTAATAAATATTTACCGTTATTTTACAATTAATTCTTAATATCAAGAAACTGTGAATTAAATATTGGTTATTATTATTAAATTTAAAATTTGATGATAGAATGATTTTTTCTGTCACTGTGAACTTACAGTGTGCCACTGGTTCGATAAAGGAAATCTTGAGAAAAGTTCGATTGCAGAAAAATATACTCATGACGATTTCTTGATACGTTCAAAGGCAAAATGGTATCTCATTTTAGATTGTAATTCAAGTACAATTATAATTATAATCACCTTGAGTTTCCTTGTTTACTAAAAATATTTTCTAAAATCAAAACCGTTTAAGCACAAAAGGTTTGTGCATAATTTGTGACGAAGCAACATGATTCATTCAAATTATAAATTATAAAAAAATAACAGTTTATTACAATTATTGATAATTTTACTTTTATTGTCGGTAATAAAACAAATATTTGCTGCACTTTAATATTGTTTGCACAATGCAAACAGTTTTGCCATGAATCCTATGTCTGGGAATATGTATATTGAAAAAATAAATCAATTTGTTCGATTGATTTACCTCTAATGTTTTAAATAATAAAAAACATTTTTAAGTACTTATTTCCACAATATTTTGCTCGTTGATAGTGCTGGCGTTGAGCGAAACCGGTCCAGGTGGTAAAATGTCTTATGGAAATAAAGAATACAAATGTGTTTATATTATTGAAAATATCATGCCATTCCATCTAGCCATGTGATAGTTAACACCTTAAAATTGGCATCTTTAATGTTTTAATAATAAGTCGTATATATATATATTTCAAAGGTATTATCGATAACCAACATTTACATAAAAATGGCTCCAATGAAACATTTCGTGAGTCCTTTTTCCAGAGTTTTTTTTTTGATAACTTATTAATAAATATTTTTTTTTGTTGATCTTGTTGTGAGTTACTCGAACCAGTGCGCCGCTCCAAGTATCTCTACAGTTCAATTCCCGCCCAAGCAATAAAGATAATATGCCAAATAACTGAAAACAAGCTTATATCACTTAATTTCAGTAGGAATAATACATTGTACATAATTTTATTAGCCTAGATAAAGACGGTTTCCATCATTTAGAAATATGCTTTTTTTATTACAGTGTAAATATATTTTAATTTATAATAATTTTGCTAAATATTTTCCTAACAATGATCAAACGATCAACTAAACAAGTAGTTTAGTGTAAAGGTTTCTTTTATAACATTGATCATGTACAGAAATATTGTTTGTCATACATGTTTAAGCCGAAAGGTATTGGCTATATTGAGCGGAAGCTTTGATTTGGAAACATCGATATGCTTTGGTTTTGTTTTGATGATAATAGGTACATAAATAGACAATAATTTACTTAAATATAGAGGTAAATATCGCTTATGTAAAATATTATCAGACTTAATAAGCCTTTTGAATACATATATATAAATAAATTTAATTGACTAAGAATTGAATAGGTATTTAGACATATTAGTACCAGATAATATATTTTATCAGCATTATATAGTATTGTTTTCTTTCAAGGAGTTATATTGAATAAAGAGATTTTTACTTGTTGGTCATATTTGAATTTTTACTAATTTATCTACTTATTATGAGGGAAATAAAAATAATACAAGTCATTCAGAAAATACTATAAACTATGACTATTTAATTTATTTATTACATCAATATCTACCCGCAATGAATAAATTAAACTTTGAATATAGTTTCTCAACCGGTGGTCCGCGAAGATTTTTGGGTGAGCCGAAACAATTGAATTTATTTTGTATTTTATGGAGTTTTTTACTACTGTCTGTTTTAATATACCTAAGTATTATTATATCAGCATACGGTGTTGAAAAAATAACAACTACATAAATATTTATTATTTCATTCCAACGTTAATGGTCCGCAAAACATTTTAGGATTTTTCAGTGGTCCGCGAATATAAAAATGTTGAGAAACTATGTTATTGAGCATCTTTTTAGACGTTCACAGGCTTTGATCGATTTTTTGAGAGGGTGGTGGTAGAAAAACTCCCCAGGAAAGGACAAGTAGATAGTGTATTGTTCAATTTTAGCTCATTATTAAAGGTCGTGTTTGACTAGAAGAAAGGGGTTCTAACAAAGAGATGAAATATAAAAAGTGCAACAAAGTATTAATAAATTGCCAATTCTATTATTTTATTTAAAATAATACGTGAAAACGCATTATACTATACTAAAGATGAATTTTTCTGAACGGCTTATATTATAGTGTAAGGGAAATTCAAAATTTTTTATAGCAGTGAATTTATACGTAAATGAGAAACGGTGAAAAAACAATTATTTTTTTATCTTGTATGAAGAAGAATTCTTATACAAAATTTTTCTGGAAATATGACCATTTTTTTACGAAACGAATATGTCATACTAAAATTATATCTGCCTTTCAAAACTGTCAGTGAAATTATATTGTAACATAACTATAATATAATCAAATATGTATTTTAAACAGAATAATAATAAAAAAAATTATTTGTTCATTGATAGATGTCACTGTCAAAGAAATTTAAAATTTCCCTTACCATTAAGAATTAAAATACACATACTTTACAAATTCTAAATTTGGCAACACGCAGATATCAATTACATTGATAATGTACAAAGAATTCACGATTAGGCTAATATAAATTGTTCCCCATTTCAATAATTTCTTAAATTGAAAATTTAAGCTAAGACTAAATGATGTAAAAATATCAATTTATCAATATTTTTTTCGATACATACTGGTCAATGACTTTTATCCTTTGGTCACCACACATCGTCTGAGATATTTTCAAAATTACTATTCGCCAATTGCGACTTCGATCGATGCTGTGATATTTTACTCTCAATACCTTTTTTTATTGAAATGACTCGTTTTAAGGAATACCTCTGCGAATAAACCAAAGGATTTAAACACATTTTTGGGCTTAATACTAATAAGTAGACGATATTCATGCGAAATTTAAGCGAATGGTTGGCATATTTATTTATTTAATAATATACGTAAATACATCAACATGGCAGTCGTACATATATCAACTTAATAAATATTCGATATCTTTCTATATGAATATATTATTTTAAAAGGGCTTCATAACACGTAGATAGGTAATCAAGATATTTTTTTAAATCTCGTATTTTTTCTATGAATTTTCTAACCAATTAAAATATTTTTAACCAATAATAGAAACTTTAGAACTAATAGTCCATTTATGTAAATTATTTAATTTTAGCTAAGTGATTATGATGAACAATATAAAAGTTTTGTTCTGATATTACATTCAGATGGAAAAAAGTATTTTGATAGACTACTGATATGAATTAATTTTAATCCATATAAAATGATAGTATTTTAAGAAAATAAAATTAAAAATGTCTTTTAATTACATTTTACGATTTGATCAAACATTTTTGACATTTATAAATATGAATAACCTTTATCATTTTTGTAATATTAGACAGATGATAAGAGAGTTTGTTTATTATTAATTAATAACCACTTCTTATATGATGCATATGTACACCATAAGGTGTCTGTGTAATATTTTTCCTTCCGATTGCAATAAGTCCATCAAATACATTCAGTGAATACAATCTGTTGGTCTTCCAGGACACCATAGTCTAGTATAAGGTTTCATAATGCTTACAATAATTTAACAAAATATCCACTAAACTTAGTTTTGATAAACAAAGACAAAATTTTTAGCTATCGAATTTTCGTACTTTCTTCGAAGTATTTGATTGATTTAAAATTTTAAAATTATCAAGACTGAGAAATTTTAAATCCATACTAATTTATCCGATTTCAACAATGTTCACTTACTTAAGAGTAAGTGCTCAAAGTGCTTTAAGCGAACTGAATAATACTCGATTTACTGATCTTTCAGATTTACTTCAACAATTTTTATTTCTTCATCTCTTGAATCTACCCTTCCATTCTTAACAATATCACTACTACCCTGCATAGGAAGATTCCTATCACTCTCAACGCTCAAGCTTTTTGCAATAGCAGATATGTTTTCCTCGCATACTTTACCGTTCCGCTCTTCTTTTACGTCAGCAGATTTTGGGATGGTTGTCAACTGTATCGTGTCTTCGTCAACGGGTATCCACTCCACAGAAGGGCCATCTTTGTGGTCGACCGCCGTGGTTGGACGGCGGTCGGCGCGGTGTCACATATCCTCAGTTTCTGGCATACAGCGTCGTCTGTCGGTGTCAACGAGTCTGAATGTCTCCAAGAACTCGTTCAAGTCGACTAATCCGTCCTTGTTGATATCCATAAGTCTGCATATGTCCACCAGCTGTTCTTGAGTGATCGGGTTTGGCATATGTTTTCTGAGCAAATTGCAAGCGTCGGAAAATTCTTCAAGAGTAATGTATCCTGTAAGCCAAGTCAAATCTTTTTCGTCACCCATATGATAAAATATATTTTATTCGTATATAATTAATAAAAATCACATATTTCATAAATAATATAAGCGATCAGTAGAGTACGGAAAATCTCAATTTTCTAGATGAAATACAAACATTTTTTTTATTGAATTGGTATTCACTAAGGAAAACTCCATTATAACACGGTGGAAAAAATATCAATGTATTTCAGTTCTATATTTTTTTATAAGATATAGTTGATAGCTATTTCGGCTCACGCCTTCATCAGAACTAGAATAGTTCTAGTAGAGTAGAGAATAGTTGTAGTAGAAAATTTCTGACGAAGGCGTGAGGCGAAATAGCAATCAACTGAATATTTAAAAAAAATTGTAGAAATCATATTGTACATTGCTATTTTTTCCACCGTTATATTTTTTTACATATTAATTGAACACGCAAGAAATTATTTACTAAAAAGCACGAAGTGTTAGTAAATTGATAAATATCCAGAATGACAAAGTCTTAGTCTTTTGAAATATATTTGCGTAATTCAATAACTACACCCAGGTAAGGCGACGTGTTATGAAGCATCCAAGCTCTGAAGTTTTTAAAATGTTTTTTCTGTTTCAGGGTCATAAATGAGACATTTATCGAATATCTCATATATTATCAAAACGCTACGGTCATAAAAACAACACTGTAAGAGGTGGAACTTATCAAGATACAAAAATTGCACTCTCTGACCGATGATATAAGCAATATTTATTTATATAAATAATATACCTGAATTATCCTTGTCAATAATTCTGAAAATTGCTTCCAAGCTGGTTTTGTTTCGGTATAGCGTTTCAACGACGGACGAAGTTCCAGTTTTCTGTGCATCCTTCTGAAAATATGATCAAATCATTCAATTTTCTAAAGATTTATCGAAAACAAAATTCGTAGCAAATTGCTTATCAACATGTTGCATAGGAAGATTTTTATATATTTTTTTCTAATAAAATAGCTTAATTTATCTAATAAGATAAAATTTGTTTAATTTTTTTTAGGGCTTTTTGATATTATAATTTTTTGAGTAAATTAAGAATTAGGATGCCAGTGGTGTAGCTAAGCCTGACAATACAAATGGTTTTCATCACATTTTTTTAAGAGTGTCCACTCGCTAGTTTGAATAGATCCACTGACTAAAATAAACATCAACATTTGTAATGCATAGTTTTAAAATCAATCCGTTTCCATTCTATTCTCAAACTTTTCTTTTAAAAATACCGCTTAAGACACAATTGCTTATCTTTAACACAAACAACAATAATGTATATGCAGAGGTGAAAAATATCGTACTCAATAATCAAACACTTTTGAATCCTTAATTCTAAACACAAGTTATCGGATTGAATCTAAGACTTTTAAACACCTTAAATCCTGACCAGACATTTTCAAATTATAGAAATTTCAATCTATAGTAATATCTTGTTTAACTGTTATTGTTCAAATATTAGCTATAAAGCTTATGATAGTAAAACAATTACTTGTCTAAGCGAATTTCAGTGAAAAAAAGAAAATTTTATGATTATTTTATAAAGCTCAGCGTTGCTCCATAATTTGTTAACCTCTGGTTTAAGACAGTAATGCTTTGTAAAATGTGGGTCAAGCTGACCTTTATTAATTCATATCGAAAAAAATGGAATGTTATTCTTTTGCTTACTATAATAATATTATTTTAGCCTGTGAAAAAATATTTGATTTCATATATCTGATTTTGCTAGTTGATAGTCGACGCGGTTGGAAATACAGCCGGATCAAAGAATTTATAAAACAAACAGGCTTTTAAAAACACGAGAGATAATCCTGTTTTTTTTACGTAGGTATTCCCAGTGGCAGCTTTGAAGGAGATAAATAATATAAAATGCCACTCCAAATATCGAAGTCTACCGAAGTAAATTCTATTTCAAAATCCTTATACATATTCTGAAAATGTCGCCGGTATTCTACATGCGGAGCTGGGAATATATATACATTATTTACGTATTTTAAGTGTCTGGAAAAATGGGATTTTACGGCCAAAATTTATGGGAATAGTCGAAAGCTCGTGGGAATATTGTATATTATGTGAATGACTAAATAATTTCTTAAATAAAACGTTCACATGAAACATCAATGTGTAACATATATAATGTAGCTACGTCAAATTCAAAGACTTTTTAAAACACAAACCAATAGTTTTAACCAATTTTTAGTTCAACACTACGCTATAATTGTTTTTTTTTCTGAATTTACTGTCGCTTGCATAATATTTACAACTGCGAAAATAAGTTTGCAATCTTCCAGGAAATCATGTTTACAACTTGGTTAAAAAGCTTCATGTAAGTAGTTTTTCGGCCGCTTATCGACAATTTTATTCTTTGATATCGAAAATTTTTAAATAATGATATAAAATAATGCCGAATGTAATATAGTAAAATAAATCTGTAATTGAGTATTTTATTCTCATCTTGTATAACTCCTACCTTATTATAAATTATGTTTACTTTTTATTGAAATGTGTCAATTTGATATTGAATAATAATTGAATACAAATTGCAAAATGCGTGCTTATAAAATTGGCGAGCCTCTTAAGCCTACTATTTTACCTACCCCTCAAATTTTTCCATATCTACGACACAAACCTTCCATGATTCGTTACATCCCTTTATCACTCACAAAGCGGACGGGAAGTCTAATAATTGACCCTTTCATAACAAGCTCGCGGATTATTATTCACCATTGAACAATTTTCCAGTGAAATAATTGTATTGAACAAAATGAATTCGCCAAAGTGTTAAAGTGGCCTTGTTAAGAGTTGATCAAAAGGGCTCACCAAATTTGTTTGCAAAAGTTGTTACGGTTATGCTAACTAAATGTATGAAAATTTGACTACTTAAATTCATAGTACTAATGCTTAAGGCAGTGCTATAATAAAATACGATGATAAATATAATCACTTATATCCGTTTTGTTCTTTAAATTTAATATTCCAAAGTGATTCAAATAAACATTTTATAATGCATAGCTTATGAAAGTAATTATAAACTACCTGCTTTCAGTTTCTGCTCTTTTTGGAGTCATCGAACACTTTTTATACATTTTTTAAAATTTGTACATATCAAATTCTCACTGAGAAATTACTTTGTAGATCATAAACAGACAAATAGAGACTAACTAAAAAACGTGAGGAGTATCACTTCTAATGTGTTGGAACATTTAATTACACGTGTCTTGAACTAATCAAAATGTTTATAAGCCTCTCCTTTTTAATATTTACTACCATCTTTAATGTTGTCATCATAAAGCAATAGTGAGGAAAAATAAATAATTATGTTGAAATTTTGTACTATAGTCAAAAAGAAAACACAAACACTGAAAATGCCCATATCATCAAAAATAAAACATATATAATATAAAGGTACATAGATTATAAAAATTTCCCTCATGATTGTAATTTAGTATGAAACAAATTTATATTTTACAATTACTTCCTGATAAATATCACAACGATTTGTCGTACAAGATAAGTGACCGCTAATATTTATTATTGATAAACAGATCAATTTTTCGACGTTTAAATAACGCGAGTGGGAGGGACAATAAATACCCGTGCAAAGAAAATGTTTTTCAAAAATAATTATTATCCAATTCTCAACTACAAAAGCTATTGATTGTTCCGTTTTTTTTGCATGAAGAAATATTCTGTGACCGTTTGGCCACTTAATTCTTGTTTGTAAGCTTTTTGCAGGAGTCATTTGCTATGAAGAGAAACATTTTTTAATCTTTAATGAATGTATAACATTAATGCTTAAGCAAATAAGCCTGGCAATTTCTAATTGACGGTTAATTTGTACAATGAGATTACTTCTTGAAGTCTTTTATTTCATTACCTTTATACTAAAAAATATTTTATTAAGAAAAATAAATGAGAGATTTTATAGTCCAGAAGAAAAACTTCTATGAAAATGTGTTAAATTTTATATCTTGCTATACTACTATCCAGTTTAACATGCGTGTGGCTGTGTGTGTGCCTGTGTGCACGCGTATGCATGAGTGAATGTAATGCGTATGGTGTCCGCATGAACTGCACTCATTGTGGGTTCCTAGGCTCAGCTGCGACCTAATGTTGTCAACAATGACACAACAATTACAACAAGTTAAATCTATATATGAGAGATGGAGGAGACCTGAAGAGCTCTGATGCTGACGCGTCATAGATCTTAACGCTCCATGAATTTGATATCCCAAAAAAAAAAAAAAAAATCCAGTTTAACATGGAATTAATATTCGTCTTTATCAATTTTACATTTCTATTGATATTTAATTTGTTAAATGATTTCATATGGAAATTAAATAATTCAACCTAAGTGTGCACGCACTTTCAAACTCGCAGACACATTTTTGTTCAATTAGCTAATGGACTATTTTAATCGAAAACGATCAGCTATGTTCGACAAACGACTGTTATAAAATAATGTATGAATTTTAATTCGTTTGACATACATTCTTAAAAATTAATAAATTTGTTTTGAAACGTTTACTTGTTTACCCATTAACATAATCCTAATGAAATTGTAAAAAAAATCTTAAGATATGGGGAAGTAATATGAAATTCAAAAAAATCTCTCGAATTGAAGTATACAGATATGTAACACTTTGGTGTATAATGTATAACCGGACGCAATAAACGGTCAGTTAAATTTTAACACAGCAAGTCAGTTACTTTATACTCTGTACACTCGTAAAGTGAATGATAATTAATAGCACCCCATCTTAATCCGTTTATTACGCAACGCCCACGTCCGTAGGCGTCTCTAAAAAGCTACCACCCACAAAGCTTTAGTTGATTTCGTTTACGGCGCCGCTTTTTTTAATTAACATTTTGCTTAGCGTCGTAGCGCTGCATCAAAATGAGACATTTAAAAATTCAATTAATCCCCAAGGTAGAAAAGTTGTGGAGGACCTTAGTGACTGATAAAAATCCAATTGAAATGAAATCGCTTCCAAGAAAATACTCACTAAATGATTTCATTACCGAGAAAATACACCGTTCCGTGGGTTTCAAACAGTTTATTAAATGCAGAAAGATGCAATGATCAAAAGAAATATAACACAAAGAGATGGAAAATTTTCACTTTGTTGTAAGTTTCTCTTCTTGATAATAACTCAAACGTAAACAAAAAAAGATATTTTGGTCTGATAAGCTTATACTATTTAAAAAAAAAATATATCCAGAATCCAACAAGTTCAAAAACTATGCTAGCAGATAAAAGCCTATAAATGCTTTATAAGACGGAAAAGAATAAGAAAAAAGTCATCAATTAGGAAGTTTTACTTTTGTATGACGGTAGCCGTTACTTTTTACTGGTTATGTAAGTATACAGCAAATACAAAATTGTATATAATAATATCTTCAGAACTAGAAGAAGATTATTAATTGGATAAAATGTAATACAGATTGTATTAAGCTAACTATGATCGTCAAAATATTTTATTATATTGCGATTGATTTCGAATCAATTAAAAGGTTGACTAGTTAAATTTCAAAAAATTTTACGACTGTCATATGTGAAACATGAGAAATATTTTGTACGATATTAATTTAAATGCTCTCTATTAAGTATACACAATATTTAATGATAAAAATAAAGGAGACACAAGATTTTCAAAACACAAAAGAAATTTAACATTATCATACCATCAAGTCTGCATTGGCTCCATCGAAAGTGTCCATGTATCTCACTCTACCAGTTTCTGGATCAGCTCGAACCAATTTGTCTCGCAGCATTCGCCAAGGAAGGCCCAGCATGGTCGCGGCCTCCATCGATGAGCACCATTCCGTCACCGTAATATAACCTGTAATATTGATATTTAAAAAATTTAATCTAAAAATTCAATAATATTATTACTAAATGCAATAATTATCTCATTAGTTGGTTGATAAAATATAGACAAGATTGTTAATGTGGCGATGATGTATCGAATGATAACACTGTCTAGAAATGACCAATTACTCAAGTTGTTCACAGTAAGAGATAATATAATTTTTATTAACAATGTTTTTTTTTCGTCATATAACTTTTACAATTTCTCTCCACATATTTCAGGCAAAGATTAAAAAGCAGGGGATAAAAACATTACAAAATATTGTCTTACTGTTAGTTATTGGCGGGAAAATATTGCATGTTCTATTTCCAGTATATAATAAGACTATAAAGAAAGTAGAAGGCCTATAAAATACACAGAATTACAAAAATAAATGTAATATAATAACGTACAATAGGTCCTAAAAATTACCGAAATACATTGTTAAAGTGTGTGTATTTGCATATAAAATGCATTATTTTTCTCTTTTCACCATCAGTATATACACGCAAACTGGGTTTTTTTAAGTTTTATTTAAAAACTCTATTTTTGTGATTACGGTACGACTTTATTTATCCAGTTTTCTAACACCTTGACTAGAATTTTTAATAATATGTCCACCTTCAAAAAGAAAGTAAAATAATTGACTCATATGTTGTAGTCTAAATTGAAATTGTCAATGAAAGAAAAATCTTACAGTATAAGTCGGAGTATGACAGTAAAAAAGTTTCCGATGTATTGGTAATATTGGTACACACATACCGAACGTTTGTTTTGAACCTTAACTCTGATGCTTGAGCAAACTTGTATTGTTTACTTCGAACTCATCAAGACTTGGGAGAGCCATTTCACGACCAACATTTGATTAGCTCGCAAGTTTGCGGTGGTTAATTAAATTACGAACATATCACAATATATTAGTTGTATAATATCGCACTTGTTTGGAACGTTTCTGGCCGAACTCACTCCCAAGAGTTTAGATTATAATTAGTACTATCAATAGAATGTCAGCATGCGATTCGTATTATTAAATAGGTATTAGATTTGTTTGAGCGACAGTGTAACTTACCAGAATCCATCCGTAATGTTGGATTTTAGTATGAGCTGAACATTTCATTCAATATCGAAATTCTATCTTAGCATTGTCGTCGATTATAATGTTGATCGAATGTATTAATATTTAATTATAAAAGTAATAACTTTTTTCAATTTATTTAAATTATATTTATATTTATATAAATACTATATAGTATTTTAATGAACACCGTTGGTATTTAAATAAAAAAATAACATAATTTTTAGCTTTACTGACATTTTTGCTGACTTTCAGGCACAATAAGATTTATTTCATAACACTGAAATAACTTGTTTCATTTGATAGAACCTATTGCAAAGCGATAAGATATCATTTTTATGAAATTTAACTAATATTTAAATTTAAATAATAAAACTATAATGATAACGTCGATAGTTGTTTTGGCATCACACAATTGCCCAAAAAGAGAATTAAATTCTGACGATGAGATAAATCCAAAATTGATAATATATGACTGACATTGTACTTAAAAAAGAATAGTACGATAACCTTATGAAATATGATCTAACTACGATAGATGATAGTAAAATTTCAGCTCGCGAAGAGTTTTAACTGTCGATGTATGACTTGAGGCAATTGAAATCAGAAACAAAATTAAAATGTAAAGGCGTTATTGCAACGTTTTAGTAAAAATATGAAGGACAAAAAGTCGGTTCCGTTATAGCTGTAGAGCCTGATGATTGCTTCGTAGAATGTTACTTATTCAAATGTAGTTCAAACGGAAATATTTTCATGAACATGTTGACACCTTGTTTTAATTAAGATTACTGTCTTAAATAATGTTTGCAAATGTTCTATTTCCAATTGTTTACGCCGTGTGCATTTTGTTTAATTACATATCTATGCAGTGAAAATACGTTTACATTCTCGCTCTCTAAATGAGTGACGATATAATTAATATTTTAATTAAATTTGAAACGATAACAAAAATATTTTTTAAAAACTCATTAGTATAGTAATCGAGTTACCCTTAATTAACTAACTAATTAAGGGCATTTTTGTTCTAAAAAAGCAAAAGTCAATTTAAGATACTTTTTCATATTCAATTTTTAAAAGACTAGACATTTTTGAGTTATCTTATAACATATTTTTTTGCTGAGTGACTTTTGGGAAATAAATTTTCTTAGCCTGAACTCAAGTTATTAAATTCAAAAAATTATGTGATAACACATTTACGTGCATATTGTATATTATATCCAGTGCATTTTACACAAGTTATTATTTTATTTAATTTCTTTACTTATATTTATTACTATAAATATATTCAATGATCTCATTTGTTTGAATCTAAAATGAGACATAAAGTAAAGCAGTAATATTTGTTAAAAAAGTATAACTACGATATTAAAATGAAATTCTCGTTTATTATCTGAGAAATGGTCATATATTAGCTAAGATTACGATTCTTTTGTTGCCTTTTGTGCTTATGGAAATAACACGACATTGAGCCTTCTCAATGGCACTAAACTTACCGCTGATTTGAATAAGAACCTTCGCAAAACTTTCCCGGCGTCTGTTTTTAAATTGCTTCCTCATGGATAAAGAGCTCGAAACTTTATTTATCACAGGTGATTGATGATTAATGGAAAAATATCTGTTTTGAACGGCAAAACTTCAATCTATTTTCGATGTCTTTAAATCAATTTAAAAATCAGCTATTTACAAATATATATATTGATTATAATGTTACCTATACACATGAAGGCATTAAATTAGAATTATAAAATGATTAAAGTTATTCATGATTATTTAAGTTGCATTTTCTTAAGTTCATGGAAATATTTTTCAGTTCCACACAGTCAGTGACAAAACTTGTGAATTTGAGCATACATCAAACCAATAGATGACATATAACGACTTTTACGACTTGATTATAGCAGTTAGCAAAGTACCAACTAAAAAAATGTGATTAATTTGTCACGAAAATAATACGAATTAAATCCAATCAATAAATTGTACCCTAATTAGATTAATATAAAAATAATAAGGCGAATGAAATTCGTAATGTTTTTTTTTATTTAAATATATACGCTATTAAACTTAAAAAAGCAATTCAGAATAAACAATTGTTGAAAGCTTTTGCGTCAGTGGTCAGTGGCAAAAAAAATTGATGACGAACTTGATTCATCACAAAGCTTTCGTGGTTCGATTTATGCTTTCGTGCAATGAAATAATATTACCCACGTGCCGACAAACGGTTTTGGTTTTCAAATAATTCGTGCCCTATTTTATTGAATCGTATTTTCTTTCGCGCTTTTAATACTTGGCCCAATAATAATGGCAGACATTAGACACACTAAAGTCTCCGAAGACATCAAAATGTTGTGCAAATAACGAAAAAGTTTTATTTTCATAACGGAAAACTTGTCGAAAACACGAAAGGCACTTTTATTCAAACACAAAAAATGAAATATGTGTAAAATAACCATTTGATATAGCGATATACTTGTGGTAGGTTTTAAATTGTGAAAAAGTGCCAAAGATCAAAAATGTATATTAGTCAAACGAAAAAAACTATTTTTATGATATAATACACATATTTAGTAAAAAATTTTCTGTGCAATACGATATTTATCAATTTAAAACGAATAATCATTTAAATGAATCAGTAAATGTTTTTTTTAAATCATATCTAAACAATGAAATACATAACTTTAATTATTTTTTAATACTGTGACTAAATGCAATCTTACTCAAGGAAAGAGAACATTACAAACACCCACATGGAAAAAAATATATTTGCATTTGAAAATTTTTATCCTTTTTTATTATTGATGCTGTTTCCTCCAGAATCAAATTGAATAAATTCATCAAGTTTTTTTACGAACCTTTTCATCAAATTAAGCAAGTTCATGAGTTTCAATTTACTATGAATTTATGTTTTGAAAAAGTGTTATTTAACTAACGCGACACAATTTTCATTTCTTTGCAAAACTTTACCGTTGTGAAAGAGAGGCCAATTTGCTGAAAAGTTTTCATAAAAGAGTTTCCGTTGCGTGAGCCGCAGGTGTTGAACCATTTTCTACTAATCATTGTTCCACTATGAACGAAATAACTTCAATTTAGACGATCGTGCTGCTACCATTTCTGCTAGCAGACAACGTTTATTTATTTTAAAGTTTTGATAAAATGATTCATTGTAGACCATTATGGTTGGCCTAGCCATTCAGCTGATTTTCGTTTTGATCTTACTATTGATACAAATGAAAATTCTTTGCAGATATTTTAAGGATAACCAACTCCTAAGCCTATTATCTTTAATCTAGGGTCTTAAAATACTATTTCAATAAATGGTTAGAAAAAAATTAACGTTTAAAATTTTTAAATAAATCAAGAAAAATTTCATTTAAGGTTGAGTGTGGATGCAAATAGTGACATGTCCAAATGGAATAAAAATGTCGAATAATATATGTCTTAACTAAAATTTATTTTATACGTCAATTAAAAGCCCGCTTAATAGGGCACCGGTGATGTGTTTTAACAGAGATCTCTTAATGTTGTTAATAAATTTGTTCATCTTAAAAATAATATGTAACTATTTTTTATGAGTATAGGAAACATTAGCATATAAGAAAGATTTATAGATAATATAATTATAGCTCCATTTTACAGTTGTTATCCTAAAATCAAGTCAGTTTTTTTAAAATTTCAAATGTATGATTACTGTTGTCCGAAATATCGATAGCCAAACGTAGCAAGTGTTTAATGTTTATGACAAAAATGACAAAATATGATTAAATAAAACTATATGATTATTCTGTCTTATTAATTAAAACGTACGCTATTATTTTGGGCTTACACTGTTTTATGATACTTTTTTTTGATAATTTTTGATACATTACTGTTATAGAATCCTTGAAGCCTTACTATGGTAATGATTTCAAAAATTAGAAAAATTACAACTTTATAAAACTCTAATTCATCGAAAGTCCTATTCTGTTTTAAGTTGCTAGTTTTTTTTGCACGAATCACAACCACTAAGAATAAAAATGCAATATAATTAAACCGTAGCTAACTGTTTATAAATCATCTTTTTCAAAATAGCATTATTTTACCAAACACACTCACAAAATATTCTCATTACAAAATAAAAATGATGAATTGCTGTATCAAATTTTTTAAATTGAAAAGTTCTTTCTCCGTAAAATTTTAATATGATTCATAAAGAATTCGTTATAAGAAATTAATAATCACTTTTGCTGATTTATATTTAACCCAAAACAACTATTAGGCTAAAATTTTATGCAACAGATTGCTCGTTTATGTTCATATTTATAAAAACTGAAAATAACATAAAATCGCTAATATCAAAGGTTATAAGTTACGAGCAGTGGATAAAAAACTAAAAAGGGAATACAAATTCTGAATCTTAGAATATGCTCTAGCGGAAAATTCTTCATTTTGGCTTTCGTGAACTTTCTTCATAAAAAATTGTGATGATTTATAACACTCTTGGGTCGCGTGGGATGTTGTTTAACATTTTTCCTTAAGATATTGCCATCAGAAAATTTAAAAGAAAGAAAAAAGGTAGACAAAAAAGTCCTCCAAACGTATTCTCGAGGTATTCAAATTACGTTATAATGTGCCAAAATGTCATCTCAATAAAATAGCTTTTAATATTTTTTTACTCTGAAGAGTCGTTTTATTTTATATATTAAATATAGGTCCGCATTTTTATACTAATATATTACAATAATGGATGTAAAGTAATTAAATTAACGGCCATTTAGTTGAGTAATTAACGCTTATGGAAACTCTTTCTATTCGGTTGCGGTGTCAGCGGATTGGAATCCTCGTAAAGACAATTTCATTAATTGGATTTTCAATCGATTTATGGATGTTTATAATTCCTGATACCTATTTATGCATACGTTTTTAAAAAACGGATCGCGTAAAAAAAACATTATCAATATAAGTAATATCTTAGATTCGTCCTTCGAGCCTTACTCTAAAAAAAAAACAGAATAATAGCCACTTCTCGTACAACAACTTCTGCTGAGATGCTTCACTACGATGTTTTGAATATAGTTTAATAGATTATAACGATTAATGCTTTCAAAGAAGCTATTATTTTATTAAAAAAAAAACTTTATGCCGCTAAAATAATACCAACATCTAAGCAATCAAAACTCAGCCGAGAATCGGTACTCCGCAAGAAATTAAATTCAAACGACATCAATGCAAATAATATTTTGTAACCATTAATTAAATATTAGTGGAAGTACTAAATGAACGTTTAAAATTATATTAACTAAGTTTTATTTAAAATTCTGCTCCAAAAAATGTAAAAACACCATTTATAACATACATAATAAATATTAACTCTTTATATAGATACCTATTTGTAATTTTATATTGCATAGTCATCACAGTGAAAAATATATTTATCTTTACGATTTACATAACCGAGTGGCACGGGTTTGAACTGGAACATTGTGTCTAAAACAGACTCAATGCGGGTCATAACAATTGAATGCATTAACTTCGTACTATTTTGTACGTTGCATGCTAATTTTCACAATCTATTTTCAGTTGGTGGCTTTGTTTGACATGTTTGACATATACAATATGTGAAAACTAAGTTGGTTTTTCCACATGCGATGCATTATTTATAGGTAAAATTTAACTATGCAAAAGTGATTCAAAATAAACTTTTGGGATCAAATAAGTTCTTCTATAGCAATAATTTTAAACAAACATTAATAAAATTATTTCTATCACATACACGAATCCTTATAAAAACCATATCACGGAATTTTTGTGGTATTTGGATATAAGGAAATTTTTATTAATTTATGCGAGGATTCATTTGTTTAATAAGATGTTTTATGTTCTGTATTTTGAGTCGATAAATTATATCATACAAAAAAAACTTTCGAAATTTACGATAGTGTTTTTTTTGTTGATATTCATAAAATTGTTAATTTGGTTTGCAAGGATCAAAGCTATCAACAGTATGACTTGAAAATAGTGTGTGATACTACGATACAATCATAAGTATCAGATAATTTAGGTCAGGGGCATATGTACTTAGATACAGCTATACGCAAAAGAAATTTAACATTTATGCACAGTAATCTCGGAATTTTAAAAAGCAGCTACCTTATTACTAATTATATAGTTTTCACATTATTGCAATTTTCGATTTTTATTATAAGCCAAAATAAAGTAAAATCTTTATATGGTTTTTTTTCTGAGACTAAAATTATGCAATTTAAAATTATTTCAATTATTTTAATGACAATTCATAACAATATTTTAAATAATAAATCGCTAGCACTGAAAGACATCGTCAGAATTTAGTTGATAATGCTCGCGATTAGCGGAACCGGTCCTGATCAAATAATATTTTGTGAAAATAAGTAATAAAAATGTGTTTTTATTATTTAAAATATCATGCCTTTCCACCAAGAAGTGACAGTTAACACCTTAAAAGTGATTACAATATTTCATTAAAAAAATTGGAGAAGACTGTTTTATTTTCAAAATATAAACGCTTTACAAACTGATTAAATCAGGGAAATTGCATTTTTTAATTGTGTCAAGTTGCTTATAAAAATATGCTTAGGGTATATTAAAAGAAAATCATACGATGAATGTCTCTTTTAGAAAGCTTGTGTAATGTGATTACGAATTCAATTATTAAGAGATACCGTAAATAAATCTATAAATATAAATATTTTTTGACACGGATAATCAATTAAATACAAAAACACCTGTGAAATATTTAGAAGTTTTATCTTTTGCTCTATCAACCAAACAATGTGAATAAGCCACTAATAATAAGTTGATTTATTACATTAAAATCATCTCGCTAAGCGACATAAATTCGTAGAAGTCTAATGAATGATCCCAATCTTGAAAATAATGAAAAAAATGATCGTCATGGTAGAGCGATTTTAGTTAACGTCCGGAAAAGTTCAGGGATTGTTTTCTATTTAATTAGTACTTTATTCGTCGCTCACCTAGAGTAAATTGGATTTCGGATGGCCCGCTCAGATCAAATTACCCCCATGACTCGGCACGCGGGTCTGAAGCTAATGCTCTTCAAGTGCTTTTTCGTGGGACGAAATTACTCTCTTTCGTGAATGAAAAAACATTTCTGTATACATGTAGCTTTGATTACCAGTAACAATTCGATTGCCGTTTTAGTTTGCTTTTCAATAACATTTAAAATGAATAAAAAACGCCCTAACCATAACCATAACAATCTCAAAAGAACAATATTTTTTTTGTAAATTGACTGAAAATTGACACTAATATATGGGTGTATTATATTTTAAATATTTTGAATTTAAATCATACCTTTTTATCTTTGGCGTAATAAAGAAGAGTAATACGATATATAAAGCATGACAGTATCAGAAGCGAGTTCATTTTTTATATATTGTATATATTATGACTATCATTTGCACACAAATATTTATTTTTACAAATACACATTTTTTCAAATATCTCCAAAAATCATTTGTCATCTGTTAGTTTCTATGCTCGCAAAAAACTCGGCAACTTTTGAATTACGCAATGATAGAATGATTAACTTGAATATGTAGAATTTAATTTGATAACACCTTGGAAAGATAAACGTAAACGTATTGTTATACAATGAGTAAACTATAAGTTTCACCAATTTTCATGAAATAATATTTTTTCAATGATTTTATAATACGTTACACGTTCATAATAATGTTATTGGTGAAATAATATTCAGTCAAGTTAAAAGCAAATACAGTTATAAAATATTAATATTATAAAATACATAATGCATATATTCGTTGCTGAAAACGTGAGGTAAAAATTCCTTTGAACAGTATTACCAATAAATCTTTAAAAGAAATATTTTTAAAAAAGTTCTTACATAGAAATGAAAAATACAGATGAATGAATGCACACAGTGCAAGACGTGAATCTAGCATAGAAAAGCAAACCAAATAAACGTTGTATAGTTAAGCTGTTTACATACAAAATGCTTTGAATGATTATCATAGCTGAGTGAATTTATTCCATAATCACAAAATGGCTGATATGTTAAAGGAAATTCACGTGCATAACGAACACTAAAGGCGTATGCGTTCTACTATCTGAAATAGGAATATTTATTTTCAATATATCAACGATATCCGCTCCAAATGAAATTTATATGGCCTTTTAATGAAAGCATGCCAACAACAGTTTTTTTAAAGTTCGGATTCGAAGACAATAGGGATGTTAACATTGGAACTTGGACAGTACAAGTATTGTTCTAATTGATCTTGCTGAGTTGTATTATACAGATACAATGGATGATTGGATCATTAATAATTGCATCCTCTAAACCTGGAAGATTATTGATCAAAGGATTTTTTTATAATTAAAACTGTAACATTATCGTACCGCTACTAAAAGCTTAGATTCAGTGGCCGAATCTATTAAATTTTGAAAAAATAAATAATGAAATATAAATAGCAATGGTGACTTAGCTGAGTTCAAAAAAATTTATATTAGATATCCATTTTATTTCTTGTGTCTCGGTTTACCAAGCAAAACGTTATTAATATAAACAATCAAAATTAACTCATAAGTAACTTTGTATACTCACCAAAAAAATATACTCATTCATAACCATGTTATAAAAGCTCAATTAAACATCAAATGCCATAACCAACAGCACATGATTTTGAACAAACTAAAAGAGGTAAAAAATCTTATATTATATAAAAAAAAATACATTCAAATTACCCGGTGAAAAAATAGCAATGTTTTCTAGTTCTAAAGAAAAAATATTAGGTATATAGTTGATAACTATTTTGGCTTACGCCCTCCAAGTGAATAGCGATTAAATCATTATATAAAAATCCATTCATATTCATAAAATGTAATAAGGCGATACCAGAAAATCAGTTATGCTATCGGTAGTTAAAACATACACACTTATTGCATTATTGTATGCGTTCACTCCACTGAAATCGCCTTAGTCTTTAAATATTTTCAACAATTTATTTCTTTCCTTCTTTGAGACTTTTCTTCCGGAAGGTAGTTTGTTCGTGTTTTATTGCATTACAGCTTAGCTTTTAAAAATGTTAATGGAGCTTTTCCTTAATTAATTAACACAGAATGCGATTAAAAAAAAATCACGTCATGCTTTTAACAAAAGATTGCTTCAGCAATTCGATTAATATTTATTGAAGTGGCATTGTCCTAGTAAAACTTAATAAAAGTAATTAAACCTGATTGATTCGCAATAAGCCTATTTATTTTTTCCTTCCTCACAGATAATTAAATATTATTGATGACAATTTAAACAAAATACTTAACAATTTAAATAAATCTATAACAAACGAGACACTGATTAACCGTAATATTTAAAAATCATACTGATAATACATACTTACGTATTGAATTATACGATCCACATATTTTAACAGTTTCGGGTGTTGTTTATTACGTTACAGGAAGCACACTTCTCACATTTTAAGCTTTGAGATTTTAATAAGCTTCAACTGATGATAGCGTATGTGGCTTCGTTTTCAGTTTGTATAATACTTAATGTGATATTGCAATCTTAAAATGTGTTCATCCATATAATTATGAAGACATGAATTTTAACAAATGAATTATAAAAAAATATATAGTAGTTATGAAAACTCTTTTCCCCCCCAAAAAAAACACATAAATGAAAATACATAAAAAATGCAGTAATCCAAACATTTAGGTTGCCACACATGACGTACTAAAGTTTTTGTATTAATCAATGTGAATTATTTGCGTTCTCGACCTCATTATATACACGAAGCATTTTTTGTTACTGCAAAAAGGATACCATAAAATGGGGCGAATAAAACAGTTCCGGGAAAAATATTCAATGGGCTATAATTGCCGATATGTATGTGATTGTATTTCAATATGCATATTATTTGACAGGTAACAAGACAGGAAAAACAGCCGT
Organism: Himalopsyche japonica; assembly: GCA_028555115.1. Lineage (NCBI taxonomy): Eukaryota > Metazoa > Arthropoda > Insecta > Trichoptera > Rhyacophilidae > Himalopsyche > Himalopsyche japonica. The sequence continues at coordinate 2,847,634 of JAHFWJ010000460.1, forward strand.
ATGTTATTCATCAGGCCAAGTTTGTTTCGATAAATTTCTGTTCGAGATATTATACGAAATATCAATGATTATTTATATCTGGATTTTAAAAAGCCGAAATTTCGTCACTTAATAAAAATCTCCAATGACTTTAACTTTCCCGAACTAAACTATAGTACGTGAAAAAATACGTGCGAGCTAGAAAGAGTACTGAAGACTTTGAAACGAATATTTGTCGACCAAGAAAATTTGCAACTATTACACTTTTAGAAACGAGTCACTCGTTTCTAAAAGCATAAAAAAATATTTATTACAAAAATCATTTGTTATTTTTTCTATTAAATTCGTATACTTTGCTAGAAAAGAAAAATTTGAAAGTAATTTGATTTTTAATGAATATGTATACCTACAATGATGAATTTTGAGTTTAATCTTGTTGCCGGCGAAGATTCAATATGTTTACGTAGAAAATTTCTGATAACAAAGGTCGTTCAAGGAACAAAAAGCTATTTTTTTCTGAAATTATCAATGTTTTCCAATAAATTAAAAATTATTTAGTAATATATAAACTCTACAATGCTGATAGCAAATTAATCCATTCTAAGATGGCAGAAAAAATGTGAAAAAATATTTTATATATTATCACTTAATATCTTAAATTGTGAGATAAACCAAATTGATAAAATTTCGTGTAGTAAAGTAGGACAGGTATTTAGTTTAGTTATTTCTCTCTCAAAATTTTCAAAATTTTGCCAAAGTTGCTTTAGTTGTATTTTAGTAGCAAATTATGTCCGATTTACAAAGAATTCACCTCAAAATAATGCCTTTGTCAATTGTATTCCTTTGACAATACTCCTCAATGAATTTGGCAGCAGTTATAATAATGCTGGAAGCTTTATTAAGAACGTTTTGACAAATTTCATAAATATCGATTGATCCATCTAATTTCATTAACTTTTATTATTCTTTCATATTAATCACTTTTTAGGTGTTAGCTATCACCTCTTCGTAAGAAAGCATGCTATCTCAAAAATTGTAAACAATTTACTAGTACTATTTCCACAATATATTTAAAAATCAAGATCGATTTGCTCATCACGAGTATTATCATAAGTTGATAAATGTTTAAAATTCAGTAACATTATAAAAACCTGGAATGCGTTGTAATGCTAGTGAAACAAAGTGAACTACTCGCTACGCTAGTAATTTTGTCTTTCGTAAAGAGTTTATTTGAAAATTGAATTTAGTTTAAGATGGTGTTAGATTTAAGGTATGTGGTTAGAAATGTAGAGCCTAAGAGTATCACAGTTTCGCAGAAGTGGTACCTAAATGCCTATTTTAAATTTCAATAGTTCGTTGTAAAATTTTAAGTAATCGAATTGAGTGAGTATTAAAAAAATAAACAATTGTCAGTATGCAAAGTGTTACATGTTTGACAGTTTCGTAAGAGTTTTTAGAATGGTTAAAACTTTTCAGATGTTTTGTCATGTGGTTGTAGTAATCCAGAAACTTTGCGAGGGTGGAAAGAAGATATTTTGAAAGTTTCAAACATTCATTTATGTATATATATATGTATAGATAAGATACAGTACTTTTTAAATTGTTATATCCCTGTTAGTGCAGAAGTAAAGCCCAACGTATTGAATAATTCAGCATTTGGTGGTGAATTTAACTATCTATAACAAACTGATACATTTAATTTAATAATTAACTATTTTTTGATCGTGTGAAGGGTAAAATATTATTTTAACAAAACATGTAGCCATGGCGATGTATGTTTGCTAAGACTAATAAGTATGTCAAGATTTTTTGTTATCATAACAAATTCAGCTAATATTCATGCATAAACAAATAAATGTCAATTATTATCCAAGCGTTTCTAATAAATAATGAAGTCATTTATGCCTTCATGAATTTATACACCGGTTAAAAAAAATATTATAATTTATTCATCGTGAAAGCTTAATCGTGCTCATAGAATATAATAATCAAAAATAAGACTGCAATTTGTTTGTACTTCCATACAAAAAAGTACTACATCATATATTGTATATATGAATTTCTCAACAGGGAATGATCTCTGTCAGACAGTCTGATTGCGACGAGTTCAAAGTCGACTCGAATAAATCAGTTATAGTTGAAAGAAAAAAATAAAAATGAAATAAACCTTTTTCTCTTCTCGTATGCATGATTTATTTGAAATAAAAATAATATAAATCCTTCAACTAGACAGTTGATATTCAAAACGAAAGAATTTTTAAATTTTAAGCTAAAAAACAGCTCTCGTGTACCATCTTTGTGAATGGAAATTAAATAAAAAAATAAATCGTTTATATTAAGACATGGAATTAAGCAAACAATTAAGGCTTTGAAATGAGTAAGGGCTGATTACAAATCGGTCCCTTATCGACTTTCTTTAAAGAGAGTAATGATAGAATAATTAGTTTAGTATAACAGTATTGAAGTAATTTTACAAAACAGATACGAAATATTTTAACGGTTAGGAATCATCACGTACTTTAAAATGTACATTCATTTTAACCGTGATTTTTTTTCTTAAAACTCTATCGTTTATTAACCAAACCACATCCATGAGCTAAGCGTATTTAAATTTCTTAAAAAAATGTGGTAAATCTAAAACAATCGTGCCAATCATTAAAATAGCAACATAAAAACCTAACAATCTCAAATTTTCAAAAGATATTCGAAGACATTGTTCGCATTGAGTGTTTTTCATTTATGATTATGAATTATATTTTTAGATACATGACTTTTATATGATTTTTATTAATCAATAAATTATTTGTTAAGTATAAAATTGTGTTTTATTCAGTGTTGTTTTTATTTGATGTCTTAAGTTATAATAAAGTTTTACTAAATTAATAGATAGATTTGGCTCCTAATATTTATTTAATCGTTATGTTCAAATTTGGCTCTATGGCGAATAAGTTTACCAACCACTGGTCTATTGTAATAAACCATTTTGTAAAAAATCAGTTTCTTGGTAAAGACAGGCAATGTTTTGTTACAGGTTGGTACCGGAGTGGTAAATGTTATTGAGTTTCATTCAACTGCACATGCGATCGGAATAAAGATGGATGTGTATATGCCAGTAATATTATGAAGATAAACCGAGGAAATTTACAAATCGGTGAACGATAGATGTGAGATTATTTCACATTTTTACTATGGGATCATGCATGGTCGGGACTGTAAAATCAACAAAATAAAAGAAAAACAAAATATTTCAACATGATAGATTAAAAAAAAAAAAAAAATTACATTACACAAATTTGACTAAATTTACAAAGATTTACTCTACGATAGACAATTTCAGATTTAAAGGCAGTGGTTTTTTATAATTGAAAATTAAAAAAATATAATAATTATCTGTTTCAACGATATTTATTTACACGTCTAAATCAATATCATGTCAAAAATCCTAATTTGTTTGTAAAATTGGCAGTAAATCTCTTTAAGAGAATAAGATTTTCACGCCTAACAACATTTTATTTATAATTCAAATTTTTAAATTGTCAAGGTGTTTTATTATGACGCAGGGAAGGCGTTTTTCCTGCTTTAATATGAAATATTAATATCACAAAGGATCATGCAGACAGATGAAAAACAAATTATACCGTGTCGAAGAAAATTTTACAAGACTGCCATACAGCTTTTATCAAAGAAAGAAATTTTGTTAGTGAAATAATACGGATTATTATAAGAAGATTTTTTCTCTTCAAAATATAACGATCATCCTAAAAATTGATATCCATAAAGGCAAATTGCCTATTTTAATTCAGTAAATATAAAATCTTAAATATTTGTTTTTATCCAAATCTTGATTTAAATATATATCTTTCATCAAAGAAACAAAAAAAAAACAACAAATAATTGAATATCAAGATACAACAAATATTGCCAAAAAATAATTGAGTTTTTTTGTTTAATGAAAACACAGTCTTTCAGTAATTTAATCCTACAGAATTGTTTTAAACTTCAGCATTACATTTATTTCGAATTCGGATCGTGGACAAATTCAAAGTTTTGACTAATTGGTCCAAAATTTCATTGAAAATATTAATCCGTTGTCTAATTGTTTTAGTGATATTTTAGATGGATTCGAAAGTCACCAATAGCACTGAGTTTATCTGCTGTATGAAATAAACACTAAATTTTAAAAAATATATTATACATTATATGCATAAATAGTAATTAAATTTATGCATGGCGTAGTATTCTAAATCCAATTCACAGAGAAGTTCTACGAAAGCTTAAAAGCACACAATACGAAGTTAACTGTTGAATTATAATGGTTCCATATTTTAAATCAGGTGGTGACAGAGAGGTGGTGTTTTATTTGACAATCGCGTTTATACAAATATGAATATTAATGGTGAATTAAGCTTCTCGGCATGGATGTAGAACAAAATATGAATATTCAATCGCCGAGAACCTCACCTACTTACTTTACGAACAACCAGTGAAATTTATTCCTACGAAATCATTTAGCATTTTTATTACCAACAGCAGCCGTAAAGTCTGACTTTTTTATTTTACGGCGAGGTATTTACGTGTACCTCATTTCGATCATTTATCCGCAAAATCAATTTTTTTTATGGTTAATTCATAGTTTGTTCGTCTGTAGTATAAGCTGAGTAATACTGTAATTATGTTTATCTTTTTTTTATTGTGATATCAAAATACGTAGAAGCCATATAATTGTCATTTTATACAAAAGACATCCATCAAGTTAAAAAATATTATATTATCGATTTCGTTAAAATTGATTCCACATAGTCTTTGTGAAAGGACTTTTTAATAATTTTAACTTGATTTTTTTACTTGCAAAAAAATCGCTAATAGAAATAGAAGACAATATGAGAGCTACCAAATACGCATATTTAGATCAGTTATATGCTCATACAATTACTCCTAACATTAAAAATTCATTGGCAAAATAAATTTAACACAATATTAAAATACAAAACCACAACATAATCATCGGAACTTTATTTAAGATTATGTAATAATATTATCGAACATATTTTTTAGGTTCACCGTTAATCTTGGTGGTATTAAATTTATCGTATTTACCTTTGCTACATGTATCAATCAAATATTTATATTCTAAAATAGTAGCCGGGGGTAATGATTCCTTGTCCATTTTTCTAGAAACTTGTAGATAATAGAGCTGAGAACGATCGATGATCAATGCTCGCCATCTTTCATCATTTAATTATAAAGTTCCATTCATTATTTTCCTGTCTAGATAAAAAAAATTGTCAGCACTCGAAAATCACAATAATTATTCCATGTTTAATAAAAAAACCGTGAATATCCGTGGAGACGCATATTAAAATATGTAATATTAAAATGACCCGCTTCTCGAGGGCTAAAATTAGCCTGGACAGTAAATTTAATCAGAAATTCATTAAAAAACCGTAAACCCAAAAACCTTCCAGACTAGGGTCTTCTTTATATTCTGATATCGCGTGACTGAATCCTCATTTTGTATAAATTTAACTTACGTGCACACAATATACTTTGTGTATGTTCTTGTTTTTTCCTAAAAAGAAAAATACGACAGGATGATAACAGTGCTTTAGAAAAGCTTAGTTAAATTACAACTGAGGTGTATAGTTATCACGATCCTGTAAATAAAACATGAAATATTTTTTAAAACTATTTATTTCCTTTCGTCTGTTTTTAATTATATTTTTTCTGCGAAATACGTTTATGAGTGTTAATGAAAGTTCTAAGATTTCGAAACAAATCAGAACATCGATTCAATGAGAAAATTCTTGTGAATTATACATTATCAAAAATGACTCTTTCTTTAAAATCGTCTCAGAGAATTTCACGAAAAATTTAATCACGTCAAAAAAATATGTCAGCCTTAAACACTAACTGAGTTTTAAGATCTGCGATGAAAAAGAATCGTAAACAAAGCCGAACAAGTCAAGATTAAAAACAACACGAACAATATTGTGGGAATTGTTTTAAATTAAAACCTGCTCAATTACATAGAACAGATCAATTTAATATTTAGGCATTGTAATAACATTGAGTTTGAATATTTTATACTTAAGTAGATCAAAAATATTTCTAGATAGCAAATCAACACAACGAAAATATTATTAAGTAGTATGTGTTTTTCATTGTTCGATATTGCTTGAGCAAATATGCTAAGCATTTCAATTGATTTCTGAAGCGGTTTCATAACAAATGAATTGGCATAAACTCCAAGTAATCTAGTTGCTATCAATATCGATCAAGTTGTTTACAAATACTTGTTCGCTACGAGCAATAACACTGAGATGGAAGCGAGTCTACAACTTCACTGTAGTGGGTGGTATCCATACATGAATCACCTTACTTACTAAACTACACGAAAACTACTTGTACAATATGTAGATGAAGCTTTATTTGTTTACTGAATGTGCTGGAAGCTTGTGATTAAAGCGCATAGAGGCGAACGTTTTATCACTGCCGTAGAGATTAAAGAATATTGCAATAAATATTTTCAAAGATTTTTTTTAAATTATAGTGTTCCATAAAACCAGCACGTATTTTTTTATTATGATATTTTCTCTTATATGGTTAATCCATTAAAAACGATACGTAGTCTCATCCTGTTTCAGTGAAGTTTGACAATATTTTAAATTACAAAAATTTAAATGACTTATGATATCGATTGAAGGTGCTTAGCGAAATTTTAATATCATATTTGAATTGTTAAAAAATTGTGAGATTCCATATATTTTGTCACTAAAGACTCGGATTTCGCCTTTAGGCATCGTCAGCCATTCTATCACATGGGTGCGATAGAACTGACGCACAATAAACAGTTAGCACTGTCTATATACCAAAGATATTAATTTAAGTAAAACACAGACTCCAAGGTAAGAACTAAATGAGAGCTTAAATAAATTCAATAATATTGATCTAATAATGACAACATTGCCAAATTGATACTCAAGTATATTTTTATTACAATTATGCATTATGAGTCTGTAATATATATCTCAAGACGTGTTTTATTTATCTTATTATAAAACAGACTTTATTCAATTAATATAAATATATTAGTCCTAGGAGTTTGATATATACAACATTGTTAAAAACTGGTAATGTAAATAACCACTAACAATTAACTTAGCAAAGATCCCTTTATTTATTACAGGTGCCACTGTATCTAGTTTATGCAAACCAAAATCCGCTCTTATATGTTGAAATTGATTGATAACGATACACACGTTAATTCTGTACCGTACAGTTGGCCTAGAAAATAACATTAAACTGTAATTGATTCTAATTGTACTCGCAGAGCAATTGTATTATATTGTTTGTGCAGTGCTAAACTTTAATTGATTTAGTGTTGTATTGTAATGAAAATTTATGCATATTTATATTATAAGATAAAATTTGCATGTATATTATTGAATAAATACATAATATTGTCACAAAACTATTAATTAATGTTATTGAAAATTAAATTTGTGAGTTTTGGATAACTTGTCAAACAAAATTTAACTAATTAGTTATCTTGATAAAGAAATTCCATCACAGAGATGAAAAATAATGATAAAAATAATATGAAGCTTTGGCAGAATAAATACCAAATATGTTTTTAAATCATTCGTTTTTTGTTGTTGCTTCGCAGTAAATAATTCTGTTTAGACTTTGTTCTCAACTACAATTTTAAACCACAAGTTTTTACGGCTTATGTTAAAATCTACGCAATTTTTCAGCCTATTTTGAGTTTTAACAAACTATCAATTTTTGTTTGAATTTATATTTACTATTTACTACATTCGATAAAATTGATATTAAATAAAGTGTGCTTGGTATATTAAAAAATAGTTTCAAAGAAAAAATACATCAGGAACACCCGTCGCAAATGCATTGTACATTCATGAAAGCGATTTTTAATTTTATTTTATTATCTATACGATCGACAACGAACAACGACCGTTTGATTGAAAGGGAAAAAATTATACTACTTAATGGAAAAAAAACTTAGATAAGCTATTCATTTATTTCTTAATGCTAAACAGAAAAGTCTTCTGTAAATATATGAAGAAGCGAAATTACTATGTGAAAAACGCCGCTTTTTCTCTTTGACTGGGTAGAGTTTCGACATGCCATGCCTAACGATGTAATCACGCTACTATATACATGATATGGCTTACTTAAGGGAAATTTAATCGAGAAAACGAGCAAAACGAGAGTATATTCTTAGTTAATTTTGGTATTTATACGCTTAATCGTCCAATTATTAATACAAACAAACTTTGCACGGTAAATATTACGCAATTAAAACATCCTCTTCATGTTCAAAGTGTGGCATAGCGTTTAAAGGACTTATTTTGAAAAATACACAATCTTAGTAAATTTAATATATTCAAAAGCACAAAATTTTCAACAAATGTACTTTTTATCACTGTTTAGTTATCGTTAGATAAACAGACTACGTTTTAAAACATACAATAAAGTTCATGTTTAGTATTTGCGAATTTTATCAAGTAACTTTTTTGACCAATTTAATCCATCATTTCTTTAACCAGATATTTGTTCTATTTTCAGAAAGTGACTTTCTTGTACACATAAGGAATACACCTTCGATATTTAATTTGAATCTTCAAAACAAGAATTCAAATCTTGGTATGGATATTTAATGATTGTAATGATGTTATGCTTCAAATCCTTTCAGTTTTCTCTATAATATCAAAAAAAATGCGCTTACTTATCAAAAATTAAAAAAGACAGAGAATATGATTTACAAACTATTGATGTCTTTCTTATCCTTATCATTTTCTTTCTACTCTCTTGGGATAAAGTTTGGGTACTTCTGGTAATTCAAGGCTTAATGGTATAATCATTTTACTTACCTTATTTAAATCTCAAGGCTGTTTTGCATTACAACTGATTTTGACAACTATCAGAGTTAAGTATCAATGGACTTTTAAAAAAGCCTATAAAGATAACGTTAAAGTAGGTAATTTGATTGTAATTTATAAAACTCTAAGATAATTTCATGATAAAACGGCAATTTAGGGAAAGTGGTGGAGCTGATAATTTTAAATAGAGGCGGTTGCTTTGCCTTATACCGAATATAGCGTTTTACTGGATTGTTGTTCCAGTGCAGTACTCATTTATTTTTATCACTTTATCACAGCAAAAAAAAATATTTCAGTTCCGACCAAAAGATAAAGGGCATTCAAAATTTTATCTGAAAAATAATTTTAAGAGTCATATGTATAAACGAATCGTTTTATTGATACCATTTCTATTCTTATAACCATATCTAAGAGCTATTAAGCTCGAAACAAAATCTCACTCTCTCTTATTTATTAAGATTGTTTCACTCTATCTCAGCAAACATTCGTTTTACTCACTTTTGCTTATTTCTCATTCTAATAATTAGAATAAGGTTGGTCATTATTATTTGCTAAAGAAAATTACAGAGACCCGAACGTTTCAGTAGAAGTCTCTAAGACACACAGCTAGAGTTTTTACTATACTTACAACTAGTAATATTTAACTTAATTAAGATTGCAAATTATATGCTCAAGATGATGCAATTTTTAATGTTAGTTTGTCATTCAAATTCAAATCACTTTTTGCAATAGCTGAAAAATTAACTGAAGTTTGATCCTACATTCTATCATAATTAAGAATAGTTGTATCAGAAAAAAACATATTATGAATATTAAAGTCGTTAAATTAACCATTAGTTGTGTTTGAGAGCGCTTGTTGAGAATTACGTGATTCAGATGATTTTTTTTCACTCTGTATTATATCACACTTCAATAAACCAGACTCAAGTCACTCTATGAACATAACCAATGAATAACTATAATGAATTACTTTAAACAATAAAAACGCATTTTAAGTACTATTTCTGCAACATATTTTATATATTGTTAATTCCATCAGTTTTGGTAATAACAAATATTGTGGAAATAGAACTAAAAGATGTTTTTTTTTATATAAAAAATGTCATGCCTTTCCATCAAGAAATGACAATTTACACCTTAAAAGTTTATAACTATAAAATAAATACTCAAATTCATACTCTTCACAGTTTTTAAATACTAAAAATACGTCTGATTTTATCATTCTTAAGCGTGAATCTTCCGAAAACGCCACTGGTGCCGACCCAATTAGAAAATTATGCTTAAGATACGGCGCTTCGACAATTTCGATTGCACCTAAAGCGAGAACAGACTGTATTACTGTGAAATTGGAAGCAATGAGAAAACAGCTAATGGAAAATTTTGCAGGACTGAAATTGAATTAAAACTACAAGACATTACATTCTAGAATACACATCTGAAGTAGGCATGTATGTATGCACGTATGTATGTATCATATACAATATTACTATATATTAAAGGAGTATTGACATGTGTATAAAACAACTAAAGCTTCAATAAAAAAAAAAAAGATAGCTTATTAATTTTCTATTATTTTACACCACCGCTTTAGCTAGGTGCTTGTGCCACCTTCAAACAATCAAAATTCACTCCAAATTATTCTTTAACTCCGTATAGTATTTTTCAATTTAAAAATACTATGCTATAAAAATGTGATTATCAAATAATTTGACAATACATTTTCATATTTTTAAAATCAGGTAAAAATATTTTCTAAAATCACACTCAAATATATAAATATGCGCGCACAATGTTAAATATATAATTTATCTTGAATTGGTTGTTTATAGATCATTGTTTTCCAATCATTCTTTGTGGCTAGGTTGCTCAAACTCTACTTTTTTGAAAAAGTAAAGAAGGAAGGATTTGGCTAAAACAACATTAGTATTCAATATATCCAGTCTCATTTTGTGAATCAAGTGGAATAACAATAGGAATTGAAAAATTACGATATGCTTTCAAAAGCGAAACTTTAATAACTGATTGAAACAACAATTTCCGAATCGAGACTTAAATTACCTCAACCGAAAATGGTAAAATCGACTAAAAGGCTACATGTTGGACGTTTCCATAAATTTTAATTGGAAAAATATTTTTTTTTGTCTTATTAATTGAAGAAAATATTTTCTGAGGTATACTTCAAATCTAATTTAATTAACATCGGCAGGGCATGAGTTCATCAAGTAAATTTTCTTGTGTTAATAACTAATACGATATCGACACTCGAATGTCCAACAAAGTTGTCTTTACTGACATCTCTTATTCAAAATGTAAGCTTGAAATTGAGTTTGGATAAAAGATATCAGAATAGAAGTTGATAGCTAAGTTAATTAAGATGGCCACAGCGTAGTATAATATGACAAGCTTAAGAAATAATTATATTTATTAAGTTATTTTACAAACTTTGTTGGTGAGAAAATTTAAAAGGCTTTTTAAAAACATAATAAGATCATTTATGGTAAAAAATACATTTTTGAAAAAAATTATTTCTTTTAAATTGGTTGATATCTAATTATAAGCTATTGTTATTTTTCGAGATATGATATTCCTTAATCTTTATTATTCCCTCCATAAAACTAGCCTTTCATTTTATTTGTTAGACATCAAACACATTTCAATAGATGCAAATGAATTTTCATTACTGATTGCACCATAACAGTAAATGAAAGACTCTCTGACAACCCCCCCACCCCTCCATACTACCCCTTCGCATCAATAAGCTTTCACCGCATTCTCTTATCACTTAATGGGGTACGGCATAAGTTACCTTTGCCTAGTTAAGTAGGGTTTTCTGATGAATTAGTTAAGATATCTAATAATGATAACGAATTAAATAATACGTATAGAGAAGAATAATGGTATCCTTAAACTAACCAGGTTAAAATAAAAATAAACATTTACAAATAAAACGAATTTCATAGTATTTTTATAAATACAGCTATTTAAAAAAAATATAACTGATTCTCAAATTCTTTTCATTTAACCATTTCAATCTTCCATTCAGCGTACACTCGTTATCTGCAATGCAGTGAATGGTGTCTCGATAAGTTCAAGAAAATGTTTTTATCTCATCGTATAATAAAAGCTCACTATGGATTTATGCCACTTGCCCCATTTCTAACGTTCTCTATTTACTATGAGCCCATTACGAACTTTTTACTGAAAATTGGCATAAAAAGCCATGAAGTTGTAAAATTATACTATGTTACTATCAGCGAAATAACAAGGGTAAATAACACTACTAAAGTCATTATCTTATATGAACGGTTGATATAATTTATAAAAAAAGACTAAACAATATATTTTCCAAGCATTTTGATATTGGTAAAAATATATATCATCCATATTAAAAACCGAATATAAAATAAATAGTTTTTTAGATAAAAATAAACTGTGCAATGGTTTAGAAGGTCTCAAGATGTATCCAGCCTTTATACAATATTATAAAATAAATTTTATGAACTCGCGGTTCATAACCAATTAGCTAACATAACTTTGTTGAAACTATGAACTTTCTGATAACTGTCTAGCCGAGTGTGCCAAATAATACAATTAAAACTTTTTTTAAAAGTAATGAGATTTTAAATTTTAAAATTGTAGTATGCAATTTTTTTCAAAATAATTTTATAATCCGCAATAGTAAAAAAAAAAATAGGAAAATATTTTTACTCTAGTGTACGCGTAATGTTGTAATTCTATAATGGAAATTATATAATTGAATAAATAAATAATACAAATCTAAAAAGAAATGTTTAATTGTATATGTAAAAAACGGTCATAACTTTTGCATCGACCCAATAGCATTTATTGTTTTCCCTCTCTGTGTCCAATAAAACAATACCCATATTTTATTTTTGATTTTACATATGTTAAAATAGATTGAATTGATCTAGAGATATTATATTTTTCACCGAACTCAGTTACAAAGGAAATATATATATTTTAAATTCTGTCAATTATCAAATGTAACATAAACATGGTGACTGATATAGACATAACATATACTGTTAAAGTCAATAGGCACTCACCATCGCCATCTCTATCGTAGCTCCGGAAGTGTGTCTCAAGATCAAGTCTGCTCTCGAGAATATGAGCACTCAGCTCACGAATGGCTGACGTCTCCACGAGGCCAATGCGTTGCCGGAAGGTCAGCCGCTTGGTCTTGGAAATAGCTGCTGTATACTGGACAAAGTGGGTGTCAAGTTGAGGACCCACCAACTTCAAATAAGCGCCCTTATTCGAGCCGATCTCGTAATAATTCGATGCGGAAAATATCGTTATAACCTGAAAACACAGCATTCAATATCATTAAATATTATTATTATATTTTTTCAGCAAAATTTTTAACTAAATTTGGGAATCATTAAAGTTTGATAGACTTTTTGGTAAGTGTGACTAATTGGCCTTCTTCAAAGTCAATCGGTTGACTCTCAAACAAGTTTCGAGAAAAGTTTATAGTGTCGGCAACCTGAAAGCCTACAGTGACCCAATTTTATTTCCGACCCCGAAAGCCTCTTTTGGCGCTTTTTGAAGATCAATATACTAGTAGCGTGTCGAGTAAAGTGAAGTTATATTAGCCTCATGCAAAATTTATTGATCTTTTTCATAAATGTGTTACAGCCTTCTTTCTTTACAAGGTAAAGTATTTGTATTGGCAGCAATTAGATATGGCTATTAACATTTGAGCTTTTTTATTAAAGAAATATCAAAATTAGTTCTTCTTCATTCGTCTTCATTATGTTCGTATGATTATTGATATAAATGATCCTTGGAGCGTAATGAATTTTCATTGACCAGCCTTTTCATAAGTCAATATACAGATATTATTTTTGCTTTCATTTTATATATGAAAACACGTACGAATGTGGTGAAATGGTGTTAAATAATTCACAGTCACCTCAATAAATAATATTACCTGTGTTCATATAATATAGCTAAACCAGTTTTTCCGGTTCGTTTTTAATTTTATATTGAAGTCAAACATATCATTGTTTAATACCCTTTTAAATAAAAAAAATCACCAACAGTGAATAAACAATAGTTAGTAAATATTAGATACTTGGTGTCTGGTCTGACATTTTTTTTCATAAAATCAATTCAAATACTCTCGTATTATTATGAACAACCTATAACTATGATCGTTATGTTTTCCAACATTCCCAAATATTTTACCAATGACAACAATTTATAATGTTTTCTTTAATCTTTCTTATATTGTATATTAACGTTGTATACCATTTACTGTCAACTCGATCCTAACCACGTAGAATTCCTGAAAATGTTAATGGTTGAAACACGAACTATTAGCTACAAGACATGTGGAAATGTATAAAATTTGAAAATCCTTTAATCACCCTTAGTGTTTGTCTTTATTTTTATGAAATATTTCGATGTTTCACAAAAAAATGTAAAAGAAAATAATAATTGTTCTGGATTCCATTTCGTAGACCTTTTATTCCAAAACTTGGATTCATCCAAGCTGAAAAGTAGATCGAATGCATTTTTTTAAATGTCATCTTTCGTGGAAATTCTATTAAAAAATCAGTTACTAACTGATACTACTCAGTAAAACTACATAAATATTGACTTTACAACTGATTTCACATGATACAAAACTATGATTAGTTTGGGGAAAAAAATAATTTGTGGTAAGAAAATCATTTTCATTCAAGGGCTTAGATTATATTTTAGTAAACTAAAATTTTATAACCATTATTATTCAAATATTTATACAAAGAAAGGCGAATATACATTTGATCGTCTGTTGATTATTATAATCAAACGGCAAAATGTGTTGATTACAGTTTTAATTATTTTTTGAATGAATTGAGCCAAAGCAAAACTAGAGTTGCGATGTAAATATTTGGGAATCGCTATTTATGTCTGTTAAAAGCGTTGCCGAATAAAATCTAACGACATATTAATTTCTTAACGGCTTGACCTTTTCTCGCAGTGGTTGAAGCATGTGGATCGTTTTTCACGCACCATTATTGTGACATCAATCAGTGGTTTTATCTGGCCAACGTAAACTGATCCTGAGAATAACAAAAAAACTGCCATAGACGTCCTTCGCATCGACGTCGCGCGGAGCTTTTCGCCCACATAGTTTTTTTTAAATTTTTATGTCAATGGGTTGATGTTTGCGGGTAAATTTTAATGAAAAATATTTTGCATTTCAATGACGACATTCAAATAATATCGACTTTCGAAATTATGAAAATACGTTATTCATATTTTTTTTCTGTAATTATATAAAATCAACCTATTGTGTAACTGCCAATATTAATGAAAATTAAAGTGAGTACGACCTATAAGAAATTTTAATTATTGAATCATTGGCATTGCCACATATCAAGAACCCAAGTTGGACACATGAAAAATAGTTTGTATTGGTTATATAATATAATATGCAAGAATAATAATACAAGGAAAATATAAACCCTAAGGTTAGGAGTAAAAATTTTATTAAAAATAATTTTAATAACAGCTGATTTGATATTCAATTTCGGTAATAACAATTTCACATAAAATACAACGTATTTATTTTACTATTATCAACTACATTCAATATATTATTAGATTACATGCCAATTAGTGATACCTATATATTTTCAATTGGTGAAGTAGTGTGATGCTTCAATTTTTAAGATTGTTGGTTCATTGAACATATCTCACGTAAGGAATATAGCAAGGATGAATTATGAAGGTAAAGCTTATCGTTTAGAATAAACTTTGAATTTAATAGGGCAGTATTTATGTCTAAAAATTCATTGATAAAATAGTTTGTTTTTTGACATCTTGATTCGCGCTAACTGACCGGTTTTCCGATAGTAAATGGTTTTCAAATGACAAAGTAAGTGTTTTGATACTCTGATGCCTAGAGTACACTGTATTTTACCCACTTAAAAGTGCTGAGAATCATTTTATATAATCTATTAATATATTGATTAAATTGGCCTTTACGTGCTAGAACTTCTTGATGACACAGAGGAAAAATGCAATGTATTTGAGTTCATCAAAATTTTCAACAGGAAATGAGTCTACAAACCAAGAAAATTAATAGGAAAAGTATAAAGTACTTTAGTTAATGGTAGATTAACATTCATCATAACATGTAGCCGTTAATTTAGTTTTGTTTGTACAACATAATAATGAAACAAGTTTATCGTTTTTTTTATGTTTTCAATGACGGAAAGTCGTTAAATTAGATTTGTATTGCAATATTATCAACTTCAGCTGATATGTGAAGCAAACATATAAATTATCATGTGTTTTTAAGATTAATTGGTAAATCATAAATTACTCGCTCAACCTACATTCTTTAGAGAGAATTACGATAAAAATACGTGGTTAGAAAAGTAATAAATATTAAGTAATCGCTTTTCCTACGCTCCGTTCTGAGTATCCGTTAAGAGCTAGTTGGAATGGAATGAATACAAAAATATACTTTCCGAAGAAATCCCGCGAATAGAAGCCTTATACACTTTGCTTAAAAATTAACAATATTTTTTCTAGCAATACTTCTGTCGCTTAAAATGTGTTTAATTTTCTACTTACTTTATTGTTATGGAGGATCTCGTAGCCTTCTGGTTTGCATTCATGTGATCGTACTAAGAAGAGTAGTCGATGGCGCTTAAGAAACTTTTTTGTGACGTCAGGACCAAAGTAAGTACCGGCTCCTCTGAGTGCGTTTGGTATACAGCCTTCGCCAGGCTGGGGGTCGCTCCATAGAATATCAAACACCTGTGGGGGTGGGAAAATCAGCTTTCTTTTGATAAGAATTCACGACGCACTATGTATAATTGAATTAAAAAACCTTTACAAAAATGTACTGGGGTTTTTTGCAGGCGTACAACTTCATTTCAAAATGTGCTATATTTGAGAAATATACTGGATTTTGAAAAACAATTATTAAACTGAATAACTCTTTCGTAATTCTTCGGTGTTTTCTTATTGATATAACGCATACAACGCAATTCATACTGTCCAGTCAAAGTTGAATAGAGATAATATTTTGCTTTATTGATTGAATTGGCATTCACTTGGAAGAACTCCATTATAACACGGTGAAAAAATAGCAATGTATTTTAGTTCTACAAAATTATTTTTAACAAATATAGTTGATAGCTATTTCGGCTCACGCCATCGACAGAACTATAGTATGGATAGTTCTGACGATGGCGTGAGCCGAAATAGCTATCAACTATATTTGTTAAAAATAATTTTGTAGAACTAAAATACATTGCTATTTTTTCACCGTGTTATAATATTTTGCATTTATTTAATTGTCATGTTAAAATTTACGGACTATATATTCATTCTAATAAAATCATCATCAAATACTTTATTAAAGTTTTAATAAATATGAACACTTGAAAACTGATCATTCATGAAATGGAAAAACTGAAATTTCCGGAAATCCAAAAATGGTCCGAGATTGTAGACCGTGGTTACAAAATATACTGTTCATTTTAGTATTAAATATGTTCCTTCGCTAATTGTTTCACGTTAATTATTTTGAAACCTAATATTTCTTCTTGGCATTATTTACCCGACCCCATTAGAGTCGAGTGTTACGGTAAATTATCATAGGTTAATAGAAGAAAAAAGGTGTATTATAATTCCTCACGTTTTCCTTTGTAAAAAAATGAATTTGCAAGGTTCATTATAATCCGAGGACAGAGTTATAAAAAAACGCAATAAACATTAATCAATTCGCAGAGATTACCATAATTTTACGGCTCACAAAAACTGAAAGGGGTCGGTCGTGTTAATTAAACTGCTATAACAGGATTTTGCGAGTATACAATTTGGATAAAAAGTGAAAAAAAGCATTTGACAAGGGTATGAAGGAATAATAATTAAGGTCTGACGAAATCATTTACGTACGGTTAATTAATGTAAAAAGTTATTTCAAAACCGAAATACAATTTATTGAAACTAAAAGTTTGTCTATAGCGTATGTCACTATTTTTCAAAAGAATATATCTTTTAAAATTTCGTCAGACTGTAATCAAATGATCATTACAATTTACATACTGAACAAACACCGAATCACAACTTTGAAGCGAAATTATATATCTTATTTTTATAACTAATTTTATTTATCGTTAAATTATTTGATATAACGAATTGTGAATTATTTTCTTCATAAGCCGTCCTGAAATATAAAGATAAAAATGATTGAAAGAAACTAAGACAAAAATATGCCTGGTATATTTTTTCATTAAGCTCATTGTTAGAAAACTAAAGAAAAGAATATTTATCGATACTGTTATCAGTCTATTTTTGATAAAAGATTGCCTGCATTCATCCATAAAGCTCTCTCTACCGTAACTAGAATATCTTTTGTAAGTCTAAAAATGATATTTATTCAAAGCAAAGCACTCTATATATTTAATAAACAATATTTAAGATATAACGAAGTACGTCTTACTGTTTTGTTTGCAGGGCATGTGACTATAATTTTTCGATAATAATATGTGATTTTAATTTATTATTGAAAATTGAATACAAATTTTGTATTTTTATTTATATATATATATTAAACAGTGAGTATTAAAATCTTGTTTGAATTTTAATACAGACTTTAATGCTATATGGTTGTGAAATATATACCAGGTGATTATGTGTAGCACTATTATGAAACATATTGTACCTGTTTCCATTCAACTTTGTCAATCACTTCAGCTCCTGGGGCGTTACTCTCTGTTATGGGTGGTCTCAAAAGAGATACATACTGGAAAAAATAGAAAAATATATGTATTACAATATTTGTATGTTTTCTTATAAAAATTAAACATAATCTTTTTAAGCAATCAAAAATCTTTCAACATTTATTCGATTCCACTGCTAAATATACATTCGATCTTTAATATGTGTCTGGCGGAAAAACTAAGTATTGTATATGAATATGTTATATCGATTGAACATATTTCAATTTTAAATAAATTTCAATACCATACAGTTGGTAATCCAGGAAGCGATTTTGCATTCCAACCAATTTTTGTATAGTTTCTCCAATTATATTATAAACATATCGCCGATTCTTATCAGAACTATAAGCAATATAAAATTATTCGCTTGGTGGAAAAACAATTCTCGAAAAATAGTATAATGGGATTTGGTATATTGTATATGAAACTTTTTTTAGGTAGCATGTTTCATATTGCAGTAGTTTTATAGAAGAAGGTCGCTGAAGAACTATTTTATGTACATATTTTAATTTATTTCATATGGTAGTCGTTTTAAGTTTAAATCACGAAAAATATTTTTAAGTGTGGCGTAGCATACATGATTCATGATTGTAAAAGTATGAATATTTTTTTTACTAAAATAATTTTAATCTACTAATTAAATAGAAAGCCAAATCATAATTATTACAATATTGAGTTGTTAAAAAGAAATCTTGTAAGAAATCTATCAATTTATTTAGTACTAGCGTGTACCCTGCATGCGTTGCAATGCCACTAAAAAAAAAGAAACCGCGACTTTATGAAATCGCCTCGTCGGGAGCCTCTCGCCTTCCGATTGGATAAGTCAGACTTGAGGCGAGGCCGGAGCTAATTAGAAACGATAAGCTTAGATTATGTTTTTCTTAGCGAAATTTGACAGTGGCGGCCGTATATGTTTTTTTTATTGGAGTGCTTTTGGATACACAATGTTTTTTGTTTTTCTATCTGGCGCGTACACAAATAAATCAGAAGGTTTTCCAACACGTGAGCAGGCCATATACAGTTGTCCATATGAGAAGCATGGATTTTCTAAATTTAGTCTACACACTTGTAACGACTGTTCTTGTGCCTTATTGATGGTCATTGCAAAGGCGACTCGCACTGGAAACTACAGACGCTTAAATTCAAATGGCAAATCTGTCGGAAACATTGGGATGCGTGGCAACATTACATCTTCTCCTTTGAATTTTTCATTTAAAATTGTAGCTTCAATAATTCATCATTTTTCTTATTGAAAGCCTGGTACCGTTATAGTATCGATGGACTTATACGTTATCGCTTCTCCTGGTATTTCATTTAGAATGCTGAAATTGATTGCATTGATATCTTTGTTTTCGGCTGCTAATATAGCATATGCACTGAGCCATTGATGACTTTTATGATTGTGTGCAATATTTAGAAAAACTTTGTGAATCAATTCGTCTATGGTTGCGGGTATTTTACAGAAATTTGCTGGCAATGTGATACATTGTGTGGATTCCTCTATTGCCATTTCCCCATTTCCTATATCCAACAACTGTTTTGCGAAACGTTCAATGGATGCATCATGTTGTAGTTGTACACGCATATTGGTCTTCAAAGTGAATCTATGTACGTATCGCCATAAAACGGATGATTTGAGACATGCATTAAGTTCATCGGCCATTGTTGAACGTAATATAACAGGTAGAGTTTGTCGAAAATCACCAGACAATCAAATGAGTGCGCCACCGAAAAGTTGTGAAGAAAAGAAGTGCTTCCAATGATTTTTTGTATGCCATAGTACATTCTTTTCATACAATAATTTTACATGATGTGAGTAGTTTGCCCGTTTTAGAACTTTTGTTGATATTGCATGTTGGTGTCTCAATTATTTGCATATTCAATGGCAGTTTCAGTGCTGAATGCGCTGTTCGGCCACCATCCAAAAGAGTTGCTGCAATTCCAGATGATGCGATTGTTAGTGCAATGTTTTTTCGTGATCGTGTGGCTGCCAAAATGAATGAAATGAGGAAGGTTTTACCTGTGCCTCCGGGTGCATCTATGGAATAAAATCTACCACTTTGACTTGTAATTGCATCCATAATTGTGTCACACACTATACGTTGATCTGGAACCAATTTCGGAAGATTGGTTTGAACAAATTTACCCAATTCATCCACATCAAAGTGTGTTTCTCGTTGGAAATCACGATCACGTCAGTCGTTTTCATATCGATTCAGCACAGCCATTCCCAATTGTACCAATGATTTGGTAGCGATTACTAAACATATGTCCTCAATCAATAGCAATGCCTCATTATATACGTTTGGTGTGAATGGAACGTGTGGGTTTTGAATTGTTGCACGCAAACTATGTAAAATATCTTCACTCATGTAGCCTTGGTCTTTTTCCCAAAGATCTTTTGGATTGGATGGAAAGCAAATTGTTAATATTACTGCAAATAACGCACATATTTATTGTGGGTGAGCAGTATTCGATGAATCAGCGAGTGAAGTGTCCCAATGTGCATCGTTTTCTAGAAGATTTAATTCGAGGCAAGCTTCACGATAACATACACGGCTCATATTCGACCGTTTACTGTTCTCAATTCTTGGAAGGATGTCGGTCCACGTATGTTGATTAACAGTAATCGCAAGTAAACGCATTCTGCATTATTTGGTTGAACAGTGTGCAGACGGCCTAATGCGTCGGTTGAATATACAATACATTGTAATGTCCTTCAAGTGCTTTACCTTGTTTGCGACGTTGAATTTTTTTCTGATGCATTCCATCTGTAGAATGTTGGCATTTCAGAGTAAGGTAGCGTCTTTGCAAACATATCATCCCTACACAATAAGAAAAATGCAGTTAACGTTGTTGGCTGTGGTGACAATGCTCTTACACGTGCATTTTCTGTTGTGAAGTACACTCGCTGTCCATTTTCAAGGTGATCTGCCAAATGAGTAACTGGTGGATGCCGTTCATGAATTGGAAATGATAAAATGCGCCATATTGTTTCATTGCTACTAATGTAGCGTCCCAGTTGATATTGGTTGATTTCATCGATAGATGCAGTTGAATTTCTCACTCCAAAAACTGCCATATCGTTTCCTTTGTTGACATATTTACAAATGTATTTGATGGATTTCACTGAATTACAATACTCGACTTTGATGTGTGCTTTGTACGTTTTCGAGAGAAGCTGTGAATACGGTACAATCCAACGATTATCAGCTTCAACCTCATTTTTTCAACCTTTTCTTTCGTGTTTGAGTTGTACTCTGAACTATTCCTTTTCGTTTGAGTGGCATTATTGATTTCACATTGAATGTTACGTTTTGAAATTCACTTTTGAAAAAAAAAAAAAATTTACATATTGAATAAATTCTTTCTTTATCACACACGATTTATACGTAATATTTATTTCAATTGACAGAACGTGTCACGCGACATAAAATTAAAACAAAAGAAGTCGGTAAAAATTCAAACATTGAAATATTGTATTCGAAAATCGAATTCTGTTTCAAAATATTCAGCACCTACTTAAAATACTTATAGGTGAGTGCATGTGACAGATTTGACAATTTTTTTTCGGCGTTGCTATGGATACAATGTGTCATAAATGGCCATTCTGTATTAGAACAGTCTTGTATGAAAACATGTTTTTCGTAATCAAATCAAATTCTGAGTATCCTATCTTTTGCCCGGTAGTCTAAGCGACTTAATTAAGTCGCTAATTCGACAAAGTTTTATCGCAATTGGATTAATGGTGTAGGAGTTTATAAAGGACAGACAGACTGACATTCATTTTTACATACATAGATAGATGACTGCAACGAGTTCAATGCACATGTATTACCCAGCTGTCGCGTGCAAATGATATCGGTTAACCTTAACTCCATTTTGTAGTTTTGATCAACAGTAAAATGCTACAATAGTCAAATTTCCTTGAGTAGAAACTCTACAAACTGTGAGTTGTTTTTACTTGCCATGTGGAATACGGCTCACGGCTTTGCCTGCGTAATCTTTGTATAAAGGTATCGCATTGAACCCCACCTGATACCCGCTAACTTATTTAAAAGGTAAGCCTAGTGTGTAATTTGCGGTGCTTCTGACAGTTTTTCTCTGAGCATTTGGTTTTTTAAAGGTCATATGTTTATTCATAAGGCAAATGGGTCATGTTATATTTTTATAATAAAACCCCTTAATCACAAAAAAATACACACACAAAACATAGTATATTTTGATTGCATATAAAGAGTTGATATTTTGAATACAATTGAATTGTTGTTATTTTTTGTCAAAACAAAATATACTTTTTTTGTGTTTGTAGTCAACTAATCGATGATTTAATAGGCCATCAGTTTATGTGAATAAATCAAGCCGTCAGGATTAATGAAACTTATCTCAACATAGGGCAATTTCGAGTTTTATATCGTATTTAATTTAGAAAAACTTAATATGTAACGGTGGTAAAGAAGATGACTGAATAGTTTTTTTTATTAATGATCGATGAAGCGGAAAGCCTTTTGGAGGCTTCTTTGTATAAATATCAAAGAAAATTAGGTACTTGAGACTCCAGACATTGTTCAGTATAAACTTTTTCAAAATTTTACATACAGCGTCCTGAACTTAAATAAATATATATTCAATATGACAGTGATACGTTTTTTTCAAATTTCGTGACTTTCCTAAAAATTATCTCTTACAAGGACTTTCAAAATCATCATTTATCAACATTCTCTCATTAATAAATCTAACACACATATTTTTATTATAATTTTATTCATAAGGTGTTTTAAATATTTTCTTAAGACAAAATTTTATAAAAAAAATTTTACTTAAAAAAAAGACTGCATCTTGCTTAATAAAAATTTTAACACAAGTATATTTCTATCATGCTATAAAAAAAAAATCAAGGTTTAATTGTACGGTGAAAAAAAAAGCAATGTATTTTAGTTCTACATTTGTTTTAAGATATAGTTGATAGGTATTTCGGCTCACGCCATCGTCAGAAAAAAAATGTAGAACTAAAATACACTGTTTTTTTTCCACCGTATTATAATGGAGTTTTACCAAGTGAATTCCAATTAAATCAATATAAAGATTTAACTGTATCAATTTAAAAATATGTGTAGTAGGCGATTATCAAAATATTTTGTTATAGCTTAATTTTTGTAAAGTATATGAATAATACATTTAAACAATTAACCTTAATATGCTCCATAGTATCAAAAGTATAAATGTCAGCTATTATTTCCTTATACATCAATAAATCTGAAGTACGGCGTACATAATGGATTAAAATTAATAACCATTAAGATCTCAACCCCTAAATTTTGAGATCATTATACTCTCTACATTATTAACGATTATTAAATATTTCGTAAACATCTTGAATGAAAGTTTCTAGATATAAACTTAGTTTTCAATACTCCGTTACTCCCGTGTCGTCTTACTCTCGTGAAGAACTCTAATGGTAGTTTTATTTACACATAGGTACTCTTTTATACTGAGCAAACACTCTTGTGGCACACGCTAAATCGAAGCAAAGGGATTGCTTGGTAAATATTTCTCCGAGTATTTGATATATCGCATGCTCTGCGAAAAATATAGCCTCATAACAAGTGAAGAAAATAGTAATAGTATAGAGAAGTGTTTACATAAAACGGAGCTCCCATTTATGAACGAAAACAAGTTATTACGAATAAAAAAACAGATTCACATTCACTAATCACGTTATAAAGGAATCATACAATATAAATTCAAACTCAGCGTCTAAGTGTTTGCATCTTTGTAGTAAGGGTAGCAGGGTGACGACTTTGGAACAGCTGGAAATCAATAGATATCAACTATCACAGAGGATTCTTAACGAACAAACTAACAAATGTCGGTCACCATTATTGAATCCTCTGGGCGGTCTTCCTTTGTTTCTGTAATGGATCTTTTCCGTGTCATATGTGAACTTATTGATATAGCCGTCTTTTTAGTTTTCATTTACAATTGTTAGTTTTATTGCGAGCAGAAAAAAATTTAGGTCGTTAAAACATGAGAGAAAATGTATTGTGTACCTTTTCTACACAGCTATATATAGATAAGCAAATGTTAGCTTAAGCTTAGTTCTGACGATGGCGTGAGCCTAAATAGCTATCAACTATATTTAAAAAAAAAATTAAGAACTAAAATACATTGATATTTTTTCACCGTTTTATTACGATTACTATAAACTACAATCATTTTCAAGGTGTTCCATTTTGAATGATTTGATTGTATTCATTTTTAATGAAAAAAAAACTGGTTTTAATCATTGAAAGAATAAAAATATGTCATTTTATAAAATGGTGGTACAGGTACATATTTTTTCTTTATAAATTACAATGTTGGTTTTTTCAGCCTTCTGAACGAATTTTCTCAACGAAAATCAAATTGATTGCCATGGATGATATCTTTGGCTTGCAGAAAATGTTTTACGTTCTACCTTTCAAAATTAAATAAAATATATCCATAAATTGTTAACATAATTTTCGGCAATTTTACCTATTTCATTGATTGAATTATATATAATATTTTGTAGAACTCAAATACACTGCTATTTTTTTTAACCGTGTTACCTATTTCATAATTTACATTTTTTTTTAATACTGTTTTTGTTTTTCAGTAGATTAAATATGTAAGTAACAGTTGTGATAATATAAAATTTGAAATGGATTACAAATAATTTCTATGAAAATCCAAGTGATAGTTGTAAAGTTTTTTAAGCATCATTACAAGCACACTTCATATGTAGATGAAAACTGTGCATTCTTCTTTTATATGTCCCACAAATATTTTATATTAAAAGTTAACACACGATGCAATCCCATCGTATATATTATATATAATTTTAATTAAAATATAATGCAATAAAAATTATGATAAATTACTTTCTTTACCAAATAATCACATCAATTATGGATTTATCTTGATTATTATATTCTAGTATGTCAAAACAAATATGACACTAGTTTTTCTTTCTGCAAAATCATGAATTAACTACATTCTTTATCAATATTGTGCATCTTGTAAAATTTTCCACAGGGTGAGATGATAAAACAATTTGAACCTTATCAATCTGTCTAAGAACATTATCAAAAGCATCACGCTTAATCACAATCCGTGCTCAAACTACTTAAAGTAAAATTTCTCAACTGAACTTGAGTTGAATCATATTTTTTTTTCAGTCGATAGGATTAACACTGTATCAAAATTTCATAACCATTATGCTATCAAAGAAACATGAATTTTAACTGTATAGCAGTCGCAAAAACAATATCCCATAATAAAAATTTCAGACGGGATAAAAATATCCTGAAATAAAACATTTGTAGTCAATTTAATTATTTTGCACGTTTTTAAAGTTTTACATACGCCTGTATTTTTATACAATAAAAATAATATTTTGAGAATACGTTCTATATAATAAGTGAATGAATACAATTTAAATTCTCACACTCTTATAAAAGTCAACAAAAATTCATTTTCACACAAAAATATTGTATATTTTATTTTAAATATATAAAACCGTTATGAGTGAATATCCTTTAAGAAGATTGTATGGTATTTATATGTTTTTTGATTTATTGAAATTGAATAAAAGTTTAAATAAATAATTTTTTCAATATCTCGAAATAACTTATATCTAGTGAAATTGCTATGTATCCATATTCTGAAGAACGATTTTATTGCCTGCGGGGTCGACGGCTGAGCGGATCGATCAGGCGGATGCTGGAAAAAATACGATGATCTGATTCCTCAACTAGAATGCATTTCACACGTGAATGGCTTATTCCTAAATTTTGACTTGACAGAAAAATGTATATGAAAAATATTCAACCGGTTTATGGGTCAACTGGCGATTTTAAAAATTTTATCGATTAAATTGACAGGTCGAAAACAAAGAAATAAGAAAATGTTCAAGCAAATTTAACACAAATATAATAATAACGTTTTTCCGGTATAAATAAAATACTGGTCTCATATGTACGAGATGGAGTCAAATTCAGCAAACAAACAAACAAAAAAAAACACATACAACTAAAAAAATAAATGTTTTCTTTTCATATTGTATTCATTTAATATTTTCCAATAAGATTAATGTCACGAAAAATTTATTATAATTCAATTTTTTCCTGCGGTGTAATATTCCTAGAAGCGGTTTTTATCGTCATATGTGTAAAGAAGGCTCCACTGACATATTTCCCGCGACGATTTCCGTTTTCCGGATATTGGATGGCATCTCACATTTTATGAATGAAAGCTTCTCGTGTGAGAGCTTTTGGAATTACAAACACAAAGATTATAATAAAATAAGAATACATATAATATTAATCTTTTATGTCGCGAGTTATCTTTATTATATTGTCATTTTTTATCCTGATTCTGTTGAATATCTTTTGAAAATCTCTTTTAAGATGTTATCTGTCACTTGTTGTTCATGGAAAAGCGTGAAGCTTTAAATAAAAAAAAACGAATTTTTAGTACTATTTTCACAACATATTTAATGATCAGTTAATAATGCTCACAATGCTTTTAATTTCACACGCATGATATAATTAATAATATTCAGTTGTTACAGAATATTTCTCTTATGAATAAATAAATATTTTGTTTTCGAAGTAATGAAAAATTGATTTTTTTGATCCACAAAATAAATTATTACAGCATAAGTCTAAAACATCGAATAGGATACCTCATCTTTGATACTTTCAAGCACTTTCAAGCCACCCAAACTTACAGTCACTTAATATTAAAAATCCTTTAAATATTAAATGAATAATGAGCAAATGTATGCCCTCTTAGAGTAAAAATGATATCAGATTTAATTTTGGCAGTGTCAATCACATGCAACTTTAGAAAGATAATTTATGGCCATTACGAAATTTATGGCGTATACAATATTATTAATGACAAAAGTTGCTGATTTTGCAGTTAAGCAGTCAACGAACAGCAGCTTTTGCCCTTATTGATTGTGTAATTAAAAATCAAAACTTCTTTTTTTGTTCTTTCCCACATACAGTCTACTCTCTATTAAAAACTGTATGTGTGAAGCGTAGATAACTAATTAAAAGTCCTCTGACTACGACTCAATGGAGGGGTAGGTAAAGTTTCTCCTGTACAAAAATACTTTTGACACGCTCCAATAGTAAAAAATGCCAACTCGTATTGTGTTACTTCGCCTTTCCCTCTTCATATAACCCAATAATAATTTTCTAACGAAGTCACTTCACTATATTTATGTATGTAAGGTTTTCGGTGAAAACTTTCAAACTTATGTTGGCGATATTTGCAAGCAATCAAGACTCATATTCTTCGAGCAGTATGCAACTCCCAAGTGTCTCGAATATACTTTTAATACAATCTCAAACTTTTCAAATATTTGTCGAGCATTGCTTTTTGAATGTGAAAGTATGAGCTATGGAGTCATGCAAAGTTGAAGAAAAATAGAAATGAATATTTTCTGTTTGTAATAAGAAAATTTTACCATTTAAAATTATTCAAAAGCAATTTTTTATTACTAAGCTACTGTTTAAAGCCTATCATAATTAATAATTAATGATGTGCACAACAAAGTAATGATTAATTTCTCAAAGAATGACACGACATATTATAGACAGAACTCTAATAAACTTAAATTATTTTGATGAATTAAATAGTAAAAAGCTATTTTTTTATTTGACGAGGTCGCTTTAAAATAAGTGTTATTTCAAATATTTTTTCATGCTATTTTCAACATTATGAATCTCAAATTTAAGTCATTTTAGTGTATAAAAAATATTCTTTCTCACACTTTTTTTGTTGTCTATTTTTTTCTTAAAATACTGCACGCCACTCATATGTTTTTTTTTTATATATTTGTAAACAAAAGATCTTTTCCATTCGTTAAATTCTTAGTGTGGTTTTTCTTACCTTTCCTCTGTCTAGACTTCGAATAAGGTCTAGGTCAGTTGTGTCAGAGATCCCTCCGTGAACTATCAGCACCTTGTTGTTGACTACCGTCCCCAAAGGAAGCCAACGATAGACTCCTTCAATCAATTTCAGAAGCCTCTCAGCGTTGTGCTAAAAATACAACGGAAGAGATGGTTGTGTTTCAGTTTCTTCAAAATCAGACAAATTGTTTCACTGTGAAATATTTTCCAAATATTGCTATGATACACTCAATTTTTATTTTATCAAAATGAGAAATTTATTTATTGTGTTTTCATTCCTCTTCACTCATCATATTCAACTGTAAAAACAGGGAAAAGAGAGAAAGAGAATCAAAATGAAAAAAATAAATAAAAATCTTCTCTCTCCAATAGTCCAATGTATCATTAGAGAAATAAACAATCGATATTTTTTGGCATTAAAATTTTTCGGAAAGAAAACTATTTATCAAATGACCAATGTGTTATATTAAAGAGTTGGTATAGAAAAGCAGAAAATATATTGAAATGTGACGAAAATCTTTAAAAACTGTTTCGACTTAGCAAAATTTTGCAGATTCATGATTTAATTGTATTCTTAATTAACCCTTGTGATTTTTTTTATTTTACAATACACGCTTTTTACCTTTAAACATAGTTTTATTTACACACGATAAAAAAGATTTAGTAAAAGAGATGACAGCTAAGCACCATGTAATATCAGAGGACATTTCCACCCCAAACAAAGCCTTAACAAAGGGGTAAAGCAGGTGACCAGGCGGACTTGTTGTGCTTTTGACATAATCCCCCTAGCATCAATCCCTTTTCGACACAACCGACTAGCTTTTAGCGTGATTCGATATTCTGATAAACTCAACCCTACGTCAAAAGTTTCCAGGTATTTAATTATTTCTCCATTCATAATTTATATTTATCACATGAAACGTTAGTATTCGAGAAAGTTAAGTTGAAGAACTCGTCATTTTTCGGCTTAAATTCAGATCGGTTATTATATTAAAAGAAAAAATAACGATTTTGTCACATCAACAAAATACCTTTCATTTAAAAAAAAATATTATAACCAATTAGTCGCTTGCCCGTTTGAAGTATACAAACAAGACTTGGACATAGCTGAAAGATAAAACTTGAAATACTTGTGGAGTGGTCGTATAACTATGGAAACTATTGAGCTGAATATTTTTTTGATATTAAATATGATTTTACTCGAATTGAGAAAATGTTTGGTGGAAAAAAAAGAAATTTTTGATTTAAAAAAATGTCATTTTTTTAAATTAATCGTTTAATTATAACGCCTTATATTTATAGTCGTACATTTTCACAATTAACAGTTATATCATTAATTAACTAATCACTATAGTTATATCATTCATTTTTGATTTTAGAAATCTTTAAAATAATTATACCAGCAATAAAATAAAACTACCTTCCAAACCGTTGATTTTTAAGTTATCATCCATTCGTTATCATCTAAGCTTTTTCCCCGATCATAAATATTTTCTTAAAGTAATACCTATCTCTATTTGATCAACTGATTCATTTATACATATATACACAAACAACACCTCGCTTTATATAAACTGATTTATTATTATTACTCAAAATATCATAAAAGTTGATACGATTATAACAAAGCTTTCTTTAATAAGCTTTAAGTCTAAAGTAATTACGTAAATGAATTTCGGCGATTATGTGATTTATGTGTACTTATTTCAATATAAATATTTAGTAACGGGGAATTCTTTTCAATAATTGATTATTTGTGTTTTTTTTAACGTTCGTATCAGGACCGAAGAATTTTTTTTAAACATTTTCTTAGGTACCGCTACCGAATAGATCGTTTGTAAATGTATTGTACAATTTCGAATAAACAATTTTGGGAGACAATGTAACAATAAATTTCGTTTCTATTTTGGTATTTGTGGCTGTATTGCGTTTGACAGAATTGAACATAAAAAGAGAGCCGTATTCAAATGTTATTTAGAAGTTCGCTAAGCGTATGCATCGTTGCGACGGTTAAATTGCGAGCGAACTATGCGCCGCCTCATTACGTTTCCCCAAAACATTTCGCGAATTCTTGTCCGGAATAAATTTAAATTATGTCCCTGGCACTCTCTGTTTATTTATAATGCTAGCAAAGCTATGTTGGTATTCCAAACAATGCGAGCCAGTTGGTACACTGCTATGTATACGAACGGATTTACGTGAAAATCAAGCCTATGCGTTTGTTAAAGAGATACATGTTGGAAACAATGATTCAAAAATTCAATAATGTTCTGGATTAAAAATAACAGACTTAATCTATAAAAAACCAAATAAAAAGTGAATTTGTCGTCTCAAAGTGATACAATGTTGAATAGTTTGGGTTAAACCATAAAATCACGACTACAAATCTCCATTTTGCAAAAGATTTCTCTATGTTTTTTGAAAGAAATAAATTAAAATTATGTTATTTCTTCTAAAAAGCAAACTTAAATAAAATAAAGGTAAATCTTGAGGTTGTTTAAAGAAACTATTTTTATTAGTCATTTTGTAACGTTGAATACTTGGTGATTATTTTTTAAGTACACAAAAACTTTTCTTATTATGTTATTATGAAAGAGAAATAAATAGTAATATTCTAGCAGTTTTATTATCGGATTCTGTCTTAAACACGTAGATACTGATACATTGTTGCTGTTTTCAAACTCTGTGTGGAGAGTGATATTGCAATTTTCTATTTTATCTTCTCGGCATCGAAACAAAGGAAAAAGACTCCATAATATTTGATTAATATTCTTTTACATTTTTGTAAGGAAGTGATATTATTCAAGGATGGATATTTAAGTGTATGTTCCACTAACCTTATATTTCTGATGAACTTCTCTGATGAACCCATATCTGTAAAGAGAGAAGGAAAAAATTTGTTAAAGCGATGACAATTTATACATATTTTGACAAATAATGATTTAATTTTAGTTTTCGCAAGGGCCGTATTGCATAAGTTTCTCACAAAACTGTAAAATGTAAAATGTAAATATAATAAGTTTTAGTTTGCATTGGAGATTTGAAAAGAAGAGAATTAGTACCTTGGAAAAAAAATAAGAGAAATTAAATTATGTTTCACTTCACTGTGCTTTTTACATAGCTGTAAAGAATTTATTTTTATGGCATAATAACATTGACAACATTTACGACGCTGCATTAATCTTTAACGACAACACCTGAATAGAGACAAGGTATGCCACTTTACTTCGTAGTTGGCTTAAAGACACCACTTATCCGTTCGTAACTCAATTTCCGGTAGGCACTGTCTCCTGTAAGGGATGGAATACGGCTTGTCTGGGCATTATTCATACCAAAGTGCACGCTTTGCCTGCGGTACTAAATTAGATTGGCATAACCTGATTTTAAATATCAGAGTGACTATTTTTCTAAAACATAAAATTTTACATAATCGTTTTCCTCTCCGTGAAAAATAAAAAAATATATAAATTTTTATCGTTAATTTAGTTTAAACCTTATATGCTCACAGCCACAACATAATTATTCCAGAATTGAGGTTTTTATCTATACAAAGCCATTTACTGAAACGTTATAACAGTATTTAAAACAGAACAAATAGTTTCGTGTTCATAACTTACTACTTACTACTATTAAAAATACCACTGAAATAAGAACAATACAGTGGGTGATCGGTTAACAAACTGTTAACATAATTAAATCGAACAAAGAGCACTATCAAGAATTTATTATTTTTGTCGATTTTTTAAATCCACATTACATACAATCTGTAAAACTCGATTTATTGTAGGACGAAAAATTCGGATAGCGAATATAGTCTAGAAATATTTTTTTTTCATTAACCGATCACCCTCTGTATTTTTATTAGACGTTGATTCAAAAATATTGTATTATAATAAATATGGTTTTCGTGAGAAACAACCGTTCAATATTTAGTCGAAGATTTCTTATTTCGATAAAATTATTTAATAAATAAACTTTGAGCAAAAAGCCATCCACTCATTTATAAGTGTTTTTTTTACTCTCCCGCGAGAGATAATCAGAAATCATTAATTCTTAAAAAAGGATTTGTTAAAAAAAATGTTTGAAGTGTTCAAAATCTGTGCGATAAGGAAAAATAATATTTATAGATATTTGTTTATTCATTTTAAGTAAGACTCAATTTTGATATGAATATTTATTTAGTTTGTTTGTTGTTTATTAAAGTTTCATTGTATATAACAACTCTCAATGTTTAATATTGTTCAACGAAAATATTACGTACAAATTTAGTCCAAGGCAAACAAATCATACTTGAATAGAAATGAGTTTTATCTTTTGGTATATTAAAACGTTTTATTATACAGAAAAACTTTAACTATCAGTTAGTTAACGGTGAATATACATTTGAAGTCTGAAAGCCAAACACTGAACTAAATATAATCAATTGATTCGATGATAATAATCAACTCAAAAAAATCTTACATCTATAAAAAACTCAATGATTTCGTTAAAGTATGCGTTGACAAGAAACAACCGTTAAATAAAATTAGAAAAAGTATAAAAAAGTGATGAATACTTTTAATAATCGAAAGAATAATATTATTCAAATTATTGACTGGTTGAACTATTTTGATTTAATGGAAGAAACAGGTTTACTTTTTCACAATTAGTTGTACCTTATATATTTATAAAAAAAAACTCTCTAACAAAAGTTTATGACCCACAATCTTCATGCAATATTTTCAAATCTTCATTCACGTTAAATGAGTGTTTTTGAAAAGTTTCGATTCACATTGATTCAATCTAAGCACAGCAAAATTTTTTATAAGTAGAAATTTATTGTTTATTATCAGCAAGTAATATGAAGAGCTATATAATATTAAATATGAAATTCATGCATAAAACATACGACGCTGGCACCGAAGATTGAATAATATTGAAATAAAAAAGCTTCTGCAACTAACAATGTACGAAAAATATAGAAGGAAAAGTTAACCAAGCATATGGCTGATAAAAAATATCTTTACGATGACTTGAACAAAAGAAAGATTGTAACGTCGCATATTGTAATATCATTGAAAGGATCGCCTCGGCAGCATTTTATTCGACCACATAGCTCACTAATACCTAACCAAAGATGTTGAGATCAGTGAGTAGTTAGTTCCTTATGAATTTATTTAAAAAAAAAATTACGAAAGAAAATGTTTTAGTGTTAGTTATAAAATCTGATATTATTGCGGAAAAAAGGCTTAGAAAAAAAAAATATTAATATTGTATGATTTCCTGTAAGTTGTTTCTTAGTTCTTTGACCCATAGTTTTTTATACCCGTTAACTTTATCTCAAATATTTTGTTTTTCTAGACTTGCTTGTAAATTGTATTCTAGCACTTGATAAGGTTCGCGATGAGGGAAACCGGTCTTGATCAAAAAATATATTGTGGAAATAAGTACTAAGAAATGTGTTTTTATTATTTAAAATACCATGCCTTCCACCAAGAAGTGACAGTTACCACCTTAAAAGTGATTGCTGATTATTCACGAGCTTTCTAGGGAATTCCTCATATTTTTTGAATAAATGATACTGTATATTTATTTATGGATTTATTTAACCACTCAGATTTTATTAAAAAATGAATGTCTCTTTAACACAAATTATGAAAATAATTATAAAATTACTAAAAGCTTGTTCACCAAATGTATCACTTTCCGCCATAAAATACATTCATATACTGTTGTCACCAAAAATCATTTTATATTCGCTTATGATAAACTAACTTTGCTTGTCAAAGACTTGCCATCACTGCCCTGGTCTGGCATATTTGCGATTATAGATACGAAATTGCTGCGCTATCATTTGTACGAAGCGCATTGCTCCTTCTGTAAAATGAAATTAAGTGCACAGGCTAAGACACGGGTATTTTCATTTCACTGATCAGTGATAGAGTTCCATATAGGCGTCTTCTTGGAGCTTTTTAATCTAAGGTTCTCAGAAAACTTTGTATAACCCACATTTTTAAAATTATTAATTTACAATTTATTTTACGCTGGGTTCTATAAATATTTCTAACATTGCTTTTACAGAATAAACAGTATATGCAGTATTTTTCAATATGTATTATTAGTAACACAAATTATTATTGCGAATATTGAAAAATCGATAGTTTTCTATATAAAATGATGGAAAACTATAAAAAAACTTTTTTATTAGTTACATGATTAGTTACGACCGCCAAAAATGTATGACAGTAAAACGGCCTTAGGTCATGAAGGATAGTGAGTTTCCTGGAAGATGTTGAAGAGAAAATTCTAAAGTGACATTTCTAATGAATATTAAAATCTTTATGTTTTCACGAAAACAATATTGCTTATTTTTTTTGTTGCTTGCATACATTTTTACGAATTTCCCACATTAGACGTGACCTAAAAACAGTATCAAATTAACAAGGATAAATTTTCGCTTGTCTGCCATCTGTGTACAAAACCATCAATAAATAAATCCACTGTGCTTATTTTCCCGATCAATAAATCACTGACAACGGCTTTCCAATAAGTCTGATAATAAAACAATGACTCTCGCCCATGCTAGAAAGTTTCAAGTCAATGCACTGCGTTGACATTTTCTTTTACGGACAGTTTCCTTTAAAAGAATAAAAGGAAACAGATTGCCATTTTGGCAATTGTGTTTTGGTATCATGATAGATTTTTTACGTTTGATAACAAAACATTATTATTTCATATTATATTTATATTTCCACATTAAAAAAGTCATATATTTATTGAAATGAAAATAAATGTAGAGTATTGAATGCATTGTAGCAATAGACAAAGAAAAACTTTTTTTTTTTCATTTTCATTACCATGGTTTAATTTGCAAAAATATTACTAAAATAATGAAGTAAAAAACTACAACAGTAACGATAATACTACACTTAAAAAATCTTGAAATTCACTGATACTTCACTGAACAGAATTAAAAATAACATTTCCGTTTGCCGCTTTATCACATATGCTGGTGAAATATTAACAAAATGAAAATTTCTGTAGCCTTAGAAATCGTATTTCAATATCCATTTCTCTCAAACTAGAAACAGGTTCACTGAAGCTGCTACGCTCGTTTTTAATTTCTCATGTATGCTCATACAAGTTGTAATGTAATTTTGTATAAACATTTTTAGTAAGTAAACATAGGGTCAATGTAATAGAATAGGATAGAAATATTATTACGACTCCGTATTAAAATTAACTAACACGTGTACAAAATGCAATACATACATAAAAATATTCAAAAACGTTTATAAATATAAAATAACATTTACGTTCATTGTACTACATAGTATTAAAAATAATCAATTCGTATTACAAATATTTTTTTTTGTCGATGTTTTTTTGATAATCTGTAAAATTTCATAAACCAAGCAACGGCTTAAAAATATCTCTTATATTTTTTTATACATTTCGAAAAAACTTTTAATTCAAATTCAAAGGTAGAGAAGATTTCTTTTGGATTAATTTCACAAAAAGCTTTCAGCATTTTTAATCCACGATGCTGTTCCACCGTATTATTTTCAGCGCCTTTACATTTTTGGTTGTAATTTGAAACGCCCCTTAAATTATGAATATTTTTTCTTAATTTACCAATTTTGATTGGGATAATGATTCATTCTACTCATTTGAATTTACATTCTTTTCAGTGTCAGGCTTATAATTTCTTTAACGTACTCAAAGCAAATAAAATTAACTATCAAGAAAACATCTAACAAGATTCACATTGAAGCGGTTGATATTCAATCGTTCTTTCCTTTGATAAAAATATATATATTTTTCGCCACATTCAAGCAAAATATACATTTCTTATGTAATAAATAGATCAGTTAGAATAAAAATATGATCTACAGACCTTTTATTTTTTACCAATCACATAATTTGAGAATATAAATAAGAAGGGATTTCTTTTCTGCACAAAGAGGTCGACGTTTCTACGGTCCAATTTGAATCCGATGTCACGTTGGAAAAATTCGTGAGAAAAACTCAGCTTACTGGTTCTTTCATACTTAAAGCCAACCAAAAAAAAAATCACTTTCAAGATTGATGGGTAAACGCACAGACTTGCCTTTGAAGGAGTTAAATGGAAAACTCGTAAAAAATAGCAGCGGTTAATTTTTTTGGGCCTGAGTTTGCGTATTCTTTTGCTGGTAATAAAAAAATCATTCATCGCAAACAATTGGTGACGGCGACACTGCTTAATATCTCGGTTTCGGGCTCAAATCTTTCCATCAGGAAACCATTTTCAGTCATTGAAATATTTAATGCTACCTTGATCTACAAGAAAAACTGAAAGTGTTATAATGGCCATGTTAATAATAGGCCAATTTATTGCATGATAATTTATTTTTCTAGTACGTAGCGAAACGTTCAATTTTCTTCGTCTTCAAAAAACTTAATTCCAAAATGAAGGTAATTCTATAAGTAAATTCATACTTTAAATACAGATGACTAGATCCATGGTCGGTTAGTAAAAGTGGTTGGCTTCCTTTACAATCCTCATAAGCTCGAATCCACAAACGGATAGTTTTACGAAAATTAAATCCCGCTTTTGTCCTAGCCGTAATATTGTATCCCATTTTTATCGAAAAAAAACTATTGGAGCGATTGAATAACAACGAGTTCTTGCAGAAAAAAAAATTGTTGGGACACTTCAATTAAGGAACCAAATTTCCATCTTAATTGCTTTCTTAGTCATATAAAATAAAGATCCTTTCATCTGATGTTTTGATTTCTTTTCATTTTTTCTTAAGCCTAATGAATTTATAAAAGTATTGATTGACTGAGCGTCGAATCCTGCCTAAAATCCATCTTACTCTCTTTGCAAGCTCGTGGACACAGAAGTATATTTATTGAGTAGGAAATAGTTGTTACCTGACAACTTATATAAGAAGACTCAAAATTGGTTTTGTGTATATATACAACGGAATCTAATTCACTTGCTAAAATAACGATTTCAATTAAGTTGTCTAAGGCTTAGTAAATAATTAAAATGCCTTCCAAGGATATTCTTACTATCCTATTTTTTGTTAATTATCTTGTTGTATTATGCAAAAAAAAAAACTCATGGAGACATCCACTCTTTTTCTTTTACTTTAAAGCATTTTTATAAAGGTTTATTCTTGAAAACCTCTCAATAACAAGGCCGTGCCCGCAAAAAGTCAAGGCATGCTTTCTTTAGTAGCCACTATTTTAAGCGTGCTGTTGGAATACATAAGCGTCGAAAGGGTTCCACTTCCTTGGAGTTTACTTTACTTCATGACTTTGAAAGGACCAAAAATGTTAAATTTATATATGTGTTGAAAAACAAGTGATATTCACAATGAATAAATTGACGGCTTCTTATAAAATTAACCATTTATATTTTTTTTAAATCGATGTATAGCCGTAGTGAATTTTAATTAAATTAAAAGAAAATATAAAATAATACAATTTATTCTTTTGGTTTCAACTCAGTAGAGCTCTATTATATTTTGGCTTCAAATCGTCATCATAAATATCGTCACAGTTAATTTATCTTGGATACAATAAATTGTTAAAAAATATATATTGTCCAGTTTTAGAATAACATCTGATTAACTAAACTACCATTATTATATTTAAAAATACAATATTTAGTGTTATAGTATAAGCATACATGGCTTCGTTTATAAATCGTTAAAGTAAATGTATTGTCTTTAAATTTTTAATTTCAAACTTTGAAACAAACTTTTTAGCTAATGCAACTTTTCCACTTCATTATAATTGAAAAATATATAGACTTCTTTTTTTTGGCAACGTTTTTCTCTTTTTCTGTTAATTTTAAATGTCTATCCAGTCATTTTTAAACACTCAAGTTAAACGTCCAATGCTTCGAGACGCTAATCAGATTCTTTTAACGAGCCCGAGGGCTTTTAATTGTATGAAACTGATTTTTCAATCAGTCTATGAATAAAAGTCTAAAGTCAATGATCAATTAGCTTCTACCCGTCAAATTGTATTTTTGTATAGTACTTCCTACTCTACATTGAAAGCAAACATGGTTTAAATAATATTATATCACCTCTACAAAATCCCAAACTTAGTCCCCAAATCTTAATGTTTTATTCATTTAACTATTTTCAATTAATAAAGAATTATTAAACATTATCAAATGTGATAAAGTCAAAATTAAAAAAAAATAATAAGATCAATGCTTTATCAGTCATAACAAATGTTTTTTATACAAGTTATGCTACCATTTAACAAATTACTCGTGTAACTCTCAGTGATTTTAGATGACCTTACTCAAAGCTTTTTTTTCAAATCTAAAGTACTTATTGGAATGATCATTAATTTTTCAAAGCGCAAAGAAAAATTTTAATACACTAAATTTTCGGTTCAATTTTCACCTATTGGCATTCAAAACTGCCGCTTGACCCAGAAGCTATTATCACGATACCAATTTTGTCAAACACGCAAGTTTTGTGTTCAATCAAAAGTTAAATGAAATATTTGATGTAAATATTCTAACACGCTAACAAGTGAATGCCAATTCAATCAGTAAATATTCCAGTTTGATGTACAATAAAAATCTACTCTCAGCAAGTTTTTGCAATCAATAAAACTTTTTATGTCTTTGTATCTTTGCTTTTGCTTTTTCTTTCGATTTCACTAAATTTCACTAAATTCTCATATGGTTATGTTATTACTTTTCTATTAATATATATATGTTTTCAAAATAAAATTTAGTTAATGGAAACTATGAAGAAATATACATTGTTTTTTTATTCAAAGTTAGATGCCCCGTTTTGAGGGAAAAAATATAATGTTTGTAAGATGGTAAGTTGGTGAAGCGGTGGTACGTGTTGCATTATTTATTTTGCAGTGTTGGGATACTGTTGTCCAGTAGTGTTTTGAGTAATCAATAATTAAAAAATGAAAGGTAATGTTTATTCTTTCGTTATTCATAAATCTACTTCCATTATATCGTGTTGTTATTCTGTCAAAAGCCACTTTTTATGATATCTTGTCAACACAGTCAAGTCTCTGGAATTACGTAGACGAAATATGAATAGTTGATTCTTTTATGAAACACGCACTCAGTAGAATAGAAAAATACGTGTCCGACGAAAGCCAATTTCGTACATCCAAAATAAACGATTTGGGTACATATTGAAACCAAATATTTACAATGCAGAACATATTCTGAACATCTTCAAAATTATGAGAATTGTTTTTCCAGAATATTGTGAGCCTTGTTTTATTCAAGAGCATTTGATATTGCCCACATTTCACAATACTTCAAACAAAACCGTTGGTTTGACATTCGGAATATTGGTACACATATATACCCGATACGTGTTGTTGACTATGAACACTTTCTATAAGAGCCGTTTATTTGAAAATGCGTGAAATTAAGAGCTATACGTTTTCAATCAATGATTGATAAGAAGATATTTTTTTCTTATATTTAGTAAACAAAACTATATTTTCAGCGTTGTTTGGGCTATTTAAAGGTATAAACATATTAGATAATCTCAAAGCAGTACTAATCACGTTGTATATAATGCTCATTTAAAAATCGATATATTTGTATAAAATTAATAATATCATTATTATATTTCTAAATACAATTTAAGAAAAGCATAATTTCTTTTTTTTATGGATATCATAAAGCGCATCAACTATGATGGCATGTAATAACACAATTCATTTTTAATTTAATTCTAAAATGTCATTAATAGTGAATGTATAAAATAATTTGCTTTGTGATCAAGAAATGAATAGGTTTTTGGTTACTAATTAAATAAATTTTAGAATTCATTTCCTATTTTATCGTTTTCATTTAAAAAGATTCATAGCTTATAAAACGGTACGACACCATTTCATTACCAAGCTAATTTATAAATTTTTCAGCGTCATTACGTCGCATGCTAAAAAGAAAATTTCCCCTCGGGTAACTTATCAATTTTATGATGATCCTCGGAATTATTGTAGTGATAAGTTACCTGAGAACACCTGCCTACAAAGTTGCAGGTGTGGACGAGGGCTAAATATAGAAGACAACGGCGAACAAGAATTTCACGCGAACTTTATAGAAATTAATGAATCAATAAAGCTTTCATTAGTGAGCTTTGATTGCTTGTAATAAAAACTTTTAAATAGACTCAATACCATAAGGTTCATACGGGTAGAAAATTTGGTATAATTATATAGCAATCTTTGACTAGTTTGATTTTAAAAATTGTGATAAGTACTATTAACTTTAGATGAGAAGATATTTTCTCATCGTCGAAATAATATTTTACCTACGCAGCTCAATTAATGATGTTTTCATTAGGTCAATATTAATATTTTTATGATAATAATAAAGTAAGTTATTATTAACGATTGCCAGATATGATTCTATTTCTGAGCACCTGTTATAAATGTAAGACACTAGCTAGATGTACTACCGACACTTGTAAAAAATATTATATATGCAAATGGCCAAGAGGTTTTGATCAACAATTGTTGGGTGGACCGGTCAAACGATTTCGTATGTTAATTTGTTGGCATTTAAAGCTAAGTTAGAAATTCTCAATATTTAATATAAAAAATAAGACAAATATTCTTAAAACTGTTTTAGACGCCATTTCAAAAGTTTAATATTAATATAATCGTTAACTAGATTGCGTGTTACAAAAATTTCATAAATATATTAAAAACACAAATAACATAGAAATGATTACCACAATGACATCGCAATTTTAAGTCACAAGCAAGTGTACACCATAAGGTAGATTACTTGTGAATTTAATTACATATTAATTAAATATGTATTTTTTAAAGCTTAGTTAATAATAATGCGCATTTCATATTGCAAATGGTTAAAACTTAACGAATAATCAAAACAAAGATTATTTACCATCTTTTTCTTAGTGTTATTCTTAAAGTTACGCAAAATATGTTGTGAGTTTTCAAACAAAATCAGACATAAAAACTTTTTCAAGTAGATCAAAAACCAGCTTGGTATAAAGTATGTTCAAAGGAAACTTTCTACACAATATCAATAATGTAGTATGACAATGGCGATTCGGTTGCTTTTATTTTTATTTAACATATTTTATTCATCACATTTTTTTACAAAATTCGAAGGGTGAAAATAAATGATTTTTTTTATATGGTACATTTTTTTTAATGTTGATACTGGAAAATAAATATAAGCCACATTTTCCATTGACTTTTTCTGATGCATTACACCTAAAAGGATTTTGATGTCATCGCTTACATTCCATCATGAAAATTTTTATTACAATATAAAAAAAGTTAATGAAAAATAATGGCAAACGATAACAACTGTTATTTTATGACGTTATCATAATAACATAGTGCAGAGTTTTTTTGAAACTTCAATTGTGGTTTCTTTCATTTGTTGAATGCAAAGCGATACTAATTTCTATAAAAAATAAAATAAACTCTTAGCAAATTTAAAAGATATTCGATGAAAGTACTTATTATGATATAAATTATAGATTCTTGGTAGGAACATATGTAACTCAACGTTATTGTGATCAATAACGCCGGTTCTAATTCTCTGATGCATTATAAATGCATAGAATAAGAATATGTACGAATTATGCAAGTGTCAAAAGAATGTGTAATTTTTTGAAGATTATATAAAATTTAAATCCTCAGAATTATTATTGTAAAGAAAACGTTACCGAATATTAACAGTGTGATTGAAGTCTTTGGTTTTGATTGCAAAAATGCATTTTCATTAGTTGATCTTCCAATATGGATTTGCAGTAACAGGTATGGATGTCAGAAATACTTAAAAAAAACCATATATGTCTACTCTCACTACAAACAATATTGAGCATCGGGCATGTTACCTATATATATTATAGGTCATATACTCTACTGGGCACCGATTTGAAATAAAGCTATCACCTAGAAAGTGAAGCTGATTTTGGCTAATTACCTGAAAATTTATTATGAGTGTGGTTAGCAAAATTTTATTCCTTTCATTGTTTAAATGAATTTCATTAGAATATGGTCGATGTTTTGTTATCGAAAATTGTCCATGACAAAACTTTGCGAATGTACAGGTTTTTCGGATCGTTTTTCTAAACTTGTTTTTTGTGTTGATATTTAACATAACGTTTTCTCAAGAATGAAATATTTTAACAATGTACCTAACCAGTGGCAAATATTCGTGTAAAATCTGTTCCCTTAACTCTAGACAGGTCAAAACCGTGTACCGCAACGTGGGGTGCTGACGACGGTATTATGTGAAGGAGAAAAAAGAATTCAAAGGTTTGCAAAGAAAACTAGAGGAGTTGAAATACTGACTTGGTGAAGACAAGTCAGTATACCGTATAATTCTTTAACAAATCGATTCATTCGACGTCACATAACATTTTTTTTTGTATTTGTTTTATTATTTTTTAATCAAATATCTGAGAACTATTTCAAAAACTTTAATTTGTTCGTAGTTTATTTACTTTTAAAGAGAATTTTTCAATTACGTATTTATTATTCAAGACATTTCATTATGTTAATGAATAAAGATAATTTAAATTAAAGCATTTTTGTACAGTCGGTATAAAAAATTTGTTCATAGATAGTTAATACATAATCAGTTTGATTTTTTAAAAATCAGTTGACAACGCTCACAATGAGCGAAACTGATTCAAATCATTATAGAAATTTATGTTTATGTCT
This sequence comes from Himalopsyche japonica, assembly GCA_028555115.1. Lineage (NCBI taxonomy): Eukaryota > Metazoa > Arthropoda > Insecta > Trichoptera > Rhyacophilidae > Himalopsyche > Himalopsyche japonica. The sequence goes on from JAHFWJ010000460.1 coordinate 2,890,903, forward strand.
GAAAACATCATTTGTGACAGCAAAAATTGATGGTTAAAATTTTAAATATGTCTTAAAATATAAAATATATATTCTGACTCTCAGATACTGCTGATTAAATAATAAAAAAAATCAGTAGTGAAACTGAATATACGTCGCAAATAAAGATTAAATGGATATGTTGGAAACGCATTATTTATTATGGAAAGCTCTAATTAAAAACCACGCGTATGACTTTCATAAAATAATATTAATATATTATATATGTAGCTAATTTTCTTGCGTTTTTTTTGGGCTCGTGCATATATGAATTTGGTTTTTTTCTTTTGAACCGTCTATGTTAAGAATTAACATTCTAGCAACGCTTTCGTTTTAAGCTTCATTGAAAGTTTGATCTCTGAGCGTCGAAGCTTTAGCATACAGTTAATCTCATCATTTTTATATACGACCATTGATCAAAAATATTTAAATACCACGCTATTTTTTACTTAAAACTTAAGCTTGATTTAATTAAAATAGGGAAAGTGGATTTGTTTATTCGTTGCTGGTAATAATTTTTAAAATCTCTTTAAAATTCTGCATAACCGAAAATATCAATGCTTCTATAATTCGTTATCATCTTTTTACATTATTTAATGGTGGACCAGTCATCATCATCATCACCAGCCGGGGTCGATCCACTGCTGGATGAAGACCTCCCCCTGCTTTTTTTTTTATCCAGGGGGGTTGTTTGGACATAGCAACACCACGCTGCCCAGGCGGGTTGGTGTTCGGTTTTCTGTCTGGGTTTTCCTTCCCATAGCCAAGAGAACACGGCACGCGGTGTTCCCGAGCGGTCACCCATCCAAGCACTATCCGCGTCCAATGCTGCTTAACTTCGGTGATCGCACGAGAGCCGGTGCTTTCAACGTGGTATGGTCGTTGGGTAGTAAAAACATTTAATTAAGCAATATATATGTTATTACGTCTGAAATACCACCATTCCAACTGACGTCTACATAAATTTATCGATAAACTATGTCAGTCGGTGAATTACGTGTTGAAATCACCTGCGACAATCGAAAGTACACCACGATCGAACATAATCAATCTATAGAATACAAATTAAAAATAAGCTACTATGCAAAAAAGATAAGTCAATAATTAACTGGTATACAAAGCCAAAGGTTCAATTACAAAAAACTAAATCTAAAGAAAATCGTACAATATGCATCCGTTTGTGACGCGTAATAATTTTCAATCAAATTAAAGTCAGGAATATTTATTATTAAAAAAATATATTATTTTACCTTGCATTCATTATGTGGTCTTCGTGGTTTCCCCTATTTAAGAAAACTCCTCCGGGGAAGACTAGTAAGCAGGATAGCAAAAGAAGGAAAACTTCCAGCCCTTTCTTTCCACGATCCACAAAATCTCCGTTGAACACGTATGGATTTTCTGGAGATGGAAGACCATTCTACAACAAAACAAAAACGCATTCTTAATAATAATTACAATGCTTTCTTTGACTAAGTGGTAAAACTATAAAATAATCTTCATTTATACCAGGCTTTAGGCAAGGAATTCATTTCTATTAACCACTGTAGATAAAACATGGTGGTTTTTCGTGCAAGTTTTCTTCTACATTTGGTATCTATTGACAGTGCAATATTGAAAGAATTTTTTTAAGATACGATTGTCTATTTTATTCAGTTTTTTTTTCAACGATGTTTGAACACTTAACTCCAACAAATAAATAATCACTTTCATTTTATTCCAATAATCTATGAATTTATTGTAACAAAATAACGGACATCGATAGCCCACTAAAAATATAATGTTGACTACATACCTAATTAATTATGTTTCACATTCAAAAGCAGGTATATCTACCAATATGTATACTGATATTCATCTCATGTCAAAAAAAAATTTGTAATCAAAACAATAAGATACCTTATACCACGATATGGTGTTAACTATTAAAATCTATCCTAATCATTCTTTATGTGGTTCCAATAATCACTGATACTTAGAAATCGACTCTCACAATAGTCTCTTTTTGCCTGATAATCTTGCTTGAACGCGCAATTATTAACTGTATTAAAGGGTTTTTATCGTTTCTTAATAAGAAAAATAAAATATGCGTATTTGCATTATTATACAATGACAATATCTCAGACTTTTATCCAGTATATTTATAAGTTTGAAGATTATCCCTGCATTGAGATAGTTCATAAATGATTCATGAAGATAAGCGATGTGCATAGAAAATGAGCTTCAAATATTTAACTTTCTAGGGCGTAAAAATCAAATTTAATGCTCCGGCACGAAGATGGATCAAAATGCAAGTATTCTACAAGAAAATGCATTAGTTATCTGATGTTTGCTGTGGCATCATGTGCTGTCAACTTCAACGAAATTCATAAATTTTCAATGTTATAATGAAAGAATTCCAATCAATTTCGGAAAATTAAACTAAAAAAAAACTAGGAAACAAACACCAGCTAAAAACAAAATATTCTTTAAAAAGAAAACATGATTACTATAGTAATTTGGTAAATAATTTTCTTGTGTTTTTACAATTGATAATGTGGAAAATGAACTTATAATTTTGTTAAAATGTTATGTCTTTTCTTAAAACTGTAACTATATATAACTATTTCAAGTGGCATTTTATAAATTTATGAAATTCAGCAATGATACTGAAACTGTATCAAGCACCCTCAGTCCATAATGTAAATTAAATCGCATATATAGATTACTGTGTCAATACATTCCCAAAGCGTTACTTAAATCGTAATAACTATCTCTTTGTTGAGCGAAAACCAAAATGACCGCACTAGTAGGTTTTAGAGTATGTATTAAAAAATGTATTTCAGTGATAAGTTTATTGATTGAATTGGCATTCACTTGGTAGAACTCCATTATAACACGGTGAAAAAAATAGCAATGTATTTTAGTTCTAAAAGATTATTTTTTGAAATATAGTTGATAGCTATTTCGGCTCACGTCATCGTCAGAACTATGCTTAAACTAACATTTGCTTATCTATATATAGATGTGTAGAAAAGGTACACAATGCATCTTCTCTCCTGTTTTAACTACCTAGATTTTTTCTTGCTCGCAATAAAACTAAAAATTGTAAATGAAACTAAAAAGACGGCTATATCAATAAGTTTACATACAGCACGGAAATGGTCTATTACAGAAACAAAGAAGCACCCTGCAGAGGGTTAAGCAATAGCGATAGACGTATCTTAGTTTGTCCGTTAAGAATCTTTCATCATCCTGCGACCCTTACTACAAAGATGCAAACACTTAGGCGCTGAGTTTGAATTTATATATATAATATGATTCCTTAATAGCGTGATTAGCGAATTGTGAATCTGTTTTTTTACTGTTGAATGATCTTACATGTTCCTTAGCTCAAGTAAATATACTTCTACCTGTCTGTCCGATATAAACTTTTCTTAAAAAATATATTTATATAATATTTTTCGATATTAAATTTACATTTCAAAAAATAGTCCTTCACTTTACACATCATACTATGACATAACAATAAAAAATGTTGTTCGTGAAACTGGTGTGCTATATTTAATATTTTTATCTGAGCGTGCTTGGATTATTGCCTCGTAGAAAATCTACGAGCGAAAAGTAGTATTTGAAAACAAATTACATGCCATACGAGGATTTACAAATGCGACACTTTACATTAGCCTTGATTCAAAGATAAAGCTCCCCCGCACAAGCTCTGCTAGCATTTGAATCTTTTCAATATGATTGTGGCTGAAATTCATTATTAAAAGCTACGCCAGATATAATGTCACAGCGGAATCTTGCGAGACTTAGAGCGATAGAGAGAAAATATATTAATGTGAAGGAAAATATTCAAAACAAACCAGGAGATAAAAGTTTACAATATTTCCGTTCGCTGAAAAATTCTGTTTTATCCAAGCAATATGTATATATCTAAATTGCCGTTCTAAGTTGTTAACATTAGTTTTGAATATATTGTAACACTACCGAATATTTACGATTCAATAAAATACATTAAGCAAACTATTTATTGTAAAATCACAAAATTTCCCCTCTAAATAAATAAATGTGAGTCTAATTTGGAACAACTTTAAAAAATATATTGAAAAGATACATAGCAGTCAACAATAAGACAAATTAATTATTAAATAATCTTTTTATAAATAAAAAACCTTGTTGATTCAATAGGCATTTACACGGTAAAATAATAGCAATGTGTTTTAGTAAAACAAAATTTATAAGGTACAAGAATTGTATATAGCTCTTATTTTTTTATAACTAAAATACAGTGCTATTTTTTCATCTTGTAGTAAAAGACCTGTTAATCATCTCTTGTATATGGGTAAAATATTTTATTGATTCAAACAAATCATATATCTAGGTTTTCACAGATTGGTGAAGAGCGGTGCGCACTCTTTACCTAACAGCACCCAACAGCGACCTAAGTTTGTCAACGGGTCGCAGGATGATGGCTTTGGAACAGCTAGAAATCAATAGACCTCGACTATCACAAAAGATTCTTAACGAACAAACTAAGATACGTCTATCGCTATTGCTTAACCCTCTGCAGGGTGCTTCTTTGTTTCTGTAATAGACCATTTCCGTGCCGTATGTAAACTTATTGATATAGCCGTCTTTTTGGTTTCATTTACAATTTTTAGTTTTATTGCAAGCAAGAAAAAATCTAGGTAGTCAAAACAGGAGAGAAGATGCATTGTGTACCTTTTCTACACATCTATATATAGATAAGCAAATGTTAGTTTAAGCATAGTCCGACGATGACGTGAGCCGAAATAGCTATCAACTATATTTCAAAAAATAATCTTTTAGAACTAAAATACAGTGCTATTTTTGCATCTTGTAGTTAAAGACCTCTTAATCATCTCTTGTATATGGGTAGAATATTTTATTGATTCAAACAAATCATATATCTAGGTTTTCACAGATTGGCGAAGAGCGGTGCGCACTCTTTACCTAACAGCACCCAACAGCGACCTAAGTTTGTCAACAACGACACAATAATTATGGCAAAAAATCTATATATCAGAGATTAAGGAGACCTGAAGAGCTCTGATACTAACGCGACATAGATCTTAACGCTCCATTTTTTTATTTTTTTTTGGGATATCAAATTCATGGAGCGTTAAGATCTATGACGCGTCAGCATCAGAGCTCTTCAGGTCTCCTCCATCTCTCATATATAGATTTAATTTTGTTATAATTGTTGTGTCATTGTTGACAATATTAGGTCGCAGCTGAGCCGTGGCACCCACAATGAGTGCAGCTCACGCAGACACCATACGCATTATATTCACTCACGCATACGTGTGCATACAGACACACACACAGCCACACGCATGCATATACAATACGTAAGGAAATAAAATAGGAAAGTCATTTTCAGATGCCGAGGTTGTCCTTGTTGGGATTAAGATCTGTAACAACAAACCCATGGCGGGTCATCGAGCAGAACCGCTCTCGACCTTAGACGATTACTCGGTACTGTCTCATCATAATTATGTAGATAAGAAATTGTGGGGGTAATAATGTTTGTCTATATTGCTGTGAAAGTTTCGAGACATTTCACGAACGAACTCTCGAATTGTAGGCATTTTCAAGTCTCTATGTAACAGCGAATTGCGAACGTACCACGGGGCATTACAAATTTGTCGCAATGATTTATTTTGAACAATTTGAAGTGCCTTCAGATGCTTCTGGTGAGCATAAGCCCACACTGGATTAGCGTACACCATAATTGGCCGAGTTATAGCTGTATAGAGGAGCAGCTTGCTTTTGAGAGTAAGCTTGCTCTTCACATTGGGCATAAAGTTTAGTCTAGCGTTTACACCATAAGCTTGACGTTTTTTAATCGAGGTGTGCTCATTGAATTTTAGTCTATTGTCTGGAGTGAGTCCTAGATACTTGATAGTATTGGACCACTTGATTTCTGTATTTTGCATACGAATGCAATCGAAATTGGGTTTTCTAATGAAACCCTTTGAAAACATAACTGCAGCACTTTTTCGGTATTGATTTTAATTCGCCAGTTTTCACACCAGTCCGCTATGGTATCAGCCAATAGCTGGACTTGTGTGACAGATCTTTGCTTATTACGAGATTTTGATGAAATAGCAGTATTCTCGGCGTACTGATCTATAACTGCTTCGCTTTCCCCACCGCAAGGAACGTCATGCGTGAATGTTATTCACTATGGGTCCCAGGACGGAGCCTTGCGGGACACCTGCATGGATCGGTCTTAAAGAGGATCGAATTACACCCATTTTGACTTTAAAATGTCTATCCGTCACGAACGAGTTGAGAATCTTTACCAGTGGTAATCCAATGCCAGCCTTCGACATTTTGAATACGAGCCCATCGGTCCATACCCTGTCAAAGGCTTTAGCAATATCTAAAAAGAGGCTTGCCGTGACCTCTTTATGAATGAATCCACTTGCGATCAACTCTACTACCCGAAGAAGTTGGTGGTTTGTCGATTAATTCGCGCGGAAACCGTGCTGTGTGTCTGGGATTATCTTTTTCTCTTCCACCACTTCTTGCAGTCCAGCTTTAATCACACGCTCTAGAATTTTGCTCATTGCGGGTAGCAAGCTTATTGGTCGATGGTTTATCGGAAGAGTGTGATCTTTCCCAGGCTTTGGAATTAGAATAATATCCGCTTCCTTCCAACGTGATGGAAAATATAGCAATCTTAAGCACGCGTTGATAATATTGACTAACGAGCTAATACCTTTAAGCGGTAGATGTTTGATAGCCTTATTACCGATTCTGTCATTTCCCAAAGCTTTTCTTTCAGGAAGCGCTTTGATCAGTCCTTCCACCTCGGCAAATGTGGAAGGACAAATAGATGGACAGTCTACAGTTAAGGGTTGTTCTATGATTAGCATAGCGGTTGCTTCTAATATCTATCACGCTATTTTTCAAGCGTGGATTGCTTGTGTCAATTGTATTGGGTGTAAATTGTTTCTGGAGGCTATCCGCAAACTCTTCTACCTTTTCACTGATGGTGAATACGGGACCCTTTGCTCCGTAAAGTGGCATCAAGGGGTATTTTTCTGCGCGGAGAACTTTGGAGAGAGCCCAGTATGGGTCGCTTCCTTTGACGAGTTCATTTAAGTAGTCGTCGGTAGTTTTTTCGCGATAAGCCTTCATGGCTCGTCGGATTTCTGCTGACAATCGGTTGACGCGTTGTCTTACTAAGGGGTTGCAGAACACGCTCCATAAATTTGATATCCCAAATAAGAAAAAAAAAATTCGTTTACATTCTCTCCAATCATTAAAGCGTATAACGTAACGACGACAGTTAAAAAAACTCTAGCTAGACAATTTTAAAAGTATAAAAAAACATCAAAAATAAATCAAGTGACAAGCTGTATATTTGGCAGTACCTTGACGAATGACTATGATTAGCAGAGTGCTTTCCAAAGCTGGCCACAAGTACCAAGTAAAGCAAGTTCTTAACATTCCTCATAAGTACGGAGAAAAAATACGAGACAATATGATTTAATGAGAGATGTCTGATGATCTTTGGATTTTTTCATGTAAGACAAACTCAGCTAAATTTTGCTTCAAAGAAGTCTAACCGGCTGAAAGAAGCGTTTTCATCTTTCACATCTTTTAACCTCACACTTAGGAGCAGAATATTAAGGAATACGAATGATAAAATAATAGAGAAATTTACAATGATGGCCAGATATTTATGCTTCATTTTCAATTTCCTGTGACTTTTTATGTTGTAGAAATAAATAATAATCTTATCAATGTAGGGCAGGAAAATAAATCATAGTTAATGGTCCAGTAAAATGATTAATGCGTTGCCAATTTATTAGAAAATCAGATCATAAAATGTAATGTATGTCGGTACATTCATCAATAATTTAATACGTAGCTATTAATCAAGCTATTTAGTGGAGCTTTTATTGTGTAATTAAATTGATTGCATTGCAAAAATTGTGTTTAACAATATTCATTATAATACATTGTTATTGTTAGCAGATTGTATTCATTATATCCAGTTTATGATGTTAATAAATAAATATATCTATCAAATACATCGCACATTTTTAGTGGGACTAAATATATTAAACGGAGTTCCAACGAGTATGTGCTAATCAAATTAAAAATGTGGTATTGTTTTAATCGTCTTACATTTTTTTTACTTGACAGATAAAACAATTTTACATACATACATATATATTTTGAATATTATCAATTTATAACAAATAAAAATTTCCACTCGCAGGCAAACGACAATTTTTTGTGTCCATTATTTATATTTTAGATAACCTTTCTTTAACTGATTAATATCCGTTAACTGTTCGTAAACTTCAATCATTCATTCGAATATTGCATCTACGTTTTTAACTTTTCTATCGTTCTGACTTTTAATTTAATGGTTTAGCGTGTTTTTTTTTTGTCAAATTATACAATAAAAAACGAAATTATGTTATACATAGTTATTGCGTGATTTTTTTGTTCAAAATATTAAGTCCGTAGCTGCACTATGCCCTGTAAGCTTAAACTGATGAGTAAAATAAAATTTTATTTATTTATAAAAACGCAATGTTATTTTATGAAGAAATCTCTTTAAAAATTGATCTATTTATAGACATATAATTATTTGGATGAAGTTATTTTTATTATTACGCATTCTTCAACATTTATCGGAAATGAAAGCTTTATATTTCCTTCAGATAGCGGTGTAAATTTATGTGCTAAAAGTATTTTGCTAAAAACGATAGCAAAACAATTCCCGTTTAGCGTAAGTAATTTGACCGGATGTTTTCCTAATAACGCTTTAGTTTATATTCGAACAAAATCAGCACATTCAGGTAACTAAAAATAGCACAATAAAAATAGAACTTTCTAAGCATATTGTTTATTACCTTCGTGCTATAAGGCACTAATTTCATATACACTTGTAGTTATTTTCACGCCAAAACTGTAAGCTGTCAATGTAGTGGAAAAGCACGGGGGAAAGCCCAAAAACACGCAACTTTGTTCCTTGGAAGTAAAGTATCGTAGCTTTAGTATTTATTATATAAACGAAAATAATTGATGCTAGTTAATTATTTAATGAATTTAATTTGGGCTACACAATATTGTTGTTAACAATTGTAGTCGTGTATATTTGGTTGTTTTTTATAATTCCAACTTTCTTACAAATTCATTTGAATGCTTAAAAATTTTTCTTTTTTGGAACTGTAATTAAATGTAGTATTCAAAAATTTGCTTGATATATCGATAATTCATTCATTCATTAATTATATATTTATTTAATTAAAATACAATATATATCACTCTTACGTATTTACAGATATATTTAACTATAGAATCCAAATGCCCGTTAGAGAAAATACTGAACTCAATTCAAACCGTAATGTTGGGGGCATCTCTTTTTAGAAACAAATTTCCCAAATCCAACCCAATAATTGAAAAATAGTGATTAGTAAGAAAAATTTGAAAATAAATAATGCTTTATTTGTAAATTTGTCAATTTTCATATGAAAGTAATATATATTAAAGTCTTTTCACTTATTCAAACCACTTTATTTGTTTCGCTATGACAGTTTACTTCATTTTCCCAGCAAAGAAGGATTGCGATCTTTAGCGGCTATTTTGTTTTTCACGGTCATAAGAAAAAATGTCGATAATGAACAGCAGCGGGTCATAATTTATGCACGGAACCAAAATAATTTATTTACCTTGCATCTATAGCTAAAAAATTCAATAGATTTTACAATAGAAAGTGTTTTTTGGACATTGTATTTATTCTCAAAAAAAGCCGAAGCGTTCAATGTCAAGTAGTGACATTTAATCCAATTGAAGAATTAATTTATTTTGTGGAAATTCTGGTAAACTGTCAAAAAACTTATACAAACAGTTGATATATAACCGTTAGTTATTTTTTCAAGCTTTCGAATAAAATAATGTAATATCGTTTGAAAACAATTCTTTCTCAAATATTTTCTTTTTAGTGAATATTATATACATTTATCATTAAATGAATCATCATCGATTTCAAATAAGAAATTTGAACTGTCAAAAAATTTTGCGAGACTGCACATTTTGTCAAGAATGAGCCAGTGTGCATCCGTGCGATAAAATGCTTGAAGATGCTGAAAGACGAAGCACGAGTAATTCGAGTAAAAATATGTGGAATCGTAATTGTCAACAATTCAATTTGTTAACTAAGTATTTAAAAATTAGAATGCAATAGCACTATAAAATTATTGATTTAACGAAAAAATTGAAATTTAGACACAAAAGTGTTAATATTAAATCACATATTTTTGTATACTATTGGTATAAACAAACACTTACATAGCATATTAAAATTTAGCTTAGCTATTGAAAAGTTCTTAGAAAACTAAAGATCATTTTTTAAGAAAGAATTGAGTGTAGGTTATTAAAGTTATATTCTTGATCAAAAAATAATAATTATCCACTTAAAACAAAACCATATTTTTTTATGAAAAGTTTGGCCTGTTCAAATGTTAACTGTATTTTAAAATATTTCAAATAAACGTCGTAGTGTTTCAATAATGTTTTCTTTCACATTCAGTATTATATTTTCTTAAAATAAATATATAAAAATGTCAAATATTTTTTTCTAATCCCTAACAATGTTAAAGTAGCATTTTTTTAAATAAAAATGTCGTTTTATCATTTCATAAAAAATTGTAAGATAGATTATTTTCAAGCATTTCATTGTTATAAAAATAAATGATTGTGATTGCGAAAAATGAAAGAAGATCTTAAAAGAACCTTTTCGGTGTAACAATTTTTGTCTTAAAGTGACAAGTCTAATGATAATATTTTATTTAGAAAGAACCTCGTCTGACCCTCATAGATCTTTTGTGTCTTTTTTTAAGCAAAAAGCTCTGAGAAATCGATACTTCAAGACAGTTTCCACGAACCCAATTTATTTACCAGACTCTAAGTATATTTCTAGAGCTTTTAGTATCAATAGAATGGATGTGGCATTTTAGATTTCTCCGCATTTTAGATTCGATTTATCGAGCATCAAATGTCCATTGAGTTCTTAGTTATTTCACATATAGTGCTAAAGCTCTCACTTGCAGTTCGAGATGCTTATATAGTATAGATTTATTTACACATAACATACAAAACACCAATTTCGTTAAACATTGCTCTTGAGATTTCTATTTGAAAGTGTTCACATAATTAGTTTACTCAAAAGTAGCCCTTTCAAATGTTGAAATGAAAGCATTTTATTTATTAAACGTCGCTTACATTACAAAAAGTATAAAATTAGTTCCACATCGCTTAAAATAAAAACACAATTGAGAAATACAAAAAAACTCGCAATTCATTTTCTCTCACGAAAGATAATTGCCTGCTTAAATTGTTTCCTTTTTTATCATAACAAAGCTATATTTCGCCATGAAATGAAAGTGAATATTTGTATTAAAATTTATTGTAGAATATTTTATGTCATATGTTTGCTTTTCAATAAATTTAATAGGAATCGATAAATAAGTAGGTTCATGTATTAATTTCTTATATCAATATTCAAAAATTACTTGAAATTAAAAAAATATAAAATTTTAAGATATCGTTAAAAGTGATAATGATTCTATTTTACGGCAAAGCGAAATTTTGAATGGTTATTCAAAAAATCTATTTGAGCAAAACTAAAATAATACATAGCTGTTTTAAAATACAAGTAGTTACTATTGCTTAAATAAAATTGTGATTAACACAACAAATTTTAAAAATTCTACATTTTCAAACATAAACTTTTATTTATCATAAGCCGTATGATTTTTTTTGTATTACGAAAATCTAGCATATTCCTTTGACATAAAAATGACGTTTTCAATTGATAGCAAATAGCGTTAAAACAGTATTTATTTCAAGGCTGAAATTAAAAATACATCAAAGAGCGCCTAAAATATAGTATTTTTTGTCAACGTTATTATCAGTCATATTATTGTATAAACCGGCGCGCTACGCAATGCTCCAGTGAGCTTTGGTCGGCTTCAAACCCTTATTTCAATAAAAAAAAAAACAGTTAGAGAAAAACAATAACCAGATTATTTTAAGCGATAATAATAAAAAAAACAACAGTAATATTCATCGCTCTAAAGGAGTAGTACATGTATTATTCAGTTTCATGGAATGAACTGTATTCAATACAAAAAATATGTAGTCTTTGTTGACAATCTAGATCTAATTACGGAATGAATAAATGAAAAACAAACAATTTCAAGTGATACAAAGACTAAAATACGTGAGATTTTTTTTTTTAATTATGATGTTATCGGTCTGGACTGTATAATAAGTTTATTGAAAAATTTAACTGATAATAGAATGAAGACTAATAATGGTAACAAACTATTGGGGTGTAACATAGTTTGATCGACAACATTTAGAAAATTTAAAAAAGTAATGGAAAATCATGTCGCAAAAACTTTCTTCTTGAGCATGCGTGCAACCTCTTCTAGGCGAAAAAGATTTGATTATAAAAGAGCAGAGAGTAATTTTATGTATGACGACATAACTTTTAAGATGTTTTATTCATTACTCATTAGAAAGTAGATATAAAATTAATAAATATGGTTCTGTTCATCTACACGATGTACAACCATAGAAATAATATAAATGATTGGTAGATAGAAATCATTACCAGGCGCCTGCACAAAATTCGTTCATTAAGATGGACACCAACAAGAGTGACATTGTAAATGTGTCTTTAAAATTCACATGACACAAACTTCATTTACTGGTGTAAATAAAAAAAATTCTCTCTCAAGATTATGCGCTCCGTATTGATAGACTTAGTAAAATATATGCTAAAATAACTTTTTTTATCCAAATTTTTGAAATAAATGTAAAAAAAAAATGATATACCTCAAGGAAATTTAAGAAGTGTAATAAGAACTCGACCCTTTTACTAGAAAAAAAGATAATGCAATGGAAAAATTTTTTAGCGCTTTTCAAGAATGTTAGAGAATATTACCTTATGGAAGACGACCAGCAAGTCATCGAGCTTTCCATGAAGATCCCCGCAAATAGTTATCTGCTTTGAGATAGCTGTCGAAGCTTGGTTAAGATTCGGTAACCTTTTCAACTTTGCTATTCCTTCTTTTAAAATCCCAGCAACGTAGCGCGCGTGAAGTCGGTGCTGCAAATAATATAAGACACAGGAATATATTTATATTATCATACTGAAAAAAATATTAACACTTTTTTATACCAAAAACTAATTACGCTTTGGGCTCACACAAAATATCGTCCGTACATACGATCAAAGCATTTAAATATTTTTTCATTCAATAAAATCATGACGGATCTAGCGTCCAGAATCGGCCACGTTAGTTGACGGTCAACTAATTATATATAATAAATTTACTCCAGCTAATTAACGAGAACAAGCTGTGACTCAATTAGTTTAACTTTAACTCAGAAAGATTAGAAGAAATTGAAAAAAGCTTGTAGTGCATTGATCATCACCATCTAAACGCACTATTTATCAACACGATATTAAAAGTAGAAGAGGATTTAATATATTTGACAAGATTATTTAAACGAATTAAGAATCAATGTAGAAAAACTTGTACAATTGCAAACTGACTTAATGAAAACTTATAAATCACACAATTGGTTTTCAAAAGAATTGTCTACAACACAAAACTAGTTTGTTTTGTCTCTTTCTCTAGTAAAATAGAGCTTTCTGAAGTTCAAAAACTTTACTGTTTTACCGACCAAATATTTATAGCTGTACCTTAGGAACAATATATTATCTAACAATTCTATTCGCTCATGGAAGTTTTCTGTTAGACCATTTACTTTCATAAAATAACCAGACAGATAAGAACAGCTGGAAATATTTTACGAATGTATGGAACATGTTATGCCATATTCTGAATAATTTTTGAATATATACGAACGTCTTAACTTGAAATTGGTTTTTTAAATCATTTTTTTATATTGTATTCCGTTAACAGTGCTTTTGATCCACTTCAAAGGCGTTAACTGTCATTACTCGATGGAAAATCATGCTATAATAAGTAATGGAAACACATATTTAATACTTATTTCTACAATACAACAACTTCAGCTCCAGTTTTGCTCATTGCGAGCATTATCAAATGCTGATAAAAAAAATGGAAACAGCTTTTTAACCATTAGAAAAAGCTCATTTCAGATAACTTTAAAACCTGAGAAATGGTTGAAATATTATGGATTTATTTTTATTTCATTTATAATTATTAAAACCAATATTTTAAGATACATTTTTTATCTATTCGCTTACAGAAATAGATTTTTTTGCGCGTGTCATAAAAAATATTAAAACTCTTCTTATGAATATGGTAATCAAAACATTTTCAATAAAAAAAAGAGAAAAAATCACATGTGGCGCGCACAATTCTGTTTCAATGAGCACAAATACATACTATAAATTTAGAATTTTCCACTTGATCGCAGAAAAATCAAAAGCTTTTTATGATGGGCTAAACATAAGTAAGGTTAAAGTTTATACGTATAATTCTTCTTCGAGCAATATATTTTTCAACCACTTCTCTGTGTGTTTATTCAAACAAACGTAATTTTTTTTCAATAAAATATTCATACTAGCATTGAGATAAATATAAATAAAACACTTAACAAATAAAAAATACACATTTTCAAGCTAAAATTGGATCTACATTGAAAAAAAAATGCCATTTTAACATACACTTGATTAATCTGAAATGTTATTTGAATATTGAATCGTATAACAACTGATAAAAATATCACCAAATATATATTTGAGTATTTTTAAATGAAATAATATAAAGTTTAAATGAAATAATATAAAGTCAACACCATTTTTTTTATAGAAATGACACATTATGCAGGTTTTACAATAAGGTACAAACATTTTTTCAATCAAATTTGAATTCCATCAAGCACCTTCCATCGATATCATAATTTTTTAAATCATGAATTGAGGTGGAAGTAGTGATAGTTCTTTTTCATTGACTAACAAAATATTTCTTTATTTGTGTGTTATAATATTTGTATTAAGTTATCTCGCTTGTGTTTCATTTATCATCAAAAACACTTAGAAAAAGACCATACGATGATTTTTTCCATTAAAGAAAAAGCAGAAATGAAAATATTTTTATTACACCTGGAAACATTTTATTCTAAATGTTTTCTTTGTTATTTACTTAATCACTTAAAATACGTTCATATACCATACATAAAAGCTCGTATTTTTAATATTTCTCTTCGCGTATTCCATAGTTATTGTATCATATTTATGAGATAATTTTTATTATTTTCATACCTTCTTTGTGTTGAATCAAAAATAAGTTTAGACTAAAGAAATGAACTAAGGTTGGTGATATCAAAAATGAATTATTGATAGCGTCAACACAAGTTTTTGTTGTTAATATAGCTATAAAATAACATACGAGAGACCAATACCTGATAGTAAAGAATCTGAAAGTTTTTGTTTAGCAGACCCACATGGTCATTATTTATACAACCTTTTTATTCTTAGAGCTCAAATTTGTACCCGCATTTTAATTGTTGTAGCTAATGAAATATAAACTATGGTAGGACGTAACTAAATTACATACGAAAAGGAGTATGTGCGTAGTATAGGAACACCGAAATTATGCTAGTTGAAATGTGTTTCATTAAAATTATATGATCAGGAAAATAAAGAAATTACTTGAAAAAATATTACAGTTCAATGTATAATATATTTTTATAAGGATTGATTGCTCTTACAGTACTGTACATGTCTTCAACTAAAAATAAATAACCAGTTTGTGAATAACATTACTATTAACAAACATTAAGACATTCAAACTGTGAGGATCGAATATGTTTCTTCCATGTATGATTTGAAATAGATTGGTTTTCTAACATAAGAGATCGATAATTACATTTTTTCGCCAAAACTGCCGTTTTTACATAATATTGTAAGTATATCATTTTAATGTCTGCACAATTCGTTTGAAACTACGTATTTAAATAGGATAAATCTGATCCTTTCGAAAACCTTTCAAATAGCCTAACATATGATGTAGCAAATAAAAAATTCAGTTCAGAAATACACAACATACAATTATATTTAAAAGAGTGTTGTGTTATATTGAAAATGATTTTGTTCAATATCATTATTTAAGATGAAAAAAGTTATCTGGCATTAATGTTTCAACGAAGATAGTTCTTAAAAAATATTTTTTTTTATGGCGTACGACAACCTGAAAGAATATTTCGAACTATAGGTATTTTTAAAAGGCTTCTATACTTTCAATATTGCCTAAAAAGGGCAAAATGTATAGCTAAATTTTCAAAGGACTGCCTATTGAAGGGTGAAGAAACGCAACAGCATTCTTCTAACAAATTATGAATTCAAAGGATAGAGTCTCTCAGCGCCTCTTTTGCGGAAAATTTTTATTGTTTTTTATTTAAGCGCTTGTAAACTGAACAAGTCAGTCAATACTTTTTATCGAGCATTTTAAATATCTGCATCGTCTACTGAGAATGTCTATAAATAAATTCTTTGAAATGACTTCAAAAGTACCATAAAATATAGACGTTTTTTATGAATGTATTTATTCGGTTCTATATTTGGGTCGTTTGACTATAATATAATACATTATGCCCAGGAATATCAAAGTCATTTACGTAATTGCTGATTATGAGTTGTTTTAAAATGAAACATTGTTTTTTTTTTCAAATCTATGATTTTGTCAAATTTGAAATTAAATATATTAATGCCCGGTGAGGTAATCTCAATAAGAGCATTAATGGATAGCTTATACCTTCATTACTAAGATTGTATTCCTAATTCAATATTTTCAGTTCTTAATCTATCAATTCTTGATTTTAAATTGCTTTGCAAATTTTACTTTTAGCCAAACTTTTACCATGTTTGCGCTTATCACACTTCCAAAGACGAAGTGTTAAGTGGAAACTTTTCAAACCTTATCCTTCTTGTGAACACAATATTGATCGTTGAAAATTGACCTTGACGACAAGCAGTGGTGAAAAAATCTATCCCTCTTAACCTTTTACGTAAAAGTAATTTAAGCCATAATATATCTTTTGTCGAAGAATTCTTTTAGAAAAAAAAAATGTATTTCATATCGAGAGTAAATTTATTGATAAAAATCATGAATCGTTTTACCTAATCTGCTAGGCATATTAACGCCACATAATCCAAAAACTTTATTTTTGTTTGTTTTTCAAATTCGAAATAAAATAATTAAGTATCAGGACACTAAAGTTTACATATGAATCTTTTTGTAAAATTTTTATAAGAACCTTTTAATCAAATATTGAATAGTCTTTTCTGCCCTTTATTGATCACATTGTAATCATTCTCACAAATTGTAATCATGATTCATTTTTTAATAAATTTTTAGTTTTGCTATTGCAATAAAACAAGCGGTGAAAATTTCGACCGTACAAAAAAATATTATATATTATAATAATCTTTTGAATTATACATTACTGAAATTTGAAATTGAAGATTATAACTGCTAGCATGCAAATAATTTTTAAAATTTTTAATTACGTAGTCGCAATATAGATAATTAACTTAAAACTCTTAGAGTCTAGCGATGCTAATTGAATATGGAAAAAAACTGCATTGTAGACTTTCGAGAGGTTTGAGCCCAGACCGATCCAATGGATGTCGAAAAGATTTCACCACTTGATACTAAAAACGGTTTTGTTGACAGATTTTTTTACGCTTGTTTGATTATTGAAATAGTGAAACAATTTGAAGTGCCAACCTTTTTCTTTCTGAAGGTCTCGATAAGGACATCAAGATCCCTGCGCTGCAGCGGGAAGTTGAGGTGGGGCCCCCGATAACCTTTCTCCGGATGTCCCCCATCTTCCTCAGGCTCCTCCGATTCATCTGAGAAGCGTACATCCATTCCATCTGTGAACGACACCAAAGTAAAAAGTTCTTTATGAGGGGTTAGTATAGAAGCGTCATACGAAAAAGTGTTATCTCTTAAATGTGAACAAAACCCATGCTCATAAAGAATAGAAATGAAATAAACACAAAAAGGGATTGTTATGTATACTTTTTTCAAAACACAACTAATAATACCTTTTATTAAAGGATATATATTTTTCAATTTTCTTTCATTTAAAAGATACTATGTTTTATCAATTAATAATAACAGCTGAACATATTATATTAGTAAAAATACTGTGAATACTTTAATGTAACATAAAATTAACATTAGTTAACGTATTTAACACGTTCGTGTGCGTTGAAGATTTATATGACATACAAGAAATATTTTATCATTATATGAAAAAATATTAGACTACGTAAAGATAGCCTAACATTGTACTATTTTTAACGCGCAATCTTCTTGCTTAGTTTCTTATTAATGTATGTTTTACTTAAATAATGGTTAAAAAAAAACACCAATGAAATTAGCAAATTAAAAATCAAAATAATTAGATTCTTGCAATAATAAGTCTTTTAACAATTTATTCCACGAATGTCAACGTACATATTTGTTAATAATATTTTTTATAATAAAGGTTTAATGGAAATTGTTCCTTATAACCATTACGGTGTACCTTTATTTTTTATTTACATAGGTTAATTTAAGAAATAGTAATAATAATAAGAGGTTAATTTTACAATGAATCAGTTTTAAAATAATTTCAAATGTAATGATTCAAATCCTAGATGTAGTTTTAAAATGATGATTATTTTGTCTTGTATATAAACGACACAATATTTTTCAATAACATTCACTTCAAATGCTTCCGTGTGCATAGATATTTCGAAAAGCGAAATCCGAGTCACCAGTGACAAAACATATATAGGATTGCGCAAAATTTGAGCGATATAAATGTCAACAAGTTCTCTCAGTTGATATTATAAATTCATTGACTATAAGTCGAATTTATTTGTATTTTAAGTATGAAATCACAGCTTTTATATAATATAAAATATTAGTTGTTTTTTCTGTAAATTTTCTAAGCCTTGCAAGAATCTGTATCAAATAGCAGACTTTGAAGGGTTAAATTGGCTGTCAAAAAGTTATCTTATTTTTCACATACAATTAATAGTAAATAAAGAAACAGATTCTATTAACAAAGTATACATAATCGCATACAAAGATTGCATTACAATAAAAATCAAACTATTAATTTTATTTTATATCATAAAACGAGTGGTTTGTTAGTGTTTGAGATAAATTATTTTAAAAACACACGTATTCATACACTTTCAACGCTAGATGATATTACTTACTTGGTACTGGCAACCAGTCCTTATCTTTAATAAAAAGTAAAATACGTTTCACTCAATCGTTGAATAAAAAATTATAGCAAAATAATGTCACCTAGCAATAGTAAAAAGTTACTTGATCAATCTTTCTCTAGCAGAAAACACGATCAGTGCATATTTGAGTGAAAAGCAATACAGTAAATTTGGTGTTTCAAATCAAGAATACTACAACATTTTAGCAATATTTCAAATGAAATTTTTGACCATGAACATTAAAAAAAAAACTTATAATAAATACAATACAAAGATTCCTCTACGTCAAAAAACACCGCGAGAAAACTAAAACAGTTGTTAATTGATTCTCAAGCGATGAATCAAAACTAATAATGACTATGAACCACAGAATGTACTCAAAAAGTTAGAAAAAGTTTCATGAATTACGAGACAAACAACTTTGTTTATTTTTGGCGCAAATGTCAAGGTAAGTTTACTAACACAGCTCCCAAAAAATACTATAACTAACAACACAGAGGCTATCAGTTAATATCAAAAAAAGTCAATCACAGGTATATTTCAAAGTAGCCGCACGTATAACCTTATAAAAAACTTGCTTCCAATAGCTCGAGGAGCTTTTAATGTGGCGAAATTCGTCTAATGCTGCTAATAGGCCTTTCGAAGGGAAACTTGTAGGCCGGTAATTTACTTCCGATTTCGCAGGAAATGCGGTTTGATGGTTTGTAACGAAACGTTAACTTTCTATACAAGGTACAGTGTAAAATAAATGGATGGAACGTTGAAAGGTCATGTTTGCCAAATTGAAGCTGCAAACATCATAACGATTTGTTATTCTTTCATTTAAACCGTTAATTATAGCAGTTCAAGTTCAGACTAAAGCAACAAACGAATCATTGAAGACTATATTTTTTTGCACTAACCGCAGTGTTTGTTTTTTATAATACACTGTGGTCAATTCTTGTTATAAGATCAAAATTTAAAGTAATGAAAAAAATGCTTCTTCTGCTATTATTAAGAGAATTGATATGTTTATAAAATATTGTTATAATGTCGGAAATTTTTCTTTCAACAGTTCTATTCCCATGTCTAGTCGTGGCTAGGCACTAATATAATCCAGACAGCTAATGCTCGGTTTCCTCAATCTGAGCCGAAATGTTTTGTTTTTACCTAATTGTCAGTCGTACGGTGGTATTAATTTATTTGAATGTAATTTTCTTTGATGCAATATTGACTGTCAGATAGTAATTTCCACAAAATATTGATGATCAATATCACTATCTTTAAATATATAATATTTACTTTATTTAGTACGTATTTACTTTATAGACAAATATATTTATTGTTATAAGTTGATTTTAACATAAAACAACAATTTTATTAATTTTCAGTACAATTGCATAATTTCTTGTTTACTTTACTTCTTTTCTTAGTAGAGGGAAAGTTTTGAATAAAATAAAAAGGTGTAGTAAAAAGTTGAGATTGATACAGTTCTACTAAAATTCTCAAAACGTGGGTTTGTAAATTAAAATCAATCGATAAAAATTCCGTCTCACCAATTGATGACGACCTTGAGGTGGCACTGGACCCTGTTGCTTTCGACGCAGTATCTGGCATATGAGTGAGAAGGGCATTGAAGAAGTTGTAAAGCTGCAACAAAGAAAATATCCGTAAATGTATTTTGTAATCGTTCTTTCCGTTCGATGAAATATAATTCCTGATCCTCATAAAAGCTCAAAAGTAGAAACAAATAAATTAAAAGTAACAATGCCTGATTGAAAATATCTGTTAGACAAATGCAACATCTAAAGCTTTTATAAGTCTTACTTTAAAATCATGAACGCTTTATCTTTAAGGGTATTGAATTATTCAATGTATAAAAAAATAAAGTTCAGCCGATACACTCGGTACAGATACGTATATAGTGTGTTAGTAATAATTTATGATATCGACTGAAGGTGCTTGATGGAATTTCAATATCAAATTTGAATTGTTACAACTTTGTACGATTCACGTAGACTTACGAGACATGTTTGCTGTCGCAGGGACATTCGTTTGACGCAAATGAGGGGGTTCAATTGTTGCATCATAACATGGGGAACCATAAACTGTTTTATCAGGAGATTCTAGAAATTATTAGAGGCCAGTTATTAAATTTAAACTTTATTCTTAATAATCAACTCTTCCTAACTCGCTCTTGCTGTACCCTTTACGTGAGATCGATTCGATGAATCGACAATCTCATGACGTAAATTCTTATGTTTCATCACTAGATGTTTGATAGTAGGTATTCTCTGTATGAAAGGAAAAAAGAAAAAATAAAAGAAAAACATTAATATTTTAATGTTACTTGATTGATATTTATTGAAAAACTCCTTTCAAGAATGACTCATTAGCATTAATTGCAACAACAATCGTTAATGAAAGCTATCACAGGCACTTGTGTTAATTATTATTAGAATGATATTGTTAAATTTGTTTTAGCTGTAATTTACTGCTTGCCTAGGGGTAAGTGTTTTCCTGTAATTAATAACTTTAATATATATACGATGCCAACTGTTTATTTTACGTCAGTTCTGTTGCATTCGTGTGACAGAATCCCAGAAGATGCCGAAAGGCGAAACCCGGGTCGTTAGTGACAAAACATGTGGAATCGTACAAAGTTGTAACAATTCAAATGTGTTCGTAATATTTAATTTCAATTGAACATGAACTGTTGTTTTTAGATGTTTTTTTTTAATATTAATTCATCAAATTATAACCTGGTGTAGATTAGCCAATTTATATCAATGGTTTTCTTAAATTTTACCTTATGCCTGAAAAAATATTAAGATATAATAAAACAATTATAGTGTTTAACAAAACAATCAAAGTAATTTAATTTTTACATAAAATGTATCAAACAAAAATGATTTCATTATTTATTCTATTTTATCCGACTATTTCCCAATTCAGCTTCTACGATTCGTTTTAGGCACATTTCATATTACCGTGAGACAATTTTCATTGTTCCGCATTATACACGCAATATAAACACTGCACTAACTCATATCAGTTTATATTCAAATACACCAGAGCCAAAAAATGATTCAAATTTAGAAATCTACCCTTGTTCCACTTTAAAATAATATGATTTTTGTCCTTTGGAAATCTGTCTCAACGTGGATAGTTTTCAAAGGATTTATCTAACAAGGATCCTGTCATACGGTTCAAGAATCATCAGACATGAACAATTCAATTCCAATGTTCAACGCTTTCAAACTAGCTGAAAACGATGTCAAATCCACTATGATAACATTTCAGTCAGCCAACAATAGAAGTGACTCAAAAATATTTATTTAAAACGGAATAACCAATATTTTATTCCTCATTAACCATAATTAAAAGTGAAGGAATTCGGAAATCTTTAGTGATTCCTTTGGGCTTCGTTAGAAAATTATAATCCATTACCGATGCTTAACGTATAAAAAAACAGTTAATATATTATTAACAATAAGAAAGTATGTCACACAGATTGCTAGCATAAAAAATGTACAACATATTTTTGATTATTATTACAAAACATTTTCAATCACGAGTCCCTAGAGACAAAACATGTGGAATTTTACAAAGCTTTACGATTCAAATTAACTACTAAGTAAACATCAAGTATATTTAGCTGATATCCTAAATTGGATTTTGTTTTCTTTATTGGCCATGAAACTGATAAAATTTTGTTCTCTTCGACATGATACAACTTATTTTTTTTTTGATTTGTTATAAAATTAAAAAAGTGAATAAAAAATGCAAGGACTTGCACTAAAATATCAATACACAATTTGAATTGATATTCGTAAATATTTTATTTATCATTTACACAGTCTATATTTTTTTAGATTGATGATCAACGCATTTTCAATATAAACCAAGATTCACTCATCTGTCATTTAAATTTTATGGCAATAATATTATGTTTTCATAAGCACGTATCAATATGTCAAATTTTATACGTAAGAATACATTGAACACTTCAGTGTTAATATATTTAAAATTTTCCATAATTTTAATTTTAAAACTCGACGTACTATTTGATTACATTATATTCGAAATAAATATAATGTGTGTGTGTTAATGGTGAAAAACAATTGTGCAGCAATGGATAATTTATTGCTTGAATTTGAATAACGATATTTTCTATATATTCATCTTAGCCTGGCTGACAAAGTTAAACCAATTTTACATATCTTATAATGCGGTTAACAAGCTATCATTGTTGAGACATTCGTCTATGCGGCGTAGATATTGTTCGCAAGTGACGTACGAGACATGCGGTTCTACGATGCTTCAACACAGAGTGTCGTAGCTAATAAGCTTTTGAGGTCAATTTAAGAAGGAAATTGCTTCCAAGAAGTCATTTAATGCGTCAAAAAGCGTTGTATAATACATGTTTAGTCAGTTTAATATTTGAACAGTTTTATTTGCTCAAAATGTGTATTTTACATTGGATAAGTCTGCCATCAAAATTATATTAAAAGTAACAGACTAAGACTGAGACAAAAGATTTATAAGAGATCTGTGATTAGTAAAGACATTTATATTCATTTTATTCTAATTGAAAAATTAATTCATTTTTGGTATTGAAAATTTTAAGATAAAATTTTTCTCCTTTTGCTATATTCGCTCCTTATGTGGAGCGTATGGCCAATACTCAGATTCTTTGTCACCCACAGTACGGCATATGGATGGTTAGCGATGGTAGTTCAGAACTCCAGAGTCCCACTTATTGGAAAAAAAGGTGGGAATAATGTTATTCTAGAAGCATCCGCATCATGCCAGTTAACGCGTCCTTCTATGACGACTGACATAACAGCACGCTGATTGCTACGTTCCATGGTCTCCAAATTCCCCACAAAATCGTATAATCTCACTCTTAATGTCTCACGCAAGTTTATACTATCATAGTTCTTTTGTTTCAGATGCCACAATTCACTAACGTAAAGCAGCACTTTAAGAAACCAAGTGTCAAGTAAATGACTTTTAGTTCTCATTTTACAACGCTTTTATTATCCTGAGATACATGCAAAATTTCATGTAAGCAATCATTACTTTTGAACTACTAAAAAAATGGATAAAATAATCTCATGACTGCACGTGTCAAGTGCTTAAAATTTATCAAAAATACAATTTTTATCACCAGCTCAGCTTTCTTTAATATGACTTGCTTTATAATTTCATACATCACAATGGTTTTTAGTCTCCTAGCCGCCACGAAAAACGAGCTCGTAAAATTATTTTATTTTGATGAAATGCGATATTATTTCTTTCTTCGTTTTATCTTATATCTGTTTGCACTTTTTTGAACAGTAACAAAGTAATCATTTTATATACTGCTTGTTTCAAAGCAAATAACCAAATTGAACAAGGACAGCTGTAAACTAAACTTCACACAATTGCAATGTTATCTCGTTATCGAATGCAGTCTGTAAAAATACACATTGTAAAGAAGAGGTTTCCGAAATTATTACATAAAATTATTAAAAATTGTTCAAATGTGAATTAAGGAAATAATTTAAATTTTAAGAAGAAAAATGTCACTCAAAGTAGGATACAAAATAAGCAATAATACATTTTACTACTTGAAATTGAAAATTATCATTGATGATAATCGTTATAAATGTAGTCATATCAAAATAAAGTATAAAATAAATAAAGTATTTGAACCTTTCTCTACTACAAAAAGTCTGGGACAATCATATCAATTCCATACAAGTAGTTTTTTCAATTATTTAATTAATATTTTTATCCTGCATTTAGATACAGGTGAAATAATTTCGCCAATGTGTATAAAATATTTTTGACATTTTGATAATGAAACATTTGCTTAAAATAATAAAAAACGATTTATTCAAATGCGCCAGGAAACCAAGTCGTTTGTTTTTGTTTTCAAAATGTACAAAGGGCTTTTATTTATTTGATATGTTTAAATCAAAATTCGTTTAAAATTCCGTCAGGATCCATTATTTAAATATGAAAAAAACATTGTTTGACGTACAAGTTGTGTACAGAGTGATTTTATTTGTTAAGAATACGTATTACTATTCAATACAAGTAATATTCTACATCAATTTTATGGCATAGTATCATTTTATTTATGACTGATGTGATGATAAGCTAGCGTTTTTTATAAGCAGCATACATTTTAAAATAAATGAGTTTTCTCCAACTCAAATTCACTGAAAATTTTAATTTTATTTTAGGTTACTACTCTCGCTTG
Organism: Himalopsyche japonica; assembly: GCA_028555115.1. Classification (NCBI taxonomy): domain Eukaryota; kingdom Metazoa; phylum Arthropoda; class Insecta; order Trichoptera; family Rhyacophilidae; genus Himalopsyche; species Himalopsyche japonica. The sequence continues at coordinate 2,916,420 of JAHFWJ010000460.1, forward strand.
CATAGTCGATCATTTTTACTGAAAAAAAATTACTAGATCAATTCAATAATCATTTTTTTAAAAGTCACACTTAGAAACGTATTTACTTCAAATACCGTCTGTGATTAACCCGGTAATGTAAAATTACAAAATGAGCATCAAGAATGTTCGCAGTAACGCAACATTGTAAGTAAATAAAAGTACTTAAATTATTTAAAGAGCTACGTATTTATTTCCCTCATTAAAATGGAGCTTAAATAATTGAAAACTGTTTAAAAAAATAACTACCGAATATGGTATTTGAAAACATATTTGATAAATATTTTCATTTTTTCTAGAAAATAAATGCGCAAATTTAATTTTCATGGTTTATATATATCTTTAAATATATCGAAATAGAATTTTATATGTTTTCTTTGACGTACATATATGCATCGTATATAAAACATATTGTATCTCGTATACGCAAAATGCCCTTCGCCAAACGCTACGCTTAAAGCTCCTCCGCTTTTGTTTTTCATTTCGACTTTGTCTTCAAAAGGAAAAAAGACTTTTATTGCGTTACTACTGTCGGCAAGTCGCAATCACAAAAATGTTATCAACAAACAAACACGAAATGGTCGCACAAAAAGAGTGTGTGTAAAATTTCGTCAAATTGTGGTTCGCTATTTAATAACATTTTTAATAACACATACAACGCAAATAACATTTGCTAAAGTTTTGAAACACAATTCTGTGACCGAACGGTTATCGCTTTTATGTATTTGCTGTATTCAGTAGAAGTAATTGCATTACACACTTGTTCATTTAATTACGAATTTACGTTCATTAATTCTTGAGATGTTTGCACTTTTAATCACCCATATAATTCTATAAATAGCTAAACTGAGCGGATAAGAAAGATATTTGATAAGAATTTTAAATTTATTTTTACTTATCTAATAAATATAAAGAGACTGATTGAATTTTAATTAAACTGAAGAAAATTTAACGTCATAATGATTCACAAATTGGCTTGGCTTGCTTTCGCTTAACCTCGGACTCGATTCCTGAAATGTACACAAAATTATAAGATTCAGCATCAAGAAATAATAAGTGACTACATCTTCGAATCCGTTATTCAATCCTAAAATACACTTCACAATTAAAATAACTATGATAACCTTTTATAATCTTTGATGACATCATATAGTCTGAAAAGCCCATTTATTTATAACATACATATATTTGTACCAGTTTTGATTACAAATTCTTTGCAAGAATAATTTATATGAAAATAGAAAGAAAAAGTTTTTAGCTTCTTTGAGTAGAGTCTTTATATTTGGTAATGTGTTCTATTACGAAAACTTCACCTCAGCAAAACCATTTGTCTTATACGTGACAGACAGAAATAAGACATTTCATAAATCATTGTACGGTCGCGGCGTCATAAAATTTTGAGAACACTCAAGGCACCTACAATTTAAGGTCCGCCCAATTTTGTTCACCCTCACGACAACCCTCGAAAGGCTAGCCGAGTCACTCATACCCGACCATACCATACAAGCCCGACCATAATACTGTTTGAGAAAATTCCTGTGGGCCGACCAACGCCTTAAGAATAGACGTTTTGTTATATATTATTATTTCTTCTCAATTGTTGGAGCCCACAGCAATATCAAATTCAATTACTGTTTATTGCGATTAAATAACGAAATATACTCTTTTCATTTTTTTACTCCGACAAAGTTTCTCGTCGCTTAAGGGAGAAATGAAACGAAACTAGAACTAGAGAATTTAGAGTACGTCACTTTTTGAGAATCTGATAATAATCATTTGCTTTTGGACCGGTCTACAAAATTACATAACATTTTTTTATTCCAGAACTCGACTTTGAAGAGCAAAAATTGTACTGGTTTATGAAAGATTCACATTTCAGTGTCTGATTTTTTATGAATCTATTGTAACTTTAAAATGAGCACATATGGTAGTAGTTATAAAACTAAAATATTGACGTTGCTTTGAATAATATATATATTTTTGTGATATCCTTGCAAAATGTTTTATACTAATGTTAAAACTAAATTACCTTGACTTGGTCCTGTTCTCCTGCGTATTCTATACTTTGAAAAATGGTCCAAGTGTATCGTCTTCGTACTTCCATCCTTGCTAGATATCTTCGATACCAACGCTGAATCAGAATAGCAGCCTTCATTGCTGAAAATAAACATCATAATTTTTTAGACTCTTAATATAAAACTTGTAATAAAACAAGGTATATAACACGGTGAAAAAATTGCAATGCATTTTAGTTCAAATTTTTTTTTTTATAGATATAATTAATAGTTATTTCGGCTCACGCCACCGTTAGAACTAATACATATGACAAGGTATATAAATTATAAATAAAATATCATTTTTCAATGTTACTATTTTATTAAGTCACGTCAAACTAAGAAGGTATACATATAAAAAATGTTAATCTTGATTGGGAGAATGTCATTTGAAATTTCAGTTCATGTAAGATAAGGTTTTAAATAATATGAATGTGGCAAAAATTTTGGGAGGAATGTTAATTACTAACAAAACTTAAATTTAGAATAGACGGTATAATTTTTTAATAAGTTGATTGCATCATAAGTTGTTAAAGCTTAAAACATGAATACTTCCACCACGTAATAAAAGTAAAATATTCATTTTCACCACTCAGACTAAAATATTGTAGATCTTTATCAACGATAAGTCCCACACAGGTGTATTAAACACATATTATAAGATATAGCATGGTTAACGAGTCCTAGTGTGATATGATAAAGCATGTGTCATTGTGCAGGAACGTTATTTCGATATTTATTTTTCGTAAAATATCAATTTAAAATCATAATTATGCATGACAAGCTTTAAATATAAAAGATATACAGAAACACGAACAATGTAACATGTAAATATGTTAAAGGCAATAAAGTTTTTTATCGTAAAATATCATCACTCACTTTGAACTCGCAATTTTCATTAACAACGTGTGTACAATAAAATTCGAAAATAAATCTCAAACATATTTATCGGTTGACGGATCAGACTTGGTTAAACATTGAGAAAATGATATCACCAAAATCTAATAATTGAGTGGTAACGTCATATCATGTCAAGAATCTTGGATTTCTAAGCCAGCCAAGAAATATATTTACAAAATTTCTGTAGAGCAACGAAGGAGCTGCAGTTAAAATAAATACACCGTGCCGATTTATGAACAAATCGTATCATAATTAGACAACAATGTTTTGTTGTGAATTTTTCAACAAACATTTAGAACAAAGATGTGACTACAAATTAGGGGTAAAGTGAATTAATTTTTGTGTTTCAGCCTAATAATGCTAGTAATGCTAAGTATGCATTGCACTTATCGCCAAAAATCTAATGTTTCAATGATTTGATAAGACAAAAATCAAATTATATTTATTTTCATTTAACATCTCACAGCTTACGTCTCAACATTGAGACAGTTAATTATAATTAGTTTAAAATGTACTATAGATAAAACTGTTGACACTTTTGTGAAAGAGCATAGAAATTAAGCCTAATTTTTCTTTAAATCAACACTGATTAATTGTTTTTAGAAATATTTATTTCTAAAAAAAATATCCTTTATCTGGCTCAGCAGTAAAATAATTAAAAAGTAATAAATTCATTCATCATTCCTCTTTCAATTCATCTATGTAATATGTGTACTGTCAATTAAAATTTCATAGCTCTATGTAACTTGCTGCGAAACACAGCATAACATACCAACTCTCCCTTTCAGTCCTCAAATGTATCTTTGTATAACATTTTATTGTTAACCATGTCCACTCCCAATATTTAGTAAATAAACTCTTATTATAGTTTATCTCATTAGAAGTATTCTACGGTACCAGCTTTTTACTCAGACACTCAACTTATCTTTTTAGAGAGAGTAAGATCAGATGAACAGATAGAGCTTGGACAGGAATAGTAGTAATATATTATATATGCTGTTGTTAAGACTTATTTTAGAGATTGGGTAGGTGAGGGGAAATTTCGAGCATTATACACATCTATGCCGTTGAACACATATCCATTTAAAAATATTTGACGATTATAATAACCGTCTGTTTTTTACTGGTTCTATGTTGTTTTTTACTCGACTCGAATAATATTTCATTTATTGTACGACTGTGCGCATCAGTCTGATAAACTTTATATTTCTATTCAAACGAAAATATGGTTTTCAATAAATCATCTCAAGACACTTAGACAGATTTGGTAATGCATTGTCTAGTGCTATATTTAATTTTAATACATAGCTCTAGAAGAACTATTTGTTGGGATAGTGATATTCATTACATTCTAGACCAAAGTTGGATAGACATAGATTAATCTAATGAACGCTTTCGTGAAATTTATATGGCGAGGACAAATTTTGAAATTTAATTTTACCAGCGCTCCACGCATTAATTATATTTCAAACTTAATTTTGACATTGCTTTTAATTGAGCTTGAACGCGAACTTCAAGAAACTATTATAATAAAAAATGTAACTGTGAAGCATACCTGACGTTGTTCTTATATCTACCTTACCAGTATAGTCTGTTCATATTTTATCAAAATAGTAGATTTTTATTTGCATCCATTACGATTGAAAAGACTCGTTAAATAAAACAATCATATATGATTATCGTTGTCACTAAAACCAGGTTCTAATTTATTGAAACAATATCACTAAACCAATTCCATTATAACAATAAATATATGATTTGATCATTAATACGTAATGACATTTTACGTTATGGAAACTCATTTGTTTTCGATTCATTTTGTTTTATCGTTTTCGAAAATGGAACATTAGGCTGCTGCATTAATAAAAAATGTTAATTCGAAATGAAATTAAAAAACATTCAGTCAGTAAAGCCCTCAGTAAAATTTCAATATATTTTTTGTATTATTTAAATTTTATTAATGATTTCAATGCAGATTTTTTTAAGGCTTCTAAAGATCTCGAAAATTGGTCAATAACATTGTTTTACCTTTTTATACGAAAAATTTATAGTAGACGTTTATCGCTAGAAATAAAGTGCTTTTGAATTGATGAATGAAAGAGTTTTAGCCCTTTCACCGCTTAGTCATATAAAGGGTATTCTAACTCCGAAGATTTCAAAAATAAATTCAGTTGTTTACGATACCGACTGAAGGTGCTTGATGGAATTTCAATATCAAAGTTGAATCGTTGAAACCTTGCATAATTCCACATGCTTTGTCACTAAGGTCGTTTTACTTGCATCCATATGCTAGAATGCATGAAATTTCCGACAATTGAAACCCGGGACGTAGGTGACAAAACATGTGGAATCATACAAAGTTTCAACAATTCAAATTTAATTCGGTATCTAGATTTTCAGAGTTTATCAAGGAAAATCAGGCAATATTTATAATCAGGACAGGTTTCGCTCGTCACAATCGCTATCAACAAATTCAACTGCATCAGTTGACAATGCTTAAGATTAGCGCAACCAGGTCTGATTATAAGTATATTGTGGAAATTGGACTTACAATTTGTTTTTATAATTCAAAAAAATCTATTAGCATTAGTGTTTGTCTTGCTATAATATTAACACATTGCAACAATCCGTCTCACCTGTCGAGACGTTAGCAGTCAGAAAGGTAATCGTAAGCATACCAATATAAAGCATATGGACTGATTATTAAGCTAAAACAAAACATCACAACTAAAATGTTATTTCTATACCGAACTATAATACTTTTTTTGGTTATTAGTAAAAATATTACGAAATGTCTAAGACAAGACTGTGGGGCAACTAATCGCTGTTATACATATAGTTGCACTAAATTATTAGAAATAACTATGAACTTGTCAAATTTGTTAAATTATAATATGATGCAATTAGCTTAAGTCAATATAATAACATATAAGCAGTTATATATCTTTTTGACTTTTGAAACATATTTACTTTTAAAAAATTTTCACAATGCAAATTCACAGAATTATGCATTCAAGCTTAATTCAATTGTTTTAATTTATAGATGGAAGCAAGTTTAATGTGTCTGAATAAAATTGAGTCATGAAAACGTAAACATAAAATATACGACGTAATGTGACAACTAAAACATATGTTTTTATTGCGTGTTATATTTTACTTTACACTCATCGTATATCTGGAATGTACTTTTCCTCTGTAATAATTATTGCTTGCAGATATTAGTGTGTGGTAGGTGAGCCACATTATGTTAGTTATTTGTCCCATAGCCAGGCAAAATTTCCCAAAGGATTGTCGCGTAATACTATTAAGTCATGTAATGTTTCCTAACAATGGCACTTTACGCTACATGGTTTACCATTAAAAATCTATAAAAGAAACCTCATAATGGATTTTTTATCAACTCAATTTTATGAACTCAATATTTTCAAAGTGATTGCTAGCCGTGCTATTAAAAGTAGTTAATGCGTTAATTGGATCCTATTTTATTTATTTGGTTTACACATTTGGTTCCCGTGACAAAATTATTACTTTCGCAACGTAAAAAAAATTACATTTAAAAAACAAAAAAATCAACCATGAAAGCTCGGAAAAAATCTATTTTAATTCATTACGGAATGTTATTTGTCACCAACAATAATTATTGAATATGTCGACATTCAAAGCAATACAGTTGAACACTGTTAATGCTGTTACTATTGGCATATCTGTTGGCAAACTGATTGTATAATTTAAATTAACAAATAATTCACACCAACTGAGAGTTTATATTATGAAATATTTAATTGCATTATACAATTTGTGTGCCTGTGATTTTGTGATTTTACAAAAACTCTATTATTCAGTTTTATCGGCAGGCATCAATTGATCAATAAGATAAAATAAAACATAAAAACGTGAATCAAGAATAAAATTTAAAGTAATGAAGCATGACTTATAGTGTCTTTATCTATGTTAAAATGGTCTTTTTGGCATTTGAAAAACATCACATAAGACAAATTAAACAACATTGCTGTGTGTTAATGTCACTTCGTGGTGGAAAAAGACTACGTTTAAATAATAAAATTTCATTTTTAGTACTATGTCAACAATATATTTCATGACCAGTGCCGGTTTTGCTTATCGTGAACACTATCAGCCGGTTCTGAGCATAAATTATTTGAAAGAAATAGTGCAACAAAATGTGCTTATATTTTTTAAAAAATAATATCGATAAATAACAACGTTTTTAGAGACATTAAAATATGTTATAATTAAATGTATATTCAGCTTTTTGAACATACGAGTAGTATTAAGCTTAACATTTTTCAATAATAAAAATACATTTTTTATTACTTGGCACATCTCAGCACCAAAGCAATACATTCATTATCAAAAAATTGTTTCATAACTTGCAACTCTTAAAATAAATGTTTGTGTATGAAGCGTTTCAAATGTAATGTAAAACTACTGTCTTGAATCAACATCGATTTTCTGCAAAAACATTTTCTGATCGCGTTTTTGTTTTCTCAATTCACTTTTTGAAAACATTTTTCAATGAGGAAAGAATATCCACAATTTATTTTATGATCAAAACTATTTTTACTGATCGCGAGCATTATTAACTGACAAATAATACTCGCGATGAGTGAAACCGGTCTTGTTCATGAAATTTATTGTGGAAATAATTAGTAAAAAATGATTGAAGTATTTATTAGCACAACATGAAACTAGGATGTTGGAACAAAAGAGAAGATGTATTGTGTACTTTTTCTACACAATTACATATAGATAGGTGAATGTAGGCTTAAATATGGTAAAATACACTTTTTTTCACCGTGTTATAATAGAGTTGTACCAAAGAAATGTCAATTCAATCAATAAAATATGTTTTTGGTATTAAAAATATCATGCCTTTCCATCAAGAACTGACAGTTAACACCATAAAATTGATACGTTAAGTTAATGTAATGAATAAAAATATTACTTAGCATGAAATAGATATCAGCTGATGATTTTCAAGCAATTTTTGTTATTAAATTTAGCTTGAACAAGCTTTATAATAGTCGTATTTTCCCCCTATCAAGGATTAGGATTAGGTAAAATTTCCTTTGTAAATCATCTGCTATACTTTCGATACTCTCAAAAATATTCGTTAAAGATTTACTAACATTTACATACTGTAAGTAATTCATAATTCTTGTATCACGTATTCATATATAAAGATATCGGTGTTCATCGTTATTACATTACGTGACTGAAAACTTTTACTGTATCTTTGCGAATGATGGTAACACACCTTGTTTGTCGTTTCTTTCTCGTGCTTCAAAAACTATTCTTAAAACACGTAGAAAATGACTAAACTTTCTTGCTTGGAAAACTTAAGGTTCCTTCAACCTTGTTTCGTTTTGAAAAAAAATGAATGGTTATTATTATTTCATCAATAAAAAAATATTTTTTTATTTATATTTCTACGGCAATGAAATTTGACGAATGGTTTTTCATATAAATATTAATTTTATGCAGAAATAACCACTCACGATCATTTTAAATAATATCGCACTAAATCCATACCTATATACTCTTCATATTAGCATCTCAATTGATCAGTCATTAATTAGAATTAGATAATTAATTCTACTTATGTTATGTATCGAATTGAAGCACATTATAACAAATATTCATACTCAATGATTGAAAATTGATTTAATTAGTTAAGGTCATTGGATTATTACTTTTTATTTGTGAATTGATTAACAACAAAATTATACGTGTACCATACAGATTTTATTTGAATACACTGTCAAACGAATTTGTTACAAATTTAACTCGTTTTCCATCTTTAGTTATATTCTAATTTTAACACTGTGTTACAATTTTATGCTTATAATTTATCGGATAAAAGTATTGTGCCAGTTTAAAAATATATGCCATTGAATGAAATAAAATCTTTTTTTTTTCTTTAACGACAACACAATTTTTCAACTTTCAAAGTATTATATAAACGTGTAAAATATTAGTCAAATATTATTTTGAAATGTTAATGAATGTATTCATTAAAAACTCACAACCTTTGCAAGTTTCGTAACATTATTGATCAACCTACTGGTTAGTGTAAGAAAATAAAATATAAGGTAAAAGAGGTTTGAGAAACTGGTGATACATCAATCATTCGCTGTAATATTTTAGAAAAGAGAAGATAAGGTAAGGTTAAAATATTCATGGGCAACCCTTCCTTGAACTACAGAATATATTTTTCTCGTTAACTGAAAATGTTTGAGAATTTTGAAACCGAAAGACGGAAAGAATCAATTAGGCCACCCACGTTAAATTGAAGTAAAAAATAGATCTTTTATTAAATATTGAATAAATTGAAAATTGAGCCACTGAATCGAAATATTGTTTCATTAGAAGTAAGCAAAAAAATTCCATTAGGAATTGGTTCAATCACCGTTAAAAATATACATTCAACTTTATCTCTTCAAATGTCATTATCTACCTTTACAGTAAACATGTGCGTGTAGTAGTTCAGCGATGGAGCAGTGTTAGTGACTTGTTAAAAGAAGTTGGCGAATTTCCGTTCAACTCTTTCCGGTTTTCTCTCATAACACCCTTGTGTTAAAGTGCTTTTGTGATTCTGAAAGCTGCAGAGGTTCACGTTTTATGGTCGCCATAATGCCTAATAAAACGGAGTCGTACGAAAATATGAAAAGCTCGTGATGACCCACTTCGAAGATATCACTTGCACAGAGCTTTTTAAGCTTTTTTCTAAGTCTTAATAAAGCCGTGGATTTTAGCGTAATTATGGAATTGCTATGCTTTTTTTCAATTAGGATATAAAATATGCATTTACCGCCGAATGGCATCTTTCAAGGCTTCTTCAAACAACATAAAATTTTAATCTACAACAATGACCAGTATTTGGGATATGCGTATTACAATTATTGACCTTAGAATTTCTAAGACAAAAATATTACATTTGCCATTTATTTATCAAAATACTCGAAAAATAAGAACAAAATTGAATAGGAAAATTTGCTTATTCAACGATACTTCTACCAATAAATGAAAACTCTAGCTTTTATCATATTCATTATTGACGTTATAATGTTTTTTTATGAAAATGCATTGATTTTTACATTCCTTCCTATATTTAACAACGATTCAATATACGTAGCACATGTGCCCAATTCGACTATCGACAATTAAACAAAATATAATAATTGTTAAATTCGTACCTGGCAAAATATAAAATTTATCAGATATAATAGCAATTAACAGTTGATTTTACAATAGGCCTGAGTTTTATAAATAAATATATGACTAGTTCTCGATATTTTTGCATTTATTAAAAAAAAAGTTTCAACTTGTAAATACATTCGCTAGATACGTTAAATATTATGTTTTGTATGTTTCATTTCACGAAACGTGACTCACTACAAAATAAGCCAGAAATTTTGTCTATTTGCCAAAATCGGCGATCTAATCCTATTTGCCGTCTTTGATTCTTACCGATCTGATCTTAAGAACAAGCCATGAACTTAAAGGTTTAAAATTTTAAAAAATGTTTGGAAAGCGTGTTTATTAGTGTCATGTTACAATTATGGCTACATGATTACTAAAAAATTTAATAACAATTTTTTCTTTTTAAAAAGCTAGCTTAGCTTAACAATAACTATTACGTGAAAACAATATATCATAAAAAAATTATCTGCCTAGAATAGACTATTTTTTTTTTGATCATTATTTTTCACATTTAACCCTCACACAATTGTCATAAAACTTACTTCTTTCTCTTTTAGTCTGCTTAAATTAGTTTAGTGTCTACATCCAGTAGGCTTTTGCAAACCAATATTTATTACTCGACATAATTAAAAAAAATATATTTTGATTCATTATTTTGTCTGTCATTTCTCTTCAAAGGATTGAATACAATTAATCTAATATCGAATTCACTGTTCATTTTATACTCAGGTACAGTAAATTTATAATATAATTGAAACGGATACTTCAATAACGATAGTCAAACAATACGGGTAGAAAAATACAATAATTTGGAAATGCACTTCGGAATGAACATGCAATCTGGATTGAAACAGACGCGGTGGAAACGCATATTCATAAAATGCACTCGAATAGAAAACACACACAGGATTCTCATTTCCGGTTGCGACATTTTATTTCGGAAACTATGAGGTATCCACTAACCATGCAAAGTTTTTTCAGATTCATGAAAGTAATGCTGGACGTCTGACATTTCAATTTGCCGAAGGTTTTTTTTAAATACGGTCATAAGTTTTCATAATAATTGTTAATTGTTTTTCAACTTCATTCATTGTTTATTATAAAGATTCTTTAATTCATGTAATATTAACTTTGATTCATATTATATATCGATTTTAACAGCCAACGTAAAAAGCTCAATAGCAAAAGCAAATCTTTATCGGAGAAAATACTTACAATTTCAATATAATTTATTTTCAAACTAAAATGGAAACTGTCAATTCTCAAAAAGGAGAATTAAGCAAATTAGACTTACTGTAATATTTGGTTTGTATCATTGTATTCATACTGCAAGAAATGTCAAGAGGTGACTGTTTATCGTTCATGCGAGTCGCTTTGTTAAGTCAATATGCAAAAATGCGTGCCCAATGCTTTCTATGTCGATGGAAGTCAGTAATAACAAAACATTTTCATAACCTTATATAATATCGTGAGCTAATCAATAAAAATGATAAGCTTATTGGATAAAATTAGTACCAATAGTGACTAAATAGATATTTTGTTTTAAAGGATAAACAAAATATTTAAAAAATCTGTTGTTGCCTCGTTTTTTTAGTCTTAATCGTTTGCAATGTTATTTTTTGACTGTCACAAACTCAGCAGTTACCTTTGACTGAATTTAAAAGTAGATTTGATATATTATAATATTTTATTTATGAGTGAGTGTGCCTAATTTACTGCAATTTATTTACACAAGCTAACATTAATGAATACGCCGTAGTGTCTTTAGAAAAAGGAGAAGGAAAAAAGCATACAGAATTATTGTTTTTGTCGTAAAAATACGCCCTAAAATACAACGTCGATGACGCTTTATTTCAATCCTACAATAATTCATTAACCTATTCTTTCTTGGATTAAGATTAAAAATGTTTATTTGATCAGTGTTGTGAGTATTTTTCAGGTCAAAGATTACACTATTCGGATTCATTGGAACGCAAACGACGTATGTCTGATTCACACTATTCAAACGTTAGTATTTGAATTAAAAACATTCCTTCGATGTTCAACTTTTGTGGAAATAAAGTAAAACATTGATAAGCAAAATTTTCTCATTGATAAAATAATTTAATCAAAATAATAGTGATTATATTTTTATTGTTACGCAAATAAAATGATTGAGTATATATCACAGGTAACAGTTATTTTTAGACGCGTCCTGTAATTAAAAAAGTTTCTTAGACAAGAATAGTGACTCAAATGAATATAAATTGGATTGAAACTAATTAAGGGTCAACTCCAAATACCTGTTGTCGCCTGAAATCTCAAGGCAAACATTTAGTTTTGTAACGCAATATATTCGCCTTGCTGTCCTATTGGGAAATAAAAAAGAAATAAAATCCCATTATACATTCAGGAAAAACTACTGCTGAAGTAATACAATATGAAACGTGCAACCTTTTTGTATTTGTATCGTATACTATTCGCAACAACAACCGCTTTAAATACACGTATCGCAGATTACATTATAAAATAAAATTATTTTATTTTTCTCAATTATTCAATGTGCAATACACTTGAAATTAATATTTCACTTGTTTTTATCACAAATTTAATTATTGTTTTCAAACACAGTTGATAGCATTACCATTCATTGTTTGGTTTTTTTAAAGCATATTTTGATTGAATAATCGTTTATAATGTTATAGTTGATACTCATTTAATTTTTGTAATCACAGAACGTACTATAAAAAAGGAACTACTCCATCTACTGGACATGGAAGAGGGAGGTCTCTATTCTGATATTACTCATATGAAACTGATCTTTTATTACATTAAAAATTGTGTTTTTAAACACATAACTGAACAATTGCGACCAGAGATTTTTCATTTCATGCTTTATCTAGCTTTAAATCAAATAACAAGGAAAAAAAGTATAGTCGTACGTCCTAAGAGTATAGTTATACAGGTGTGAGCTGTTTACTACGGCCAGTTTATTTCTATCAAGTATGTTGTTAGAAAACGGAATTTTTATTTCCACCGAATTAAGTCTTATATCACATAAGCTCAAGTAAAGTGTGTTGGTAATACATCAATGGATGCAAAATTATAGAAGATTATTTTCTGTTTGCGCTTTAATTTCAATTAAACACTGGCGCTGTACTAGAATTATAAATTAAAAATTATTTTTCACGACGTGATTAAATCGTAAATATATATATATGAGGTCTTAAAAATCATTACCGTGCCATTCCGTCTCTGTGAAATAAAACTGAAGTTTTTCCATTATTCAGCCGACTTTGCCATTAAATATTCTCGGTACTGGGTACTGAAACTCATAACAATAGCAAGCAGGGTTGCTACAAACTTTAACTGAAATAAGCTTTCAAATAAAAAATCATTATAATTTTCTAATCACAAAAAAAAAATAAAGTGTCTATAACAATACAAGAATTTATGAATGGGAAAAAATTTAAGTGATATTGGATTTAAAACCCTTAACATAAATATTATGTTTTGATTATTATTTTTATTATCCTTTGATAAAAACATTACAATTATTAATTATTCTTTATTGTTTGTTGACTATTTTAAATCAATATGGAATTTGAACCATCTCTTTTTTATTTTTAAAATTAGCTTATGTTCAAAAAATAGCTTTGTATGCACCAAATATTGTGTAATGGAAGTTTGTTGAGTTTTCAATTCAAATATTGTTTGCCTGTGCTCGAGTGGTAAATGAAAACCTCTTCAATTGCGATGGTCTCAGAAATAAATATTTAAAATTTAATAATTCTCGTATTAACCTTAAATGATAGCTTAACCAACAACGATGACGATTTCTTATTAATTTTTTGTTTATATTCATTTTACATTAATGGCAAACATGGTTATCTTTTTTAATAAATACTCCGCGATATATAACAAAATAATAATGACCATAAGATACACTTATATATGCAACTTGCCAGTTTTTCATTTCATTAAAATGTTATAATATAATCGCTTTGAATTTTCTAAGGCGATTATAACTAATATTACCGAACAAACCGTACTGAAAAAATGTATAATTAATAATCAATGTTATACACGAGTTGCAAACCCTGCTTTTATGCTGCAACCGAAGCTTCATAAACACGCCAAAACCTCTTAAAAATTTAGAGTTTTCCACCATTAGGAATCCTTTGGTCGATCTCAAAGCTGTGTGCCGCTGTTAAAATTTCCTTTCGTTTTATGTTCTTATTTCCTGTCGCTTTAAACGCAAACTCAAATTTTTATTCTTCGTTAAAAGCTCAAGAACGCTGGACAGCTTTAAACGTCGTTGATCAAAGGAATGTACGCTGACTTCTTTTATTGTATGATTAATTTTATAATCCTGATGATATTACAAAATTAATAATACAACAGTTGACGTCTTATTTTCGAAATAAGTTTAAGACATTTAAATGAAAATGCTCTTTATTACATATATATTATCACCTAATTAATAATTTTTTTAGCAAAAGATTTTTAATAGAAAACTATTTTAACTATCTACTGATACTTCACATCTCCTTCGTCTTTTATGTATAAATATATTTTTTGTGTCAATTCTAACAAACTTAGGTCGTTGCAGAGCTGAGCAAACCACAGTGATTCCGGTTTATGTGAACGCCACACGCATTATAAATATATCTAGCTCCCCACATAAATAGTAAAAATACAAAAGAAAAGCTAAGACAAAACCGGTGGCTACATTATTTCCTATTTCATACCGTTCTAATGACTGTTTGAACATAGATCACATAAATACATCAATACCTTTGAATTTAAAATATTATTAAATATGTCAAAATAATCTATGAGACTCTAGTACCTGTAATCAAGTCCAAGGACACCGCAACTAGAACTTACAACGTGACAAAAAGCTTGAAAAATATATGTTGACTATACACGATGAAAATATATTCTTAATCAAAATTTGTTCGAAATTTAAATATAACCAAACGACACATTTTTCTAATACAGTTTTTTCGAAGAAAAAAAAAGTTGGAATTTTCAATTAATGCTGCTTAAAATTGGAATTACTCTCAGTAAATCAATAAATAAAACCTTATACAAGTTACAGAAAATATATTAAACGAAACAAATTTATGTGAACGTGTCCCAGAGCTCATCGACTGATCCTAGATTATGCAAAATAGCTATTGAAATAGATTCCAATTATGCTACTTCGGTACTATTCAAAAATTCTCTCAATAGAACGTCTTACAAGAAATAAATTTGTAAAGAATTAGTTATAATTGAGAGCAGACTCTGTAAATAAATTAAATCTCGCGAAAGATTTTGTTCAAATAATATTCTGAAATAATTTAAAGTATTCAACCAATTCCAGATATAGACACTGCGCGATCAATCTAAATTTTGGTATAAATGAAGAAACAGTATTTCATTTCAACATAGAATTTTTCAACTGTTGAGCTTACTTCCATCATCAAGGGGTCAGTGAAAGTTCAATTTTGCAAAAAAATATGCTTGCAATAGCATAGAAAATTATTTCTAAGGACATTTAATTGATATGTGGATTCTATGGACCCATAAGAGCGGTTTTTTTTTTGACAGAAAATTTTCTATGAACACTAATTTTTCTAACTTACTTATCAATTTCTTTGAAAGAGGGTTTAGATATAATAAAAGTGTTAATAATGGCTAATGTTAAGTTAAATGCTTTTGACAATATTTTTTTTTTTAGAATTGACTACGATAGACATCCATGCACAATTCATTTATAAAACAATTGTAAAATCTGTTTGTATTGAGATCCAAACCAGAATTGAGATCCAAGCCAATGATCTCCGACAATAGAAAACATATTTGAAAAATTATCGTATCAAGACTAAAAATCATTTAATTCATTAAAAGCCACTGCCACCACTCATTACTAGATGACATTATTCTTTCTCTCAGAATATCAAATAAAATATATTAACGAAAAAGTGTCACGACATGTCAATGAACGTATAAATTAAACTACTCGAGCTAAGGAACATGTAAGATCATTCAACAGTAAAAAAACAGATGCACAATTCGCTAATCACGTTATTAATGAATCACATAATATAAATTCAAACTCAGTGCCTAAATGTTTGCATCTTTGTAGTGAGGGTCGGAGAATGACGGCTTTGGAACAGCTGGAAATCAATAGACACCAATTATCACAAAGGATTCTTAACGAACAAACTAGCATAATAGTATTGCCATTTGTCCAGCCGTTGTACAAAGGGGTAGTCTGATTTGCTTCCATAATGACCACTTCCGTCCCACATATAAACTTATTGTCATAGACACCTATTGCTTCATTTAGAATTTTTGAAAATTTAGTGTCATTGGGTGAAAGTAACAAGCTAGGCCGTTGGAACAGGAGAGAGGATGTGTTGTGTGCCTTTTCTGCACAGCTATATGTAAATAAGCGAATGTTAGTTAAAGCATAGTTCTGGCGATGGCTTGAGCCGAAATAGCTATCAACTATCTTTGTTAAAAATAATTTTGTAGAACTTAAATACATTGCTATTTTTTTCACCGTGTTATAATGGAGTTCTACCAAGTGAATGCCAATTCAATCAATAAAGCTATCTACTAACCATGGTACAATTGCATGTAACATGGTTAAATATTTGCTGTTATAAGAACTATTTTAGTTATTCAGATATGACACAAAACCTTTGAAACTGAAATGAATTTATTTATGCAAAATGATCTACGATACTTTTAGTTCTTACCAGACAAACGTTGATTTTTATTGTACATGTCCGTAATAAAAAGCTCCCTTTACGTCATCAGTCATAGAAATGCGATTTAAGTGGTTTAATCTAATAAGATTATCTTTTAATATACTGCTCTTAGTCGTACAAAAGAATTTTAACACATTATAAGAATGAAAGAGAGTGGTTACAGTCAATAAGAAGATATTTTCCATTTTTGACATCTCATAATAAGAATGAATTTAAAAATAATAACCACCAATTCTTGGTGGAGTCTTATTATTATAGGGTAAACAAAACAACATATTTATCTCTACTCTAACTACGTCAGTTAACGCCATCATTAGAACTATGTGTAGCTAATTTAACTATAATACATAGATCTGATGAAAGCGTCGATAAAAACAGCTATCAACAACCGTGTATAAAAATTTAAAAGTTAAATATTATATTGTATAATATATACCTTACTATATCGAAGTTCTACTAAGTTAATGGCAATTAGATGTATTAGAAACATTATGCTTGTGATATGAGAAATTGGTCCGATTTCATAAAATTGTAGAAACGAAGCAAGTTTGTTTGATATTTTCATAAAATAGTCGTTCAAATAACTATATATTTTGTTATATAATTATTTACTGAAAACGTAATTTCTGAATATAAATATCAAGAGTAGCCCACGCACTTTTTCTTCTATTTCACGAATAAAACATAAACTGTTAAATACAATGCTTTTCTATGAAATAACTTTATGAACTTTGGCTTAATCAATCATTTGAGTTGGATAGTGTTTGGATTTCTACTAGACGAATGGCGACAGAGCCCAACTGTATATGTGAATGTTCAAGAATCCAGTATCTACTTACATTCAAAACAATGTGATATATCAATCACTCACTGGCTGTAAATACTAAAACTATCAAATCAATACTCTGTGATAAATTGCTTTATAAAGGGCTAATTTAAGTTGGTTTATTTTTGAAAAATCTAATTTTGAATCGAAATTTATATACACAATGCAAAAAAAAAATTACTGTCATGCCTCAATATAACGAATAAAATATCATGTGAGCTTGTATTGCTTAATCGATATCGTAAACAATATCTTGGGCATGATAATCACATCATATTTCTCACACTCGATTAAGAGTTGTAGTCCCGTCATGTTATAGACCAGCGGTTCTAATGTGCGGCCACCAGAGGATTTTACTGCGGCCACCAACAGTTTCGTAGTAAATATTGATATAAAAAAAATGTTTTTCAAACTAATTTTTGAATTTATTATTATTTTGAAATTGATTGAATGCGTCTGACTTATCCAGCAATTAGTCTAGTTATTTACTCCAAATGACTGTTGAAATTGAACAAAAACTTAATTAATTAATTAAGAAAAATAACCCATTTTTTTCTTAGTAAATGCAACTGGAATTTTTATCACATTTGATGCGGCCACAAGACATTTCCATAGAACCGCTGATGTTTATTATGTGGCCACAGTAAAATTTTACTTGAGAACGACTGTTATAGACTGAACGTAGTATTGATGTTTGAATCATGATGCTGATAAACATAGATTAACAATAATCAAAAGTTTACTTAATTAAATTAATTTATCTACTACCCAACCCAATAAGTATAAATTGAAATGTACAAATATACACAAATGCATCATTTACTAATTAAACATTGATAAATTGAAAAGAAATTAGTCAATTTTAAATAAAAACTCAGTAGCAGATGACGTTGTGAACATTGTGAAAATAAGGATGGAAGTGAAAAAATAATAAACAGGAAAAGGTTCTCTCTCTCAAAATCTTTACAATCTTATTATACTTATTGATTATTCGTGTGAAAAAAGATTCAGTTTTAACATGTATTTTCGTTGTTTTAAAGAATCGATTTTAAAAAATAGCGATCTTAAAAATGCAGAAAACAATTATTCTCTCTCGTTCTGAAAGTAAACGCGTCGCCATTTCCACGATAACTCTTCTTCAATGGATATATTTGGATATTTTATTCGTTGAAGAATAAACAAGATTTTGATATTATTGTTTCTAATGACATCGCTTTCAATCTTAATGGTCCGTTATATTGATGGTTTGTTGTATTAAATAGTTTTTTTTTTATAATTTTGAGTGAACAAACTCTACTTTGAAATTATATTTCAAAAAGTCTTACGTTGTTTTTTTATGACCCACGAGACCTGACTAGAAAAAGGATTCAATTTCGTAGAAAATTCTTTTCGTGCTTTTTGACACAGAATCCCTAGGCAACTCACTTTCTTTATAGTTCTCGAGATTTGAATCCGCGCGTAAACATTCAAATGCGATTTCTTAACCTTTATACGTCGTCTTATAATGTAGAATAAATAATATTATGAACTCATATTAGAGCATCCCAATAGAAGCTATTATATATTTTAACCTTATCTGACGGAGTACACAAAAAATTATGGGGACGGAGAAAACACAATAAGTTAGATTTTATTCCCAACACGCTTAGATTTTCATTTCAATTGAATTGATTTATGAAATGAACTTTAAAATTATAGAAATCGTACATGTTTGAAATCAAATATTAAAAAAACAATTCTTCAGAATTACCGTTTGAGAAGTCTAATTGGATTTGTTGTCAAGAGCTTAAATCCATTGACAACAAAACCGTGAGTGTATGAATGTAACAGTGAAATTAAATTTCGAGTTAAAATGTATTTTAACTTACGAAATTATGGCCAATCGATTCAGACAGTGAACATGTACCAATCGCCCCAACAATAATATCATAATGTTTTCATATCACTAGAAAATATCTATTAAAACATATTGTTATCCATAGAAAAGTGAGTTCTTAATAATAAAACCACGTGTTCAGTACTTATTTTCACAGTAATCAAATTCATTGTCGCTGCAACATATACATAGAATACAACTAATGTTTAAGCTTCACTGAGAATCAAATTCGACAGAAAAGAGATCAGAGAGAGAGAAAGTTTTTGCTTTCGATAGCTAAGAATCTTTAAAATGATAATTTTAATAGTCAGAATATATAACACGTGTCACTGATAAAAGAATAAATATTTTTTAAAAAGGCTTTCAAATGAGAAAAAGCATCTTCAAATTTCTAAGAACCCTTAGTTTTCTCTTTGTTACGTTGTAATTCAATACAGAATCAATGGTACCTTGGCAAAATATTTCATCTCCCTTTTAAAAATCCTTTTTGTTAGTGTTTCAGTATTTTCAAATTACCATATTTCGAATTTTTTTCATTCTGTATCCAGCCAAGAATTTAAGATACAAGATTCTTTTTAGTCAAATTTCAATTTCAACGCTCTAAATTAATTCAATTACATTCACAACTAGTAGAATAACCGAGAAGAGTTTCACTCATCGTGAACATTATCGACTGTTGATACGACATCTGGCACTGACTACATTTACCAAATGCATTACAAAAACACACAACTAAGTGTTTTTATTATTAAAATACAATTTCTTTTTACCAAAAAGTTACATTTAAAGTTGCAGTTAGACTATTAACAGATTAAATGAAGAATTGAATATAACTGAACAATTGTTATTAAAATGATAAATTTTCTGTATTCAAATCGTTTCATAAAAATCTTCTTTGATAAAAATTACTGGGTTAAAAATTTCAAACATATTTTCGTTGCAAGTGCAGACTTTGTTAAATAATCAAATATAGGCCATCATTTTGGTAAACGCTTAAAATAAACTGAGATTCAAATGATGATACTCTTACAAAACATGCCAATGATAAATACTTTGAACATATCCAAATATTTTTGTACAGAGTATAAATCTTGTATATTTCATTTTCAGAAAGAATATATTATCTCTTACATTCATAGCTGTAAGGGAAGTTTAAGTTCTTGGGATAAAATTTTCAAAATGTTAGTGATCAGATACAGATTTTTTGCGGAATTTAAAGATAAAAGAAAATGTAAAACGTCTCGAAATTTTCTCTCTTGAATTGAGAAACTTTGATACGATTGTAGCCTCAAGGCTAAACAAGAAAGTGTCAAGGCTTTTAGAAGTTTATAGCTATGTATTTAATTTCCTATTTCTTATTGACGTAAAAAAATGTCAAATTCACTTTCATTCAGATAAAAATATTGTTTATTTGCTAAAAAGTTAAAAGGGAAACAAAACGGAGATTGTTGATAAATTCAACTGGCTTATTGTATATGTGTCATCAATAAAATATTTAATTAAGAACTAAACTCTTCGTGATTATTATTCAACACATTTTAAATTTGCTTTAATGTGAATACAATCATACTATTATATTAAAAAAATAATGTTGTCCTCAACCTTTGTGTACGCTACTGTGCGATATAATATTTTTTATACAATATGTAAATTTCTCGTTGAATTTTCGTTCTTTATTTCTATTCAATATATTTACATACTTTTTGAAGACCGAAATAAATCGGGCCAAAATTCTTTTGCAAAAGCGATCACTTATAAAAGGCAAATTACGTGAGATAACATTTTATTAATATTTCGCGAGACTGCGCCTTTTTAAAGTGATTTATTTGCCTATTGTAGATTTATTCAACTGGAAAATACGGTGCAATCAATAACAACTTGTCTAAATTATAAATTTATCAAAAAAATGTTTTCTTAGTAAATTTTGAAAGACAACAAAAAACATAATGATAGTAAAATAGATTTTTCTAAAATTATAATAAAACTCAAAATTTCACTTGCCAGACCATTTGGGAATTCATTTTTAAGAATCCATTTTTTTCTTTCAAATTCATTTAGCAAAGTCTAATCTTACATTTTTTAATACTGAAACCAATTTAAAAGTTCTGGAACATTGTTTACATTCCCTAATATAACTGAGATTTTTCATATAAACTACTCGAACGCTGTTTTCCATTGTTATTTTTCTTTATGATCTTCCATGAACAAGCATTTACCACAAGTGAAAAGACAATTCCTCTTACGAAGCCAACATAAAAAATAAAATTTTGAAAAATACTGATCGATGTTTTCAAATCATCTCGCATTATTCTTTATGAAATATATGCATTTAGACCCAAAATGGTTTGTCTTTGATCAATATTAAAATTTATTTTAAAAACCTTTTTATATTCTTTCAAATTTACTAATGCATTCATACAATCTCTTAGGATATTTAACCCAAAGATTATAGTATGAGTCTTAATTCTACGTTAATTAATTCAAATAAGTTTTGGCGTTGCTGGCAATTGAATCTGTGTTTAATGTCTTTATGATATACAAAAGATAATAAATAAACCACACTCATAAAAACACAAGAAGAGAAGTCGGTAGTAGAAACAGTGGAAAAAAAAGGTATTCGCTTCCCATACTAGTTCGTAAATATTCTTTTGTAATGCTTGCATGTTAAAGAAAAGAACATTTTGCATTGAATTTAAAAAACACTGTTCTTGCCTATGTTAAAATACTTATCCAGTATTAAACACTTCAGACGTACACTCTGAGCCAGTATAAGAAATACTTAGTATTTTTTTTACGAAAAAACGTTAATTCTTTTAGTTGAAGTTAATTCGTTAGATTAAATATTCAGCAATTTCTTTCTTAATACTTTAATTTTGAAAGAGTTGTGAAATCTTTCTTAATGGAGATGTACGAATTAATAACTACTTTACTAGACATATATTTTTTTTATCAACTAATTACATCTAATCATATTATGGCTATTTTGGCCTATTATTAATTTTATAGGTGGTGTGAGGATATACCTGATACTTTTTTTAAGCTAAAGTATTTTGTTATTTTTTCACCATGATAATATAATTTAACTTAAAATTTTCGCAGTGTAAATTTTGATAAAAATAATATTTCTTGAATTTATGAAAGCTGAATCCAGGTGGTCATTTAAAACTTTATAACTGTCGTATAGCGTGAATGAAATAAGTGACATTATAAAAAATAAACGGTGTTGCAAAGAGACAGCTACAGTTAAGATAACGATTAAAGTCATTTAGCTATCATGGAATGCTTAAACCAACCATTCGCTGAACTGAATTAAAATCAAAATGATATATGTATACGGTCGGATCAAAATGTCGTTGAACCAGTCCTGTGTCTATTATTTTGATATGCTCCGACACATAAGCCTACGCTCACAAATCAGTGCCATATAAGTGCCACTTATAACGTTTATCGCGTACAAATAACCGTTAATTTTGGCATTTGCATGATGCCATAAAAAAACAAGACACCCTCGTAATAACATAATGGGCAATATTTAAAAATAATTTATCTTTCCGAAAAATAAACCTACCTTTCTATGTGAACTTTAAAACAAAATACCGAACTCTCACCTCATTCTTTGTATGGTAAATGTATCGAACTTTATCATTATATTAAAACGGGGAATCTATTGTCGGGCGTTACAAAGGTTTATTCCCAGCATGATTGATGCGTTTCTTTGTTATTGTTTTTAAAAAAGAATACCTGCCACCTACTAAGCTTACCCGCTTTGCCTGAAATGAGAGCTTTCTGTGTGCTTTTTGCGCTCTGTGTTTCAAGCTTATCTTTGTGCAAACGTGCAATTCATTAGTTGCATGAGCATAATATAACAAATAAACACGTATCGCCATGGAGTTTTTAGTTTCTTGTTTTTCTTTAAAAGCAAAAATATTTCTCAAATATATTAATCATCACTGCGGGTGATTAATAATACTGTATTTTTTAGCTCGTATATTACGCTTACTTGTGTCTACCTAGTTTTGATACTTTTTTGATTAAAAAAGTATTATTATTTTTAATACAAACAAAATATCAAGGAAAATGTTATGACATGTAAATATTATGAAGGATATGAATTATAGCTTGACTTACTTCTTTCCACTTTGGTCATGCTGAGTTCATCTCCTTTGCGCCAGTATCGAAGAAGATTCCTCGGATTGAAGATGCTTAGAAGACCTCCTCCATCAGTTTGGGCCTTGCGAGCCAAGAACGGAGCACCACGCGCCTGTTCTTGCTCCAGCTCCGAGCTCCTACATGACGAAGAGTCCTCACCGAGAGACAGAGATCTTCGAGCATTTCTGAGGCTGACACACCCGCAGCTTCCGCACTCCATGGTGCCACCAGCGGGGGCGGAGCGCCCACCGCTTTTTGGAACTTGCTTCCGTATTCTGGAAACTTTGTTACTTCAAAATAAATAAGTCTTCGGCTTAAGTTTGATTTATATTCACTGTTTTAAGACTGAAAGTTTTTTCATGTATCAAGGTTTGATGAAACTTCGGTATTAATTATTGATGACATACAACTTTTCCAGCTATTATCACTGTTAAGTTATATGTAGATCGTTAACAGCGTGAAAAAAATAATAAATTTAGTTTTTATATTACGAATATTCTTTTTTATTTATTTAAAAAATTTTGTCGAAAAAACTAATTATCATTGAATTATATGTGCATATATTCACAGAATTTTCATACGATAATAAATTTTCCGTCGAAAAATAAAAACCTCTTAGTTTCACAAATTAAAGCCGTATATTTTTTAATGGTCATATTAAATATAGTTTAATATATGATATCACTGAAGGTGCTTGATGGAATTTCAATATTAAATTTGAATTGTGAAAGCTTTGTACGATTCCACGTGCTTTGTCACTATCGACCCGGGTTTCGTCTTTTGGCATCTTCGGGCATTCTATCCCACGGATACAACAGAACTGACTTAGGTCAGTTCAGGTATTAGTGACAAGACATGTGGAAACGTACAATGCTTTAATAATTCAAATTCATTATAGTTAAAAAGTTTTTTTTTTATTTAAAAACTATATAAACGTGAAATTTCCAATTAGACTTTATAAAATGCGACTACATTTTGACATTAATTTATATGATAGATAAATATTCTTTTAAAGGTAGAAACATTACATAAAATAAGTTGCGGTGTTTCATGTTATGCATTTCAAGCTGACGATTAATTAATATTTCCTTTACAATAAACGTTTTTAATTGTTGGCCTTTTTATGTATGATACAAAAAGTTTTCAAAGAAAATTTCTTTCATATAATGTTCTGTTGAACTTTAAACATTATAAGCAGGATATATAAAGGTGAGTCTTAAGTAACGCCGTATTTTTTAAGAAAAATTTTATTCATAAAATTTACTAAATTGTTTTATAATTTCTGCAATAAGTGAAGACTCTCTGCCTTTTTTTATCCTTTCAAAGAGAAACTTTCTGGTTTAAACGCCAAGAATATTTTCACTGTGGCTTTAAGCGCATATTTTGTTTTAATTTTGCTTCCATTCAAATAATTTACAAATGATTAATGGTGATAATTAGATAGATTCAAGTCATTACAGCATAGCTCTTTTAGATTGTGTTGTGTCGTCAATTCAAAATGACGCCGTGAATTGTTGTGACGAAAAACATTATCCTTGTTAAATATTGCTTCATACTGAATTTAATTATACAACTTTTGACAATATCTCTTAGGATTGGTTTTTTAAGTACGACTACAAAAGCTCGTTAAAAAGTGTGCTTTACATATCTCATCAGACACAAAATAACAATTTTTATAATTCTGGTATTTGTGTAATATTCTTGTAACACTATAATACATTGCAATATTGAAATTATTGTATCATTGTCGAATATGTACTCATTTTATTGAATTCTAAATAGTTCACATAGGCCCTTAGTCAAAGTATTTGTTAGACAAAACTGTAACATATTATATAAATATAACAGCACGCGGCTTTCAAGAAATGCTGGTTGAAATAAGTGATCACAGTCTATTTTAAAATACGACATTACCGATTATTATACTCGAGTAAATATTTTATTCCTAAGAAGAAAAGCAAAATTCATATCAAATTTTATTGTATAATATTATATTATACTACGACTATTAAACGAATTAGTAAAAGAACTATTTTCTCATAAACTTCAATATTTGTTAAGGAAATTAAAATAAAATTACATTAAAATTTTTAACTTTACGCTTTGTGTATTTTAAATTCGAGTTTCTTTCGAGTTACGAAATTTATCATAATTCAAAGATTGGTTTTATTTATTATATGTTTAAATATATCTATAAATAAGTTATATGATTAAAAACCCAAAAATTTATCCATCTTAAATTAATAGATATTCGTCTACAGTTCATTGAGTTTATTACTGCTTTTCTATCAAAAAACAGCGATACATTTATACATTTAATAAAATTTACATTTCAAAGTATTAATATTCAATAGGTTGATTTTTCATGATTATTTATAAATAAAATAAACTATAGATACAGCCGTCAACCAACAGCCTCACAAATGAATCAATTTTTATCAATTACCATTACGGAATAAAACATACTTGCTCAGTCAATTTGCTTTTGTGATAATAAATATCCTGACTTTCATTAGACTGAAAATCTGTTATGGTTAAGATTGAATCCCCAATGCTTGTCTGATGTAACTACGAACCAAAGCGAGCAACTCTGCTCGTTTGGAATCCATGCTAACGCAAATCTAATGTATACTATTAAGATTAATTAAGATTGTTTGAGCAAAGCGTCAACTCAAAAGAATTTCGTGATTAATATGTATAATACTTTCACTGCTTATTTTTAATATAATGTAGTAAATTGAAACGCTTGATTCTTCGTTCCGTTTTAAATATCATACAAATATACACCGTATACATTTTATTCGTATTACAAAAAGCTTTGTGAAAATAAGATTCAAAAGGAATAAAAACATTTCAATCATCATAAATCTCTGCCTATATATAGACAAAAAAGCTTCTATGAAGCAAAATTTGTATTTTTAAGCACTGCAATAACAAGGGTTCATCCAAAGCCGGAAGCTGATACGCATTGACAACAGAATGGTACAGATATACTCTAAAACCTCACAGATAAAATATTTGAGATGGGCAGTGACATAACAGCAGATATATCTACCATGAGTCAGGATTTTGAATCCCAAAGGATGTCATGGAGGAAAACTCCAGACAAAATACACGAAAACGTAAAATAAGGACTTATAAATATGTAACTGACGTGTGAACTATTCTACAATGGTGAAAAAGAAAAAATATTTTTCGTGACATAATGTGATATAGTGTAAACTACATGGTAGATGTTTATCGTATGTATTTGCTGTTTATTTTTTGTTATATAATATTTAAACTTCAACATCTTTGAATATTTATTGTGTTGTTTTCTTACTAAAATTGATATTTTTGTTATTTTATTTTGTGTTACTGGATGCCGCAAGTGTTTTGATTCTTTTAAAAGCATTTTTAAACCAACTGTATTATAAGACAATTTATATTTAATGCAAGCAGTGAATCTAAATCTTAACATTAAAATTAAATGTGGTTTTTACATTTATGTTGGACTTCGAAAGTGGACTATAGTCATAAAATCATAGAACTTATTACACTACTGATTACATATTAATAATTAATTTTTAGAGTTATAAAATCAATATAAATAATGAGGGGTTAAAATCGTTCGAAAATCTAAATTAATTATTGTTCACAAACAAACTCATTCTATATTTGAAAACCACAAGCCGTATCTCCTCGGCTATAAGACGCACCCTTATTTTTATACACCACTATTTTCTTAATTTTTTACTATTGAAAAAGTCATATAACCTGCCATTATAAGAGCTAGAAATCTTCCAGTATCTATGCTCGTTTTTTCTGACCCACTTTTCGATTCAGAATCATTAATTGGATAAGTAAGTTTCATTTATTCTTCTCACACTCATCAAAGGTGCTATTAAGAGTTTTACTAACACAATTTCTGTCTAATGAATTCACGTCTATTTTGCAATCTTCGATGTCAACGGAAGGTTACCTGTTCACAATTTTTTTTCATTAAAGCTCTATTTTTTTACTAATACGTTAAAGGATTGCATCTATCAAAATATGTATAAGGAACACAAATTAGAAAAGACTTTCCATCTGTGAATGTTTTATGAAGACTGTGGATTTTACAGCGGCTTATGATCCTGTACCGAATATTCACAGTCACCAAAATTGAAATCAATGCTCTTTTTATATAGTTATAATTAACTGTGTTTTTTTTTATCGAAAAATTTATTTTGAAAAAGTGTTTTACCAAGAAATAACATTTTTGTGGATGAAAAGTCGAATAGAAAAGAAGTAAAAAGTAAAGATGTGTGTATCGTGAAACGCTTTTTTGATTCCGTATGTAAATATTGATTAATAGCGCATTTAAATATTTATATATTTATTATCATTTGTGTTCTTAGCTTTTGAAGTCAGTGATATACCAAGAAGTATACGTAGTCAGTGATAAATCCACTTCGGTGTATCACACAGCTCAAATATTTTGTTAATGTTAACACTCAACGGTTTTATAAAGCCACTAACGAAATTGAACAAGGCGACCAAAACGATCAGATTATTATGGAATGTAAATTTCAATATCCGATGCAGCGGAAGTTTAATTATCCGAAATTGCCTGTATCGATGTCAAACAAATTTGTCAAAAACATTAAACGCTTGAAGAAATTTCTACGAATGAATAATGAGCTACAGCTTCAGAGATATCAATCTACAGAGAATTATATTTTAATATGATTTGGAACGAATGTGTGTTGATTTAAAAAGTCGTTTTTACAATAAGACTTGAGATTTCATACATAAAATAAAATGAGACACAAGAATAAAAAGTATTTAAAATTTGTTATAATTCTATACCGCTGCTTATCATGAAAGAGTTCATAATAATTCCACTTCAATTAAAACATACACGCAAATTTACAAATGAAATAATAACAAATAATAAATTGATTCTACAAAAATCAATAATAAGTATTGATTCGAAATTCAAATTTCCAATTTATGAAATAAAAGAATGTTTTAAATAAAATATTTTTTATTTGTCAGTTACAATCTTTAAACCCTTGATCGAAAATACGAATTTGTATCATTTTTTTGCATTTCGTTACGAATATTTCAAAAGACGATATTACATTCAAAAAATACTGATAAAACTTGATGATAAGTCTGCGATGCAGTATAAGTGCAAAAATTAAACTCTACAAAAGAGCGGGGAATAAACAGCTATAAATAAAACGACAAATTGCATAAACGAGCAAAATTTTTTAACAGATATGTATAATTTATAATGATAATATCAAGAAAACAAGAGTTCGTGGTATGTTGCTATGCTGTTTGAGCTTTTATGTACACTAGGATATTAGCTCATCACAATACGTTAAAGTTTGCTCCATGATAATTCACAATGATGCTATGTAAACCATCAAAGTTTTTGTTATTTTAAAACAATAAAGCTCACTTATTATGATTTTTTAAAGGTATTAACTGTTACCTTTTGATGAAAAGGCATGATATTAAAAAAATAAAAATTATTACTTATTTCCACAATATTTTTTATTCAACTTCAGTTGATAATGCTCGTGATAAACGAAACCTATTTCGATTATAAAATACTTTTGGAAATAAGTACTAAAAAATATGTTTTTATTTTTTTAAATATTATGTAAAATCTAATAAGCTTTGTCGGTATACGCATAATATTACATTATTTTTAATGTTGTATTCATATGTTTTCGAAAGAAAAATCCTAATCGATCCGTTGCCTTTTATAGTTTAAGAATAAATTTATTTTATCTTCTTGGAAAAAAAAATATGACATTTACTAGAATTTAATATTACGTTATTAAGTAACGGTTGCCATAAAAGGGTTAATTAAAATAACTAGAATCAAATTTTACAGATGTTGAATGGTGAAAAGTCAAAGTAGTAAATTTAATAACATTTAAGATTTAATTAACGTGACTTTACGCTTGAATTTTGTTACCTTGGAGGGCAATTCATAGACCAAATAAATGAAAATTACAGCGAAAATATATTTTTTCGAATCGCATAATAGTGTTTTTCCAGCAATTAAAAACAAGAACGTGTAACAAACTTTTCACGTTGCCTTTCTTTGTCACCTTATTTGTAAGGTTGTAACATTATTTCAATAAAATATACATTAGAGGTTTTTGGCCGCCGTTTTGTATCAGTTGGTTGAAGTTTTAATGGAAGTTTTTATGATCTTTTACGAAGTCTTTCCTGTCACGTGTCAATAAGATGCAGGAACAACGTAAAAAATTTTACTTGATAAAACTCTTTTCCTGATGTAAAGGCATTATATTTAAATAAAAAACATAAAATTATGTTAATTTCCCACAATTTTATATTCTTATGACCAAGAGAGGTTTTATTCTGCTATAATATAAGGTAAAACACAATTTTTGTTATTACAGTAATTGCAGGTCAAAAACGACGAAGATTCAAACACTATGAAAAAATATAGAAATAGCGTTGTTTTAATTTGTAATGTATTTGTTGATAATGATCATAGAAACCGGTCCTGATTTTAATAATGTTAAATGATAAATAAAGTACTGAAAATGTTGTCTTATTATTTATATATATATGTAATATTATTTCAGCTTCATAAGTTCTGCATGATAACATAACTATATACTTCTCTAGAATCTCACCACATTCTTAACGATGGTTTTTTACTGAAATAGCCAAGAATAATAATTTTTGATTGTACTTGTAGTTGCTTAGTGTTAATTTATATATTTTTTTTATTTAAATCATATAACTTGTTGAAAATAAGCCGAATTTTATATCTATATATGAAATTGAAAAACAAAAATGCCTTAGTCTCATAATATGAATACTACTCGTGGAAGCATGTCAAAATACGTTTTTCCATTTTGAGATATAGATTTCAAATGATAAACTTTCCTGCCTTCATGGGAGAGAGAACATATCAAAAAAGGTTTTGTCGGAAAGATAACGGATAGAAGAATTGAGCTTAAAAATAGCTTGAAGCTAGAAAATCACTGTTGCTATATTCTGTCTATAAGATTGGATTGGAGGTATAAGAAGAATAGAAGAGCATGTCAAACATCAGAAACATAAATCCTTTCGAATAATCATTCATAAATTGATTGAAAAAATAAATGAAGACGATCTCGTGAAATTCTGTATAATAAATAATGACGTTGGCCTCTACACTATTAACACGGCGTCGATAAAATGGAAAAATATTAAGAGAGATGAAGAATTTACGACATTTTTGATGATTTTATAAGTGGAATGAAAAAGTTTACCTTTCCTAAAAGTCTTATTACTCTTTTAATGTTTTCAGGAAATTATTAAAACTTGTACTACTGGGTGTGCTTGAATTTCAAAGAATCGGTTTACTTCCTAAAGTCTGTTAAAAAATAATTTACCTAATTTGCCATTTTAGCGTTTATTAACATACTGTTGTATTTTCGAACCGATTTTATCAACTTTAATTCCACGTATCAAGGTTTTAACCTAATTATTATATAAAAAAAACACGTTTTGTATACGCTAAATAAACAGTTTATTTTTATTAATAACGGAAATAGTATTTTATCTCAAACGTCCAAGTAATTATAATACAAATTAAATACTAGTTATGTATTTTTTTACTGCATGGTAAAAAAATACAAACATTTAATGGAGTTTTTCATGGAATTTATTACAATAAAAACTATTTTCAATACATAATTATGTTTTTTTAAATTTGTTCAATAGTTTTAAAAATTTCACTACAGTATTATGCTGAAGATGTTTCTCAGCGAAGCAGAACTCTTTTACTCACTTAATTAATTAACGAATATAACAGTTTTAATTCTATTTTTTTAATGGAGCATTTTAATAGGGGTTGTTTTGTATAAATTATTTAAATATTTCGGCTTCATCCAACTTTGCAATTGATATAACACTGATATTATACATAATTTACGAATTTTATCACATACCACACCATTTTTTTTACGAGCTTTCAAATAATTGTCAAGACAATGAGCAAAACTTTTTGTCATACTAAATCGTATTTTTCTGGACCAACTGTCAAAAATTTAATGACAAATATTCTTTTTCTATCGGTAATTAATATTTTATATTGAAATACTATCGTTGATGAATTACCATCTGGCATTTTTATCTTATTTAATTTTGATTTTTATTTAGCATATGTGTGCAATACAATACTGGTATATGCGTCCACTATTGACATCACTCTTAAAACTCAGTTGTCCGTCAGCCTGATCAAAATTGTTTCTACAGCCTATACCAACCTTTTATAAAGTTTTTTTTAGTTATTCACTATTAGTTTTTACAGAAAAATGTTTACTTAGCTGTAGAAGAAATGACTTACTCGTTTGAAAAAGAAAATGGTGATCGTAATATTTTACAAAAGGAGACAATAACTTTGAAAGTTTTGGCGAGTTCGTTTTCTAAATTTCTATTCAGGTCAAGACTTTGCTTTGCAATTATGTCTTAGAGCAAAATTAACAGGCAATTAAAAGCTTTTAAAATGGTTCGTGGTACTTGCGTATTAATGAAAACAGCTTTTTGTAAATCTTCAAGGTGACATTCTTTTCAACGGCTTTGCGTTTTTATGTTTGACATCTCGTATAAAATCGACTCGATGAATAATTCATCACCTCAGGCTAAGCTTAAGTAAGATAAATTATACAATTATTATCACATCAATGAGTTTACTTATGCAGGAGTCGTTTCATGTTAACATCTCATGGTAAAATCAAATTGAGCATTTAGTTATTGGCGTAAACAGATTTTTTGTACAACAAAAAAAAACATTAAAAATATATAAAATCAATCTACACAATAGTCAATGTATTTCGTGCCAAGCATATATTTTTATCATTTCTTTTGTAATATACAATTAAATTTATACGTTCATGTTTGAATTTAATAATTTTTATTAATGGAAAATTATTGAAGTTAAAAACTTCAACATCCTCACATCGCTGTTAAGATTAAAATCCTAATTGTGACTGTATGTTATTTTAATGAAATCTAAGAGGTATTTTGTTCAAATATAGGTATGTTCAAAAGGTAGTTAAAAAATATCTAAATTGTTTGTAATTCATCATTTAAGATTGACACTTTTTATTTTTTATTCATATTGAGTTTTTCTCAATTTTCAGAACTCCTTCCTTACGCAAGATTTCATTAAAACTTGTTTTAAATCAAACTCAATCGATCTTGTAGTACGTTTGACTTGGTTTCTTCATGATCATTGAAAAAAATCAAATTTACTGGCCAGTGATTTTGTTTTTCGACCTGAAACAATAAGAAAAATGTCACATTAGTAAAATAAAACTTTTTACTTCACAATATATATGCATATGTGCAATTACCAAAACTATGCATTTGGGTGATATAATTTGCAGACATAGCAAACCTTGAAACAGATAGATACACGTTTTGAATTGCAAGGATCGTTTGATTTTGACAGCCTTTTCAGCATCGTCGACTGTTCTTGGTGAATAACATGTAAAGCATATATCTCAGTCATAGTTGTTAATGTATCAGATATTTTAAAATTAAAATGCAAACAGATTTACTTAAAAAAGTGTTTCTATCACTCTTAACATAATTATTATATACATGCAATTTCGCATTTGCTTTTTTAGTATTTAAATCATGACTTTCGATATTTTGACAACTATCAAAAATATACAGCTTGTGATTTATGAATGATTATCGACAATCCGTATGGATGAAAAATACTCATTTTTAACTAAACACAGATTTCCTTTTTTTTTTTTTTTATAATAAACAACTTGATTCCGTATCAAAATCCGTTATATCACTTTTTCGCCAAAACTTGAATGATATTCTTTCGCTTTTTCAGTTGATTAATTTAATTATGAAAAGTACATCCTCCGTTTACTTAAATTATATAGCAAGACCATTGATATTTATTTCCCGTTTTCGGCTTGGTATAAATCTTGCTTAAGCCCAGATAATTGTTTACCTTAGCAGAACTGAATTAATAAAGAATAACACCACACAAATTGTTGAAAATACGTTTCAATTTTTGATTATTTTTAAAAGCTAACATTTTTTTTGATATGCTAACTTATCACTTTTTATTAGATAGCTGTCACTTCTTGGTTGAAAGGTATGATATTTTAAATAATAAAAACACATTTTTTAGTCCTACCAGCTAGCTTTGACTCAAAATTGTTTATGATTTGCCTTGTTATTATTTGTATCCGATCAATCGATAATTGTCGCGATGAGCGAAACTGGTCTTGATCATACAATATATTGTGAAAATTAATACTAAAAAAGTTTTTTTTGTTATTTTACTATTGAATATCTATAACCCACTTAATGTGACACTTTCAAAAAAGCCTCATCAATTGACAACTCTACTTAACGTTGAAAGTTGAAAATAAAATATTAACTGTTACCGATAAATGACAGCCAATAAGATATTAACAATTTTTGTTATGGTTTTGTTCATCATATGAGAGGAATTTTTGTGACGGACCGACAAATACATGCATATTTTTTTTATATAATATTCATATACTTTTTGAAGGGAATAAAAGAAAATTTGAATTGTTAAAACCTTGTACAATTCCACATGTTTTGTCACTAACGACCCGGGTTTCGCCTTTCGGCATTCAGGTTCTGTTGCATCCGTGTTGTATAATGCCTGAAGATGCCGAAAGGCGAAACCCGGATCGTTAGTGACATGTGGAATCTTACAAAGTTTTAACAATTCAAATTTGATATTGAAATTCCATCAAGCACCTTCAGTCGATATCATAAATTAGAATTAAAGAAAGACTGCCAATCTTGATAAATGGTATTTATATAGAATGGATAAAAAAGTAATAATTAATCAATATTAATATTTTTACCATCTATGTCTTCATAGATGGTCTTATTTTGCCATTTAATTACACCAATATGTAATTAAGTCATCAGATGCTTTATCATTATATAAGTCGACGCCACTTAAAAGCTAATGAGACTGAAATTAAATACTTCAGCTAAGTAAGTTCGAGGGTGAGCTTTTCCGTCAATTAAGTTTATAAATGAAACGATAATTTCATAAAGCTATATTTTCATATAGCCATCAATTTCTTTGGAGCGAAACTAACTTGATGGTAAACGCAATTAACAATATCCAACAATTCGCTGTCAGTAAATTAATAGATAAAAGTATTTAATATAAAATTTTCTAATAATTTTAACGATGGTATGGTGCGATTTTTTACTTTTTTGTCAAACAATATTTGTCACATATCAATTTTCACTTAAATATATCAAAGAAATGGGGCGAAGAAAAAATTGTATACGTATTTATTGAAAATACTAAAGATGACAGCTTTTTATTTTTCGTATTTTTTTTCAATTAATAAAACAATTTTTTTAATTGAAATATCAAATACGGCACTCTCTACTAAAAACAAAAATATGTCGAGTGTCTGATAACGTGACTGTTTGTGTCGTTATTCGTCTATATATAATATTTCAAGACAAATATGTTTTGATTAAATAAACAATGCCACAATTACACTTAAATTTTAACAGTATTCTAGTGTTATTTTTGGGTTTTAATCGAAGGTACATTATAAAAATATTATAAAAATAAAACTAAAAAAACTTCATATTGTTCATCTCAGTCATCGTATATTAACTAATTATTTTGTGTTAATTGTATTAATGTGGTTTCTGTTATACAAAACTATTTGCAAAAAGAATTCGCAACGGCTGATCAATTAGGCAGATTTGAATACCTTATGACAGATTTATTATTTCTTAACATCCTGTTTTCAGTTTCCCGGTCGCACAAAAACAGAGATGGACACTAAAGACACACATGCTGAAGTCTACGACAATTATAATTCGAACCAAGACTTTTTAGTTTATTTTAGAATTAAAAAAAATAAATCTTCCGACTACGAACTTTTTTTAAACCTCTGTTTACACTGATATCGCTTCAAGCACATTAACCCTGATACGACATCGCTATAATGGCATACGTTTAGTTATTTGGCATGAGACCGAATTAATTTACATAATGTATTCTGTTTTATTAAAAACAAAAAAGATTCGTAAGCTTTGAAAGCAATAACAACGCAACCATTAAGCCACATCGTAGGTATTAATAATTATACAGTTTTATTATTAACGGTTAAAATTTTACATTTTTCGTAGACTCATCATACGAAACATAAACCGTGTATCTAAAAGAGGTCATGGAATTTCAAATTTGTACTAAATATGTTTATGTATATAATAAAGAAAGTCGCACAGTTCTTGCGTTCAAATTTTTACTTGATCAAAAAGTGAGTTTTCTTTTATTACTATTGTCGAGCTAACGCCGGAGTTGTCTCCAGATATGGTTTGAAATGAAGAACGAGATTATTTCCTACAATAGATTTTTCGACACAAATAAGTGTTTTTGTTATAAAAAAAAGCAAAACTAATGATTCAATCTTTCAACGAATTAACCACTTTAATGTAAGTATATAGGTCTTCGCGATATACAAAAAATCTTTTTTCCTGTTTATTTATTCCAAGATTTGTTGTAAACTAATCAATTTATTTTTTGAGAAAGTTTGAACATTTGAATAGTAAACAGTTCTAACTATTAGAAATAAATATGTGAAAATACCATTAAATTCATTAGGATATTATATGCACTACATTGACGGTTGACAAGGATTATATATATTATATATTGATTGAACTCTCTTAAACCATAGTAAACTAAATAAGATTGTAAAGGGTGTGAAAAACGTGTCTTAATGAATGATGTAATTTATTAATGATATCGACTGAAGGTGCTTGATGGAATTTTAATATCAAATTTGAATTGTTAAAACTTTGTACGGTTATTTGTTGTAGAATCCTTTCATGAATGACTCATTAACAGTATTTATCGTTAATAAACTAACTAACACAGGACATTGCGTTAATTATTATTAGATCAATATGTTTTTCCTTTAATTGACACCTTTGGTAAATAAACGATGCTAACTGTTTATTCTGTGTCAGTTCTGTTACATCCGTGTAAAATAATGCCTGAAGATTCTAAAAGGCGAAACCCGGACGGTAAGTGACAAAACATGTGGCATCGTACAAAGTTCTAACAATTCAAATTTAAATGACACAATATTTCACTTTTAAGGTGTTAACTGTCACTTCTTGATGGAAAGGCATTATATTTTAAATAATAAAAACACATTTTTTTAGTACTTATTTCCACAATATATTTTTTGATCAGGACCGGTTTCATTATCAACTGATGCTCGCGATGAGCGAAACCGGTCCTGATCAAAAAATATATTGTGGAAATAAGTACTAAAAAAATGTGTTTTTATTATTTAAAAGACACAATATTTATAAATTCAAATAAAAAGTAAAATAAGTCTAAACAAAAACTGAATTTTTAAAATGAATATTTATTTTACATCAAAGTAGCATATTTTTTGCATTCATTGAGCCCAAAAAAACCATTTCTGATTGACGCTGTAAGGTTAAAAGG
Source organism: Himalopsyche japonica (assembly GCA_028555115.1). NCBI lineage: Eukaryota > Metazoa > Arthropoda > Insecta > Trichoptera > Rhyacophilidae > Himalopsyche > Himalopsyche japonica. The sequence goes on from JAHFWJ010000460.1 coordinate 2,953,723, forward strand.
AAATATAACTACAATTTATTATTAAATATCTATCGACGAATATATTAAATGAACAAAGTTCAATCACATTTCTCAATTTGAGAACATATTTTTCGGATAAACTTAACTTTTCCTAAATGTATTTTTGATCACAAAATAAACATGCAAAACACATCCCCGTTACAAAATTTTTGCATTCATTCAAAGTTTTGTGAATAGAAAGTAGGATTCAATCATTTTATTCATGAACAAAACGTAACGACAAAATTGCTCCGCAAAGTTTTCCGATCATTTAGTAATGTGCTTCCATACATTTACCTCATACACGGACGTTATTTTTCCACGCACGCAAGCAACTCCAATACGTGGGAAGATTCCCGAGAGGTAAGCGATATTAGGAACCATTTTATAATTGCACTAATTTCCCCCTCGAATGACACTGTATAATCAAGTTAATTTTAATTAAAATAAACTTTTATTTTTCATTTACTTATAATCGTCAGGTACGTCAGCTAAGATCGATTAGTTGATATCTCTATAAGCCGTATTTGTTGCTAAAGACAAAAGCAGGTAGCCAACAAACTTTAAGGTATAAGAATGAAGCCTTTAGCCTAGAAACAAATTTATTGTATTGTTTTCCTTAATTTACCAAATAAAGTACAATTTTAATGTATTAACTATCACTTTGTGGTTGAAAGGCATTATATTGAAATAATAAAACAAAATGCTCAGTTTTATTTCCCCCATGTTGTTATAATAATATCATTAGATCTTAGTCTTCTTAACATATAATTTTGAAAGTGTTTATACGGTAACATTTTGCATTATTAATTAAATATAATATTAATATTATTAATTTGCATTCAATATCAAGTGAAATTTTCTTGAATATTTATCATTTTAACTAATATGACTATTCGAAGCAATATTTTTCCTATACAAATTTCTTTTAAATGTGCATTTATATAATGTGTATTATTTTGTCGTTGGATATTGAAGAAAAGTTCCATGTGAAAGATCAAATGATGGTATTCTGCCAAACAATCGTTGGTTCACATAATTTTCTCGCTGTTTAACATAATTATCTGGCTCAATAAGGCTTATTCACAAAATACTATTGCTGTATAAACAATTTAATATTTATTTTGTTTTGATTATCTTATTTTTATAATGACCCGGATTTTGGTAAAAATTTGTTTAGCGACCCAAAACTAAACGGCTAAAATATTTCACATGTCTGAACGTATAGGAAGAAATGCCTTCTACAGAACTACTGATTTAGTTTTAATTCCATATATTTTTTTAACTTATTGTACGTATAATTTAAAAGTTACTTTATTTTTATTGTCCATCTATTTTTAGCATTTATCGCATTGGTTTTTACATTATATAAAATGAATTCTTGTCCCACAAAACACAAACAAAGTGTGATATTATATGAATGCGTTCTGTCAATTACAATGCATTATACTAATATTAGGGATGTCCCATCAGCAAATCATATTAAATTAAATTTTCGAAGAAAATTTAATATTGAGACCATAAAATTATAATTTATACATTTACTACAAATGGATTCTGCCAGATTCTATATTTTCTAGATTCTATTATTGTATGAATAAGCTTAATACAATTCATTTTCTTATAGGCTGTAGGATATAAATGATTGAAGGTAGACGTTGATTTCTTATATTTTCAAAAAAAGTTGTTTTGAAGTTTTTTCATTAATAAAGAGTTTTATAAAAAATGTATGAAATCTTATCATAATTCACCTCTCGTGAAAAACCTCCGATGAAAATATACACAAGTATGGTCATATAATATTAAAAAACTTTTTGACTAATAGCTTTTTATTAACAGTTTTTTTTGGGAACATTAGGATTTTATAGTGAATCAATTATTTTACATGAAGAATCGATGCTATAAATATATTGAATTTTGGTTTATTTATTTCTTAAATTGTATTGTACATCATATTGATTTTATAAATCAATTTTGAACACAAAATTATGAATTCATTACTCTTCGAATATTTATAATGACAATTTAAAAATATAGCATTCAATGTATATTTGTATTATAAATGATCAAATAATGATAATCTTTGAATTTATATCAACCGTTCACAATAATTACATATTAAATACCCTAAGAAATGACCTATATCAGATACATTTTTTACATTAAATAAAATATATTTTTTTAATTTATGATATCGACTGAAGGTGCTTGATAGAATTGCAATATCAAATTTGAATTATGACAACTTTGTACGACCCGGATTTCGCCTTTCGGCATCTTTAGGCATTCTATCACACACGTGACAATACATGTGGAATCGTACAAATTTGTAACAATTCATGGTTAAAAAATCCAGGAGGTAAACCGAAATTGTTATCAACTGTATACCTTATAATTTTTGAAAAACTAAAATACATTGCTATTTTGTCACCATGTTAAAATATAATTCATAAAAATTTTCCCTTGATTACCATTTATTTTCGCCAATACTTTTTTTCAATGAAATTGTAATTAATCACGTATTTACGATTTATAAATGTAAGAAATTAACAAAAACAATTTTTTCTAAGCGCTATAGGCTACGAGTTCCACTCACTATCGAAAAGCTTCCGCCCAATTTACGCTTGTGTTCGATTACCCCTCCACCTCCACTCGAAGTTAAATCATCCGTATGCTATGGACCACTACACTAATCTAAGCGTGCCCAATCACCGTCTGATTACTTGTTAATCCTACAAGCAGAAAACTTAGCTTATAAGAATCATGACGATTGATTAATTATAATAAATAGACTTTCGTTACTTTAAAGATTTCTGAGTAAAAAAAACATGCATAATTAATAAGGTTCCTTCAGTATTACCCTGAAGTTGATACTGAAGAAACATACTTGATTGTTTCGATCTATCTTAACAGTTACCCAAATCTACTCTAGTAAGTAAATCTTTTATACCATGTAACTATATAAAATGCACACCAAACAAGAGAGAAACGGTTTATACTGCGAAACAGATGTGCTATTTGTACTCCATAAGGAATAGACAAATTTTTTTCAAATCTGAACAGAATTCATTTTTTACTAAAAGCTTCGTAAGAAATTAGTATTTTACCAATTTACGATTGGTTTTCGACCAATTGTTTATGAATTTAATCCCAATTTTTGGGTTTCTCAAGCTGCAGAATGAGACTTAAATATTTTAATAGTTATACTAATATGATTTTAATAATATTTAACTGTAGACAACGATATTATGCATATATTTGATGAAAGAAAAACAACTATGAACATTTAAAATGACTGCTATCAAGAGTTGATTTAATACTTGTCGAATTTCCTAATAAGGCAATTCATATTCTCGGATAAGCTTTATATATTCATCGTCCTTAATATAACAGACAAATTGAATTTGTTGGCCTTTTTGATAAGAAAGCAATTCATACTTTTGTATAATTCAACGAAGAGAGCATTTTATTACTAATCTGGTCTCAAATCAGCGAAAGTTCATCTTGCTGATTCTATTGAAAATTTTCGTCTACAGTTGATGGCAATATAAAAAATTTATATTTAAAAGAAACGAGAGACACTAACGAATCTTTTTTTTTATAAATATTGATATTAAGTTATCGAAAACGTTTACTGATGATAAAAATTACATTACTTAATTACTGTTACAACTTTGAAACTGAAATTACTATCTCCCCCCTTCAACCTTTAAAGGTTCGTTATTTTAGCCAGTTGTGTATTATTTTTATTTTGATTAGTGATATAGAAACTGTGTTGATTGATAAGTCATTAATGGCTGTTTTTATGATTACAGAAATTACCAATATGCGAGTTTTTTTTCAATGCTTTATTTATATGGAAAGAATCTAAAGTGGTATACAAATGACACTAAGAAGCTTCTAAGAGTACCAGTGACTGCTTACGTCCCATGTGGGTATTGAAATAACTGATGGTAGTAAATTCAAACTAATTCTCTAAAACAAACCCAGTGTTCTCTTTTTTCAAAATTTCCTTAACTTTTTTCTAGCACTGATAATATTAAAATAATTTATGTAATATTAGAAATATACCTTAGCACTAAAGGGGTAACAATGAGATAAGTTTATAAATATATCTCTTCATCTGAAAAAAAAAATGAGTGAAGTAAGCTTTATAATTTTGCATATCTCACAGTTTGTTCAAAAATTTCGTAAACAAAAGAAAAAAACATTTATATATATATATATTTATATATATATATATATATATCAATCATTTATTGTATGGCTAATTCAGATATATCCATGGAACACTTTATGATATTGAACGATATATCACGAATAAAATTTTCCATGATGTGATATTTGAATCTTATTAGACGCACAAATTACATTTTTAGAAACCTTGGACAGCTTTTTTTTTGAGACAGCTTGAACTTAAAGTAAATATAGTTTCCATCAAGGAATTATTTATGCTGGAATAAAATCTCTGGGGAATAAAGCTTTTTTTACCGTAGTATAGTACGTATAGTGCGTAGTAGTATGTATTACTGTATATACAATATATAGCTGCAAAGAGTAATGAGGTTGATTTGAAAGCTTACATTTTAAGCTTTGCAATGTATAAAATGGTAAATTTTTGCTTTCATTATACTGAAGACATAAACAATAATATCGTTTTAAATATTTATATACAATTCGTTTAGTACTACTTCTAACTTTTTAAGTGATGATCGATAACTATTTTGTCCATGGCAAGCGTGATCATCAATTTGTCACATCCAAGCATTGATGCAAAATCAACAAAAACGGTTTTAATTATGAATTAAAAATGTTAAATTATCTGTGGAAAGAATGTGTTAATCTATTCTCTCTTCTCCACAGCAAAATTAATGAAAAAATTTAGAAATAAAAAAACAAAAATGATCAATAAAATAACTTTCTAAGCCTCATATTTTTTCATTTATGATGGCTTAATATGAGGGGGTGACAATTTATAGCAGGTGGCTCAGTTAAAACGTTGATTGCCTTTCGGAGGATGAATAAACTTCAATTGCAACCTTTATTTCACGTCAATTATTGACATGATATATGGATCAATATCAAAAAGACATTTTAAGTAATAAAAACACATTTTTCAGTCGTAGTGATCACACCAGTTTCGTCCATCGTGAGCATTATCAACTGATTATTTCAAAACATTATGCTATTACATCAATAAGTAACTGTACCTTAAGTAAGGTTAGGAAGCACATTAAAAGTGATCAAAAAATCATGGCGTTTTGTAATATCTTATATGTCAAGAGTGTATAAGCTACATACATAACTGCTTTATACTTAACCTCAAAAAAATGTATAAAAAAACAAACAACTTTCAGCGGTCACATAGTAAAATTGTATTTAACCATTAGCACACCAGCGACAAACCGGTGAGTCGCAAACGTATTCACTCCATACACCGTAGATTCGTCGGTGAGTCCGGATGTGTATCAAAAATTCGGTTGGTCTCTTGGAATTGATTATATATTTAACCAGCATATTATAGTGATTTTCTGGGTAATATTGCATGATTCCACTCTTTTAAATTCCAAATCGCTAACGTGGCGCGCTAGATAGAATATTTTGCACTGACAGATACATGATTAAAAAAAAGATTAACGGCAAATTAACAATTTATTTAAAACATTACTTTTGATAAGATCTTAATCGATTTTATGTACTCCAAATTGGGTGTTTAATGATTCTTAGCTATGCATTTTTGTAATTGTAGAGTAATTTTTATTCTTCTAGTGATATATCATATTAAATATTCACTAGTTTATAAAATATCTACACTATACAATTTATGACTTCAATGACGAAATATTGTATATTCATGGGTTTCATAACAAGCTGACTCTTTGTATAAATATTTATATTTCTTTTCCTTCTGTCACTTATGGTTTATCCGTTTTATTCATGAAAACCTATTTGTCATATTGTATGTAAACAAATTTATGATATGACGGCTATGAGTTTATGACGCAACGTATTAAAGGTGTATGCTTGAATAAATTACATTTGATTGATCGCTTTGAATAATTTAACTCCTTGTTTTTGTTTGCCGAATTTCTAGATTTAGTTGTGCAAATGTGTTAATATATATTAATGAAATATATATTTATTTTAAAACCATATTCTCTCAGAGCATATACACACCACAGGGTGTTTGCAATGTTATTCGTCCCCCGCCAATCGCTTTGCATTCATTCAAGTTATTCCGATGCCGCTCAATTCAATTTCAGGTAATATTGAAGTGGTTGTCACAATACATATCAAAATAAGTTAAAAATGATGGAATAGACTTTTATGTATTCTTCAATATAGTACGGTTTTCCCAGTAGACACGAAAAAGTCATAATCTTTGTTGACGCTTCAACACGGTGAAAAAATAGCAATGTATTTTAGTTCTACAAAATTATTTTATAAAATATAGTTGATAGCTATTTCGGCTCACGCCATCGTCAGAACTATGCTTAAACTAACATTTGCTTATCTATATATAGCTGTGTAGAAAAGGTACACAATACATCTTCTCTCCTGTTTTAACGGCCTAGCTGGTTACTTTCTCACAATAAAACTAAATTTTCAAAAATTGTAAATGAAACAAAAGACGGCTATGACAATAAGTTTACATTTGCGACGGAAATGGTCATTACGGAAGCAAATCAGAACACCCCCAGGAATAGGTTGGACTAATGGGGATACTATTATATTAGTTTATTTGTTAAGAATCCTTTGTGATAATTGGTGTCTATTGATTTCCAGCTGTTCCAATGCCGTCATTCTGCAACCCTTCAGACAAAGATGCAAACATTTAGGCGCTGAGTTTGAATTTATATTATGTGATTCCTTAATAACGTGATTAGCGAATTGTGCATCTGTTTTTTACTGTTGAATGATCTTACATGTTTGTTGACGTGAATAGTGAATATTGTCATATATTGAATTGGCAATTACTTGGAAAGATTCCAATTTAACACGTTGAAAATAACAATGTATTTAAGTTCTACAAAATGTATAAGATATATAGCTATTTCGGCTTAAGCCTTCATCAGAATAAGCTAGTTCTGATTTTTATTCTATTCTATATTTTCACAATATTCACTATTTTTTCCCATATAATCTTTGAGTTTTTTTAAAGTGTATTTTAGAAATAAAACTATTTCTCTACTCTATTCTTTATAAATCTATCCTGAAAAATGTTATAGTTGTTAAAAGCATTGCGTTTCGAGTAGTAAGTCGTTGTATCATTATCTGTCATTAACTCTTTCTAAAGTAAATATGTCAGGCTATAACAAAAATTTGTAGAACTTCTCCTTGGTCAACAAGGAGAAGTTCTGCTAGCATTATTGACTGAACTTGAGAGGCAAAGTAATTGAATTCAAATAATAAATCATTGAACATTATCGACGAAACATTACATCTCGTATTACTTGTTCACACTTAAAATAATTAAAAATTCTAAAAGTATTACTATAATCATTGAGTCCTTATGGCATGTCGGATTATTTAAATGTTAATGCTTGCATCAAAATATAACTCAGAATCAGAAATGCTTGGGTTTGATTTAACATTTGTAGAGATTTGAATATACATTATTTAAAGACTCAAGCAACCCTTGTATTTGATGAAACCGCACCAAGTAAATTTGTATGCGGTACTTCTGTTTGGGAGCATTGCTTACTTCTGACTTAACATCCCAAAAATAGGAGAAAACTGTTTTGTATTGGAACGCTGGAAATGTTAATTTAGTGATATTCATGATCGAAAATGCGAATTTTAACCATTTGAACGAAAAAAGAAAAGTTTGTTTGTTTTTTTAAATATTAAAATAAACAAAAATGAACAGTTTATATTATTTTTTTAAATCTTACCGGCAAACACTACACAAAGAACTATAAAAGCACAGAAAATAAAAAATAAGCACATTCGAAAACGATAGACAGAAATAATCTTGCTTCGTGTATCGCACACGTGAGTTTGCGTACGTACACCCAGTTCTCTACGCGATTTCGATTTTACACGAATTTTCGGAAAGAACCGTTAATTTTTTTAAGAAATGTTGATGCAGATAAATAACATAATTGTATAAGAAAAACAACAATTCATCAAATGCATACGAGTAAAATTCAATACGTTAATTCAAAAAATCGCATCTAACTATATTTGCAAACAGACAGTGACATCAACGAACAAGTCTTATAAGTGAATACAATTATTCATGTATAAATTTATATCTGTTTTTTTAATGCATTTTTATTATCCATAAAGAAATCATTTTGTGAAACAAAGTTGCGTAAATCTGAAAAACAAATTTAGTTTTTTCATATATTTCATTCTTATTCTCTCATAATTTATCAAATAAATTGAATGAAAGGTTTTTAAGCGGGTTTTTTTATACGCACGAAAATCACGTTTATAAAAATACAAACGTTTCCCTATTCAGTCAATACGCTAATGAAACTTTTATATATATATTTATTATACAACATTACTATTTTTAATGGCTTGAAATATTGGTTTTGAAAAATTATTTACAAAAATACATTTTTAATATAAGTGTCACTATTAATTGGTAGAAGATATATTATTTTATTTTCATAATATACAGATAAATTTTTGATCACCTTATACTATCATTTTGCTTTTAGCTTTAGTACAATAATCATGAAAATATCTAAATTATGATTAATGAATTAATCTGATATGGGCCTTTCATGTAGATAAAAAAACAGTTAGCTCACATTTGATCGCTCAAACCAGAGATGAATATGTATATATATTTCTTAAATACACATTAAAAATAAATTTGAATATTGAATGTTAAACATAATTTTATTTTACAAAGCTCATCTCTTTTAATAATAATGTTTACTCTATGAAGTTTAATTTACTAGATATATGTTTCTATCTGTGTACTTGGTTATTATAAAAAGTGGGAAATGTAGAAAAAATATTTCTGTGTAAATGCGTACAAAGGAAAAATGTGGAAAAATGCCCACATAAATTTTTTCTAGTAAAAAAATCATGACCCATTTTTTAAACTCTGCGATAAGCGAAGGCTTTGATCTGAGAACACGATGTTTTAGATTATATCACACAAGTTATACACGCTTCAAGTTAACAAAACAGCCAAAATATTTCAATAGATATTATTTTTAGTTCAATGTTAAGCAAATAAAATGAAATTAAAAGTATTTTTAGGCCGACTCAAAATTAACAAAACTCTACGCCTTTTTTGGTCGAAGTTTATTCAATAGAAATTAAACAAAAGACAAAGTCATCAGTCATTTTACACTATAAAAAATACACAGTAAAATGAAATTAAAAGAATTTTTTGTAAGGTTAATCTTGATTATAAATCACATTTAACTTTACTTTTGTGAATAGAATCATATATTTTCCATGAAAGTAAAACTACGACAAATAGCCATGTATAGACGTATATTAAGTTGAAATGTTTGCCCATTTGGCAAACGGAACTTTTTAAACAATAAAAACACATTTCGATAATCGAACTAACTGATCAGTGGAAAATATATTTTATGAGCGAAACCGGTCCTTCTTATAAAATGTATTGTGTAAACAATTCTAAAATTGTACATATATCTATTGTTTAAAGTATCATGCCATTTCATCAAGAAATGACAGTTCAGCGAGATGTGGCCAAGACGTAACTAGCTTTCATATAATATCATTACTCTCGCTGTGTCTCGTTGCTTATGAATTGAAGGGTAGAGTAAAATAAATAACACTGAAACGAACAGTAATAACGACGACAATTACCAATCAATAAGCAAAAAAAGCGTATTCATCTGAACTATATTATATGGAATACGTGAATAGATACATTTGAAGCAATACTGCTGAATATTGTTTATGCTTTAACTAGTTGAACCCCAATCGGTAGGCAGGTTCTATACGCTAGAATAAAAATTGTTTCATGTCGACGACTTCATAAAAAAGTGCCAAGAACATTTTTCATTTGGCTCTCGTTTGAATCGAAAGATATATGTAAACATGTATATTTTTTCGAACTTTCAAACCATTGAAAGTTAACGTTTCTAATATAATAGTAAATTAGTTGGATAAAGCTATGAGCAGTATCCATATGCCATCAACTATAGAATTCTCGAAAATTTCTTCTGTACGTTTTCTACTAAGAGGGTACATTTTAAATTCCTTGGGGCTCAAACAATAGACCCACTCTCAAGCTTATTTCCTTCTAAGATACTCTACATTAATATCAATTTTAGCACCCGCAAAAGCTCCGGTGGTATAGACGATAAAGCTCTTATATAATAATACTATTATAAAAGCTGGTTTTTTTAAATATGTGTGCATAAATAGTAACATATTGATAAAAGTAAAACAGTCAATTTTAAGGTATCAATTGTCACTTCTTGATGGAAAGGCATGCTATTTTAAATAATAAAAACACATGTATCAATATGTAACTGATAATAAAACATATTATGAAAATAGGTCCTAAGAGTGTGTGTTTTATTATTTTAAATATGATGCATCAATTTACAATGCTCTTGATAAGCGAACCCGGATGCTTATAAAATATTTTGGAAATAAGTACCGAAAATTTGTTTTTTTTTTTTTATTTAAAAAAGTAAAACAAGGTCAAACATTCGAAGTACTGCAGTTAACTCAAGTTATGTATGTAGCAAAAAATATCCTACACTTCCGCTAGTAGCAAGTATTCCCATATACATTACTATTCATCCCCAGAGACTCTCCGTGAGTCTTAGAGTTGGCCTTAAGCCCCAAATATTTTCAAGTTAACTAAACACACGATCCCATGTGACTTTATCACTTGGCAATAACGAAACGCCACTTATTTTCTACGCTATTGGCATATAGATGATCCAGAGGCTAGTTTTTTTTTATTTTATTTTTTGAAAGTAATATTTATACTATTTAAACACTAATAAATTAAAAAATCCTCGTATATAGTGATCCAACTTTAGATTTATTTGATAATTAAAAAAAAAACATGGCAATTTCGATAATATTTTTTGAATTTATTATATTATGTTTATATTACAAAAAAAATATTATTTGAAAGTGTGATTTTTTTATGTGTCAATTTTTCTTCTACTATTTACAAAATTAATACCAAACTGTATCAATAAAACCATTATTCATTTCTAGAGAAGATATACAAATGCAGTTCAAAAATCAATATACAATATCTCTAATGTAAATGCTTTTGTGAATTTTACAACTCAGCCACGGTGTAGAGTCTGTAAATTATTTTTTTTTTCATAAATTTTCCAATTTTACAAGGTAATTTGCAGCGATTCGTAAGAAGCCGATTTTAAAAACATAATCCACTTTACCTGATTTCACATAATTATTCACTTATTTTAAACTGAAATGAAACGAAATCTATTCTTATTTACAAGCAAAATGATGAAAGAAGGTATTTTTGAGCCGTCGATTTACAATTATTATGAAACAAGCATGACTTTAAATTTATAAAAATAAAACTCGTGTATAGAATCTACACATGTGATGTTTTTTTTATTATATTCAAGCTATCGATGTACTGTGAGAGATATTGAAATGACGATACTTTTTTACTGTTTATTAATTATTTTTTCAATTACAAAAGCATTCATTTGTAAATTTTTGACTTAATAAAAAATAAGATATACTTTTTATGTATTTTTTGGTAGAAAAGCATTTTATTGAAATAATGTACGCATTTTTAGAACTATTTTCACGAAAAACTGTGGAAAAATCTACTGCAACGTTGTAATTTTTATATCGTGAAAAAATCGTCTCAAAATAATAATAAATTTCTGTTAATGCATTTTTTTTCGTTTTTAGATTTTGATATTTTCAAGAATATTTGATGTCCAGTAAAATGTATCATTGAATATTGTTTCTTTTAGTGTTAAGCATAGATGAGATCACATAAGACGGTAACATTGCAGGTATAATAAACCAGTGAAAAACGAGATTTCCGATTGACTTTAAAATATACTTAAAAAAAATATTTATACATAGAACTTTTTCAAAGGGTATCAGATGGAATATTTTTAAGCAATACACCACTACTACGTGTCGTGGATCAATGAATATTTTATAATAAGAACTCAGCCTTAGAATACTCGTCAAACGTGTGTAAAATAAAATACTCCATATTACGACGCATGAATATAAATGGTGAAAAAGAAGCAGGAAAATTGACAACGTTTGATGATTTAATGTCAGTGTAAAGAGCAATTGGTAGTGAGGTTCCACGACACACGCATGAGCGTTATTGCTCTTTTGCACACTTAGTTGCACAAATTTTAAAATTGAGTAATTTAAAAACTTGTAATAATAAAAGTAATGATAACATTTATGCTTCAATATTAATTATATTATTATCCATCACTTTTTCTGTATAAAAAAATGTTGGACATATTTTACTATGATCGCACTTATTATTTTAATTAGAATTTAAGAAGTTGAAATTTTGTACGATTTTACATGTTTTATCACAACCGACCTGCGTTTAGTCATTCGGCATATTCAGCGATCAATCATACAAATGAAGTGGAACTGACGATACTAAAACAGCTAGTATTATCAACTGATGACTGATATAAGCGAAACTATTCCTAAACTTAAAATATAAGATTGTGGAAATAGCAATGAATTTGGTGATTCTATTATTGAAACATATTGCATTTCTATCAAAATATTCCAGTTAACAATTTAAAAGTGATTTGTTTGTTGTACTATACATTTATTTTTACGTTTTTTTTGGTTTAAGCTATTCTATTGATTTATGTATACATTTCAAATATATATTATTTAAATATCACAAGCGGAATATTAATAATATATATAGTGTACAACCACTGATGTGTCCAAACAGATATACATAGAAACAGCGCCAAGCACAGCGGTTGACACGACTGCGGTCAGCAGTTACAATTGGATTATTTTTAAATGTGGAACGCGAGCGTCGCGACGCTATGCCGTTCAACATCGGACGCCTGTAAACAATAACCATTTCCCTTTATGATACAGAATTTTTGTAAAAAATAAAATCATCGTAAACACGAAAATTGCCAGGAAAACTTACATGGGCTTTATAGCACTCTTTATAAATGGCATTTAATCTCGAAAGAGACGTAAAAATATCATCGCATATTTTGCAAGGAAGTTTATTGCACACTTACGCGCTTTTGGCATCAACACTTTTTTTGGATAGCCATCTACGTCAGAGCATCTAAGATTAACGTTATATTGCTAATTTCACGAAAACATAAATTTTACGTCACAAAAGCAAGGAAAGTGTGAAGGGGTAAATGTTACGCATATTACGGACATTAAAAATTCAAAAAAATTTTACAACATTGGTGTAACTAAGCTTCGTATTTATAATATTTTTCTCAATCTTTCTAAAAAATCAGTAAACTGGGATTGTGATGCAATTTTTTTTCAATGAGACTTTGAAATTAAACTCTTTAGTAATAATATGTTATAAACGCAAACAATATTTTTGAGCAGCTATTGAATTAAATTGCTATATTTTTTTTAATTAATAATTAATACTAACTATTTAATTTGTAATTTACATGGTAACATTCAGTTAGTTCAAGATTCTATAATATTAAATTTCTTTGGATTTTATGAAACCTATTTTTGTCGTTTAAAAAGTAGAAAATGTATATTTAATGTAATTTTAATGTTTTATTGATTATGAACCACATTGACAGAAAAATACCACTCATAGACAATACTTATAAAAAAAATAATGTTTCACTATTTATTTATTTTTTCGATTTTTATATATCTAGATGTGTGAAGTACATCTTCTAATGAACTGGCATTTGAATTATATAATAAATATATTTCAACATTTTTTATACAATATTAAAAAACCAATACACACACATATAATTAATCAAAGAACTAACATCCGAAACAAAATAGACTTTGGCATACATTATGCGATGTAAAAGTCTACAACAAAATTTGAAAGGTATTCAATCATTCTGTCATCATACAAAAATATCAATGGATATTGAATCTGAAGACATACTTCATTTCTAAAAATATACTCTAATTTTTAGGATATGATTTTATAATCATACATCAGTATTCAATTTAATACGTTAGAAAACTAACCCAAATTTGTGTTGAAAAATTTATTGAATAGACATCAGTGCATGTCTAATAAATACTCTTCTATACGTCTAATATTGATTTTAACAAAATAACCATTAAATAAAAATTTTAATCTATTCATATAACATTGTTATTTTAAATTCATATCATTCGACATGTCTTTGTTTAACGTAATATTTTGTAGTATACTAGTATCAATCACAACGAAAATCTGAAAAGTTTTATTCAAGATGTATTATAAAGGCATGCTATTTGAGGACTCGAACGCTCAACGTTACACAATTATTAAATTATTCTTCGATAAATTAAATAAAATAAACAGTTGATACTCTAAAATTATTTCAAATTCTCAAATATTAAACATACAATGCATCATACAAAGAAAGAGCGAATGATTTTAAACACCTTTTAAATGAACTGTAATTAAGATGATAATTATGGTCCGCATAGGGATTTGACGACATTAAAAAAAAACAGTTTTAAATGAATCAAAATAAACATTCATTCATGTTATAAATACTTTCTCAAAAATATTTCAGTTATGCCCAATTGGCATCAATCCAGATTTATTAAGATCAAAAATTTTAATAGATATGATTTAATATGCTTCTTTCTGGTTACAACATATTATCAATTCTGTAATTACAAGCGCATAACTTTCATTAACTTCAATCACAGTTAAATAACACAAGCTTCAGTGTCATATACTATTACGATCATTACTGTAAGCGCGTAATCGTTCAACGAACGGCAAAGTTCGTCTGATTAATTATTACTATTGCATTTATAGCTACCGGATATTAAATAATATTGAACTGTTTTAAAATCCCTCAAACGGTGCATCGCAAAAAGAAGAATGCGCATATTTTTTCACAATGTATTATTGCATATGAGATAAATAATTCGCTTAATATATACAAAAAAAATATATAGTATAATTTAAAACAAGAAACACTATCGTACATAAATTTCATTTAAGCTAACTAAACTCATCAGGACTACAGACCATCAGAACAGAACAGAACAGAACTAACTAACTAATAAAGTAGTAACTACTTCATAATGATAAAGGCGTTAGTCGAAATAGCCATATAGCCATAAACTTGATATTGTTGTAAAAACTAAAATGAATTGCCATTTTTTTACCGCTTAATTAAGAATTGCCACCAAAAAATTACTATTAACACCTTAAGTAAACTGATTGAATTGAAATTTACTTAGTAGAACTATTACATTACAACTCAGTGAAAAAATAGCAATGCTTCCTTCAATAGTTTTGATTAAGGCGTAAGCTGAAATAGTTATCAACTTTATATCTTATAAATTTTATAGAACTAAAATACATTGATATTCTTTTACCAACCGAAGTGAAGTATTGATTTTATTGACTTTTCAATAATGCATGCCTATAGTTCTTTCTATGTCATAATTTATTTATTTCTCCAGTTAATTCATTAGTTATTACCTATTAACCTACGCATTTATTTGAAGTAGTTTAGTAATTTTTCTCTTTTTTGCTGTATTCCATCAATTCTAAAGCATTGACAAAAACAAGTACGACACGATTCACATAAAAGTTTAAGAAACACTTTACGTCGGAAGATAAACTTACCAATTGGAATAATTATATTACTTCGTACAATAACTTTGGCTTATCTTATGTATTCAAATTCGATGTATAGAATTGTAATATCACAGTGTGTTCTTATATGATGTATACAGCTGCTTCGGATGTATATCTTACAAAGCGGAATATTATTATCATTATAATGTGCAACGCTTTGTCACGCTAAACAATATGTTTGCGCAGGGTTGTCAATTCAATCGAAATATTTATTGGCTTTATTATTATTTTAACTTTTCAATCACTATAATAATAACGTTTTTTTTTTGTTTTATAATAACACAAAATAAGCATATCCATATTAATTTTTTTTCTTTTTTTTCAATAATTGTAAAAAATTTTAAGTACTGTTTCCACCGTTTTATATTGTTATATTAGCACAGTTGATTATGCTTAAAATTCTGCGAAATCAGTCTAGATCTGAATAGCATTGTATTTTATTATTTAGATACAATGCCTTTCCAGCAATAAGTGACAATCAACAACCCAAAAAATAATTTTAGTTTCCATCAATATTATATCACACCATTTTTTTAAATCAATTTTGAAAGCCTCTTTTCACAAATATAAAGCTCATTTTTCAATTATTTTCAATTTAAAAACTGAAATAAAAAAAATTCAAATTACAGCGTCACTATTTACTACGCATTTTATTGCCTGGATATCAAAAAAAATGCAAATGATAATTGAAATATAAAATCAAAAATTTATGAAATAAAATTTTTAATCATTTGATTTATTAATACACCCAAGATTATCATTCATCCGGTATTTAACTCACGCCTCAATTTAATGCCTTTCGTCTGTTTTGTAATGTGTAGTGACACTTTTTAAACTTATATTTATATATTACATCTAATCTGTTAGGCACCACGAGTTTGTTTGGACTTTCGACCTCCCTAAGGGCAATGCGGTAAGCAAACTGAAAAGGGCGTCGTGTGCTAACCGTGAATAGTTTATTGCTGACGTACTGGGCGACAATTGATGTGTTCGACCGTTTGTGTATGTACATTTCTAAAACTTCTGTCACCATCACCAAATTAAAAACAAGTTGTATTTGTTCCTTTCTATCTGTTAACAGTCAGTGACATTTCTTTACATTTTCGTTACAAAGCCACAAAAAATATGCAGCCTTCGATATTTCAAAAATTTATTCAATAATGTGGTGTCAACTAATGGAAATTTTTAGAACAAATCAGGCGGTATTTCAACAAAAATAAATGAACTCTTACCCGAAAATTTTAACAATGTTTACCCGTCTGTTATCGTCTGAGAGTTCTTGATGGATTATCAATATTTAATTTGTATTGCTTAAACTTAACGTTTCTCCGCGAGTTTATAACTATAGACCGTTTGATGAAATGTTTGAGGATGTCGAAAGGCAAAATCCGGTTGTAAAGTGACAAAAATATTGAAATAAAGAACAGCTTAAACAATTCAAACGTTAGCTCTCTTGTTTTTTATCATTTTTACGTGTTTAATGTCACTTGAAATATCTATACAGATTTTATATTTTTTAGGTAAGGAAGGGTCTCGCTTATCGCGAGCATTATAAACTCAAAATTTTTAGTTTATAATTGCCAACTAACGATATTAATTATTTAATGCATTAATTTCCCTAAATTATTTCAGTATACGTTATTTAATTGCAAAAATTTTCCATTCGTTTTTCTTGCTTCACGCCTCTTAACTATCAGATATGCTTTTAATGGTGTTATTTTTCATTACAATTTGAATATTATATCTTCAAGGACTGATTCCAGCCACCACTTTTATAATTAATTATCATAATAACTGGTATACAAACCATGCAATCTTGTAAAAAAATCTAATCTAATGACACCGCCGCGCCATATTTTGCAGCGATGCCTTTACCGCACGATGCATGGTCTTTATTAGTCGCTGCTTCCCACACAAGTTCTCACTCTTTCGTGCTAAAGCTTCGTCTACCCTGAATGTTTAAATTCTAGCACTTTTTCGAGAGTTGTTAGACTTTGTCTATTTTCATACCAATGATTGCAAAAAGCAAGGGCAATGAATGGCTTAAAATGTCGAAAGATAAACATCTGGTCGTGAGTGACAAAACATAAAGAATTCAAATATTTTCAACAATTCAAATGAGCTTTCAAAACTTCATCAAACCTTAGTCAATTTTGCAAATTAAACTGATAATTACATTATTAGGTAACAAAATTGTTAATTATTTTAACATATTGTTTGATTGTGGCAAAAGTCATTGAGCATTTGCTCGTTTACCCTCCATTGCTTACAGTTAGATAAATTCTGCATCGATTTACGTCTGAAAATTATTACATGTCGATGCTTACATATTGTTTCAGTGTTAGCGAAGAAAATTCAAGGGTATTCCACTTATCGTAGCGAATGAGAAATTGTTTGCACGTCGGATTGATCGTTTATGGCACAAATGCATACAAATTAGTATCGAGCATTCTCTTGTTTTGCTGAAGTAACTTATGTGAATAGTTTAACAAAGTTGAATAAAAATGTTTATAAGATAATATATGTGCCAAGCCACCGTTTTTCTACTTTGTAGTACAGAACAAATTACCAAAAATGAATTGCAACTGATCAGATATAGCATTCTCAATGAACTCATTTCATTTGAAACTAAAAATGATTCAATTAAAAATAAAATACTTTTTAGCGTAGATATGTATTTTTAATCATCCTGGAATGAAACTCATTTCGAATTCCCAATGCTTAATGTTCATCAAAAAACCCTTTTTAACAAATATCTGAACTTCGCTCGATCTTATAGTTTTATAAATCTAACAGTCTTAACTTGATTGCTAACGTCTCAACTGCCGAGACAGCTGACTGAAGTCTGTTGACGCTCAAAAATACAACAGTTTACGATATCGACTGACATAAAATTTCCATTTCAAATTCCAATTGCTGAAACTGTGTTTTCTTTTACATGCTTTGTAACACATTCCGGTTTTCACCTTTCGGTATCTTTATGCATTTATTTGTTTACTTATTTATCTGGTAAATACACTTTCCAAAAAAATACCAATTGTGAGTTCATTGCTTTTGCAACGTCAAAACATTTAAGCATTTAATGATGGAAATTAATGAAATAAACAAAAAAACAAAAAATTAGGATACCAAGAAAGTCAACCATGCAAGCTCGATTTTTCATGAGCTTGCATGGTTTCTTTAATACAATAAAAAACAGTATTCGCCTGTATATGTCGACATCTGAAGCAATACTATTATTTTTTGATGCTCTTACCAGCGGCATCTCTGTTGGCAGACTAGTTCTTAACTATAGAAGAACAAGCAAGTCATGTCCAACAAACGGGAGCAATAAAACGGACAGTGAACAGTTTCCATTGTGTGGAAAGGCATTATATTTAGTTGTATAAAGATTACTTCTCCATTACAAAATCAAATAACTAACTAACTTTCAATTATTGTAATGCATATGTATCAAATAAATAAAAAATAAATAAATGTAAAATTATAGATTAAAATTTCTTCTGTTATTTATTATTACATACAATATTTCACTCAAATCGATCATTTAACAATTCAAACTTAGCTCGAATAAATGTGAGACGCTGAATTGAAGCGTAATTTATGTTTTCACCTTCAATACAATAGCCACTATACTTAGAATGACGAAATTTGCAATAAATATCAACCGTCACATGCGTGCAAACATTTGACCCTGGTGAGAAAAGCCACTGCTAGCTAGTTTTCTGTCAGGTGATAGATTATTTTTAAGTATTCTTACAATGTTACACGACAATATGTTACTTAAGACGGATTGGTACGTTTTTTGAAGTTAATTTTTTTTTAATTTATTACGTTTCCTGGTTGGAATTAAAACATTTGTAGAATTGATGTACTCTTTTGCAGATACGTCCACTTCAAAAAGGAAACTTGATTTTTTTAAATATAATATTAGTACATATATAAACAACCTACTGCATAAAAAACATCAATATGTACTCTGTTTTTGTTCGTTATAAACTTTTAAAGTATTCGCTAAAACGATCATTTTGAAGCGCAGCTCGAAGATATGAAATGGAACGAAACACTTCGAAAAGTTAAAAATGTACGGAAAAATAAAATCTCAACTAAACAGTCCAAGCGGTGGTTTGATGCATAATGAATGTTAAACTTCTACTTATAAAATTACATTGATAACATTTTAAATCTTCTTTTGACTCTAGTGTCACTAAATGCGGTGAGATCATTAAACAGCAATCTTTCATGTAAGGCATATATATATGGGCACATTTTTGATATGTCACTTGAAGATATGGAGCAAACGGATTTTTTTTTATCAACAATTTCGACATTTGGCGTACTAATTGTTTAGAGAAATAAAAAAATCGAACTACTACACACAAAGTAACATCGATCACATTCAAATTTTCTTTTTTAATCTACCATCAAAAAATTTACTTCTTTAAAATGTCATTATCTTAGCGTTCACTTACAAATATGCGAAAAAATGTTCAATTGATATATACAAAATTATATCGATCACATTTAAGTCTTACTCACATCGCTAACAATCTGCGATCTTAAGTAGCAACCTGTCTTGTGAAGAAATAGCGTGAGCGCTCATTTCGATGTATTATGTCGATTTGGCAGTATTGAGTATTTTCAGCGGAATATTATAACAATACACTTGCAAAATTATGTTAAAAATAGATCTGATATTCCTTCTATTCAACCAAAACGATAAACTGTGCTGGATGGATTGAGATAGTCGCAAAGTAAAAAAATGAATTCTTAATTATTCCTTTGATGTATTTTTTTTTTATTGATTGAATTGGCGATTGTTTGGTTTAACTCAATTATAGCACGGTGAAGAAATAGCAATTATTTTAGTTCTACAAATTACTGTGAAGTAGTACTAACTCACGAATGAAGTAGTAAATACTTAAAAACTAATACATAAGTTCTGACGAGGGCGTAAGCCGAAATAACTATCAACATATATATACATTAATAATGTTATTAAACTAAAATACATTGCCACTTTCTTTTACTGTGTCATGAGAAATTGCTGCCAAAAAAGTACTCTTCAATTTATGAGATGTATAGTTGATAGCTATTTCGGCTTACGCCCGCATCAGAACTAGTTGATTTTGTGGAAATAAAATAAATTGCTATTTTTCACAGTGTTGTTTTTTGCTTTAATTAATAAAGTGATTTTTTTCTAATCATTTTCTTTTTAAACAGCTTCTTGACTAGTAATTTTTCTAGCAAGACATTTCGATTTAATGAAAATAAGTGCAGTTTAGTATAAGGGACAAATTTTCTGTTTTTTTCATTATTTTTGTAATAACCGAAAACGTATTATAGCACATCGCCACCGTTTTTTATGTGAAATACTATGCTGTACTAAGTGTTTTTTGGCAGAGAAAAATTATTTTACTCGAGAATAAAAGAGTTTCTTACAATTTATTTTCATGCTTTATTTAATCTAATTTCTTCTTACAGCTTCATTTCAATATACTGAACTATGCTTTATGGAAGACAATGTAGTTGCTTATTACAAACCAAGTGATCAATCAATATTGACGAAGCCTTTATTATTGGAATAAGTGACTAAATACTTTTAAGGTATCAATTATAATTTTTGTATGGAAAGGCATGTTTTAAATTACAAAAACACATGTATAGTATTATTGCCACAATTAATACAAAACCAAAGACTAGAGAACAGAAAGCCTATTATTTTCAACTCATTATTTTATAAAAAGCTTTATTTGTAATCTTTATTGTGTGACTTTATAATACTTGTGATGAGAAAAACCGGTTCTGATCATAAATATATTAAATTGTAGAAAACGTTTTTTTAAAAATGTGTCTTTGTTTTTTTAAATAGAAGTACGTAAACTTGTATATATTTGGCTTTACGTGACTGTTTATTTGACTCGTTTTATTCTGTTCTCTTCGAATAGAGTTAAGTCGCTGAATTCAAAATAGCTCAACTATGTCGTTACTATTAATTTACACGTTCATATTATCGTGTTATACATCACTATTAAAGATGTATTGGCTTACAAAAATAAGTAGCATTTTCTAATATTAAGGCTTACAATTTCATACTGCTTGATTGATTGATATTTATAATGATAAATTAGAACTAAGCAAATTTAATGAAAGAAGCCGAAATGTTTTCAAGAATTGTGCAATTTATTTTTTAAATAATGAATTTGTTCTAAAGGCGTATGTATTTACAAAATTGAAAAAATAATATATGACAGACATTCGAATATGGTAGATTTAGTTGGGCATCGAAAGTGATTGCATTTTAATACAATAAATAGATCCAATTGAAATTAATTTTTATTCATATTGTTTTGTGATCAACAAAAATCAGGAAGCGACATTAATATTTCCCAAACAAATATTATAGAAGTGTATTTGCTTCCGTTTGTTTCGTTGGATTTTGTTACCGATGTTATGAACTCAAATCGTAGTGCTAGCATCTTTATATGTAAATATATTTTAACTTTTTATATTTAAATTGACTTTTCTTCAAAGACATGTCGATTCTATATACCACTGACTAATTGTGATACAACTTATTTAAATTCAACACATTGTGATATAAAATACATATTACGCTGATAATCTCCATATTTTTTTTTAACATCAACACTGTTGAATTCTAAATAAAGTTTTCGGTGTTCAAATATATGGCACAGCAGAGAATGGGCTTAGGAGCAACGAGTGCTTCCACGTGCGTATTCTCTTTGAAAGACTTCCATTACAATATCATTATCGAGAAGACATATTTCTCAAATTGGGAACCGACGTGACAAATAGCGGTGATAAAAATTACTTGTTTCGTAGACCGGACAATTTCAATAACGTGTAATAATAAAGCTCATAGATGAAGAAACAGCTAATATTTACCACGAACGCCTCTAGATTGTAGTATGAAAGTCTTTTATATAAAAATTCTAAAGATTTTTTTTCGTATTCACTTTTACCAATTCGTGGCAGAAATTTTGTTCGTTCAAAATATTTTTCTTTTATACAACGATTTCTTTGTCATAAGGAAATATTGTGAGAAATACCGTTAGCTTATTGTAACTAATCGGCAATTAGCGCCATAAAAGATATCTCTACAAAAAGCAAATAATAATAACACTAGCTAAATTCTGGATGTGTGGTATAATCGATACATTGACGGCTTTAGACTATTAAGCCTTCCGAATAGTTGGCATGATAAGATACACGTTTTCCCGAGAGGAAGAGAAACTCTACTAACATTAAACAAAGGTCGTTTTACTGTACATCTTGAGGCATTAACTTAATTTATTCACAACGTGACTTCCGTTTGTCCTGTTTTTATTTCGTCAATAAGAATAATAAAAAAATCTATCCATTATATTAAAACATTTCATATACAATAATAAAAAAATTTCTTCATGTCGACTCACTCTCTAGCTTTTATTTCAGTGATTGGAATGAGTAATATTTAAACATTTAATATGTAAGTTTAAAATATTTTATGGACAAAAAAAACAATAGATATTTTAAATGCTTCATATAAAAGATTTCATATTAATTTGTAGAGGAAAAAAGTACAATAACATATTAAAATTTACAGTGTAAACAAATCCCAAATTAAAATTAAAGTTACGTCTCTAAGGAACTCTTGTACGTAGGAGAGTGTACAACAATTATATCTAGATATTTTGTGTAGCTCCTACGCTTTTTTGTTTGTCACTGATTGTCCAGATATGTCCGTTTTGTAACCCCGTTTATTGCACGCTTTTACAGAGGTATTCGCCATGTAAACTCGTTTTTTGCGATTGTTGTAATATCACCCCTCAACCTACGGAAACTTTATTTTCCCAAATTTTCATGGTGTCTTTATAAAATCTAACTGATTCCTCCGATACTAGAAATAGCTTTTTAAAAAAATCAGATTTTAAAAAGCTTCATTGCTTTTCCTCTCTTTCTCTCTCTCTCATAATTTTCCTCTCTCACTCTCTCTCTCTCTCTTATTATAAACAACAACTGACTTCAAACCAGTTTTGTACCACAACGAAAACAGATATACGGTTCTATTTTCAATTTAGTAGCTAGACATTAATATAAACTAACGGTTAATGCTCAAAATATTTATGCCGAGCGTAATAATTTTTGTATTTCTACTTCGTTTAAAATATACCGTTATCACTTTGCATGTGTTAATTGTCACTTTTTGGTGGATAATAATTATATTGAAATAATAAATTGCAGTGTTTAGTGCTGTCATTATCAGAACCGTTTACGCTTATGACGAGATCAGTTGTAAAAATTTGTAATGAGTGAAACCGGCTTTGATATAACTATATAAACATAAAATTGTGGAAAAAGTACTAAGCATTGTATTCTGTTATTTAAATATAACCAATATCGTAAAAGAGGAATGACTTTAGTGATGAAAATAAACACTTTAATATTTAGAATCATCAGTCAAAAACATTAATAAATAATCATGCTATCAATGTTGCGTTACATCTCAGAAAACTATTTTATTGAAATAAAAGAGCTAGCAACATAAAAAAGAGTTCGAAATTCGAATCGAGGATACAGATCGAAAGAGAAATCGTCGAAAAGTCAAAACTCTATGAAAACATAATCTTCTCATTAAATTACCTAATGTTGATAATTTTTCAGATTTTTTCCACTAATTGACGTTCGATCATCCCAGCGGTCGCTTTGAACCAAAAAAACAGTACATTTTTAAGTACTAATTCCATAATAAAATTGATAAGCAAAACCGGTTCTGATCATCAAATATATCAAAAAGTTACAGATAAAACCTTTTAAGTGGCAAAATAAATGTAAAACTATTACAACGATCACATTCAAAATCTTCTTTTGGCTTTAGCTTCGATTTATTTCGTGTGATTGTCAAGAAATGTTCCGACATATAAGATATTTGAGTGTGTACATATTTTGACATATGATTTGAAAATATGGAACGAAAACGAACACGTCAAAAAGTCAAAAATGTATGGAAACATAAACTTCCCGCTAGTTAGTGTTAATAAATTATCATTTTTTTCCAGTTTCCCGACGTCTATCATACCGGTTGTTTTGACATCATTTTAAAGCTAATGACAACATTATAGTTAACAATTGGAAAGGTATTTTAGTTAAATAGCAATATAAAAAAGACGCAAACAGGGTTATAAAAATCAGAATGATCGGCGTAAAAGATAGCATTTATACTAAATATTTTTATTATTGAATACTAGCCATATATTAATTTTAAACATGACCTGTGGTATAAAAACTGCAACATGTTCAAGTAATACGTATAATAAAAAACGAACATTTTCACGAAATATGATGGTTTCAATATCATTCCGAGTTATTTTATAGCATTTGACGAAAATTCATATCGCTTTGGGTATGATTGAGAGATTAATACGTTTTCCATTACATGTCATAAATCGAAAGTGTGCCTGGAAGCGATATAAAACTCGACATAATCATAATGCGCCCCATTTTTCCGAGAATCACAAGTGATAAGTGACGCATTTCACTCAGAGTTTATTTTTGACCACAGTGAACATCGTTTTGGCAATATTTTTTTTTATCACATACGGCTTAAGGAAGTCAAAAATAATATAATAATGGTTTTAGAGAAGTTTTCAGCAAAAATTTTGTCGTTTATAAAAATAAAGTTATCCGCATAGAATGGGATGCGTCGTTCATCTTCAAAAAATTTGGACTAATGATACTTTCAGACTACATAGCTCACCATGCTGTCACTTTTAATGGGTAAAAAGGAGACTGATGGATAATTTGACGATTTTCTGTTGCCTAGATTCAACTATTTTTATCATATAAATAGAAATGACCCTCATCTTTAAACTAATGTTATCATTAACTAGCCACAACATCTTATTGGCAAATGAACGGCGTTAATTTTCAATTGAATTTCAGATGTAAAAAACGCAAATCTTAATGGATAGTTTCATGACTTAAAAATGTCTTTAATAAATAATTTTAATCGCATAATAGTATTCGTTGTATTAATGTTTGTAAGATTTATTTTGTCTTAGATCCACTGATATTTTCAGCAATTTATTTAAAGCATATCATTTTACGCATGAGAAAAATAATGGACGTAATAAAATCGCAATAAAATATTCTTTTCTCTTTTATAAGTCAGTAAAAAATAAATAATCATTTTTTACATTCCAAAAACTGAATTATTCCTTCATATGATGTCATGAATATTCTTCATTTCATTCAATATTTTTTTAATTCAATAATGTAATTTCTATCCATCAAGAACTAAAAATTTAGTCCGTTCAAATCAAATTAATTATTATTTGTGCTGGTAATACCAAAAAATGACAAGCTTTATATTAATATGAAACTTTACCTACTTAAAATATGAGATAACCGAAAACAGAGCCAAATGAAAACGATCTTAATTTGAGCTCAATTTCCGTGCAACTAGTGGTGTAAATAAAAGTATTTGTAAAATGTATATAAAATTTGACGACGACATTTCGCTAAATAAATAACTATTATATTCATTTATATCTTTTTGGCACATTGCTTCCGACCACACAATTTCATAATACCTACGTGGGTTTATATGGGATATGTGCCGTTTTATCAGAAAATAATTATTACGACCGGCTTTGAGTCTGTTAATCGTAAATTTAACGTTGAATAACATCGTTGTTACTGTCTATAACAAAAAAGCGCGCAATTAAATTGACATATTGTCTATGGCATGTAACAAACTGTTCAAACAAAGAGATTAACAAAATTTTATGCCACAGAGAAAGTTTATCTGTATATGCAGAAAGGGCGTTTGTAAATTTTATTATTTTTCAGGTTTTGTAAAATCATTCAAACATTTTCATTCCACAATAAAACATATTGTTTTATAATATTCACACCGAGATTACTCATTGCAAATATTTTCAAGTGCCAATTAATGAATTTGGTTATAATTATCTTTACGTAATCGATATACATAAAATTCAGTGAAAACGTGTATTATAGTTTAACTTTATACTATACTATACTATATTTACTATACTATATACAGACACTAGAAAATAAATGAGAATGAAAAATGTTTAACTATGTCCATAATAAGAACATTCAAATTTTTACGTTGTATCGACGAAGTGAACAATTATTTCAGGTTTCAGGAAGGATTATAGAGGAAAACCGTTAAAAAAGGTTTATAAAAGATAAGCTAAGCGCTTTTCAATTCTATTTAATATGTGAGTTATCAATAGAGAGATTAATGATAAAAGGTAATGTAATATTGTTTTCTGAAAAGACTTGATTTATTCGTAGCTCGCATTATTGACAGCATTATAGGCTATTATTGATAAGATTTGTATTTTAAAAAAATCGCTAATTAGCGCCAGCAAAGCTTTAGATTAATGATAATATAAACACGCTTTGTATAATATAATTAAACTGATATGTGTATCCAATAATTATGTTATTCTTTATTTTGTCAAGGGGAATATATCAAAATGAAGATGTTATCTGTCGATTGAAATGCATAATTAATTTTAGATCGGTTTTATTTCACATTTATTATAATTTTTTGAAACAGTACTAAATTTTGTGTTTTAATTATTTGTATATTATATTTTTCCATATGAGAGTGATAGGTAATATCATAAAACTGAATATTTTTACGTTGACGTCAAGGATAAAATCTGGTTTTCTTCAGATTATTAAACGATACTTAATGTTATTCATAATCGAATAATTTTATTCATTATTTATAATCATATCACTTTTAAGGTGTTGACTGTCACTTCTTGATGGAAAGGCATGATATTTTAAATAATAAAGACACATTTTTAGTACTATTTTCATTATTTATTTTATGTTCAGACCGGTTCCGCCTTTCGCAAGCATTATTAACTGATGATAATACTCGCGATGAGCGTATACAGTCCAAATCTAAAACTATATTCTATATATACATATAATAGATTTAAAAATTTATGATATCAACTGAAGGTGTTGATGAATTTTAATATCAAATTTAAATTATTATAACTTTGTGCGATTCCACAGGTTTCTCACAAACGATGCAACAGAACTGTCAGTTCAGTTGCATCCGTGTGACAGAATGCGTAATGATTCCGAAAGGCAAAACCCGGGTTGTTAGTGACAAAACATGTGGATTCGTATAAACTTTTAACAACTCTAATTTAATTGATTTCAGTCTTAAAAATTTATCGTTTCCGTCACTCGCGAATTTACATAAATAAAAATTATAGGTAAAAGTTAAATTGAATGACTTTTTTGGATTTAAATGGATGAATGTATTTGTTGTATGATTAAACGTACTATAACTGTTCAAGCACTTACCTATTCATTTGTTATTTGGGTCGATACAATTAATACCGAGAGAAAACAACCCAACAGGCGGTTATCTGTAGCGTGCAGATATAATAATTTTCTCACTCTACAAATAGATTTACTTATGACAGTCTTAGAAGTTGGCCTGGGCCAACAGAGTTTAACTTGCTGTGTGAAAACGAACGCGCGCACTATGCCAGAAACAGAGTCATTCTCATAAATCGAAATTCTGCGTTGTTATTATCTGCTACCCTACAAAATAAAGGAGTAAGGGTCTCGCCCTTTTGTGGCCCGCTGCCAACTCCAAAAGATATGGAGATCTTCCTCTTTTGTGTTACTTCCAAGGAAGGCCTATAAATGTCAACAAATCAACATGATCTGCAGATTCGTTTCAAGAATATTCATCTTGACAAATAATTAAAGTTATAAATAGAATCACATTATATTTAATGATTCAAATTAAGAATTCAACGTTTGGTACTGCTCATATTTTATAATATTTAAATCACCAAAAAAAATATTCCACGGCCGCATTACTAACATTATTGACGCATGTAACGCTTCTTTGAGAGTTGCCATCAGGGTAAAACGATCGTAAAATTTTATCGTCGTTTCTTATTCTTAATAAAAATACAAAAAGACATTTTTTTTGTACATTATAAATTTAAAAAATCTTAAGATCAATTTCATTTGAAAATGCTTCTCATATAGATTGAACATGTGTCATAATTTTTAACACAATTCATGGAGAAACAAGTTAACCTCTTTCATTACATAAAAAAAATGAATTTCCCTTAAATCTACTGATGAACCCACCGAAAATAGTATTATATTTATCACGACTGACAGTATTGCGTTCATCAACCATTATTACAAAGATATATTGACATTGTAATTTGGTTATACCAACAATATAAATAATAAAAGAGAAATATCAATGATCAAATATATTTGATAATAAATCGTCCAACCGCTTATTCATCTTATTATTTGTATTTAAAACTTTTCAGATTCTTGGGGGGGCTAATTTATTATTCGTCCCTTATTTTTTTACCACCACTCAAAATAAAGCCATAGAAACAAACATCAGAAGACCGTGCCTTCCCAATATAATTTATTTAAATACAAAACTTTTAAAAATTCAAATATATTTATGACTCATTTTAAACAATAAATTTAAATTTTTTGAAGATCATAATTTCACAACGATTTCAAGAGTTACTCAAAGTAATAAAAATAAAAATTTACAACGAAAAGAATTATCTTCTCAAAAAATACAGCGCGAAAACTTTTCAAATCATTTATAGAAAAAGCTTTGTAGTATTTACGATGACTTTTGAACTTTATTTTAAAAATCTAATTTACGTCCAAAAGCTCTTTCAGGCAACGGGTAGCTTTCAGCAGACCCGTGACACCGTTATTATTTTATACTGGGTATTATTTTTAATGCAAACTAACTATAATATAATAACTTTATGAAAAAAATGTTACTTGCTTTATATTTGATATGTATAAATTACGTGGGCTTGAAACATTCAAAAATATATAAATAAAAGAAAGCCACACCAAACCTACTATATAGACACTATAAATCACGTGAAAAATCTTACTTCCCTTTTGGATTTACTATTTCCCATTGAATTTGATATAAATTATGTCTGAATCTTTATGACCCTGAATAAGAACGTCATTGGACTTCAGTTGCAAAGTTTGGTTTCTCAGCACTAACAAAGCCAATATATATATAAAGGCAGTTAAAAAACAAAAGCCCGTTAAGTCCATATAGCGTTATAACTAGCAAAATGCGTTTAGTGATCCACGAAAAAAATCCAGTTTTAGCGATTATGTATTTTCCCAATGTCACACTTGTCTGACTAGAGCTTTCCTTCGTGTATTATTCAAAAATTAAAGCAATTTAGACATTTTCAACATTAGTCGTTTTTAAAGACTTAACGCTTCATTTATTTCACACCCAAAAGTTAATACATGACGTAATCGACTAAATAACAGAAATATAATATTTAAAAGAATGACTCAAAAAAATTATGTCACTATATATATTCAGTATAATGATTTTATTCTAGTATATTGAGCTTTCTTTGTATGTTAGTGAAAGCACAACGAAAAAACTGTTTTTCTTATCCTCGTAATAGTAACTAATAAACAATATCATTTTGAAGGAAAATTTTCACTAAGCAAACTTTAATTCTAAAATTATTCTGGTGACATCCTGTTATTTACACCAACACAACTTGATAATTATTATAATAGTTGAATGAATATCCGTTACGAGGTGTTGTTGCTTTGAACTTTAGCAAAACTTTCTCTTGAGTTTACGCTTGCTTAGAATAGGAACGGTCGATATTTCCCGTCGCTTTCCAATTAGGAACACCTGGAAAAAATATTTCCAAAGCGTACGCGATCTATACCATTATTTGAGCACAAGTTTTCATCATCAGTCAAAATAATACAGCATATTTAAAGAAACAGTTTGAAATAATGGAAACTGAGTAAGTAATTGACAGCTATTTCATCATTAATCATCGTCATCAATTTGATTAGCTTGGTATTAAAAATGTACCTAGTTTTGTTTTTTCGAAATGCAAAACATAATAAAATAAACTATCACAAAAAAATGTCATTTACTACTAATATTGTGAATATGCCTATATTGACTTATGCTTATAATCACCTCGATTATTTGAATTCTAAAATTTGCGTGCTGAAAAAAATAATATAATAAATACGAATAAACGTTTATTTTGGTAATGATCAAGATGAAAATGGCTTAGAGTATATTCTAAACTTGATGACTTAAACATAAGGTTTTCAGCTGTTTTATATGATTGAACTGTCCTCTTTTATGTTAATAGACCGTTTTGTTTTACTATGCGTCTATAGTTTATCTTTCAATATTGATTCATTGATAAAATCAGTAATATTATGATGGTATCGTCAAAATATTACAAGCTTAAAAACGTCATTTTGAAATATTTTTCGATTAAAATCTTTACATAGCTTTTAAAAGTTTTCGATTTTGATATTCTATTCGAGCTTTCAATATACGAAAAGTTAATATTTATGATCAACAGTACATGTAAATCCAAATCATTTTTAAAAAAAATTTCATATGGATGTGGTGATAAACTGATATTTATTTTAATACAAGGGGCGTATATTCATTTTATAAAAATCAATTTTGACAATCCCAGGTTTTTGTTTCAGAATATCGTTTTATTCTAACGTAAATGTAAAATGAATGCATTTTGTTGTTTTAAATGGTGGGCTATTGTTTCAATAATGTTAACAAGATTACTAAAACGTTAAAAAACGTGTGTTGTTTTTTTCGTGGTAAAAAATGCTCTTAATACGTACAAAATAAAAGCAATCATATTGGTGAATTGAACTTCGTCAACGTACTTTGTGCGAGGAATTTGCACTTGAGAGGTTTCGACGCTGTAATTTTGGGCTGTGTTTGTTGAAAGTTAGATTACGCAGCGACTCCGAAGTAATGCGAAGCGACTTCCATGACACTAGGTATACCGTTGCGAAGCCGACGTCAAAAACTAGTGAGGTTAGAGCTTGTCCGTGAGGTATATACTTCTATCGTTCAGTGTTTAATGTGAATATGTCGCAGGCGTCGGAACGAAAGACTTTTACTCCCATTTTGTCTAGATAATCACGACGTTAAAATCTAATGTAAAACTTCTTATAATTTATGATATCGACTGAAGGCGCTTGACTGAATTTCAATATCAAAAAATTTAAATAAGCATGAATTTCTTTAAAAAAATCCAAGTACATGTTAATGGTAGTTGATTATAATTTGTTGTTAAACCCTTTCAAGAATGATTCATTAACAACATTAATCGTTGATGAAACTTATCACAGGCAATTGTGTTAATTATTATCAGATCGATATTATTGAATTTGCTTTAGCTGTCATTTAGTTCTTGTCTTGGGGTCTTTGATTATCTTTAATTAATACCTTTAGTGTATAGACGATGCGAACTGCTTACTTTGCGTAAGTTCTGTTGCATCTGTGTGATAGAATGCCTAAAGTTGCATGTAGAATCGTACAAAGTTTTAAGAAGTCAATTTTTAAATTTCTTAATTATCAAAAATTCGTTAGGATCATATTTATACCGCTTAAATAGTTAACGTTAGTATTAAGTTTCATTTCGTCAACGCAAAGTCACATTTATGATAGAGATAGGAATGTTTCATCGTATCTGGGCTATTTCCATTGATACAAAATTAAAAAAAGTTATATAACTAAATATTGGACAGCTTTTTTATAAATACTAACAATGCAAAATATCGATTTTTACAAACAGTATTTTGTGAGAAAATCATCTTTGCCGAGCAAATCACACCATTTTATAAATATTCAAAATGTTATTCAATTCCTTCTATTTTCACTTTTTTTTGTAGTATTTCCTGCCCCAGGGTAGGGTGTATTTTATTTTTAGGTTTCTTTGAAAATTTTTAAATATAATTTTTAGCAATAACGGATTTCCAATGAATATATAGATAAAACTAAACACAACGTTATATATTGTTATACAAAGCCTACAAACGAAAAAAATGTGATCGTACACTAAAAATACTTGTTTATTGGGAAACTTTGATATTAGATATAATATATTGAGTACGTAAATACATCCATGCTATAAATCAGTGGATCTGTCACAATAGAGTTTTATTGAACCGTATCTTGAAGTTGCATCTTAAACAAGACTTTATTCTACCAAGTCGATCTTGGAACCACTGTTTCAACGAAAGAAATAAGTTTTTAAAAAAGATACAAAGCAAAACACATATCTGAAAAGATAGTGATGTTCTTAAGATAATCGATTTGACAAAAAATATAGTTAGTCTGGAGTTGATTCTCAATTAGTTGAAATAATTTTCACTCGAAATATTTCAAATATGTGTGTGATATTCAGTCATTAAAAAAATATTTTAACTACCTATCGTAGCTCATTTGTACCTTTGAAGTCTGTAAAGTTCTGTGTTTGTTTGGTTAGTAATTGAATTACTACAATAACCAAAAAGTTTTGATAAATGAAAGTTTACTTTATTCACTAAATAAGTTTTTATGGAAGAATCAAATTTAATTAATTATTATATCATAGTATACAAACAAAAAATACGTAATAAATTTATATACTTTTTTTTTTTTTTAAATAATAAAAACACATTTTTTTAGTACTTATTTCCACAATATATTTTTTGATGAGGACCGGTTTCGCTCATCGCGAGCATTATCAACTGATAGAATACAATTTACAAACAAGTCTATTTATACAAAACAAAAAATTAATTTGAGTTAATGGTAGCAGGTATACAAAATCATGGGTACAAGAACTAGAAAACAATTTACATAAAATCATACAATATTGATACAAATAAAGTAAATTAGTATAAAAATTAAATGTTCACAATCACTTATTAAGAATTACAATTACAATTATGGTAAATCAATAATCCATTAGGAGCTCTAACAATCAATAAGGAAGTAAGGAGTGGGAAATTTTTAGTGACGAAAATAACCCACACTCACTACTTAATGGAACAAAATAAATTAATACATGAGAAGTCGATTAAGGATGAATCGATGAGATGGGAAGATATGGTCAGTCAGAGGCGTTCCAATATTTTCTGTAAAAAAATTAAGTAAAGGGAGGCAATATCATTTTTCAAAAAAAAAAAAAATATTTATATGAAATATATATTTATTAATCTAATAGGAAGGAACATTTAGCTTAAGGAACATTTAGCTTGTGCCAAAAAAGGCGATGAGATTTCTACTTTTGGAAACCATTTGTTTCAAAATAAACATTCATGTGATTTTACTATAAACTACAAAATCCTGCATTTCAATAACAAATCACTGAAATTATGTTAGATAAACAAGAAATCCTTGAAATTAATCGATATAAATTTTTGCCTAATTCTAACCTTACATATGAACAAACTACTTTTGCGTCGTCACCATTGTTATACTCATTAAATTAGATTAATAAATATATATTTCATATAATTTTTTTTTTTTTTTAAAAATGATATTGCCTCCCTTTACTTTATTTTTTTACAGAAAATATTCGAACGCCTCTGACTGACCATATCTTCCCATCTCATCGATTCATCCTTAATCGACATCTCATGTATTAATTTATTTTGTTCCATTTTTGTTTGTTCCATTTATTTATTTGTGGGTTATTTTCGTCATTAAAAATTTTCCACTCCTTACTTCTTTATTGATTGTTCAGAGCTCCTAATGGATTATTGATTTACCATAATTGTAATTGTAATTCTTAATAAGTGATTGTGAACATTTAATTTTTATACTAATTTACTTTATTTGTATCAATATTGTATGATTTTATGTAAATTGTTTCCTAGTTCTTGTACCCATGGTTTTGTACACCTGCTACCTTTAACTCAAGTTAATTTTTTGTTTTGTATAAATAGACTTGTTTGTAAATTGTATTCTATCAGTTGATAATGCTCGCGATGAGCGAAACCGGTCCTGATCAAAAAATATATTGTGGAAATAAGTACTAAAAAAATGTGTTTTTATTATTTAAAATATAATGCCTTTGCATCAAGAAGTGACAGTTAACATCTTAAAATAAATTCATATACAGGCTTTTTTTAATAAATATGAGTCTTGAAAAATATTTATCTAGAATACAGTCCTGCAAGTAAAAGAAGCAAACAGTTTTTTTTTTATTTTGTTAAGGTATGTAAGATTCCACATGTTTTATCACTAAGGACACAGGATTCGCCTTCCGGCATCTTCAGGCATTCTATAGCACAGGTGCAACAGAACTGAAAGTTCAGTGGAATCATAAAAAGTTTCAATAATTCAAATTTAATATTGAAATTTAACCAACCACCTTCGGTCGATATCATCAATTAAATGAAACATACAGTAATTGACCAATATACATATTGCTCTTTGTGATCGTTGGTATTTAATTTTTCCAGCAAATTATATCGATAAAAATATATTTTACCATTTTCGACATGGAATTAAAACGATATGCAAAGAGCGTGCTACATAACAAGAAGGAGAAATCCTTGTGAAAGTAAATATAAAACACGTTATTTCTATAACAGTTTTGGGTAAGAAAAACTAAAATATTCTTCTGAATTATAAATTATAAATATTTCAATTGGCGTATAGAAACTAACTATATAAAATCGCGCGAAAATTATTTCGATAAAATATTATATATCCCCCACACATTTTTCTTGTTAATTCGACGATACATAACCTTTTCAAAATTCAGTTCAATAAAGTTGATTTCTTTGATAATAAATATTCTGTTAGAATACGCGTATAGATGTTTTGGATATTTTATTAAACATGAGTGAGTATTTTGACATTTATTCAGTGCTTAAAATCCATGAAATATCAGCTTTATATGTTATTCATGACAGTCTTCGTACGGAAAAAATATTTTTTTTGCTAGTTGTGAGTGATATACCGATTCAATAACGTTCAACGTACTCATATAATTATAACTGAAAAAAAATATAACTGTGTATTTCACCCTTTCGGAAACTTTAAAAAATACTTTTACGGAAAGAAATAACGACTCATTTTTTTTCTTCATCAAATCGAAATATTTAATTATAGACAAAAAACAAACACCTTTTCTTATTCCTGGCTCAGTACAACGGTCCACAGGTGTCTTATCATTCTATCACCATGTGGGTTGCTACTATTGGCCTATCAAACAAAATTACATCACGGCCTACATTTTTTTTTTATTTTAGTTACCGTCACGGTGAACTCATAAAACCTTCTCCTTGATTTCAGGCTTCTTGTGTACTAGACTTCTGTGTAATTAAAAGTTTATTGTAATTTTAGCTTTAATTACTTTTAAAATTACAGTAATAAAATTTGTAATTACTTAATTCCATCACAGCGCTATAAATCTCATTGCAACTTATATAGTCAATCTTTACAAGCTTCTTTAAATCTTGAATGAATTCAAACGCTTTTGTGGTTATACTATGTTTTTTATTCGATTCATATTTCCTGGTGATATTCGTTATATTAACTAACTGTTATTAAAATATACTATTTTAGTAAAAAGACGTCCACCTTTTGTTATCCTTGTTCATCCGATGTAGATAAAAATAATATGTTTTATCGTAGAACTGTTTGGCATTTTACGACCCGACGTGACAAAATTTTTCACTTTGCAATAAATACGCGTCGGAATTCATCACTGTAACTATTTTATCTTTCACAACCGGAAGTACGGATGTAAAGCTATTTATTTGAAATCATCTTAATTTCATACGAACAAAGCATGTTACGAATACGTCTTTTAGTTTGTAATCTTTCCACTTATTAAAAAGTCAAATATTACTCGTTAGAGAATTTGAAAACAAAAAAACTTAATTTTTACAAAAATAAAATTTATGAAAATAGTCAAAACTGGTTCTTATCTTGAAATAAACGGTAATGAATATTCAATATACTTATAAGGTTTAAGATATAAATTGCATACTATCATTTTTTGAATGTTTTCAACTGCTCGCTAAATGTAATTATTAAAAGAAAATATTTCGTAGAAAAACTTTTTCTTTATTTTGAAAAAGCTTGATTTCAGGCTTTTGAAGCGTTTTGAATCGAGAGTTCGTTTGCGAAAATTCAGTTACGTCAAAAACTAGTTAAAATAGTAATGAAATCCGGTAAAGCAAAGTTTACTTTTTAGAGGTTATAAAAATAGTGCATTTGTTGCATTATCGTTTTGATTGAATAACGATCAACATTGAATACCACAGTACACTGCAGAATTGAAAGTATTATCAAGGAATGACGATAAATTAAAGGTCAAATTCTTATTGACTATATTCAGCGCATAAAACTTTTTGGAAAGATTTTATATTTTATAGTGAATAATATTAAGTTATCAACTATCACCGCTAGCTAAAACTATTCTAACAGGAAAATTTCCCGTTTGATTACGACAGATTTTAATTATTTCATGATTTTCACTATTATTCTACTGTTATTATAAGCGTTACTTTTGTCATGTGAAACACGTTACCTTAAATATAATTAAGTTTATTAATCAATTGGCATTTCAAAGGACTAGAGTAGAGCAGGGGAAGGGAAAGGTTAAGAGGCACGTTACAGACACCGGTATAATAAATCACCATACATATTTGTATTAATATTACAATGCAAATTTATTCTGGGCGTATATAACTAGTTCTTCCTTAACTAACCGCTATTTATTCAATTTCAATGTGATACAGTTTCAACGTTTTGTATAATTATCACCTGGCATAAATAAGCAAAGCCGCAGTGACTATGCGAAACATTGTTGACATTTTAAAAAATAAACTGTCGTCAAATAATAAAATTTCACTCAGCACTTTGTAGAAAAATTGTATACGAGTAAGAAAAATATCGTAGCTTTATATTTTTCACTTTCATGAGTGATAATAACATTTTTTTCGAATTTCGTATAAGATAAAAATATATTTAATAGATTTTTATAAAAATATCGAAGGCAAAATTATTGATTCTTCGACTACGTTCTTTTATTCAGTATAACTGTCAAAACGCGTGTTATTTTTTTGAATTGTAGAATGTAAATATATGTGAAAACATCTCTTTATAATTAATCATATGCTCTTCATATACGTCATTGTATTAAAATGCGTTGTTCTATTTTGAAGATTAAAATATTCAAACTCGTGCCAATTAATGAATCAACGCATCCATGATCACAAAAGATCCTGTTCGGAAAAAAAATATTCTCACAACTCATTGTAAGTGATGAATGACTTAAGGCATTGAGTGAATTCGTCTCATGTTTCTCAAAGGTAACTAATAAGTACAGCACGTTTGGAAATTTCTCAAGTGGAAAGTAAAACATCGCATAAAACATAAGCTACCGAAAATACACGTGACTTTTTATGATACGTGTGTGACAGTATGTGGAGTGGTTACTAACCAGCTGACAGAGCTCAATATAAATAAAAGTACTGCAAGCTACTTGAACGAACATTACAATTCCAACGGAATAGTGACTTTGCGTCGATATATTGCCAATTTATTTGAGTACTAACTGTAGCTCGTCAGTAAAAAATGTTATACCTTGTGTTTGATACGGGTCATAACGAAATAAGGTTCGAATTGTAAATTGGATGTCATAAACCTTTTAATGCACGTTTTATTTTGATAAAAGTTAAAAAATGTGCTTAATATTTAAGTATAAATCGTGTAGTAAAATTATATCTAGATATACGGTGGTTTGACTATATCAAAATGTATAATAACAATTAATTTAACACGGATTTAATTTTAATTAATTATATCAACACACACGCTTGGTTTCAAAACCAAACACATATTTATATGAATGAAAGTATTTTAAATAATAAATACACATTTTAAGTACTATATCAGGACCGGTTTATTAATCATCATCATCATCATCATCCACTGCTGGATGAAGGCCTCCCCAGCTTTCTCTTTCAGGGGGGTTGTTTGGACATAGCACACCACGCTGCCCAGGCGGGGTTGGTGTGCGGTTTTCTGTCTGGGTTTTCCTTCCCATAGCCAAGAGAAAACGGCACGCGGTGTTCCCAAGCGGTCACCCATCCAAGCACTATCCGCGTCCAATGCTGCTTAACTTCGGTGATCGGACGAGAACCGGTGCTTTCAACGTGGTATGGTCATTGGCGGTTTATTAATACTGATCATAAAATACGTTGAGAAAACACTACTAAAAAATGCTTTTTTACTATTTAAAAAATATGCTTTTCCATCAAGAAGTGACAGTTGACACCTTGAAAGTGAATAAAATTTCAAGTGTTTTCTGTGGTTTTAAAAAAGCATGGGAATAACGACTCGGGATTATCCTTTTGCATCTTTAGACGTTCTGACACACAGATACAATACAAGATAACGAATATAATATAATACAAGGTGACAAAACACGTGAAACTGTTTTTTATCAAGTACCCTCAGTCAATATCATATATTAATACACATGAAGTTAAGCAATTCTGCTCAAAGCTTTTCCACTGCTGAGTATGGCACACCCCGGTGAAAAAAATATTTTAGAATTTCGCTGCATAAAAAACGAATTTTCAGAAAATTAGCGCCATATTCATTGGAAATAAAATAGTTGTATCAGCGTCATCCAGATAGTGACATTAAAGAAAAATGTTTATTAAAAATGTTTTCTCCAATATTTACTAGTGTAAGAGCTTATTTATAAAGCTTATAAATGCTTTTATTTTTGCCAATGATTTAGATTTACTACTAAATTTCCGCTGAGGGATACTTGGATCTATCTTCATATTAATTTTCACTCCGTTTTTGGCCGCCCATAGATTTGAAGGGAGTAGTTTGTGTGTGTTTCGATTTTTTCATTGTCATGTTGTGCTAGCAATTGGCTAGTAAATATACATAAGCTGGACATACTATTTTTGCTTGATATCATAAATTATTCACCCAGACATGTGATAATCAGCTTAAAACGTTTAGTCTTCCAAATTTAGAATTATGAGGGTGTTTTTCCGACCACACAGTGAAGAAAATTTATTGAAGCTTATTTTAATCCCTTAGAAATTTTATTTATGAAATAACATGAACTGAATTTTATAAGAAATAATTATTAAAACATTTAACAAATATAGTCGAAATTTTAATATCTTTTATGAGTGTGAATATTGCGAAATATAATAATCTTACTTAACTAAAACAATACTACTTCAAATATAGAAAAAAATATTGACCTTTGGTTTAGTATTAAACGATAGAACAAATGTACTTGATAAAAAATCTAAAATATTTCATATTTTGTAATTTATTGTAATTAATAATTGATTGTATAATCGAATACAAAATGTTGCGTTTTCTATGTTCCATTTAAATCATTAAACTGAATAAAATTATTGATTTATCTAACAAATATTGACAGTGTATCGCTTTCAATAACTAGAAAAAAATGGTTAGTATGTATAAAGAAATTATACAAAATGTTTTCTTTTTAATTGTAAGCTATTATCTGAAAGAATTTGCTGTATTTGATAAAAATTATAAGTTTTATATAATTCTATTCTATAATTCGCCTTTCGGTATCTTGAGGCATTCTATCACACGGATGCAACAGAACTAATGTTACGAAACCCGGGTAATTAGTGACAAAACATGTGGAATCTTACAAAGCTGTAACAGTTCAATTTTATATTTAAATTCCATCGTGTACCTTTAGCCGATATCATAAATTAATTAGAATAAAGCACATTAGAGACATTAGATTGTGTTTGTCTAATTTTTATTCATAATTATTTAGTAAGAAATTATGAATGAATACTATACGAATGTGTGTTATATTTAATCCAATAAAATTACACACCGCATATTAATCATTTTTTTTACATTGCCTAATCGAGCTATTTCATGTTTCAAATACACATTTGCTTAAATTTTGTTTTTAGACACTTTAAATCACTAAGTGTACGCTTAAAGTAAACTTTAAATTCTAATTCAAGCAATCAGGCATAGAGCTTTTGTCCATAAATGATTCATGAAAACATTGTAGAAAACATGTTACTTTGCATATCTGTCTTAAACTGTCAAAGCGATACTTACGGGCGCCGTAGAGTATCGCTACCGTCTGCGAATACACTACTTAAATTTTCAAAGCTTGTCTGAATTATTTACAAACAATGCTGAACGAAAATAGTCTAATTGCTGTATTTTTTAAACAATCGTTTCTGTAGGATATAACTTTGAATATGACATTTTCAACGCATACAAAGTTTTTTGCGGTTTTGAGAACATATGCAATATAATGTACCTTGTTCATTATTTTTTATCAATTTTGTTTACGATTTAATTGCGTCAGTGAAATAAAAAGAATATCTGTAAAGCTAACATGATCGAAAACTTTATAATGTTTTATATTTTTAATCAACACATTGTAATAACACGGTGAAAAAAAGCAATGTATTTTAGTTCTACAAAATTTATAAGATATATTATTAATAGCTATATCGGCGCACCCCTTCATCAGAACTATCTATAGTTATAGTTATTATATATTTCTTATAAATTTCTTAGAATTAAAATACATTGCTATTTTTTCAACGTGTTATAATAGAGTTCTACCAAGTAAATGCAAATTCAATCAATACATTGTAATAATTTTGACGCAAAATTTTCGATACACTAAAATTTATTATGCAATCTTACCTATAAAAATTATAAAAGAGATTCGACTCGCTTGCGTTAATAATTTTTTTTCACTTTGTCGTGATAGAATTATGTTTTTAAATTCAAAACATTCCTTAATTAAAACGTTGCGTAACAAACACTATTCAGCATTTTATTTCATGAAAAGTTTATTAAAAAAAACAAAAATAAACGTGTTTATACAAAAACCGTTACTAAGGAATAATTCACTTTGGATCTGAATTATTTAAATTGAAAGGTTCAACACACCATAATTATCATATCAAAAATTTATTTCATAAAATAAAATAACTTTTGACATAACAGATTAAAAAGGTCAACTTTTATGAATAGAATACAATATGATATTTAAAAAATCTATATATATAATTGGGTAGTTATTTTTATTGATGTCATAAAAAATAAAATCTTTGTTATACCATCGTTAATAGAAAAAAAGGTATTTACGTATTTTATTTCATGAAAATATTGTTAGACTTATTTTGTTTAAAAACATATATAAATAATATATATAATTAAAGAATCGTATTCTTATACAATTATGCTATATTTTAACAAATGATGATTACATTTTTTTTTCAAATTTATTGTATGACGAATAAAATCAATTAAATATTTATAATCCCTTCACAATACTAAAACCTTTAACCTTTATAGTTACACAATAATCTTTAGTAATTAACTAAAATGAAAAAAAGCTTATCTATAATACACCATGAAATATCTTTGTTATCTTTTATATTGAAAATATTCAAAAAGTATATAGGCTTTGGGGATATATAATATTCTCATCGTTCAATTTCGTCCCATTTTTTTTTCTTTTCATATTACTTTCATTGTAATTCTGAGCGTTGAATAAACAGACTATTTTATAATCAATCTAACCATTTTGTCATTTGGATATCTAAATTAACTGCCATATAACCATATTTGTTTATTTATTTTTGATTAGATACTATAATTTGATTTTTTTTATATATATAATGCAGTGTCTTGCATGATGAGTGCATAAAGCAAATGCCAATTTATTCGTCTGTTAAAAAAATCTAACGATATTTAATAAGATAATTTTAATTGCTTTCACATATAAATTACAATCTTGCTTGTTACTAAGATGGTTATGATCATAATTCATCTTTAGATATACCTTAATCTGAAAAAAACTTTCAACCTTTCCCAGAAATAAAAACCGGTTTAAATCATAAATAATTCATTGAATATTGTATTACAAAATACACACCGTTTCTAGATATTCATTAACTAAAATGAACGTTTATAAATCACAAATAGAATAATATTGGTAAATAATACATACAATATGTGAAGGATCATTTCATTCATTTCATTTTTTTCAGGGTAACGGCATAATAATAAAGAATAAGGATAAATATATTTTTTCTGCAAAAGGCATATAAGAACTTTTAAAATGTATTGTTATACAGTAATAAAAGTGGCTTGCTTTGTTTTAAAGTTTTTTTTATAAATTTTTGAATAAAATTGA
This sequence comes from Himalopsyche japonica, assembly GCA_028555115.1. NCBI lineage: Eukaryota > Metazoa > Arthropoda > Insecta > Trichoptera > Rhyacophilidae > Himalopsyche > Himalopsyche japonica. The sequence goes on from JAHFWJ010000460.1 coordinate 2,996,614, forward strand.
AAAACATATAAATAAATATAGTAATAACAACAAGATGACAACAAAGAATTTCTTATGAGATGTTCATATCGTGAACGATTGAATTTAACAAAGATAACGTAATTATCTTTTATATAATAAATTGTTTTATATATAAAAGAAAATTATAATATATCCAACTATTAGACCAAAACATTTTCAAACTTCATAATATATAACACTTAATTTCTTTTATGATGATACTAATATTTGTTAAATTAGGAGTTAATGATTGTTATTATTATTAAGCATGTAAGGAAAATCTTTGAAATCCAATTTAATTTATAATAAAATCACACGTGACAAGCTCGACTACAATTTATGTCTTTAAACTCATTTGAGTTAACCATATGATATTTACTTCCCTGTAATAAGAACACGAAACCTTCTTATTAACAGGTGAAACTATAATCTCTTTCCTATTTGAGCTTACTGTAAAATTTACTACTACTAATTTCGTACTAAATTATTATCATGAATAGATATTTTTGTATTCAAAGCAACGACTTTATCAAATTAGCACTTTAAAGCAAAGCATGGATATAGTTCTCCTCGTAGTATTTAATAAAACGAAAAATTATTATTTGTATATAACCTTTTTATTTTACTCTATCGCTATTGGAAATAGTACAATATAAGCGATCATAAACTTACGTTTTTTAAATGCTTTTGTTTCGATCACGTTGAATGGATTTATAAAACAACCATTGTAGAATTAATAGAAATGTCATTGCTATACCTAATTTTATGATATAATGTATAAACAATACAAAAAATTTACTGCCTTTAATTTACTTTGAGCCATCATACGGTAAAATTTATTTTTAAAACCTTCATGTAAGAAATACTTGATATATTACAAAGATAGAACCGTGAAAAAACTCGCTTAAAAATATTTTTGGCATGGAAGTAAGACATAAAATATATCGATTGAGATACATATAACTAGAGCTTTTCAAAGTGCGTTTATATGTCTCAAAACGTTTCTTAAAAAGTATTACAAAATACGAGAAAGCCTCTTCCAGATAAGCAATGTTGTATAGGCATATAATATAAATTGTGTGGGGGCTTTTTAGAAGATTGGTTTACTGCAAAGATCATCGCTATTCATATCGATTAAAATACATGCATATCGATTTAATAAATTATGTGTATATTACATATGAGTAGTGGATGTCTTACTTATTGGTTAAATAACAGGGCATTTTCTTGAATAAAACTATTCGTTTCTATTTTTTTTTTCTCCCGAAGATGTGGTGAATTTTTTACTTTTGAAATTTCGAACTATAAATGAAATTTAAAAAAAAACGGTGACACTTATGCTGGTTAAGTAAGAGTTGTATTGTTTCGCATATTGGCTGAGGTTATAGTCAAAAAATGATTACGATTGTCTTATGCCAGCAGACAAAATTATCATATTATTTTTGTAATCCAGTTTTTTACGATAATCGTGTATTTAACCCACCGTGCCTTCGTTGACTGTTCTCGTAACGCAAATTACGACCCATAACATTGTATTCATGATAATTCTTAATTTTACCATATTCTTAATACAGATGTGACGTTTACGTGTATCTTTTCTCACTTTTTTCTACTTTTACATACTAGTCGATATGGTAAGTTACTTTTTCGAGTTTACTTATTTTCACATTCAAAAAAAGAAACTTTTATGGAAGTTTTTTAAAAATCCTCGACACTTTTCCATCCAAAAAAATAATAAAACAAATAATTAATTAGCACCTTGTTTTTATCCTTATTACATAGCCGAAATCATTTTCAATGTTTTAGCTGCATTATCAACTGAGCATCATCGGTTGATAATGCTCGTGATGAGAAAAACCGGTCCTGATCATAGAATAATTATATAGTGAAAGTAGCACTAAAAATATGTATTTGTTATTTAAAATATTATACCCTTCTATCAAGAAAATAGGACAGTTAACATATAAAAAGTGATGAATAAAGAGAGTACGATTAAACTTACTGCCTTCTATAACAAAATATATTTTTTTTAATGTAAACGTTAGTAGTGTGCTAACAATATGTACTAAATGTTTTTAAAACGATGATAAAATAGGAATGGTCAATATCGACTTCTTATTTTTTGTTTATTTATTGTAAAAAACGTTACTTGAAAAGACATTTTAGATGACGTAAATGAACCGTGAATTTCGAATAATATTGTGTAGATGGCATCAAAATATAATTTATATCAAGATGTAAAATTAAAATAATAAAAGAAAAATAATAAAAAAATAAAAGACGTTGTTGAATATATCTTACTTTTAAACTAATGGAAAATATTATATATTTTGCATTCAAATACATTCTTGTCCATGTGAATACTATGTATTTTTATTTACGAGTTCACAGTTGTGTTAAAAAAAAACCAATCACAAATTAAACCAAATCCTCATACTCAAAACTAAATTTAATCTTAATATCGACCATATATAACCTTTGACCCTTCAATACTATCCACTGTTTTTGCAGTATCATTGGAAAACCCTTCGCTTATATGAATCAATAGAATCACAGACAAAGTTGTTTGTCGTGAAGTGACTTTATAGGTTTCCCAGTCAGCTAATTGTCGAAGCAATTACTCAGCCAGCCGTGACCGGATACCGAAATCCGGATTTCTGATTAAAAGGGTGCGTAATATAATAAGCAATGCAAAATTCAAAACGCGGAAGGCATAATTGATGCAATTATTTAATATAGCAATCTTGCTCTACAATGTGTATAATGCATTCATCGGATTCTAATGAAATAAAAAAATCTACTTAATTTACGATATCATCTTAACAAATAAGAATCTATTTTAGATGTACATATAATATATTTGGGTTCCATACTTAAATTTTGTGTTTTTCCTTTGTAATTAATACCTCTTGTATGCCTCCGATGCTAACTATTTATTGAGTGTACGTTCTATTGCATTCGTGTGATTGAATGCCTGAAGATGTCAAAAGGTATGACTCGAGTCGTGACTGACAAAAATATGTGAAATTAATCAAAGTTTTGACAATTCAAAATTGTTACTTACGACTGCATTGTGGTTTACAACAGTAATCCCAATATTTTTTCTGATCAATTTATTTGCTTTTCAAACATTGTATGGATCTTTTACTGTAAGAAAAATATTCTAAATCTCTCATAGTCTATCTTTAATACGGGGCATAGGAATGTACATTCCAATATTCCAACCCTTTCTCTATAAAAAATCAAATTGAGATTGGATAAACATAATTATTGTATTAAACTTAATCCTAACATATGGGCAATTTCGTTTTTATTTTAATATTAGTGATTAACGTTGGCTTCGGAGCTTTTTCATATTTGCAATTTTTCTTCTTAACAAATATTCGAACTAGGGATTGCAATTTACCGTCAAATTTCAATAACCAGTAAACGGTAAATAATTTCCCCTCTTGCCGGTTTACCGGTAATTTACCGATAAATGTAAAAAATAAAAAGACGTTAATTATATCATTAAAGTATAACTGTACGTGGCTACTTCACTAAAATAGTATTCTGGATTGAAACATAATAATTTAAAATACATTTAAGGTGAATAGTAATGTCATAAAATGTACTTTAAATATGTTTCAGGTGAATATATGTATGTTTTAATTGTACTTTTTTAAGTAAATCGGATAATTTATTATTTGCCACACAAAGATTGATTAATTTAAATTACGACTATGAAATATTTGGTTTACCTACCTGAAAGAAGTTCATAAATGGTTATTTGCTTTGGTACATTGAAAAGATTGTTGAATATGTACCTAAATACGAATTTTCTTCGTTGTCTATCCCATAAAAACTAGAATCAGCTGCAGCCTGCAGCCTACGCTGGGCATCACGGTGACCACGATTGCGATGACAAATGGCACCAGTGTGACGAGTAAAAATTTGTTATCAATGTTACCGGAGTTGAAAAAAACTTTTCACTCCCTCATGCATATATCATAATTAAAATTCGTTATAATTTGCCTGTATCTGGCATTAATTCGCGACAAAAACATTTTCGGTAAAAACCGGTAAATTTTTCATTTACCAGCAATTACCACTGGTTCATTTTTTGGCCATTTACCGGCTAACCGGTAATGCAAGCCCTAATTCGAACCTTTAAATACATTGTTTTTATGTATTATATATTCCTAAATTAGCAACTCACTGTCCAAAATATTTTAGCACAATCTTTAGCCTTAATTATCCTGCTTTGATTTGACGGATGATTTCTATATTAATACTGACATACTCATTTTGTTTAAGTCTTAACCTCGTCTTGAATCTTGGCATAAAAAATGCGCTAAATTCATCTGAATATAAAAAACTAAGACCTACTCGAGGCTAAAGCTGAAGGCTGTGGCGGACTGTACATAATTGAATGTTTAATTTCGTTCTTTCTGTATTGGCTGTTTAAAAATTAAGTAGGTCGTGGATATAGAAAGAAATGGTGAAAATGCCACATCCCACGCAGCTTTAATTATCCTCTGACAAGTTTACCTTAATAAATTAAATCCGAAGCTTTCAAAGCTTTAATTAAGCTAAATTATAGTGCTTCGTGATGAAAGGTCGCGAAGTTGTAAATGTCGAATTGGTTCAAGTAACCTGAAGATTCATACTTACTCATTGAAAGTAGAGTATAAGTATACCTTGCTTGTTAGTGAAACAACATTCATTTATACTATTGTACACTATATTTTAGATCCTTAAAATGATCAAAAAGAATAATTGATATCTAAATAAATTCATTAAACTGCATTTTACATCATAATACTCTTACTTCACATATAAAAAAAAGTGGTATAATCTAACAGATAAAAAGTAAATTAGAATTAATATCACATTTTCTACATGATTTTTGCACTGTTAATAATTCTGCAAAATGAAAAGTGTTTTTTTTACCAACGCTATCTTTATAAAAAAATTACCTTAGAGTACACTGAAATAGCTCTAAACTGGGCTGTTGAAAATAAATCAATAAATAAATAAACACAAATTTAAAACTTTAGCCATGTCGTCTCATGATTTAAATAATTTTATAAAAATATTCTACAATTTCAACATTCGATACTCAAATAATTTATTTCATGAATATTTATAAACCCATATAACAAAATATTTTCGTCTTTATTTTTATACTATTAAGTTTATCTCTCTACGGGTATCTGTGATAATATCATGAGAAACTAAAAACTACAATATTTGATTTAACGCACATTTCGCAATGCTATTTTTAGTGGAAAATTTGCAGGTATAGCGTAAAAAACGTTTCCACATGTTAACCTACCCAAGCAAACGAAATGGGAATATATTTTTTCCGTTTTTTTCTGATTGCTTGCGTAAATAAATTACTAGGTTGGCGTGATCTGCTAGTAAGTGGGTTCACTTTAACCTTTTGAAGGCTTAAAATGTTTGCATAAATTTCAACAAATCTATGAATACGTTTTCAAGCGCTGAAACGTACGAACTGTATTTATCATTTTGTGCTAGTAAACGCTTAACGATTTAAATATAGCTTTATTCTGTGATGAAAATTCGTTATAATAAACTGCATGATAACTTGTGTTACACATAATAAAAGACACTATTACTTAGTCACAAAAAGCTTATGAGACTTGTGAGAGCTTAAATATGATACAAGGAAAAACCATACTAAAGATACAATAAAGGCTAATATTATTACATACATATTACACATTTCCATTCAATCATTGCATTGCATTGAAACATTTACTCAAGCCTTTATTGACACAAAAACACCAATTGTACAATATATTATGGTAAAAACAAGTGAGAAGTAATATATGGTATAGTCCAGTGGTTCTCATGTGCGGCCACCAACCGTGTTCATCATAGATAAATTAAAAAACACCGCGAAAAGCCTTGTGACAGAAATTGAAAATGACAATTTTTCGATTCTATCTTCACTTAGTGATTTCCTAGATAAATTGACAGACATTAATTCTAAATTTAAATAAAAGTATACAATAATACAGTGTCTTCAATCATTAAATCTGGAACTTGATAAAAGGTTCGAAGAATTTTTTTTTTTTTAAATTGTTACCTTTATATCTTCCCCTTTTCAAGTGATGAAAAATGATATTTTTATAATACTACAAAAAGGACTAATATCATTTTCAATATTCGAATCAATTAACTGGGCTAATGTTTAATATGCATTGTTAGAAATAAGTAATGACCAAATACTTAAGGATCGTTTAAATAATAATACTGTTCAAAAATTCTGGTCGGAGTTACACGTTGACCATGAATCAAGTCAATAAAAATAATTAGCAACAATTGCTTTATAAATTTTATCGATTTTTCCTAAAACTGTATACTGTGGAAGATCATTCAGTGTAATGCACTTTATAAAAAATAAATATCGAAACCAGCTGACAGATGCAAACTTAGAAGCGGCGATGCAGCTTGCATTGGAAGAGAGAACTGTTGAACAATTTCCATTCGAATTGCCTTTAAATAAATAAATACCAGTATCTCTAAATAATGTATTCTGTTGAATATAAATTAATCCATTTTTTTAAGTAAATGCAACTGCTATTGTTATCACATTTGGTGCAGCCATTTCCATAGGACCGCAGATGCGGTCACAATGAAATTTCACGTGAGAACCACTGGTATAGACTGAAATTGTTTAATGGCTTGGTGAAAGGTGGAATTTCAATATAAAATTTGAACTGTTGAAACTTTTTATGATTCTATATGTTTTGCCACTTACAACCCGGGCTTCGTCTTTTGGCATCCTTGTGATATAATGCCTGAAAATGCCAAAAGACGAAACCCGGTACCTAGAATCTAGACATTTGGAATCGCAAAAAGTTTCAAAAATTAATAATTAACACGTTAATTAAATTGAATAAAATTCATGTAATTTTTTTTTAATTTAATGATTGGGACCTTTTCCGCTCATCGTGAGCAATATCAACTGATCGATCTCTCAGGACACGCGACGGGCGAAAGTGATTCCAATCTTATTTATATAAAATTGTGGAAATAATTCTAGACATTGATTTATAAAAAAAAAATCTTTTCCACCAATAAATGACAGTTGACACATTACAAATGACAAAAATTGTCATAATTACCAATTGAAACAGATAAAAAATATCAAAAAATTAAGAAATAAAATCATTTATTCTTCATTTTCTAAAGACAAGAATATTGTATATTAAATATTGCACATTTTCAGTGTTTGTGTAATAAAGTGCTTGAATTTGAATTTTTGAAACGATGTAAGTTTCCACATGTTATGTCACTAACATATCAGGTTTCGTTTCATCATTTGTCTCATCACATGAATGCAATAAATTTGACCATAACTAAAAAATCTTTCATACGATATAAATCACTGAAAATATTCTGCAAGTTTCAAAGATCAACGTACGATGCATGTATTTAGTTTTAAAACATATGTTAATTTTGTTCAATTCATTATTTTATCAAATATGCTTTAGAAAACTTCATTCTAAAAGCGTAAAAACAGTACATACAGTCAAGGCGATTGATTGAACAATCATATTGGACATGTGAAATCAACAACTAAAACAATTTTTCATTGAATTTTAAGTATTCATAGGCCGTCTTTGCAATTTAACTCTACCAGTTCAGAAACAACTTTATTCATTACAAAGTAGCATAGCTCATGTGGGATAGATTAATTTGTTTGTATGTTCTTAAACGAAATTTTCTAATGCCTGGCATGTTGACCCTAGTAATTTCAAAATGTTTCAACAAAACAAAGTGCAACAACAGTTTATTGTAACCCGCACATGAAAGTTGTAACAAATGTTGTACTAGGACTAATTCAATCTACTTCACCGTGAAAGAACTCTCATGGATGAAAACGAGTTATATAATTGCAATACTTCATTATATATCAAATACCATCAAAATTCAATTTGTATTACCTGGCACCGTATTTAAACTACTTTTAAATGATTTCCTAATGTAAAATCATAATTGTCGTTTTCTCTTCTTTTCATTTCTGTCGTTCCTACCTAATCTTTATTTCAGTCGTTAACAAACAAAATTAATACTTTATTTTTATTTTAGAAACTTTGTACGATTCCATATGTTTGGCCACTAACGATCCGGGCTTCTCTTTTCGGCATTTTCAGGAATTCTATTGCAAATATCATAGATGGAACAGGACTGATAATACTAAAACAGCTATTATCACCAACTAACATTCTCCATGAGCGAGACTGGTCCTAATCTTAATAATATTAAATTATGGATAAAGTACTGAAAATTATGTGTTTTTATACAGTATTTATGTATAACAAAACTTACAGTTTTGTTGTATCCGCGTGATAAAATCTCTGAAGATACCAAAAGGCAAAACCCGGATCGTTAGTAACAAAACAATCGACTGGAATCGTCACACAAAGTTTCAACAGTTCAAAAGTGATATTGAAGTTCTATCAAGCGCCTTCGGTTTATGTCAAAAATTATTAAATATTTGTAAAAATACCTACAATATAAACTATAAACTACTACAAGAATAAGATTGTGAAGTGTATGTACATTAATTTTATATGCTCCTCACCTTGAAAAATACAACTAAAGATTATTCATCAATCAAAAATTATAATTAATAAGAAAATAAATTTCTCCTCAGCTTTCGCTTATAATTATTGTTATAATAAAAATTTACAGTCGCAACGGCAATTTCCGTACCATACCCAATTCCGGTGACGACAGTTTAGATATTTCGTGAGGAAGTTATCTTAAAGCGCTGGAAAGCCTATGAATAATTTGTTGAAGGGACGCACGATATAGGTATTGGAGCTTAGACATGAGAGTTTCTTGTGGAATAGAAACTAATATTAGAACTACTGATCAGAGCCAGTTTCTAGACTACCAAAAGCTTCGTGACTGTCTCATAGAATCTTGCTCCTACTGAGAAAAGAATGGTGTACGTAAAAAAGTATGCATTCTTTGAATACATGCAGAAGTTGCAATGATCTATCAAAGGAAGCGTGTATTAAAAATGAGGGACAACGTATACTTTTAATGAGTATAAGTGAGTTGGAAAAAATTGTTTTTGTTAAAAGACGCGTTTATAGCTGTAATTAAAAAACAATCAGACAAGGTGTCGATCATCGTATCAATTGTTATAAAAAAATATTCATTGAAGGTGAAAATATCGTAACGTCGCAGTTTGCAAATACAATGACGTCATAGATAAATGCATCGGGGTTTAGCAGAATTGTACATTGTGTCATGCTTAACGAAGGGTTAAGTGGGTTTATCTAAGCACACTAATTACTTCGCTACCCTGCACTTGTCATCGCTTCACTCTAGTGCATTCTCGCCGAGATGATCGTAACAGGAAATATAATTGAAGTGATCGACATCCACTACAATAAACTCACTTGATAAGGACATCGTTACGCGCTATAGCTTTTAATGAAATCATTAGGTTTAAACCAATTAAGTGTCGTACCATGCTGATTATATTCTGAAAGCTTTTGGTTTGTTATGGTAATCATATAAGAAAGTATTTAGTGCATGAAGTTTGCCTACTGATAAACGATATTTATACCCGTACTATAAATGCTAATTATTTTATGTTGTAGACCCTTTCATATTCTAATTATTTTAGATAGATTTAATTAAACATAACATTAAAATTCATATCACTATTATTCCACAGGTACAATAAATTTTAATGAATTCATTGACGACTTTCATTAATGCTTACCAAATGTTACAACTTCTTAAATAACAATACGGAAAAAGAAAATCGTGTAAAGTTGTTAATTCATCATAATTAGTTCGGCATAATTATCTGGAAAGCATTTCGTGACTTACAAACATATAATTTTTTTTTGTGTTCACATGATATAATATATAGATTTGAATATAAGTTCAAGTTATAAAACATCATACCTGTTGTATGCAAGTCAGGTATATTTTATTTTATTTCCGCTTTACTAGCTACATGCCACAGCAAATAAAAGTATTTTTCTTGAATAAACAGATTTCAAAAGTCAAGGAAAATTTAGATTACATTCCAGTATTTCCAGAATACGTTTTAAGTCATCAATCAGTCATTGTGTACGAACATTTATAATTTATTTACAGCTTTTTATAAATTTTAATACAAGATTTTACTAATAAATATTAGGTCTACCTTTATTTATTTTTATTTTAAAATATGTGGGCTGGCGGATGATGAAATAATTATAATTTTTTGCTTACTTGCATATTTAATTTACCTGTATATTATAGTACAATTTCTGTTTGCTTAAAAAAACGAAGTAATTAAAAAATGCAAGGAAAAAATATCAAAAACTTTCTGAAATACTCAACCCGTTATTTTTCAATTTCAAATGAATGCCGTAGAAAACATTTTTTTATCCTTTAGATGTTTTGCCGTCAAAGGATAAATTTCAAAAAACCTAGCTTTAAAATCGCTTGAGAAAAAACTTAGCGGCTACGAATGGTAGATTTACTTGACTGAAGATATTGTATAACTAGACAAAATGAGTAGCGTGAAAACTTCGCAGAAAATTTTGTATTTTTTCAATACAATTTTATTTTATTTTTTAATAAATCGTTTCCGTAAGAATAATTTCAAAGAAGATTTATTAAAACATTGTTTTTGTTTCTTATTCAAATAATGCTCAGCATATTATTTGCTAACTTTAAATTAAAAAACACTAAAGTTTTACGATTTATGATAAACTTAAAAGCTTATTTAGTTTTCTATAGAAATTTTTGATAAATCAAATAAAAAAACATTTTCATTTATGTTTACTTGCTTACCTTCCTTTCTCGTACATTAAAGTCAACACAGACGTGAACCCAAAAACATTTGTGCAATTTTCAATCTAATTATAAATTTATGTTCATATTTACACTTAGATACATATTATGGGAATTCAATTAAAAAAAAATTGTGATTAAGACACAATATACTTGCATAAAAATTACTTTTAACATTATTTATCCGAAAGAAAAAAATTAGAAAGGCTTACATATAATACAGGTACTTAAAATGATTTGAGTGAAAGCGATGTATAGCATTATCTTTTTTGTAAAATAAAATAAATACTTCGACTCATTCAATATCATTGACTATCTTTAGGAATATATTTGTATCGATATAGCAATCATCTGTCAAAACGATATCATTAAGTGGATAAATATGAAATATAAATACAAGTGTTGCGATGGTTTATCAGTGAAAATGGAAAACGTTTTCATTTATATATTGTATTGCATAGAAGACAAGAGTAACCAAATTATTTCGGTTCTTTCAATTCAACTTACAGCTTAAATTACATTCAACTAAGCCGTGTTTATGTTTTATGTATTTCATATGATTATCGAAATTTTATTTTTAGTATTGATCAATGTGAAATAAATTATAAAAACTGTGAACATTATAAATTGCCGATTAGATCAACCGAGTGAATTCCGAGAAAATCCACTTTTATGCAGCTCAAACATTCCAAGTGAAATTTATCATCATCAATAGCAATATTTTTGAACATTGTTAAGGTTATTCTAAGTGCCTTTTATTGGCAAAATGGTTCTAAGCAAACAATTATTGACGTATGAGACCTCTCAAAGATTAATCTGAAATATCAAATTTAACATTCTCAAGAATAGTATCTCAATTTGACGTCAAATAAGCATGTGAAAAATATGTAATCACATGTTTCTTTTCTTCGGCTACTCACTTGAGTTACTTAATTTGATTACTTAATTTAAATTGAGCACAGATTAAATAAAATATGTTGGATAACATTATGGCTAGTATCCATCTATTCTCAACTAGAAAAGTTTGAAATAGTTGAACTATATCTTTTTGAGGCCTATACAATTGACCCACTCTTAACTCTGCTTTAAACTTAACCTTCTCGCTACCGAGTTAAATAATGGATATTCCAACACCAAATATTTAATAAATTATTTCAGCAGCATTTTTGTTAGTAAAAACTTTTTTGATTGCATAAACAAACCACCCCATATTTGAACACAAAAGTTAGTGTGCCACGATAGTTTCTACACTGATTGAGAAACACACTTGAATGGTAACAACATCTTAGTTGATAATCATTTAATGATATTCCTTCATCGTAAGGCATGATATTTTAAATAATTTAAAAAAGTTCTATTTCCACTATATATTTTATGATCAGGACCGGCTTTACTTATCGCATACATTATCACCTGATCATCAGTTGATTATGTTTTTTTTCAAAAAATTTCATATCGTTATTTGATTGGAAAAGTCGTTGAAAATCTTACAACGATCATACAGTTTAACTTTCACTAAATCGTTATAGAATAGTAGAATAAATTTCATTAGTTTAAAAATATAACAGTAAAAAAGCTATCGTGTTGTTTATTTTCGTGGTATAGCATTAGCGAGATTAAGTTGAAAATCAATATAACTCGACCTTCATTATGACGCCTTAGAAATGCTCCCAGAGATTAATACATTTTTTTAAAGACAACTGTGTTGCGAAGGCTTTAAATTCTTCAGAATATTTTGCTTATGTTTACAATCTTCACATACAGCTAACTCCCGATTATCAATATTAGGTTCGCAAATTATGTGTGAGTTTAATATTTTATTAAAAATATACGTAGATTACTTGAAAATTGATTGTTTAATCATATCGAGTAATACTTCAATAGAAGATTATCAAAATAAGAACTTGTTACATAAAATTTATATTCAGCTCAAGTTTTCTGTTTTTCAGACCAAAACTAGTTTTAATATGTAATTCCTGTAATAAATATTGTGAATACTTTCGAAAACATAATCGATTTCATAAATAATAGCAAATTAACTAACAACTTCAGTTTCAAAAACTTTTTGATTAATCTGTACTTTTTTCTAAGCAAACCGCTTAGCTGTATATTCACAAATTTTAATTTCAAATTGGCATGATATTGAATAAAATATATTAAATTGTTTTAATTTGAGCTCTTGAAATAAAATAGCAACCGTGGCTTTCTTAGCTTTCAATCTCATGGATTGTGAAAAGTATTTAAATTCCCAACCAAAATAATAAACAAATCAGTGCTCGTTTTAAGATTTCTCTGCCTTATTTTTAAATATTCCCATTATAAAACAATCTCTCAACAATTAAAGCCTTAAGTTCAAAGCAAACACTTTTAACAGAATAACGCAAACTTTTCAATCGGTTAAATGCATAATCGAATCAGTAAGTGATTTGTGTAGAATTAATTTAAAAATTTTATCTTAACAGTCATGGTTTCAACAAAAAAACTATTTTAACAAGTTATTATAAGCTTAAATATCACTTAACTGTTTTTGTTCTTGCTTACTGACAGTTATTTTGAAATTGATAATATCGACTGAAGGTGCTTGATGGTATTTCAATGTGAAATTTGAATTGTTGAAACTTTGTTCGATTCCACATGCTTTGTCACTAACGACTCGGGTTTCGTCTTCTGGCATCCTAATGCATTCTATCAATTTTGCTCCCGTTTGATAGAATACCTGAAAATGCCGAAAGGCGAAACCCGTAAAATATAATCACCGTACATAAAGCCTTTTTTGATAAACTTCTATTGAAATATTACATTCGTAAAAAAATAAAAGTAGTGGAATATTGAGGCTGTCAATGTTTTTGTTTTTATCATTAATAAATCTTAATACAAAAATGTCTTCAAGATAGGTACTAAAGAAACCAAATGGAAAAATAATATTGTAGTTAAGCGTTCATTATCATATTGATTGAATTGGCATTAACTTGGTAGAACTCCATTATAACACGGTGAAAAAATAGCAATGTATTTTAGTTCTACAGAATTATTTTTACAATATAGTTGATAGCTATTTCGGCTCACGCCGTCGTCAGAACTATGCTCAAACTAACATTCGCTTATCTATATATAGCTGTGCAGAAAAGGCACACAACACATCCTCTCTCCTGTTCCAACGGCCTAGCTTGTTACTTTAACACAATGACACTAAATTTTCAAAATTCTAAATGAAACAATAGGTGTCTATGACAATAAGATTATATGTGGGACGGAAGTGGTCCTTCTGGAAGCAAATCAGACCACCCCTTTGTACAACGGCTGGACAAGTGGCGATCCTATTATGTTAGTTTGTTCGTTAAGAATCCTTTGTGATAATTGGTGTCTATTGATTTCCAGCTGTTCCAAAGCCGTCATTCTCCGACCCTTACTACAAAGATGCAAACATTTTGGGGCTGAGTTTGAATTTATATTATGTGATTCATTAATAACGTGATTAGCGAATTGTGAATCTGTTTTTTTATACTGTTGAATGATCTTACATGTTCCTTAGCTCGAGTAGATATACTTCTACCTGTCTGTCCGATATAAACGGATAAACATGAGCCACAGGACATTTTATAAATACCGCTTCTGTCCAGTTTATTGATTTTATCTTTACTATTTTATCTTTACTATTTTTAAGATGTCTGCCTAAGTTATTGTTGAGTAAGGAGAGAGGATGTGTTGTGTGCCTTTTCTGCACAGCTATATATAGATAAGCGAATGTTAGTTTAAGCATAGTTCTGACGATGGCATGAGCCGAAATATCTATCAACTATATTTGTAAAAATAGTTCTGTAGAACTAAAATACATTGCTATTTTTTCACCGTGTTCATTATCATTTTTGAGATTCAGTATAGCATCATAACAAATTGTCCGCTTCTATAAGGGAACAGAATCTTACATATGTCAACAATATGTCAGGTAATACTTGACGATTCTGAATTATTTAAATCGACAAATGAATTCTTGTTTAATTATTTTCATACAAATATTTCTCTCTCGTATGAGAAAAATTTGTTCATACAATATATCGACGATAGCTTTCGTTTGTTTTTTATAGAATCGCTTACCAACAAACATGATTGCATTATTGTCCGTACACAGATGGACCGGATTGTTCTCCATTAATCTTGATTTTGACTACACAAACTTATACACATGAACGATCAACTGTAGCTTTGTGTCATTTCGAAAACATATTATACGGAAAGTTATCGTAAAATCAAAAAAAGTTAATTTCGATATTGTCAAAGTTTCATGTTAAATGTGTTGCATATTTTTTGAAAATCCGTTGAGTATTACAAAACAAATACATAGACCTTAAAAAAGACGCACATTTAAGCTGAACCTGAAAGAAGAATCTTCAAAATTTACAAACGAGTCTTAATTTTCAATTCAGCCCTGATTTTCTTAATTTCCCTTGATAAATAAGCAATTCCCAACTAAGATCTCCATTATTTTGCCGTCTCACTGTTTTCGTCGGTGCATGAAATTATTTTTTTTCTTGTTTGTTGTTTTTGGATAGACTCCTTTATAATTAATTTTCGGATTATGAATACGTCATTTATTAAGCGTAAATATTAAACATCCATTTTTTTTAAATATAACTCACAGAAAGCAAAAGTGAATAATGTAAGTTTTTATTTGATTTTAAGTTGTTTTAACATATATTTATTTCAATTTGCGTAACAAACTTTCAATGAAATCAACAATACGGAAAAATGGTTCCACAAATAATATTATATAAGCAACACAAATCCATATTAACCCAAATTCATATGATATTATAAAGGTTCATGCCAAAAAGTATCGAAGAATAATTATGTCTTCACATTTTTTCAATAACCCATACATAAAATATAAAAATATTTCAAATTTAATAACAGTTATTCTTAATTACTCCCAGTTAATTTTCTATACAATTTTTCGCACACCATTTCAAGAATCGATTATATGTTTTTAATACCTGATTTTATTTTCACTTTTATTGCATATAATCCGTCGTCAAATATATATTGCCTTTTTTGTAAGGGATTTCAAGCTACAAAAAGTATGAAAGACTTTAAAACGAGATGTAAAGGAAGTACTAGAATATACTTGCAGTTAAAAATTAAATATTTTTTTCTTCCTTGAAATTAATACATATCAATAAATATTATATTTTTATTTAATGTTTTATTATAAAACTGAGTTTAACAAAAATACGTCACAATTCATTAACGTCTTCATTGGCCTGTGTATGATATGTGGCCGAAGTGTACAAGAATCACAATTAAATAAAAGACTGAGTAGCGGAATAAACATGAAAAAGTTCACCTTACAGCAATTATTGACATACAATCAATAGCACTAAATGAAAAGGACTTTTTAACTGCAGCCTTGCAACGAACTATTTCCTATTGCATAGCCAAAGTAAAACTTCATGTTGACCAAAAGACGCCATTAAATAAAGACCATTTATTTGTTTTTCATTTCTCAATTAAATTGTTTCGTTCAATTATTTTTTTTTAACTAAAATCTTAGCAGGGTTTTTAATCATATTTTCCACCATAAAATACTTAATAAGTAAACAAAGCCGCATATTTTTATCAATGTTCATCATCGAGAGAAAATAATAATTTGGTTTATATGGGTAAATTGAAAATTGTATTTATTATTATTTCAATCGGCTTAAAGTTTGTTAAAAATTTTATAATTTGTTTCGCACAGATTTAAAATTAAAATAACTTTGAAAGACACGAATAAAGCAATATTATAACATATTGGATAAATTTAAATGTGTACAGACAAATAGTACATACCCTTCAAAATGGTAAAAGTTTATTTAATGTTTAACGATTGTCAATATTTAAGCCCAAAGGTAGGTTAGTATTGGGCTCTCGAACCCTCTCTTTTCGAATGCAATAACCCGTTAGGTAGATTCTGCCTTGTTAACATTATTGTTTACTACCGTTTGGCTGATTTTCTTATTGAATAAAAATATGGAAAGGACTAATGGAAAAATAAATTAGCAGACAGGCAAACTGAAAAAAATAATTCAAATTGGAATTGTTGAAGAACTGTCAGCTCTGTTGGATCCGTGTGATAAAATGCCTGAAGATGCCGAATAGCGAAACCCGGATTCTTATGACAAAACATGTGGAATTGTACAAAGTTTTAAAAAGCACCTTCCGTCGATTAACGTCACTGGTACGATATATATACAATATATTCACAATTTTCTACATTTCTAAAACTCTAGTTTTTCCATTGTATGAGTTATTTAAAAAAGAAACGACTTATAAAAAGTGTCGCTGTTATGAAAACTGAAGCTTTTTCTAAGTTTTTAAGTCCTTTACAATTTTGACAACGATTACTGGTGTATTTTTGACTACAATTAACCATTTCGATGCCATTCATTCAATTAACTTTAATGCATAGAAAGAAAAGCAATTATTAATGAGTATATTATGAAGTTTTACTATTGCATATTTATTCGAGTGTATAACACGCCTTCATTTGAAAAATGCTTATTTAAAAATATTTAACATAATTTCTAACCCTTAAGTTGTAAAAAAGTTAATCAACAGCTTTGGGGACAATTTATACCACTATCCATTTACCTACACCCGGTATAAAAATGAAAAATTAAATGAAAAAAAGCTACAACTTATGGCTGCGACTAAAACCACAATAATGTAATCACATTGCAAGAGAACGATAAATGAAACTATTATAAAAACTTTACAGTCACAGTGAAGTGTACGTTTGTGCTTAATGGCTGCGCTGTCGACACGAGTCGCTTTATCTTGGATTTTCCTTGTGTGATAACTAGGTTATTCCTTTCAGGACCTAAAACGTAATGTGAATTGTATATTATGATAATAACCACTCACCGGTACTTACATTAGAGCTTTACCATACATATATATAATGTCCTTTACAACAGTGTAACACATTTAACACGAAAGCGCTTAAAAATCCCTTTTAAATTATTTGTTCTATTTGAAGAGATGAGCATTGCTTAAGCTTATATGGCATGGACGATTATAAATGTGAGAAATAAATAATAAAAAAAACTTATATAGGGTCCGACATCTAAAGTTTTTTTTTCAACTAGTGCTTATTTCGTGAATGGTAACACTTAGCTCATGTCTGATTTGACAGATAATTAGTTTTATCCTTCCGCTAAACGAATATGGTTGTGTATACGCTTGAACAACGCTGGAAAATATTGCGACATTACTTTGAAAATCATGGTAATGTTGCTGAATGTGTGCGAAAATTGCGTATGGATTTTGGAAGAAGAGAAGCACCGTCAGCTCCGTATGTTCGTTATCTTGTGAAAAAAGTGAAAGAAACTGGCATCCTCATCGATAAACCAAAGCGTGAAAAGCCAAAAACAGTGCGTACACCCGAGAATATTGATGCTGTGGCAGAAAGTGTGCGTGAAGCGCCATCAACATCAATTCACCGTCGTTCTCAACAATTGAACATTTCGGAGACATCATTGAGACGAATTTTGCATAAAGACCTTGGTATGACGCCATACAAAGTCCAATTGGTTCAGGAGTTGAAGCCAACTGACCATCCAATGCGTTTTCGCTTCGCTGAGTGGGCCTGCGATCGACTTACAGAAGATGCCGATTTTGCCAAAAAAATCATCTTTTCGGATGAAGCTCATTTTGATCTTGGCGGGTATGTAAACAAGCAAAATTGTCGCATTTGGGGCACAGAAAACTCGCACGCATATATTGAAAAGCCGGTACACCCAAAACGAGTCACTGTTTGGTGCGGGTTTTGGTCCAGAGGCATAATTGGGCCATTTTTCTTCGAAAATGAGCAAGGAGTGGCCGTTACAGTCAATGGCGATCGTTATCGGACCATGCTGAACGAATTTTTGTTCACAAAAATTGAAGAGGAGGATATTGGCAACATTTGGTTTCAACAGGACGGCGCTACGTGCCACACAGCCGAAGCTACACTCGATGTTTTGCAAAACGATTTTCAAAAAAAAAAGTTATTTGGCGGACCTTATACAAACAGTTCATATAACTCTTTTTTGAGTATTTTTACTTAAATTCACAATTGATAAAAACTTTTTGAATTATACGATACCTCAAATCATCAAGACTCTAGTTGACCAACCGATTCAAAATTTGGTCGATCTCGAAACTCATCAAGAATTATTTTTAGGTTTTAAGTAGTCTTAAAACCTAATAATAAAAATTCACCTTGACATCTAACTACATGTCGCCTTTATAGTGTAAAATACACTTTGAAGAATGGTATAAATTACCAATTAAATTGTCCATAAGAATCTTATAAAAAATTGATCTAAAGCAAATTTTGAATAGAAAAGTTGGTCGCAGTGATCAAAGTGTTGAACACCCTTGCACTAACGTATTATTTCAGGGATAATTTATAAAAGTATTTTGTATATCAATAAATAACAATAAAAAGTGTTATTAAGTGAAAAAATAATGTATAATAATTGAGTTATAATGACATTCAATTGAAATCATAAAAATGCAGCGGAGATCCAACACAACTGATGTTCAATAAACAGTTTATATGATGCAACTACTATGTTATACAACGAGAGTGTATAACATAATAGTGTTTAATTATAATCTGCCATACAGAGAGTAAGTCGTATTATACACTAAATATTGATAACAATACAAAATTGTTTGCAAAACAACCAAGTTATATAGCTCGCGTAACACTACTGGTAATAATTTGAAGGCGTTTATCGCTGCGATGTGACGAGATACGCTCGATGTAACATAATGCAAATCCGCGGCATGTGTTGACAGCTACCATATTGCATACCTTGTAAAGATAAAGATTTGATAACTCCGCGCTTATTAAAAAAAACACTTTTAATAACGCCCTGAAAGCATCATGGATAATTATTTTTTCAATATCTCATTTATCCGTATCCCGGATGCAGAAACGCATCCATCAAGTGTATTAAAAAATAACATAATATCTGTATCAAATAGAAGATGTGAAACTTTTTTCATAGAAACTAGGCCAAATTGTCTATGACAGAAATATGGCGAATCTATGACGCGCGTTCCACTTGTGCAAAGTTTTATTAATAAGAGAAAAAAATAATTATAGAGTAATAATAATAGAGTCATTTTTCCAACCTGAAAAAATAGCAATGGGAATTTTATGATTTCTTTCATCGATTTATTCCTATGAATCACTATTTGATGTAATGAACTTTGTCAAATCAGACATTAATATTCGACTTACAGACGAAAGTATTACATCTTGTATTCTATTAAAAGCTACCAAATATGAACCCGAAATAAAACATTTATTATCTAGCATCTAGCAACAAAAATCTCACTGATAATGAATTTTAATAAAAAAAAAAATAATTTGGTCTCTTTGCTATTTTTTTTCTTTTATTTTGCCAATAATAAGCACTTAATTAAAATTTTCGCTGTATTTCGCTTCGATTACATTAAAAATTTGAAGTTAAACAAACATTTGATGTATTTTTTTATTTCTACAGCATGTGGCACGCGACATATTATTTAAACATGTGGAATCGTACAAAGTTGTAACAATTAAAATTTGATATTTAAATTCCATCAAGCACTTTCAGTCGATATCATAAATTACAATGAAAAATATTATTGTATTTAATAATAATATTTTTGGCACTCAGGCTCAAAAAGGTTCGCCACCTATGTTTTATGACAAAGCTTTACCAGAATCCATTCACGATATATTGCACAGATAATGCTTTTATATGGTATTTTGGGATTATTATAAAGATTTTACAAATCTGTCTACTGGATGTGAATTTATAAATTAAAACGTTATAACATGGATGAAGATAATCATACCTAAATCATTTTGTGTCAACATTTTTTCAAAAAATAAAAATAAAAAAGGAGTTTAAATTTAAGTTTACCCCAAAATTTGACTCATCAAAAAATGTGAAATCGAAATCGATTTCACTTATCAATCACGTTGTTTTATCTGTAGTTTCCAAATTTTCTTTGTTATTTTAAGAAAAGTTTTTCCAGTTTAATTTCACGTAAAATGTTTTGAAAGCTTTTATAAAATATAATGCTTTGAATACAGCTCTTATTCCAACCACGAAAGATAAATGCTTAATTACAAGATATGAAAAAGTACAGAATGGAGCCTTTTTATTCTTAATTATCACTTTGAAATCTTTCAAATTGCTTAGTTTATCTTTTTATTGTCAGCGAATAAAATTTTAATAAATTATAAAAAACAACGTGCTACTGTCACATAGCATACACAACATAATACATTTAAAATCAACATTAGAACCTCTATTATTAAATTAAAACAAAGAGGAAAATAGTTTAAGGAAAGTTTATATTTTTAATTGATTGAGTCAACATTCACTATGGAATATTTAATTTTTATTTTGTGCGAAACAGAATAGCAAGACTTGTCGATAGTATTCTTTTTATAGAATAGTTTAATATAATTTCCAATGTAAAATAAGCGAGATGCAGAGTTATGAAAGTCATCTATATTTTGAGATAATATTTGATACTAAATATTTTTAAAATAGACATTTTTCTATACAATGTTTCTTGTTAGAATTTTTTAACTACCAGTACTTTCTGTGTACTATATATATACATTCAAAAGATAATAAAACAATCGTAATATGTTGCAATATTTGATAAAGCAGCAACATTGTAAAGCAATAAGTTTCCTTATCCAAATGGGCAATGAAGTTTCACAAAGCAAGGCGCATTGAAAATTTTATAGCTCAGACTGGGAGAATGATTTTGGTTGACTTTTATTGCCGCAAAATCGTTTTTCTTAGATGTTTTAATCTGTATATATTTCAGAAGAATAATTGGCTGTTACTTATGCAATTTGCTACATGTTTAAAATCTTAACTGTCTTTATTTTAATTATTCTCCATTCCTATATTTGGAAAGAATTGAAAGAAATAACATAATATACGTACAACGTCGATTTATGCCAATAGAACAGAGATCTTCAGAGGTAGATCATATGAGCATATGTGACGCAAGGTTCTCAGTAACAACTTTTTTTAAATTTTCTGGTTTTCTACAGTCAATATTATAGCTATCAAGGTAGGTTTCTCTCTGACTGACTTCTTTTTGAGTCTGAAAGAAGCATTTCAATTACTAAATAACAGTAAACATACAAAAGAAAGCATTTAAAAAATATTTGCAAGAAAGTTTGTCGGCATCTACATTATGGAAAATAAATTAACAAATAAAGCCGCAATTAAAATCTGCTTGCAGTTAAATTGCAGACCTTTGTTTTCACGCTAATTTATTTTCGTGTCAAACAGTGTGTTTTAATATAAATAATAAATGGTTACATCCTGAATATTTGATTTTTAATTTTAATGAAACATTGCGGGTATAAAATTAACCTTCTCACGACATTGCTTTTTTGACAATGCAAGAAAAATCGTAATAAAAAAAAATCTTTAGTACACAATAGGTCTTTTTGCAAACGATTTTTGGGGGCGTTTTTATAGCACATAGATAAACTGTTTTACTATGTGCTATAAATAGCATTTATTGTACTATTATGGGGAATGTATGAACGGGTCAGTTAATTGACTTATACTATTTAGTTAATAGATTTATCGTCAGTCGTCTAACATCATCTGAAAAAGGTAGAATAAATTATCTAATACAAAAATTATAAAATATACTGCTGGGTAGTTGAAATATTCAAGATCAATTCAAAACCATGGATTCAAACTTAGCCATATATTCTAAGGTCAGGGTAAGGAACCTTTTCATTTTTGAAAACCACATTTATTTATCAAATATTAACATAAGGTCGCAGTAAAGAAAACGTTCACCCCCTCAACTCTATTAAATATTTTTTTTTATTTCATAATGTGAAAAAGTCAAGACGCAATTCAAAAAAATCTTATTTTTAAAAATTTCAATTGACACCAATTGCAAGAGCAATTAAAAGGCCGCAGGTTCCCACAACAAATTTAGATGGTGGTATACGGCCAAACGAATTGACGATGATGATATCTGTACTTGCCGTAATTAAACGAAAATTTATATCCCTTTGAAGATTTTACAGACAAAGGATATTTTAGCGCTGGGTTTTAAATTTCTAACAAACACTTTTGAGTGCCTGTTCAAAATTTTAAAGGATAAGAAAGAAACAGGTGAGTTACTCCTTGTGGATGTTTTTCTTTCACGAGCCAAGATAAATTATTTGTCGTAATCCAGATGGAGAAGTATCGCCCCTAGTTTGTCGACGCACCAACTTTTTAAAGGCGTTAAGGTGTTATCTAATCTTTATCAAACGGTTTTATCCCTATCGCTATTTTCCAGGGGCGATCAATTCCAAATGGCGATGGAACGACATTTAATTTGTTCCCAGAGAGTGATAAAACAGATTCTTTTACGTGTGTGTATAAAATGTTTAGCAGGGGCGTAGAGACAACATAGACAATTCATATTTTAGTCACGCATACTTTTATGTTAATTAAACGTTATCAACCAGCATGTTATTGCTATAGGTCAACAAAAATAACCACGATGGTAGTATAGTAATATGTATCTGCTACAAGATTTGAATATTTTGCAGAATTATTTTTAATTTAGTTAGGATTCATTTTTAATATCATAAGCAAATTACGATTCGAAATATAAAACATCCACTAACAAAATCATTCTCAATACCCTTTCAGATACTTTATTATACAAAGAACCACATTACTTCATGAAAAAAAAGAAATCGTAGACAATACATTGTATATTTTCCGATAGCGCGTAAAATAAATTCGAGCTTCGTGAAAATACGTGCCTACACTGCTTGAAATGAACGTCTTGGCTTTGGTTTGCCCCAATCTTTTTTTACTCCGCAGACCTGCTGCGAAAATTGATGTATCGAATTGTTATCTGGCGTCTAGGGACACTAGCCTTCGCTTTATTCGAGACGTATTCTGCTTAACATTCAAGAAATTTGGTAATCGATAGACAAATTTGGATCAGATTATCTGTCTATGAGACAATGTTTCTAAGATTGCGAACGCCTGTCGTACAGTTATTATTTTATCTACAATAACTTTACCGTGCAGTTCAGTTATATAATAGATTGAATAATAAATATTTCTCCAACGATCTACAACGAACTCGTTCGGACAAACTACGTTGACCGACCTTATTCTATACACTCGTATCAATAGTTCATAGGTTAATCTACTAAAATAATTTACAAACCAAACAAAATAATAAATTGTTTTGTGTTTTTTTTAACGATATTATATAACTAAATCGATTATCACATATATTTTGAAAAACATTTGCTTGAATGATTCTGACGACACTCATAACAATCGTCACATTTCCAGCTCTAATTTACAATTTTTAAAACATCTGGCTCAATTTTTCCAAATACCTAATCCTATTGAAAGCTCATTATTATTTTAAGCTTGTAATTTTTAACAGCATAACTGTTGAGACGGATGATTTCAGTTAATTAACACAAAAATATAAGATTGTTAACAGTGTCAAAACTTTCGTGATAGGCTAATTTTGATACTAAAATATTAAAAGATTTGTTTTGAAAACTTTACAGCTCTGATGCAAACTTTTTTTACCTAAATTTTGATCGATTGTTTTTCAATAGACATCAATTTTCTAAGATAACTGGTGGAATGAAAAACACGTAGTTAACACAAACAATTGATTTTTTTTTTATCAAGACCTAAATTTTTAATCATATTCAAAAACACTGTCAAATAACTCCATAGTTTAAGAACATAGTGTTGAGATTTTATTTTTAAGTAAAAATTATTACGAACAGATGATTATGTCCGCACGTGCGAGGAATAGTCCCATTGCAATAATTCAAAAAAAAATGACATTTCTTAATTATTTCGACATTTATTTCCTTATCAATTAGCTATTATTTGTAACCGTCTAACTAATTGAATGGAAGTATTAAAAAATAAATACGAGTCTCAAAAGAACATATTTTTTACAATCGGTTAAGTATATTTATTGACGTTAAGAAACTGTAAAAAAATATTTCAAAGGTCTTGTAATATAATAAGTACGTGTTGATAATATAATATATATATTTTTATAAGAATTCCATTCTTTTTCGTCGATTTTATAAGTGGCAATTTACAACATACAATCTATACATACTTAAACTATTGAGGCATCAATGTGTACATGTCTAATTTTAATTTTTGATTCGTGTATTTGATCGATGATTAAAATAAATTCATGCTTTCAATATTGCTTGATTACAACCATGTTATATTGTCAGTGTGGATGTGCTATAATTTGTGAGCTTTGTTCTCCATTCGACGACAGCGCAACGAAATCAGCAACATCAATTATTCGCAAATCCAAATGGCTCTAATTTACATCCTGTCAATGAATGTCAAATTAACTACTTAATTAAAATTGTACTGTATCCATTTTCGATTGGAATAAGCATCAACAGTATTGAAAGCTCTGGATCAAACTGACATTCATTGATGCTTGCTAATTACATGTCTAAACTTAAATATTAGTTTTTAATTAATACACCATCAATATAAAATTTGAATTGGATTTCTATCAGTACAAAACATGTCAATTACTTTACAATCAAAAGCTTACTTCATTATTTTCAATTATATTGAGTGAGAGGAATATAATTGATGGATTTTTAAATGTGACATATTTTTGCTCGTCAACCTTTTTCCCTTAAAAAAGCGTACGGACAAAAGTGTTCTTTTCTTGAATTTTATTATTTTTATATGCAAAAGTTAAATCTATTAGAAAATTTGCTTTTCAGATCACTTTTTCTTTTTAAAGCACTCAAACCCTGCAAAATAAATTTATTACATTTGAATTTTTTTATATTTCAATATCTTTTCACACACATGACCAGCGTTTTACGTTTTGGTATATTCAGACAGTAATATATATCAATACAGTGACGCACTCGATCTCACAATCAGTAAAAAAATATAACATATATTATATGCATTAATAAAAAATTCTTATACTTAGTCTTTGAATAATATTTAAATAATGATTAATTATACTTACTAATTCACTATTTCGTTCGACAATAATCGTAAAAAAAAATATCTCGACAAAAATTATATGCTATATAACATTTCAACTAACAGTGGTCCTCAGAACTAATGGTAATTAAAATGTATGTATAAAAATGATTAAATCATTTAATTCTGTTATAATACGCATCCTGTTATTTCATCCCATAAAAACCAATCACTTTGAAATAAGTATATGAATAATATCTATTTTTCCACAATTAAAATTTTGTGATCATTGATTCGTCTGACCATTCTTAATAGAAAAAATATATTTTTTAAAACTTTTTATGTGCTAATGCTAATATTTGAAATAGCATAAAGTATCCAGACTCGATATTTAATTTTTTTAAATTATTTTCTTCAATAATTACTTTGCATTGTGTCCATTTTAATTTTCCTGATTAAATTTTCGATAAAGATTGTTCTTTTTTTTGAATCAATAGTTCGCATATGAAAGATTCTTCATAAATTGATTTGCTGTTTAATTTGAAGATAAATTCGCGCTTTTATAAGATAGTACTTAACATATTACAATTAAATAAATGGAATCATGTCATCACGAAATGTGTTTTATAACGCGGTTGTCACTCGTGCTATAGGAATCCGCCTAATAGGGAAAAGAACTTCATCAAGGAACAAAATATAATTTTCAAGCTTGATACATACGTTTGAAATTGTAAATTTTCTCATTAATTAAGGTTTATAAAAATAAATCACAATTTTGAAACATATCTTAAAATTCTTAAAATAATCAAGCCTAGTTTTGCTCAATAAATTATGTGTTAAAAAGCGAAGCACTTCCACATCATAAGAAAGCATTTTGGATACAGTACTAACAAATCGTACTTATTTTTATAAATATAGTTAATACAAAAACACTTTAGTTAACACTAAACACACAGTTAAATAAAAAAAATGGCTATTTAAAATACATAATTTGCTTAAGATTCATTTCACAAATAATAATATACTACCACAATTTACTTTAGTATAGTATACATATTTTTTTATATCGTATTATTTATATGTTGTTTTTCTAGCGCTGAAAAAATGAAAAAACATTTAATGCTGTCATTAAAATTTAAATAAACACAAAAAAGGTAGCTTGCAAAATTATATTTTAAGCGACACTGATAAGAACGCTTACGCGTATGTTTTACTCGCTAACCAAACACATTATAACTATGATTAATGCTTTAAAAATAAGAATTTATGAAATCTCACATCGCAATATGTTGAATAAATTATAACGAATCATTCGTTTTTTTCAATATATTAACTCATAATCTTAACACATTCCATACAATTTTATACAAAACACATACATATTATATAAAATATAAGGAAAATTAAAACTGAAATTTCGTTGTTGCGAGAAAATCTAATAATAAAAACAAATATTGAACGATATTTTTTAATAAATCATACGGTCCCCTATAAATTTTTTTTGACACTGTGATTCATTGACACATGCCCTATTCCATTAAATATATACATGCACTGTGTCATCAATAGTATCATGCTTAAAATATATGTTCTTTCATTTTCTGTCGACATTTACATGACAATGCAGTAAAAATGCTTCTTAGATTTTTTTTATTGTTTATGGTTTTTCGTGCATTTTAAGCGTTACGAAATAAGTAACTGCTCAACAAAGTTTTTTTTGTATTTTTCATTTTAATTTAAGTCTATGTTGTGTTACCTATTTCAGTGCATAGTATTTTTAAGAGGAATGGTTATTTTTAAATGCTTACCTTTAATTGCACTTTGCTGTAAAACTTCCACTTGAGCAACATAAGTACACAACATCGAACTACAAATTATGTAAACCTCAGCAGATTTCGAATACACAAACTTAAAATAATTTAGCGAAGCTTTTAATAATATCTATAAGGAAAATTAGTTAACATGAAACATCGACGATGACGAAATTCACCTGGTGATATTAAAAAAGTGTGTAATCTCGAAGTGTTCAAAATTTGAATGAGATATCTTTCCGATGCGAAAAACTGACGTCTGTCGACGGCGCCAGCCCGCGGTGGACTGAATAGAAGCGTCGCGACGTCGTTGCAGTGACGCTTCGCACCGCCAACTGTCACCGGCATATTTTTTCATTCTAAATCTAGATTACTGCGAGTGTAATTTATTGTTTATCACGAAAATAAAATCTCCATCTGATATATCTGGATGACGGTAGATGAGAGTAGCAAAAATCTTGCAAGGATCAGTATTTGCGAATGAATTTTAATATTAAAATTAAATTGCATTTGATGGACCATGTTGTACAATTTCTGTTTTTTGACGTAGAAATCAAAACATGACTTAATATATTTTTAAATCACATATATTAAAAACATATTACAAAGAAGTGATTTCATTACTTTAATTATATTCTTTTTGGAAATCCTTTCTTGTCAAAAAGTGCCTATTTTCTAAAATAATTTAACTATTTAATTTAAATATAATATAATATTTGATCGTGTCTCAGTATTGCCCGTAAAATCGAACTGTAGCCATATTAACTCGTAGAATTGTAGCAAATGCTTGTAAGAAACATGTTTATTATTGTATCGTTCTCAATTTTCGCAGGGCAATATAACATAATATAATCATAACAATCATCATCAGCCGGGGTCGAACCACCGCTGGATGAAGGCCTCCCCCCTGCTTCCTCCATTCTTCTCGGATTCATAACAATAATATATCATAGTTTAAATGTTTTAAAGCTTTTCACGAAAAATTCTTGCTGGGAAATGTCGTATTTAAAAATAAAAACACAATATAAATTATAAACTTTAGATAGTTATAAAGAAAATTAAAAGACATTTAATCAAATATAAATAAAACATCCTGTAAAGTTGTTGCTGTATTTAAAAATGGATTTTTTATAAATTTTATTGTTTGTGTGAAATAATAATTGATTGTTTACATTTTTTTATTTCTATTATGTTTCCTTGCAATCGTCTTACATGAAACAGCTCTGTTGACATCTCTTTATAATGTGAATATGTATTTATCCTAAACTATTTTTGTTTAATTCCGAAATCAAATGCAATGATAAAAAGATCTATTTTTTTCCTGCTAAAAGTATATGAAACCTCTTAAATGTGTTCAGCGCAGACTTAACCAATATATCGGTTTTTCACGGGTATCTCATTTTACTTTATTTAAAAAAAGCTTTTAGGTAACCCATACGCTTTTCGATATATTCCATTTAAATACAACTAAACCCGTAAATATATCCACTGATGATGCTTGAAGAAACAATTAAAACAATCAAAAACTAATTATCATTTTGTTGTCTGAAAATTTGGAACGTATTTTTTTCGATAGCTTTTGTTTAATTGTATTAGTATGAGCTTAATTTTTAACAATTTATTTATGTCTCAAATAAATGATGAAATTTCGTGCATATTTCCAAATATTGCAATTTTTGTTTTAGCGTTTTTAGTAGTAAAAAACTTCAAAAAATATATCCGTAATCCTTACGTACATTTACAAATATAAGAAGTATTTATCCAAATAAACATACGGAAATAAATATTACACCGCTTTGTTATGTGCCACGAATAGTAAACTCGGGTATAACTTATAATTCGTCAATATTATAAAACTTTGTATTATGTAATGCATGATTTCATCCGTTAATATAATTTTAAATGGGATAATCTTTTTTGTCTATATGTGATCGTTGTAACCACAAATTGGTAATAAATACAACCCTCGCATATTTATCGATTAAACGATAATCTTAACAATATTTTTTATCCTAAATACAATTGAATCATATTTTAAATAATAAAAACACATTTTTTTAGTACTTATTTCCACAATATATTTTTTGATCAGGACCGGTTTCGCTCATTGCGAGCATTATCAGCTGATAGAATACAATTTACAAACAAGTCTATTTATACATAACAAAAAAATAATTTGAGTTAAAGGTAGCAGGTGTACAAAACCATGGGTTCACGAAATAGGAAACAATTTACATAAAATCATACAATATTGATACAAATAAAGTAAATTAGTATAAAATTAAATGTTCACAATCACTTATTAAGAATTACAATTACAATTATGATAAATCAATAATCCATTAGGAGCTCTAAGCAATCAATAAGGAAGTAAGGAGTGGGAAATTTTTAATGACGAAAATAACCCACAATCACTACTTAATGGAACAAAATAAATTAATACATGAGAAGTCGGTTAAAGATAAATCGATGAGATGGGAAGATATGGTCAGTCAGGGGCGTTCCAATATTTTCTGTATAAAATTAAGTAAAAGGAGGCAATATCATTTTTCAAAAAAAAAAAAAAAATATTTGAAATATATATTTATTAATCTAATTTAATGAGTATAACAATGGTGACGACGCAAAAGTAGTTTGTTCATTTATAAGGTTAGAATTAGGCAAGAATTTATATCGATTAATTTCAAGGATTTCTTGTTTATCTAATTTATTTTTTTATCTAGTTTATTAAATTAGATAAACAAGAAATCCTTGAAATTAATCGATATAAATTTTTGCCTAATTCTAACCTTATAAATGAACAAACTACTTTTGCGTCGTCACCATTGTTATACTCATTAAATTAGATTAATAAATATATATTTCAAATATTTTTTTTTTTTTTTGAAAAATGATATTGCCTCCTTTTACTTAATTTTATACAGAAAATATTGGAACGCCCCTGACTGACCATATCTTCCCATCTCATCGATTTATCTTTAACCGACTTCTCATGTATTAATTTATTTTGTTCCATTAAGTAGTGATTGTGGGTTATTTTCGTCATTAAAAATTTCCCACTCCTTACTTCCTTATTGATTGTTTAGAACTCCTAATGGATTATTGATTTACCATAATTGTAATTTTAATTCTTAATAAGTGATTGTGAACATTTAATTTTTTATACTAATTTACTTTATTTGTATCAATATTGTATGATTTTATGTAAATCGTTTCCTAGTTCTTGTACCCATGGTTTTGTACACCTGCTACCATTAACTCAAATTAATTTTTTTGTTTTGTATAAATAGACTTGTTTGTAAATTGTATTCTATCAGTTGATAATGCTCGCGATGAGCGAAACCGGTCCTGATCAAAAAATATATTGTGGAAATAAGTACTAAAAAAATGTTTTTTTATTATTTAAAATATAATGCCTTTCCATCAAGAAGTGACAGTTAACACCTTAAAAGTGACAATTGAATCATTCAGTATTTTTAGGCATGCTAGCTTTTAATATCATAGCTTTATCGACGTATTTCTTTCAACTTGTACGAAGCCAAAATAAGAATTTTGCCATCGTTAATAATATGAAATTTTATGTTCCAGAATATTTTTTAATAATTCATGAATATGATTTATTTTAATTAAAACCAGCCTGCTTATGAGGATGCCAATGGTAAGAACATTAACAATGTTCAACAGTTTTGCATCTAATGTCGACATATTCCATCTTTAGTCAATGCTATAAAACGTTATATAAACTAACAAATAATTTCATTTGTAAATATAATTGCAAATGAGATGAGCTTTTCTATCTAAAGGTGATCGTCAAAACTACACGTTAGCAATATAAAACCCTCGCATATTTCCTTATGAAATGCCATTCGTCCTTCATTCCCAATAAATTAATAATTCAGTAAATAGATTCAATACCTAAAATATTTAAACGATACATCTAGACTGAAGATGTTTATCAATGTACCCATAAATATGCCTTACGTAAATAATATGAAATATAGATGTATTCTCTGGATTGAGCCTAAACCAGATCAATCAATAACATTCACCCTACAAGGTCCTGCACTTCCCTGTGCAAATTGGCTATTTTCAGAATTTGTAGGTTTTCTGACTAACAATCTATCTGACAAAGTTGCAGTCTTCCAATGCTCTCGAAATCAATTTTGTATTGTAAAAGAATTACCCGATTATCACGTAAATATGGGTTATTTTTTACAAAAGAATATAAATTCTAAGTAGCTTATAATAATCAAATATTTTAAAACTAAAAGATATATAATTAAGCACTTGTTTACAGTACAAAATTGTTCATTTTAATATCTCCGAGATATACGTCTACATGAAATGGGGGTAATGAAAATGGTCAGCTCGAAAAAGCTTATCACATTTACGCGCCAGACAAAGAGACACCTGTGCTTTTTTTAAAAGTTAAAAAAATGATAGTGTTCTAAAAAAGTCTTTAAAAGTTCATGGTTTAGAGACTCATTATGAAAAGTATAAGAAGATTACATATGAACCTCCCTAAGTGCATAAATAAAACTTGGCAGACTCAATAAAAATATTTTAAGTCAGATATGTGTGATCGCTATTTTTTCTTATCACCATTTATAATAATTATATCCAAATTTATAATTTATCAAAAAAATTAAGTGAGCGATTTGATCTTGGTTTTAAAATTTGTGTATTTGGGTTTTTTACGTCAATACATGAATATTTACACAGTTGACGAGATGGAATAAGTTCAAGTATTCAACAAAAGGTATTTATTATATTATGACATACGTCATCCGCTCGACCTCTCCTTGCTTTATATTCTAATAGCTTACGTCTCAACCCTTGAGACGGTTGGTTGAAGTGTTTTGATAGTTGACATTTCAATATATAAATACGGTTAAAAATGTTTAAAATTGTCAAACGAAGCTAATAATTTATACCCTGATTTTTTCCATTAATTTTCATCAATTGGATGGACACACAGACTACTAAATTAATTTGTGGAAAACTGTTTTGGTATTTTTTATTTGAATTAGTAAGTAAAGTGTCAATGAATTTAAGTTATTTGAAAATTTTAGAATTTTTCGTTCGACGAAATTGTTGAAACTTGATTACTCAGCAATTACGTTCAGAAAACACGTTAAAAATATCGAAGATAGAATTGCATCTAATCAAAGAAATACCCGCTTAGGTTATTTGACCTCAGACCGACATTTTAATAATGTTTTATCAGAGAATATTCATATCGTATGATATCTTACATGAAACATGAAGAAAGAAAAGAGAAACAAGAAGGGGTTCCGGACTGAATTATACTATAGTATTTTTATTATGTTCGTCATTATTCCTACTAACTGTCATAGGTCATTTTACTGAATGAATACAATTTATTGCAACACTCACAAGATGCATTGGAACAAAGCCAAATAGTGTATGCTAAAGATGTCCGATTCCCAAACCTAGGAAGAAATAATTTTATTCAAAATAAAGTACAGGAAGTCGCCACGTCATTCTCGGGAATGGGAACTCATTATGATTTAAAATTGCTGTTGTGATGTTGACATTGCACATGCAGTACTCTCGTCGTTTGTTTATTTGCTTGATTTAGTTTGAAGCGAAAATGAGAACTGTAGCTTTTTGTTTTGTGTACTATCAATTTTATTATTTGTGATCTAGAACGAGTTTTAATGGAATAAACCAGGTTTGTGAATTCGGTGTCGTGGAATGGCGGAATTTTGCCGGAATCGAAGTCGTAAAAAACGAGCGAATCTGACTACTTTTTTGATCAGACAATTTAAAAAAAACTGGCAATGAACAATTTTCCGAATTGGATGATCTTTAATTTGATGCACATAAATAGGAAAGGTATGAAAAAACTTGACAAAATTAAACATTTTTTATTCGAAGTTGGTGGTCAATGCCGGAATCGTGTTTTTTTTTGAACAACTTCACAGCCATGGAATAAATTTTTTATTTTGAACGAAACGAAAGGATTTTATCCTCTGCCTGCTAACGTCTCGACCGTTAAGATGGCAGATTCCGGTGCATTGATATTTTACCACAATTCCAAAACCAATCTGATATCTGTATGACTTCCTGTAAATTAACTCAGTTCATAAACGTTTAATCTTAGATACCTGTCAATTCTAATATCGAATTTTTGCTTAAATGGGCTTGTTTGTATGTTGTGTCCTATCTGTTGATTATGCTAACAATGAGCGAGATCGGTCTTGATAATAAAATACATTGTGGAAATATTACTTAAAACTGTATATTTTTTTAAAACGCCATGCCTTCCATCAAAAAGTGACAGTTAATACATTTCAAGTATAAATATAAAAAGGTACTTATTTTATTTTAGTTAAACTATTAATTAATGTAAATAACTTGATTTGAACGAATATCAGATATAAAACGAATTATATTTATTAATTGTTTAATTTTACAAAATATTTACTGCGTGTAGATAAGTTGTAAGCAACAATAATCCGCATATCAATCGGATCACAGATAAACCCAAAGGCCATTGGATTCAACTAATATCAACATGGAATGCTTGTTTGGGTCCATTTATGAGTCAATAGGGACCGTGAAAATCCTTTTGCACAGAGATCTTTGACTCAATTATTTCCAACCCTTTGAATCCAAGCTCAACGCAAATTAAACAGGTTTCTGATATCGTATCACTTGATATATTAAAACATTAATTTGAATTCGGATATGTTAAGTTATTATTTTAAGCCGTTTATTATTGTTTTAAATATTAATTTCGTAGTTAATTTTCGGTGTATTTCCAGTGTTATTATAACCTATATACGGTCAGTTATATTGATTTCATTAGTGACTAGATACTTAACTAAATAAAACCATGGTAATAAATGCTCAGTGGCTTTAGACTAAGCGGAAAGTTTTAATTCTAGTATTATTTTTTTATTTTAACTGAGAATTTATGTCAGGTATATTTATAGCCGTTAGGGGCTTTTATAAAATCAATATTCAACGGTGTGTAAGTAAGTAATTACAATGATCAAATGATTTTTCATTCAAAAAAAAATATGAGATAAATCCTGTTCATTCACTATAGAAAAAATACAAAAATAATACAGTTTACCTAAAGAAATCAAGTATTTACTGTCTGGGATTTTCTAGAGAAATTTCAACCTACCAATAATCATAGAAACATAACCGCCGATTAGTCTTATGGTATTAATTAATTTGTTGTATCAGAGCCATAAATAATTGATTAGTTCATATAAAAAAATACTCCCAAAATTCAACAATGATATGTTAAACTGCAATCATAAAACAAAAAACAGCTATTTGAGATGTATAATGAATTTCACTAATTTCTTGATAATGGGCTGATGTAAAACTTTGAAACTTATAAAATGACTTCTAGAACATTCTAAAATACATCTCTTTATAAAAAATGACAAATCGTTGATTTTTTATAAGAATACGATCGTAATTCCAAGCAATAAAACAGTATCCCGGTCATTCATTATAAATGATGAATCAAATGGCATAATGATTTGTAACTACACAAGTTTTCAGTTTAATCAATGACATACTGTTTTTTTATTATTATTTTAACATATGAATGTCAGATAGCCGTACTTATATTTGTGAAGGCAGTATTTCGTAACGGAATAAACCTCATAATAAACTTTAAAAAAATGAGTAAGGATTAGGGGCTTGTGGTTATTTTTTTTCTTGAGAAGAACATGAATAAACTTTTGAATAATAATCATATTTAATATAGATATATAGAATAACTAAATAATCATTTGAAAAAGGGAGAGTTATTCAAGGAACCTTGGAACATCTTTCCATTGAAATACTTGATTAGCATCCCCATTTCTAATGTAAAAACCGAGTTTAATTGACTTTAAATCTGTACAACGATTAACATTTCGGTGAAAATCAAGCCATCACGGTTTATATATTGTAATAACAATAATTAATTACCCATTGGAAAGCTCTATGTTTCGATTTGAAAGTCAACTTAAATCATTGAATGATGCTTTATTATATCATAGGCGATAGAATTCAATTATACTTTATTAAGCTTCTTACAACTTCCGGTAGCCTGTTTTAATTAATAAATTACTTTCCATTTTTTTATATGTTTGCCATATTCATTTTGAAGACATATTTTCTAAATATATAACACACATATTATACAAACTCAACAAATATATTAGGCTCGTGTAAAATATTAATATTTTGTACAAATACGTAGTTTCTATAATTTGTAATACATGCTTGCTTAAGTTCACGCAAATGTAAAGCATTTTTTATTTATTTCATTTACAATAAATGTTATTGATTGAATTGGCCTTTACTTGGTTGAACTTCATAATAACACTGGGAAATTTTAATGACGAAAATAACCCACACTCACAAAATAAATTAATACATGTGAATTTTAATGAAAGTCAATTAAAGATGAATTATTCATAGATATGAAAAATCTTAATCCCCGGTTGGCTACAGATGTAAAATCAATCATTAACTGTTGCATACCACTCCTTACTTCCTTATTGATTGTTTAGAGCTCCTAATGGATTATTGATTTAACATAATTGTAATTGTAATCATTATAAGTGATTGTGAACATTTAATTTTTATACTAATTTACTTTATTTGTATCAATATTGTATGATTTTATGTAAATTGTTTCCTAGTTCTTGATCCCATGGTTTCGTACACCTGCTACCTTTAACTCAAATTAATTTTTTGTTTTGTATAAATAGACTTGCTTGTAAATTGTATTATATCAGTTGATAATGCTCGCGATGAGCGAAACCGGTCCTGATCAAAAAATATATTGTGGAAATAAGTACTAAAAAATGTTTTTTTATTATGTAAAATATCATGCCTTTCCATCAAGAAGTGACAGTTCAGGAGTTCAGTAATTTCAGCATCGGGAAGTCAAGTCCGACTTCTGCTAATTTTACTACGAGTCCTTTCTTCCATACCTTATCGAAGGCCTTCTCGATGTCGAGGAACAGTCCCGACGCGAACTGTTTTATACAGAAACCGTCTTTCCGGAAATCAACTACTCGGAGTAGTTGATGGTTGGTGAAGTGACCTGCTCTGAAACCGTGTTGCTCATCCGGGATGAGTTTTTTCTTCAGAGCAGTCTCCTCGAGTCTCGATTTAATGACGCGTTCTAGCAGTTTGCCCATTGACGGGAGCAGACTGATCGGCCTGTAGCTATCGGGGAGTTCATGGTCCTTGCCCGGTTTGGACAGGAGTATGACGTTTGCGATTTTCCAGGACTTTGGAAAATATTGGGCCTCCAGACAGGCGTTGAAGATTGGGAGACTGAGCGTTTCGACCCCCTTCTCGGGAAGGTGTTTGAACGCTCTGGAATCGATATCGTCGATGTCGGAGGCTTTTTTGTTTTCAAGTCGTTTAATGCGACTCTCTATCTCTGCCGTTGTTGCGGGTTCGATAAGTGAGTTCTCTAGGGGGGAAGGAGGAGTGTCAGTCCAGTACTTGTCGTATTTCGACTCGACCTGTACCACGCGGTCTCTGAGCGCGTGGTCGGACGGGTCAATCGCGTGGGGGAGAGAACTGATTGACGAGGGAGTCTGCGAAGAGCTCCGCTCTGTCTTTCATCGTCTAAACGGGACCGTTGGGCCCGTGAAGCGGGCGCGCCGGATTGGGGTCACGTCTGAGCAGCTTGCTGAACAGCCAGTACGGTTGTTCCCCTTTCGCGGGATATTTGAGGTAGGCGTTAAAAGTTTCCTTCCGGTGTTCCTTCAGCGCCAATCTGACCTCGGCCGCGACTCGGTTTTAAAGTGTCCTCGCGACCGGGTTGGCGTGGTTTTGCCATTCCTTTCTGGCGCTGTTTTTGTCCCTTATCAGGTTCTTAATCCGATTGGGTAGGTCTGGTCCGTGTCCGTCCGCGGCGACGGGCGCGGATGCGGCCTCTTTCGCGGATTGTATTGTATCCGTGAAATAATCAATGGCTCTGTCGATGGAAGATGGGTCCGAAATGTTATCAGGGACTTGTATGTTTTCTTCGATGTGTGTCTCGAAGTCTTCCCATGACGTCCGGGTCCTGGTTTTTGTCGGTATGTTGGCCAGCGGATCAATTGGGTCCGCCATATACATGAGGACCAGCCTGTGATCTGAATTGATCTCTTGTACCACAGTGACGCGAGGTGTGTGATAGGACCCTTTCAAAATGGCAAAGTCTATGATATCCGCGGTTCCGGTGGCCGCGTGATAAATGGTGGGCTCGAAGGGAGCTGCTATGGTCGAGAATGTGTCTGTCGCGAATTTGTAAATTAGTTTACCTCGCGCGTTTGTCAGTCTGCTGTTCCAAGCAGAGCGTTAAAATCGCCCGCGAAAACGGTCGCGGTGATTGCGAGGTCTATCAGATTTGCCAGATCTGATTCCATCAGTTTGCGTTGGTGCGCGCAGTAGACGGAGATTGTTTTGATTTTACCCGAGTTTTTTGAATTTAGTACGATCGCGGTTGACTCTATTTGCGATAGAGATGTGCGTGCGGTCGCGGGATACGAACAGTGGTCGAGGTTTTTTTTTAACAAAAATGGTGGTGCCGCCGCCTTTGCCGTTTAACCTGTCATCGAGGTATGTCAGGTAGTTCGATATGCTAAAACGGTTCGCGGGTTTCAGGTTCGTTTCGCTGACAAGAAAAATGTCAACGTCGTGACTCGAAAGGAACTATACAATCTCTCGTTTATCAACAGTTAGCCTTAGGTTTGCGTTCCAAAAGGCTAACTGAAAGGAAGTGGGTTTTACCGGCTTAGACATTGTAGTTGAATGCGTTAGTCTGTAGTACCGCGGCGGTTTCGCGGAGGGCAGCTTGGCAATTGGCTAGGACGGATCTTACTCTGTCCAGTTCTGCCAGCATGGCGAGTAGGGGCTAGAGTGGGGATTGGCTAAGTGGTTGGGAGTCGGAGCGGGGTGGCTCACCTGTCTAGATTTCGCTTATTTGCTCCTGGGGCGTTTGGCGGCAACTTTGGCGTAGCTGTGTTGAGTCTGGTTTGACTGGTTTTGCGGCTTGTCGTTCGATTGTGTGTTGGTGGCGAGAGTTGTCGTATTAGTTGTCGTTTGACAGACGATGATTGGTCGGGGGGTCGGTTGCGGGGCTGTCGTGGCAGCCGAGGCTTCTACCACTTTCCAGGGTGGCAGGGGCCAGGCGCGGGCTTTGAAAGATGCCCTTTTGAAGGCCGGGTTTTTGGGGCATCCTTTGTAATTTGCCGGGTGCGGGCCGGCGCAGTTGGCGCAGGTCGCCGGACCGTCTTCTCTTTTGTGGGAGCAGTCTGTAGATGGATGGGATTTTCCGCTGCGAATGCACCTGGGGGGCGCGTGGCATCCGCGGTTGGCGTGCCCGAACTGCTGACAGTTGTGACACTGGCCGGCGGACGTCTTCCTCCTTAGCGTCTCCGCTGTGATCTTGAAGTAGAAGAGTGTGGTGATGTTGTATATTCTCAATAGAATACAATTTACAAACAAGTCTATTTATACAAAACAAAAAAAATAATTTGAGGTAAAGGTAGCAGGTGTACAAAACCATGGGTTCAAGAACTAGGAAACAATTTACATAAAATCATACAATATTGATACAAATAAAGTAAATTAGTATAAAAATTAAATGTTCACAATCACTTATTAAGAATTACAATTACAATTATGTTAAATCAATCAATAAGGAAGTAAGGAGTGGGAAATTTTAATGACGAAAATAACCCACACTTACTACTATATGGAACAAAATAAATTAATATATGAGAATTAAAGAAAATAAAAAAAAAGAATATATTATACATAAAAATGAGTGAGTTCGTGAGGTTTGATGTAAAAATCTAAAGTGATTCACTAGAATAGGGCCTAGAAAATTCAGTTATGCCTGTGGCAGTCTCTTTCGTATACTATACATGACTTTTTCTTGAAAAATATTACGAAAAATATTTTGTTACCGATTTGTAATGGTAGAATACAGCTCCATAACGAACAGGTTTTTGAGGAAGAACCTGCTTGTATACAGATATAAATACCTCAAAAATATTTGAAAATTACCAAATAAATCTAATAATAATATTTTATTAAAATAATAAGGATCAAAAATCATTGAACTATTAACAGATTTTCATGAAGCCGTTGGAAAGAACGCAGTTTTTAAAGCCTTGACTTATTATGGAAATCAGGACTATAGCGAAGCGCGTGGGTAGAATTGATATTAAAATATTAATCTCACTTTTTGCCGAATATCGCTTTGACTTGATCACGTCATCTGCCTTCAGAAATTCGATTCAGTTATACAAACTTTATATATTCCGCTTTTATGTTAATTCATCGTCGATATAACTAAATATCAGTAAAAATCGGCTCATTATAAAATCGTTTCACACCTTAGCATACAAATTCTTGAAATCTCAAATAATATAATATCGCATAAATTAATAATTTATTATAAATAAAAATATAATAGAATGCTACACTAACTACAAAAAGGAAACTTTACAACATACCTTTGAGTTTCATGTGTCAGTAATATTTTTGACGTCAAATTTGTAATACAGTATATTGACTATTCATTTCATTTGACGTCTAGAACCTTCTTGTAAATCTACATTTTATTCCAATCAAAAATAACACACGCGGCTATAAAATAATTGTATTTTCCTATAGAGAAAGGGTTAAATATATGAACCCCTGGGTATTATTTAAGCCAGACATAAAGTAACTTACATGAGAGAAAACAAACATTTTGTCTACCAACGATAATAATTGTATATCTTTTTAAGTTAAGATGGTGCAATGATCGCTTCTGTATATATTTATGTGTCTGGCCAATGAACAGAATTTGAAAAAAAATATTTACATTGTGGTTATCTGGTTATGAATTTATATGTCATGCACGTATATAATTCATATTATAAAAATCTCCAATCATCTATTTAAATACCATCATGTGGCTATTTTTAATAACTTTTCGCTTTCCAAATCATTTAAATGTAAAACAAAAAATAAAAAAAACATTAATAAATGATATAATGTAACTATTTTACATTTCTTTAAATTTCCAATTTTCCATAATGAATGTTTTATAACTATTAGAATCTTTGTATATTACATTTTCAAATTATTTCCAATCTTATTCTTTAATTGATTGAATTGACATTTACTTAGTAGAACTCCATTGTAACACGGTGAAAAAATAGCAATGTATTTTAGTTCTACAAAATTTATAAGATATATGGCGATAGCTATTTCGACTAACGCCTTCATCAGAACATCTTCTCTTCTGTTTCATGGATTTATCGTCCCCATATGTATATGCGAAAATTGATCCATCGGCGCCACAATTGCTTGAGCAATTTTATTATTATTGCATATTATTAAGCACATCATGAAGCTATCACCACAAAAACGAAGTATTTCATAAAATATATATGTACGTATATGCAATAACTATTAAGTAAAAATAAAAAAAATATAGCCAAGAAAAAAAGACGGGGGTTTTTCACATATATAATGCTTCAGCTTGATTTTGGACCCAAGTGACTGGTTTCAAGACTTCAGCTTTCACGAAAGTCTGGACTTTGTCTGAATAGAATCCGGTATACATACTTAGTTTGGGTATGCACCTATTGCGTTAATATGAGTTGAACCTTATTCGCGTTTTTAGTGTAGTGAATTTTAAGCTATACATCATAGTATGAAATAAAATACTCTGAATGCTATTGCGTTAATCAGACGTATCGTTTATATGTTTTTTTGGAAAATTCTAGCAATAATTAAGTAGAGCAAACGTTTATGTTCGAGGAACACGCTATTTCGATCGGCTTAAAATTTAATAGTCGATGTTACTATTTGTCATGCGTTTTTGAAAATTATTTTTGTCAATTATTATCACTTTCATTGATGGTTTCATTAAATATTTTTGTATCTTGAATGCGGACATATTCCTTATGGATAATAAATTTGCCTTTACATGAAAATTCCAAAAGGAAAGTCATAGACAAGGTAAGTAAATATCATTATTATATTGATAATAATTGTATTTGAAAATAAAAATTCTATTTTTAACGCTTTTCGCAAATACCTCTGTTATGACTATGTTTATTTATATATTACTTATTTATGAAAATAAAAGTTAATTTTAAAAAATATATAGTTCATTGAACACTTATGTAAATATCGTCAAATTTTGTAAAATGCATAATGTGTGCAACATATTTTAAGTACCTACGTTAAATATAAAGTGCGTTGAATTTACGAGGTTAACCTATCTCCCACTTGTATTATTAAATTTAGGGACAATCCTACTGTCTGAACTAATGTTCGTAGTTTACAACCTCACAGTGTTAATTAGTCTGTCTAGACAGCGAGCAAACGAAGCTTTTGTTTTAATAATTTCTAAATTCATATCATAAAACCATATTTTATTTTCATTGCATAAATGACGACCAATCCATTACCAAAACTTTTCCAAAAGCCAACCGTCATACTATCCATGTACACTTGTAAGTTTCAAGCGAATAAGCACACCAAAAATATTGATATTATTTTATGTAGAATTTTAGAAGAGTGCCTTGTTATTGGAAATATCACTAGTAAATAGCGCTTAAAACCTCATAGGATTTTTTTATAAGTCAGACTATTGTCTACAGTCAGTTATAATTGCAAATACTCTAATACAATATTCATCTCTCCCTATCTTTGTGACATGAATTGGTTAATATTTTTTAGCATCAGTGTATCCGAGGTATTCAGCATTGAAATCAGAATAGTATAAATAAATCCATTTTTGAAGAAATCCATTAAAAAAAAAATATTCACGTCTTACGTCATCTTATTAAACTGTTTCTAAAAGATCAAAATTGAAATTTTTCTTGAATATTTGAACTATTAATAAAGAGTAAACGAAATTATGGAAAAAATGTAAAATAAAAAATACGAAATGGCTTCATAAAAAAGAAATACTGAAATAATGTTCTCGCTTTAAGACTCTAATAACGGTTAATAAATATTTATGAACACACAAATAA
Source organism: Himalopsyche japonica (assembly GCA_028555115.1). NCBI lineage: Eukaryota > Metazoa > Arthropoda > Insecta > Trichoptera > Rhyacophilidae > Himalopsyche > Himalopsyche japonica. The sequence continues at coordinate 3,039,316 of JAHFWJ010000460.1, forward strand.
TTTCATTGTTTCTCGATAAAGCAGCCCGAAAATCAGTACAGTGTATAATGAAAAAAAATAGTGTCAAACATAAATTAGTATGGGTACTTTATTATCCGGTGTCAAACTTATATCACACAACGTGCATTTACAGTCAATCAATTTATAAGTGTAATTTAGTCTAGTATATTTTTAAGCGTGCCGCTATTTATTATTTTAAAGACACAAGTTTATTGAATAATAATTTTATAAAATAATAAGAGATCCCGCTAGCATCGCTTCCGTTATCGCACTGCGGCAACGCGCGGACGCGACGAACGTCATGTAACAAAATGGCGATGAAATTCAGACAGCTTGTTTATGTTGTGTATCTTGCGTGTGCATAAACACTGATCAAATCGATGTCGGCCCTCTATAAAACATGAGTTAGTATAGATATCTTCTCAATCCATTATAGTTACTGTCTCTTATAGATTAATTATAGTAATTTCACACAAGTAGATCTTTCCCTCGCAAATCATCTTGATGTATTGGGAAATCGTGAGTCTGGAATTATTTATAAGCTCCCCATCGAAGGGATTTCGCAAACTGAGCTGAAAATAAACAATAGTGTGTGTAAGTCACCCGTCTTCTCTGACTCGACATGTCGTGTAAATTGAGTGATTGAATGTTTCAGTTTTGCAACATAACCAATGAAGATTAAATCTGAATTCGACATCGCCGAGCACGCGATATTGCAAGGAAATATCGACAAAGTGTCGGAACTCGGGGGGCTGAGGGGCTCACTGGCTGGATCCCCCAGCGGAAAGTGGAGTGCAGCACTTGTGGAAGGCCAAGACCCCATCCACTTCGAACCAGTAAGACAGGTCAGTTGCCATTGCCAAACTATTGTCATCTCATCCAATATTTATACTGATTAGGAAGGTTGTTAATCAATAAAACAAATATTCCCCTCAAAAATATCATTTAATTGGTGATTTTTTTTTTTATTTCGAATGTTAATTTAAGAACCCATACAAGTGAAAGTACATGGAATACAACAATTCTAACCTTAAAGTCTTTTTGTTCATATGTATCTTTTACTTATGTCAAATTTCATGCTTTCAACAAAACATGCAAGAGACTTAAGTGAAAGGTTGAAATAAAAATCGTTTCCACTTACTCTGATCAGGTTTGATATAAACACAAAGTCATTCAATGACAATTTAAATCAACTTGCAATTTGAATATTTCATTCCATTATATCGTTTCCTAACATTTCTTAAGTTCTATTAATTGATATAGATTTACAAAATGTTGCCTTATTTTTCATTAAGTTGGTGATGTTCAATCAATTAAATAAAACAAAATATAAGGTTTAATTGTTTTGACAAGGTGAACAGTGAACTTAGAGATATTTTTTGGATATCTTCAATATGAGAAATTACACATTGTTGACTTATCTGCTTACTTTCAATGCTCTAGACCTTTTTTAATTTGAACTACTTCAAACAAGATCAAATCAAAGTGGGAAGAACTTGTAAATCACATACATATTTGATATTGACCATTCTGGTCATATAACTGGGTTACTAAAGCTCTTTTAGTGAATATATCATATTAACCAGCACCACAGGAACGCCAAAACCTTATATCAATATCATTTTATTTTAATTCTCAAAACTATTTTTGTGATGTGTTTTTCATTTAAGATACAGTTAATTGTTCTATGATTCGAGTTTATTATTTAGTTTTCTCTAAATTTATATCAATAATGACGGTATCATTTGTATTTTGATATTATTTCAAATAAATTCACTTCAAAGAACATAATAGTAGTTATATATAAATATATTTGATTATATTCCTATAATTCAGCAGTATGGTTAATAGATATGTCAATTCCTTCCAATTTAGAAAGCTGACATTTGAAAGTCAATCTAATTACATATTTAATTAATTATCAATCAAGGGTTTGTTATAGATATGTTTGTCAAAGTATGTCAGACTTCATTATAGTTCCTGCTCTCCAAGAAGACAGTGCTATTTGTTATTATCTGTTTCTATTATTATCTTAGTAAAACTTGAGAATTTTCAAGTTGTATAAATTTGCAATTAATCAAAAACTTAACATGTGAGTTATCGTTATACAATATTTTATGATTCAATGTATCTGTATTTATTATTTAGATTTCATGCCCGTAGACTGAGTAAAGACTTATAATTTTTAACATATTATTTGTTGTTAAAAAATGAGACGACTGTCACATCTTATTCTTGAATGTTGTGTTTATTTGTAAAATTTTTCATTTGTAACGTAAAATGTACTCCGTCCATTTATGTATCTTAACATTATCAATTCGGTTTTAAAAATTTACCAAATTTTAATGGCACCTTTTTGGCAATTTTTCATCCAAGTTCATTCAATTTTAAATACAAGACAATACGGTATTATATTTGTATGTAACAAAGTCAGAAATATATTTTTCCTCACCTATCTCGCTGATGAGTTAATTTTAATTTAAAAATTAATTTGCAATTCTTTTATTTATTTATGGCAATTTAGTTCCGTTAATGGTTCATTCGGTATTTGCTCATGTTGTATTTATTTTCTTTTTATTTTACTGTGAACTGAATAAGAATAAATGTACAGCGTTTGTGTTTATTATCAGGTGTCACAATCAGTTACTGTGTTCCAGTTGCCTTATTTATACTGCTGAATAGTGATATTTGACACCCTTGGAGGTTTTATTGCCAACGCTTGCATCATATTCAAACTGCAAGAATGCAACTTAAAGAAAACATTCAGTCATAATTTAGCACACGATCCAAAGCCAACCTGTATTGCAAAACAATTGAGAAATATGTATTATAAAAAAAACATTTGTAATTCTGCTTACATCTATAAGAAAATATGCCCTGTGAAAGTAAAACGCTTGGTAAATTTAGTGCTTCAAATTTGTCAATTAGTTTGGTATTAATGTGTTGTTACTTATGCCCATTTCCTGATATTTTTTCAACAGAGTATGCCTTCTGCAAGCGCTGTGGGTGGTGTCGGCATTCCATCAAATGAAGAATGTGGAATCAAGGATGTTTGGAAACACAATTTGGAAGATGAATTTCGGACTATCAGACAGGTATGCTTAAAATATAATTTGCACTGTGTATTAGAATCACATTGAATAACTTTTTTTGATTACATTTTTGGTCATAGATTACCATCTGGATTGTGTGTCAACATAATTTAAAACAATCACAACCTATGATGGTATTTTTTTATCCACTCCATAAAAATGTTCAGCTTATATGACTCAATTATTCAATGCCGAAATCTAATCCAATTATAAATACAGCCATTTTAAAGGAGGGTCACTAGTTTGAATCTTTAAATGGCTGCAGTCATACATTGATTTTTATAATTATTAATACCAACCAGTGCAGGTATTTATGATGTTTTCATTCTCTCCAAAGTGACCGAATGATAATCAATTTTCATGAAGTGTTTTCACATGTTCCAAGGCTTTGTAAATAAACTCTACGGTTTTTTATTTTTAGGTGGTAAAAAAATATCACTGGGTGGCAATGGACACCGAGTTTCCTGGTGTGGTAGCTCGTCCTATTGGAGAATTTCGGTCAACTGCTGATTATCAATACCAACTACTCAGGTATGTACATATATATATTTATTTTTATTAGTGTGTTGAGCAATTTAATACTAAGTTAAATGATTTCAATCAATACATTGCTAAATAATAATAGAATACGTTCCAAAACCTTCTGTAGCATAATAATTCTTTTGGCTTTATTATTATTGACATTAAGGTATTAGAAATAGCAATATTATCATAATTATGTAAAAATAAATACTTATTGTTATGAAAACTAAGCAACTCATTAAAAATGCATAAGAAAAATTTTCAACTGCATGAAATTGTTTTAATATATGTTTCTTACATAACACATTCAATGTCTGTTTCCAAATGTAAACATAAAATTTTGAGGTTAAGAAGTTATGTTGGCTTGACATTTGATGAAAAATATTGATGTTATTTTGAGCGACATTCTATCTCTCTTTCCCAGTTTAAATTGAGGACTTGGTGTATATCTAAACTTCTCAGTATCTGTAGTGCTTAACTTAATTCTCCTTATTAATTATTTGGTTATTTTATATTATGTGATTTCATTGTTTGTACGTATATATTTTTTGAAGACTCGATTTCTTTATCTTTTCAGATGTAATGTTGACCTCTTGCGAATAATTCAACTCGGTCTCACATTTATGGATGAAAACGGCAAGACACCGCCAGGATACACAACATGGCAGTTCAATTTTAAATTTAACCTACAGTAAGTCATTCCTTTTCGTATAAATCACTCCTTTAAAGCTGAAATCAAATTAAGCCATCAACTATCAGTTATAGGGCTCATTTTCCTATTCAATTTAAATTGCTTTTTTCAAGATACTTTCAAAATCACATGTTTTTCGGTACAACTAATGTTTGCGTAGCTGCTGCATATTGAACTCAATGTTTGACCAACGTGTTTATGAGACTACGCCTATAAACTCGTCTGCATTGAAAATTCCATTTGATACACTTTCCTTGTTATTGCCAATTCAGTCTGCAAGTACAATAACCCGTCGTAAGATTTTCGTGCCGCCAAATAATACACATTCATTTCTCATGCACTTATCTAAATATTTATTTATAAAAAAATTGAATAACTTAATCAATTACGCATTATATTTTCAATTGGATATTTGAGTTAATAACATTTTTTTCTTTTTCAGGGAAGATATGTATGCTCAGGATTCTATTGATTTATTACAAAATTCAGGCCTACAATTCAAGAAACATGAAGAGGACGGGATCGAACCTCTTGTATTTGCAGAATATCTCTTAACCTCAGGTAACTTTTAATTTTAATTCATTGATTTTCCATTAAGTGCGTTCAGTTCAATTTATGTTTTCTTGGATAAGTGGTGCAGTGTAAATGATGTTGGCTCCAGTTAAGATACACACAAGCAAAAATGTCAGAAGTGGCCCAATTTATTAATTTCTGATTGAAGACATAGTTTTTAATTTCTTAAGTTAAAAAACGAAATATATTTTGACGTTAGCTCATGACTTGTCATATCCTAGTTCTTTTATTGTTTCTCTACTCACTTTGAAAGTAAAGAATGTCCATTAGAAAATGTACCCAATTAATTGGGAGCGCATCGTACCATGTAAATAAATATGTAATTTTTACATGAATGGCTGTTAATATATTATTTCAACTGATGATCGGGATGGGATCAAAATTTCTGATTTTGTGTTATCTGGGCACTCTATTTTATCCTGGAACAAATAAGAATTTTGGTATGGAGAAAGTGGTTTGTTAACTTCCAAACTTTTCCTCACTTCATTTTGAAAGCGATATCTTATGCTGGTTTTATGACCCAGTTGTCATTTAACACCTGCTAAATTCTTCGTAAGCTGCAAAATACCTCTACACATCAATCATTTTGATTAATGATCATTATTTCATTTTCCGATCTTGATGATTTCAGGAATAGTACTTGTGGACAACATTAAATGGTTGAGTTTTCATTCCGGATATGATTTTGGTTACCTTTTGAAACTTCTCACTGATCAAAACCTTCCACCTGATGAGAGTGAATTCTTTGAAAGCCTACGACTATACTTTCCCACCGTCTACGATGTTAAGGTAAGGTTAACTTATAAATCATTTATTATTTTGTTATTTTCACAACATTTTTAATTGAATGTCAAATTATACAATTGTGCAATGAAATGTCTTTCTTTTCTAGTATCTTATGAAATTGTGCAAGAACTTGAAAGGTGGACTTCAAGAAGTCGCAGACCAGTTAGAATTACGAAGAGTTGGACCTCAACATCAGGCTGGATCTGACTCTCTTCTTACAGGAATGGCTTTCTTCAAAATAAAAGAGGTAAAATAATATCTCCACTTTTTGTATGAAAGATCTTACTCATTACTGAGATGATCCAAATTAAGATTAACTCTGTAATTTACAGTGAGTAAGTAAAGTGTAAAGACATTAAAAAATTATCCGTTGATCCAAAAGCTGCTCAGCAACTGGGAAACAATTCAAAGTGGAAAAATTACCCCACTATTTAAAATATATATTTGAATGTAATTTTTTTAATCATTTTGTTGGTTAATCGATTATATTCTTGTAAAAATGGCTTCAATCGATCCTCATAAGGTGGTTGAGCAAAACATGAATTAAAACATTGCCATTATCAGTATATTAGCCAACAGTGAGGTTTACACTAATAAAACATATTAAAATATCTTACCTAGCAACGTCGCTTCGGGCTCATGACTGATAAATGTGATACAAAAAGTACAATTTGGTATTCGGAAAACTATATAGTATTATCATACCATATATATATATCTATGTATGAGGTGTATCTATGAAGTATCTATGAAGGTGGATGATGGAATTTTAATATCACCTTTAGGTCGACCACCAATAGGTGCTTAGATTATTAGTGTTCTCTCCGCGCAACTCTTTCAGCGAACATCTGATATCATCAAATCAGCAATTACTGTTTTGAAAAACCACCAGATGTATGTTTATCGATATAATATATATCATTATATTAAATGTACAATGACCTCGAGACGGTTTTTGCAATTTAACTTTTCTAAGCTTAATTTCTTCTCATATATAGTTTTACATTAAAACCTGTGTAAGATCAATTTTAGCTGGAATATTTATGATTTTATTTTCTAAGCATATTTATAATTAATTTAATGACTTTCCATGTTTTCATTTTTATGAGATATCGTCTAATGGTCGATTGTTGATTTTTTCAAACACTAGTATTGGAAATGTGTAGAAAAACATATTTGAATTTGATAATTTGCAACAATTTCTCGATGAAATTCCAGATCTTTTTCGATGATAACATCGAGAGTTCGAGCGGACACCTATATGGTCTCGGCGCCCCATTCTCCGTCAACGGCAACAGCTTCCACGACAACGGAGACAACAGCAGTTCGTCCTGATCACCGGATGATGAAGATGAGAACGTCACCAACGTCGCTTCGCATCCACCTCAATATTAAATTCTTAAATCGTTTTAATCACCTGACAATTTTTGATGGCATTAAAATTAGCAAGAATATAATAATCAAAAAAATTTATTAGTGATCATTCATCTCACGAAATTGTGATAAACTCTACTGCTTTCAAATCAATTGGTGACTTTTAAATGAACTGGCTTCCAGACAAATCATTATTGTGTGTGACAGTGAAAGATTAAATCAATCGAGTTCTTATGAATGTGAAAACTCATCGCCGCATCTATTGGAATTGTAACACAGTTTTTAATAATAATTGTAATAATATGTGTCATGTATGTTTCCTGCTATAAGCTGATCTCTTTTAACCGGGAATCACAAATTGTAGAATTAATATTATTGCTGAGAAATTGGCTAGGTTACATTTTCTTCTAATAATATTATTCAACTAGTTTTTCCTGTTATAATATTACGGTGCGTAGAAATGATGCCGTGTTGTTTGTGGTACGGCTTATGTTAAAATTGTACATTTCAAAGATATATTGACACGTAAAATATTGCATAGCAACAGATAAGCCGACCCTACGTTGTACAAAAACAGGCATTGCATTTGAATTGATCTTGTAAATCTTAATATTGGATCCATAAATACAATATTATTGTCATTGTCACATTCATCTCAGAAAACTGGAGGCGTGTTAATAAAACACAAGGTATTGTGTTAACTATTTTATAAATGTTTTCTTTTTTAAATAATATGATAGCTTTAAGAATATACTTTGTTTTCAATGTAGTCATTCACCAGATATTGCAAAAATTTTAATTCTCATCACGTAAAGTTACGATAGTAATAACTGTGTACCACTTTTAAATAGTAATATTATCAAAATTGTACACTTTAGTAGTCATCAAATTTAGATTAAAATAGGCGGGATCAAATTCATCTTTGAAATTCTATTTTCGAAAAAAAGTATTATTCTTGTGTCGAGCGATTATATCAATTAAATTATATAATTTTAAACTTTGCCTTCATGGTCAAATGTTACTCTTGGTTAATCGGTTATAGCTATGGTGCATAGGCCGCATTTTAATTATTAAAAAATATGGTAGGTCATTTTACACAAAACTGTTGAATTTTATATGAAAATCAATCCGTTGGAGAATTTAATAACTAAGAAATCGACTGCTTTATTTGCAATATCTCTTAATCACCTAAATTTGGCAGAGTCTTCATTTGTATATTCCCAAGTAAAACATCCATTTTGTCAAGTTCAGTTGATTTTTTAGCTGCAACTCATAAATAAAGAGATAATTTAAATAATCTTGTTTTTTTAATTTTTTAATGTGTATTGTGTCCTTTGAAGAAACAGGCAATCAAAATGTTCTCATAGTTTGGACTGACTTTCTGACTTGACGGCATTGTACTGACTAAAAGGTCAAGTAAAATATTATATCTACATGCACATCGTCAGTATGCTACACACCTATTTTTATTTCACAAAATTTAAACAAACTCACCATTACAGAAAATACAAAAACCCTAAAAGCCACACAATGCAATAAAGGATATATATGCCCAACATTCATAACTTGATGTGTTAATCATTAAAAAAAACTTAGACTATATCACTATGTTAAGATTTTTTCACAATCTACTAAATACTCTAATTTTATTCTGTGCCCCATAAATCATGGATTGTTGCTTCAAAAGGGTGAAATGGTGTAAGAATTTTCATCTAATCTGAATTTATAATATACTGATCTACAGTAACACATTTTTTTACTTATATGGTATATTTATACCTTATTAAATATTTCAGTACAGTAAAACCTTGGTATAACGGATTAATTGGGGGGAGGGGTTGTCCGTGTAACCCAAAAGTCCATTATAAAAATAGGTTTAACATAAATCAAAAAAGTCTTTTTTTTTTGAAAATATACTATTTAGATATAAATAAAAAAATACAAAATTCTATTTGTTCGGACTCGTCTTGAAGTGATGTTGCTGTTTGATATCGACGTACATATCTGATATCGACACAATTGCTTTCGGTAATCAAGTTTTGTTTGCACTTTTGAAGTTTGCTATTTTTTAAAATCAACTCTCGAAAATCACAAAAGTTCTAGTGTTTGACATATGAAGTGATAATCATTGCCGCTAAAAACTGTTTACATGCAGTGACAATTGAATTTAAGCATTTATTTATATTTATCCAGCTTTCTTGTCTGTTATATCTAAAGTCCGTTATATCGTGGTTTTACTGCGTTGTAATGTAGGATGTAACTAACTTGCGATTGTCATATCATAAACAAATTTTCCAATCTCTTCAATAAACAACTAGTCAATAAATATCACACGGTCCTTATACAAAAACAAAAATTGCCTCCAATAACAAATTAAGCATTTCATTAATTACAGCATGTCACATGTTTACTCTGATAACATAAAATTAAAAACATCAAATAAAAGGAATATAAAATAATGACAACTCAACCCTGCGAGTCACAGAGTTCTGAGATTGTGGTAAAAATTATCACAGAGTAAACAAATGGATTTTTTATTTTTATTCCTCTGCACCCAATGTGAAGTATATGGTTTTCTAATGAAGGTATCTTTACCTTAAGTACCTGAAGGTACTTATATTTTTTGAAGAATGTAGAGATGGAAACAAGACAGGCTGGTGGGAAGATAATCCTGTTTATTGATATCTGTCAATAAAATCACATGGGTGATAGGGAATTAAAAACATCGTCCATCCATACCTTCAAACAGAAATCCTGTCTGAAAACCATTGGATTGACGGTTACTCACCTGTATACAAAAAAATATGCTGGAAAACAATCTTTCCTGGAATAAATAGTTTAGAGTACATGGTAATAACACATTCAGAAATAAATTTCCTAAATTATAATCCGCATTTGGATCATGGTCGGTATTCCATGTTAATCGAGGGATATATATATTGTACTATGAATTGGTACTAAAATTATTATCTATGGAATTGACACATCATTACATGATTTTGATTATGATAAAGTTTCGTGATCTTCTCTTAGACAACAGAATAGAATAAAACCAGGTAATCTACTGAATTCTGTAGATTTTTCTTTATATTATATATAATACATTCTCTTAATTAGTTTTTTCAAATTACGACAATGGTTGTGTGTTATATTTATGATTATTTATGCAGTATATTAAATATTTAACAAATCAAAAGAAATCTTATCTATAGTTGTCGCATTCACCCTTTGCCAGGAAGTGCTGTTTATTTTTTTAAAGTACCTACTAGAAAGCAATATTACTTAATTCGGTTAGCAATAGATATCTAATTTATAGTTTTTATCAATGTATTTAATAAATATTATGCTCCCGTTGCAATACCGGCCAGTGCTCACTTCTGTCTTGTATTTTGTGTAGTGAACTATTCCATCTAGCAATTCAAATACCCCATATAAACATTGTCAGGCTCATATGCCTAATTACTATTGTAAAAAGTATACAAATAGAAAAGTGAAAGAAAACATTCACAAATTAAACAACTAAAATTAAAAAATTAAAAGCATATCTCTAAACCTCTGCACTTTATTTTTAAAATATGCGATGGCATGCTCCAGTGAATCGGAATTTATTTTTTCATCTTTTAATAACATAAAGATTTTTATTTAAATAGTTTATCTAACTTGCCTTAAGTATCATAATTAATGTCTTTTTTCAAAAATCATTTCCAAATCTATCAAGCCATATCAGTTGCAGATAAACCTTGTATATTGTTTACAGTTGTTTTAAATTAACGATGCCACAATAAAAATTGTTAATTGACCTTTTCATTCAATATTCTTATTAAAGTTATGAAAATTAAATAGTACTGTTTTTGTAAATTATTTTTTTTTATGAAAATAGACTTTCCACAGTCTCTTCTGAAAATGTCAAAAAATAGGGTCAGTTGGATTTTATGAAGGCACCAAAGTAAATCAAAATGTCTTGTTTTATATATTTATGAAGAAATAAATTTGATAGAAACTATTTCTTTCTAAAACAAGCAATTTCATAAATCAAGTTCAACTATGCATAACCTTTATAAAGTGTCATTTTACTCTTGTATCCTACTGATCTATCGGCAAAGAGCTGAGAATATTTTCAAATCTAGGCAGTTAAGAAGTTTAAAAATTTTTTTTACCATTTATAATCTCAAATGAAACTTTATTTCTATACATTCTTTTCCGGTTATATCAAAATATTTATTTTTTTAGATATTCATAACAAGTAACTTTGATGAATACAGATAACTGTTGGCAGTTGTCTCAAACCATTATTATTTATGGGTAAATTTTGAAAAACTTGTGGCCAACTAAAAAATTTTTAATATTGATATTTCAAATTTTGTCTCTCACAACCCGCTTGTATGACATTTCAAATTTTTCAGTCATTCAATGAACTTCAATTTTTTCAAGTTCTTAATTGTGATTTCTGTCTTGAAATCTGCTAGAATAAATATATTTTAAGTTGGCCCTGCAGCTGACTTGTGGATTCTTATGGACTTTTTCTACTTCACAGTTGCAGGGTCATAAATTTGAATTCCAGAAAAATGACAATTTTGATTTCTTTGAAGTTCTGGAAGGCCTTGGGTGTCATTTTTTCATGCATATCTTACATTCTATATGATTCTAAAAACCAGGAGCTAATAAGCTATGTCATAATAACCGATAATCTATGTCATAATCTATTCCTTCCTCCTCTGAAGAAAGATATTGTGTAGCTAACTTACAACTATTGTCATTAAAACCAGATGTTGTTACCACACTCCATAAGGATTCAATAAGCATTTCATTAGAAGGGGATAAAGATAAATAATTTTCAATGTTAAAGTTATTTTCATTTACAATCCAATACTGTAATTTGTTATCATCAATCCATGACTGCATAATAAAATTCCATTCAACAAGTGTTTGTGTATTTTAGCAGAAGAAAGTTGTTCTATGTAATATGGTTTTTTCTGCTGCAGAACATGTTCTTGCTGGTTACAGCACATTCTAAGTCTTTCATTATTTATAGTGGAAATCAAATCAAGAGGACTCTTTTACACAATTTGTTCAAGTTTGTTGATATAAAATGATTCAAAAAGAATGCCAAAGAAAACTTAATTCTAAGGATTTACCAGACGCAGTATATTAAGATGTTATTTCATTCCTATGGACAACCGTATAATTTAGCGCCAGCAATACTTAAGCTTCTAAAAACTAAAATGGTTTGAGTCTTTTTTCATATATATATATTTATATACATTAACACTTTACAGTCCGCGGACAATTTAATATGAATTAAAATTTTTACTTCCAAAATTTATCGATAGATGAATGAAGAATAGGTCTAAAATTAAAATAGGAAAAACTACTTCGTCGAGATGGCCGGCTTATCACCATCGTTATTTTGATACATATATTTTCAATTGGTAACAAGAACATTATTATTTTCATATACTGAATCAGGCCACAAAATAGGTAATAAATACTCAATAGCCCATTTCAATTGTTGACAGGTCATCTACATGAATGCTCTCGACCCTATTCAGTAGTTGTCAACCATTTATGAACCTGTATACTTTGAGGTTGCATGTTTTTGATATTTTAAATTGAATGGTTTAACATCCATGATTCATTGCACAGCGCGCTTATCGGCTAGACGTGAGTGGAAACCTAAGCAATAAATTCTACTGACATTTTTATGCATTTATTTTTAGTATTCTCAATGTTTGTTTTAAACCAAACAAGTCATTTGGTTTCATAAACAATAATCATATAAGTAAGCTGTTGTCAGCAGTGTACAGCCATTTGTATTTAAGTATTTCGTTATATTTTAATTAACTAATTATATACCAACTATTTTATAGTACTAGGTTGATTTCTTCACAATATATATGCTATATAAATTAACTGATGGCATGCAGGTCAGAAGTTGACTAGCGTTAAATAAACGACAGAATTTGATGCATTGATATATTTCTAGTATCTCCTGAAAATCTGATTAAAATATATCCATAGAGCAAAAAGTTATATCATTTTTAATTTCACAATCGAAATTTGTCAATCGCCATTGAAAATCGTCGGATTTTAGTGTAGTTATTTAGTGAAAATGTGCGGGACGTTAAAGTTTTAAGATGGCCCATGTGATGGGGCTCTCTCCCGTTGAACACCAAGCTTGTATATGATACAGACATGGTATTTCTCTAGATACATGTTCTCAGTACACTGTACCGAAGACGTTAAGATGGTACAAAATACACTTAGAATATATTTATTGATTGAATTGGCATTCACTTGGTAGAACTCCATTATAACACGGTGAAAAAACAGCAATGTATTTTAGTTCTACAAAATTATTTTTAACAAATATAGTTGATAGCTATTTCGGATCACGCCATCGTCAGAACTATAGTTCTGACGATGGCATGAGCCGAAATAGATATACTTGTAGAATTGTATTTTAATTATTTCACATATTTTGATACTTATAATATATCAGATATATTTATAGCACCATCCTACTATCGTTTCAGGGGTTCATTTATTTGTAAAAACTAACTTAAAATTTTATATGGCCAAAATGTTGGAAAGATTACAAACAACTGGCTAATTCTCAACGAAAAAAAAACACACATTTGATTTTGCCTCCGTATATAAGAAGCAAAATTTTTATTGTAACAGATAGCACCCCACACAGTAAAATGGCAACCACCGAATTTTGTGACGCATCACCATACACACAACCAAAGCAAATTTCTCCACCAGAAGACTATCTTTATGCTCAGTAAGTAATTTGAAATAAAAAAAATCTTTATACATATATATCTTTCACGCTTACTGTTTATTTTATCACCTGTATTTCCTGTATTGATCTACATTTGAAAATTTGAACTGTTTCAACTTTGTACGATTCCACATGTTTTGTCACTAATGACCCAGGTTTCGCCTTTCGGCATCTCAGGCATTCTATCACACGGATGCAACAGAACTGACGTACAATAAAAAGTTAGCATCGTCTATTGCATCTGTGTGATTGAATGCCTTAATTAATTGTACAAAGTTGTAACAATTCAAATTTGATATTGAAATTCCATCAAGTACCTTCAGTCGATTTCATATATTACATTCGGAAAATATACATTTCAATATATTTCATGAATCTAAAGTGTTTAATTTAATTTGATGTATTAAATATGAATGAATTTCATTCTATGGCGCCTCTGCTATATTTTCTTGATCAAATTATAAAATTTTTAAAAAAATATTTTCGTTTATATTGTACATTGTCTGCATTGGAAGAATTTTTGTCATTAGACGTATTTGGAAACATCCAAGAAAAGAATATTTTGGGGCTACACAATTGCAATACTTCACATATATTGATTTTGTCCAATTTAAAAAAATTCACAATTAAACCTAACCTCAAATTTTGTATTTTTCTTCAATAAGACGGGTTTTTATTGCGCAGACCTTATCTCGGTGCTATATTAAGCTTTAACATTTATCTGTCTTGTTATTTTATGTCTAATATTATTTTATTATAATTTTGCTTTGTCTATCTGCATGTCGATATCATTAGTTTTAAATTGAAAATGAACATTTACTGAAGATCTTATTTTAATAATCTTATCATTCATCATTCAATCATTATTTGGCCATATACTTATTTTTACTTTTAGGTTGAAATACTATTCTAGAATAGAATTGATAAGGTCACTTTACTTTTGTAATTCATAATAACATGCAAAATACTATGATAGACTCATTTTTTAACATATAGTTTTTGTTCACTTATAATATCTCAACTTCAACTTTATATATATGTAAAACACATTTTTTCAAAGAAAAAATAATGAAAAGTGGTTCATGTATTTGAAAAATTCTGTTAGAAAATAATATGGTAATTGCCTCAATACCTTTAGATAATACATAATTATCAATATGAAATAACTGACAATTATTTTTCTATATTATGTATTTGAGATTTGTATTATTTTTCAGTGATAATACTTTTTGAGATTTTCGACATGTTAACTTATTCATTTTTCTTTTAAAAATTATATACTACTCTATCAAAAGTCTCTATAACATTGATTCTTACTTCAGCTGTTGCTTAACGTATATGAAGCTTTTATGGTTTGCCAGTAATTAACTAGTTTCTAAAATGTTTCTATAAAAATTCTTTACAAACCTCTATAATAAGTAAAGATCATTTTCAGCAGCTTATTCAAAAACACCAAAAGACAGTAAGTAAGATTTTGAAACTATGCTGCCTAATTTTACAATTTCAGAAATGAAAAAAAAATATCAGTTTTAGAAAGATACACTAGCAATTTTTTCAACTGATTCATAAATGAAAAGACAAAATGATTAATAATTATTTTGTGGAGTATTAAGTATCCAACAAACCGTTATTTATTTCAATCCAATTTTAGATACGAACGTGATGTATTGCAAGACCTTTCTCAAAATAAACGAGAAAAACCTATTGGCATAGCCATATTTGGCCTAGGGAACGCTGGATCTATTCACCTTTCAAATATTATTAGGAATTCAAGAGTCAAACTCCTTTATATCGTCGATGATGTAACCACTAAATGGGATAAAATAAAAAAGTACTGGGATTTAAATGACACAATCTTTCTTACATCAAAAGAATCGGCTAAAGTATATAGTGACCCTAAGTAAGTATTTTTTTTTACAAATATTCAATGAATTTGGTTGGAAAGTTACTCTACAATCTCTCATGTATATTATAATGTGATAACACTTCAATGGACTCTGAAGTGAGTATTGCAGGTGCACTATTAAAATTATAATGAATTCTTGCATCTTTTAGATTTACTTATACCTAAAAAAAATACTGTTTCACATAGTGGTGATTCATCATTATGGGATACAGGGCCGGGCCCCACTTATAATTTAAAGGAAGCATTCAAAATTATCAAGATTAAAAAACCTGAAATATACATTTGTAAGTACTATACAGTTTTCATATTAACAGTCATCATTCAAGCAGTTTTTATTTATGTAAAAGCAATAATTTTATGTGATGCCATCAGTGACGTGAGTAGCATGGCATATGTTTTTATCTATTGAGAATATTTCATTAGTGCGTGTTATGTGTCACATCTTTGAGGTTGTGACTGGGCCCATTGGTGTGGGGACTTTCTCAAATGATATTTTTTTGAATTAATCCTAGGCTCTTTCAATTGTAACATGGAAATATTTATACTCCTAACGTTTTAAAATTGTAACAATGTTAACCAATTTTAATGAATCATTAGCCAAATAATTATAATTATATTTTTTGATCCCTATTAACCTATCAAATTTGAACTTGCTACTATATGTATCATAAATATAATATTTTCTATGTAAAAAAATATTGGCCTCTGGCCCCACCTGTTTCGATTGCAGCCAGCCGCAACTATCTAAGCCAGCTATACTCAAACTTTTTTTCCTCAGGGCCGCATTCCAATTTTTGCTTTTCTACTTGGGCCACTGCATATCAATAGTAAACTGTAAATGTAAGATATACTATACTGCATACATATGTATGTATTATGATGTCAAAATAAAACTATTCAAATTTTTGTGAGAATTTAAATATATATTAAAGAAGACCAGTATAAGAACAAAATATTTATAAAATATTTTGGCAATAAAAGGAAATTTTACTGCCAAAAGCAGTTTCCTAGATACAACATTAAAACTTTAAGTTGAAGATGAAAAGAGAAAAATAAAATAAAAATTAATGTGAATTATGATATTGAGTCAAACTTTGAACTATACATTCACTATATATAACTAAATATTTGGTGACTATAATTATTTTGGGCCTAACATAAGAGCTATTTGGGCCACATGCGGCCCATAGGCCGTAGTTTGAGTATTGCTGATCTAAGCACTGCTGATAAGAATAGTTACAACCATGACCCTATAAAGAGTATATAATCATTGTTGCTGTAAAAATCATTTCAGATTTTGACATATAATTTTGTTTTTGGTCATCTGTATAAAAAATAGTATTTTTGAACTTGCATACAATATCTTTCTTACATGAAACAAATCTGCAAAAGTTTATAGTGACCCTAAGTGAGTATTTTATTAATGTTCAATGACTTCATGAACTCAAACCAGTGAACTTTATGAACATAGCAAAATTTTATTTCCATAATAAAAAATAAAGTGACTGGTTGAATTATAATAGTTGAAATCAAAATAATTTTTATAACTTCATATTTTAATGTACAATATGTGACATTTGTCAACTGAGATGGATAATCATTGATTCATAATATCGTAAGTATGACCAGATTATCGAGTGCAACTTGTTCTCTTTAATGACTGATATTTTTTTAATGATTTATATAATTGTATCTGATTTTGTTTGACAGAACATTCTTAACCCACTGTAATTTGAGAATCTAATTGAATCATAAAAATGTTGTACCCTTTCAAGGGTTTTGCGTTTCGCCATCTTCAGGCGTTTTAGTATATGGTTGGAAATTTAAGATTGAAATTCCACTAAGCACCTTCATTAGATATCATATACTATTTGGATACAATTTACTCCTCGAATCACCACAAAAATTCTTTGAAGTATGCTCTCACCGACTGCAAAGTCGACTTTGACAAGATCAGATCCAACGCCAACTAAACCCACTGGTTAACAACATTGAGAAGGCTATAGAATTTTTCCAATTCATCTACTTATTTTAGTCTTATTAAGAGGTGTTTCAATTTTCACTGTATTGCTTCTGAAGAGGCCAGTTACAAGTATTGCAGAATTAAGAAGTCTGCATAGCACTAGAGAATTTTCCCTACCCAACAGAAATGATAGAGCAATGCACCACTCTAATCAAGATTGATGACATAATTTTTCCAGATATTACAACTAAAAAGGCGATTCATGTTTTTATGCATACATACACTAGAATGCATAAAAATGCAAAACACGAGTCATAAGTGGCAAAGCATTTAGAATTTACATTTAAAAGTACATTATTTTTTTTGACGATAAATGATGTGTTCTCTTATTAACCATTAATTAACTTAAAGGAGTTATAAAAGAATTGTGCTTCTTATCATGATTTCAAATTTAGAAAGCGAAAGATATTTCTTGTCCAATCAATTGCATTCAATTTTTATTTTCGAAAATTTTATCATAAAATGCGTAATAGAATGCTAATGGAATTGTAAACAGATTTCACAATTAAAATTTCATATTGACAATCCATCAAGTCGATATCGTAAATTACTTTATTCATAAATTCAAACTGTTTCATGTATTTAAAGAGTTGAAACGGTGCTTGTTTCTTCTCCAACATACACACACGAAGAAATTGTTACAAGTGCACTTGAAGCAAAAAAAGCTGTCTTCTGTGAAAAGCCAGTTGCAAAAGACCTTGAATCCTCTGCAAGATGTTATGCGAAAGCAGAAAACGCTGGAAAGCCACTTTTCTGTGCTTTCAATCGGCGATTTGATCCTTCTTACAGTGCGTTAAGGGATAGGGTAAGGAAGGGAGAAATTGGTCATGTGAAAATTTTGAAAGTTTGCAGCCGTGACTCTCCACTACCATCAATTGATTACTTGAAAATTTCAGGTTAGCTATCAAACTTCTAATAAAAAAAAAAACTATGAGCAAAGAGTTGTCTTATTGTATTCATGTCAACTTGTAAATAATATACTAATCAATATAGGTTTCACAAGACAATTCCTCTGTCTTATGAGTCTAATTAATTGTAAATATCTATGTATTAACTTGAAAATATTTTGTACAGTCATATTCAATTAAACTGTATTACAACTTCCAACGTTTTTTCTTATTACGTGAATTAATTCTTCATTTGAATTTATTCTAGCATCAAATTATATTGCTTAACAAGTGTTATGTGGATATTAAATTTAATGACTAAAATTAAGTGCCATCAAAATAATTATTTCATAATGCATAATATGAATTGGAGCGTTTAATATATGTGCTTTTTTTTCTTAATTTGGTAATATCTTCATTGAAGAAATGAATTTACCCACTGACTGCTAACACCTCCATGGTTGAGACGACTGATACAATGTATTGATATTTGATATTCAAAAATATTATAGTGATTATAGTGTATAAAGTTTTCTCACCTGAACATCAATGTAATTTGAATTAACATCATTTATTTTTTGGTGTATTCGGTGTTCGAATATCCTTTACATGGATGAGCAGGTAAGGGTTAAAGTTATAGTTATTACTATATTGGCTCATTCATGTCATAAAACTGTGAACAAATTTGGTAGCAACTTTGTTGTTCGTATCAAATTCGGTGTTGGTATAGTTTTGTTTATCAAAAATTGAAATTATTATCGTTTTTTTTTTGTTGATATCAGGTGGTATTTTCCATGACTGTATTGTACATGATATTGATATGGCAACATGGGTGCTTGGCGAGCTGCCCGTAAAAATACAAGCCACAGCCTCCAGCCATATACCAGAAATCCAGCAAATTCACGACTTTGATTCTGTTGCTTGCTTGCTGACATTTCCGAGTGGAACAATCGCTATCATCGACAACAGCAGGCATTGTAGCTACGGCTATGACCAGAGACTTGAAGTGTTCGGTGCTAAAGGAATGATAAGAGCTGACAACGAAAGGCCAAATCATTGCAATGAAGTACAACTTGGAAAATCGGGGAGCACTGTTGCGCCCATTTGGTTTTCATTCCCATCAAGATATAAACGGGCTTATTATTTGGAGATGGAACATTTCCTGGATTTGTATGAAGGTATACAAAACCTTCAGTATTTACATGTAAATAGTATCATTTTTCACCATGTTTTTTGCATATAACAATTTAAAATACATAATTTTTCATAAATTTATTAGCATATTTATTGATGGCTGAAGCGATTCATAATCATTTTAAAATAGTAATGTATGGAAAGATTAATTATTTTATTGTATCATTTTATTTCAATAATGTTAATGAAAAATATATTTTTTTTTCATTTAAGGTCGTGCTAAACCTATGGTTTTTGGCTATCAAATATTGGCTGTGAGCAAAATTGCGACGGCTGCGGAAAAAAGTGCTCGTTCAGGAATGACTATTCCACTTGAATGGACCAAGGAAGAAATGATGAGGACATACTCGTAGACGAAATCATTTCATCAGCATAATTATGTGAAATCTTTTAAGTAATCTTACTTTTTTTTCTATAATATGATTGATTATTATAAATAATCTAGCATTGCAGCTTTATTCTTCTTGATAAATAAAATATATCAAATAAACATTAATATAACGAGTTTTGCTATTAATAAATTATTGATATGCATACCTACATGTATAAATAGTGGATTTTAAAAATGATTTTTGTAAGAAATGATGTTTTATTATTGTTAGGTACAATCAAGAAACAAGGCAAGAAAATCTAGCGTCTCAAATATTGAATATAAAAATAATTTGTTTTATGAATTATTCTGTTAAGATTGTGTTTTTAATAACATTATTAATGGAAGTGATACCTAAATGTTAAAAAAAATCTCTTACAAAAGAAGCAAATTCGTTATATAAAATGTCCTTGATAAAAAACCATATACACGAATAAGCAGATAAAGATATATGGACACACCAGAAATATATCAGTATATTTTCCTATTAGATATTCATTACAAGATGAAAAATGTGGGAAACATTGTAAGCCTAAAAGGCTTATAGTTAATAATATTGCTTTCTCATTCCACATCCTCGGTAATGGGGTCCTCAAATAAGAACAATTGTGGATTAAAAATTAATAACAGTTTCTTTTTTCTTAACATAAAGTTGTTTATTTTAACTTAGTTTGAAATTAAAAAATATTACTTATTCTTGTTCATGATATTATCATATTACTTTCAATTATTATCTGGAATATCTGGCAGTGCAATTTGTCATAACTCCTCTACACCCCTGATCTGTGTACAGAGACAGAGAGAGCGATATGCATGAAAAGATCATCCGTAAAAAATCCCTCTATATTTAGCCTCATACACATTCTTTCTCTGCAGTATTGCTCATTAAAAGATTTTGTCTATTTCAGTTCAATGAGATTCAAAATACTGAAATGTAAATTATAATTTTTATTTGTAATAAGTAAGATTATCTTTATTTGCTTTAAATTTATTTATTTATTTATTTATAACTACACAATACAAAACTTACAAATTATCAATTCATTGCTTTTGTAACGTAAACATATTTAAATATATAGTATTGGAAATTCAACAAATACACAGTAAAATAATCAACAAGGATTGTAAAAAAAGTCAACCAAGTAAGCTCATGAAATATCTACTTTAACTGAAAAAATAGCATTCGTCTGAACTCACTTTCGTCCACATGAAATATATCAACATGCGAAGCAATACTATTGAACATTGTTAATGCTTTTACCATTGGCTTCCACATTGGCAGATCGGTTCTACACTTTGGAAGAACAAACAAATTATGCCTACGATTTCTTAAAAAAATATCTGGAACACACAAATTGATATTATTAAGGATGGCAGAATTCTCATTTTGGCCTCGAATTAGTCGAAAGAAATAAGTGGCTAGATACATTTCTCTTCGATTTTTCAAACTATTAAAAGTGAGCATATCTAAAAGAAAGTCAGTTGGATAAAGCCACGGATAGTATCCGTATGCCCTCAAGTAAAGAAGTCTCAAAAGTTTCCTCTGAACCTTTTCCACCATAAGGGTATATTTCAAATCTCCCGGGACCCAAACAATAGACCCACTCTCAAGCCTACTTCGTACTAAGGTATTGTACAATAATATCAAAATTGTAACACCTGGAAAGGCTCTCGTAGTACTTAGGATAAAGCCCAACATTTGCAATGCTTTGTTGCAGGTAGTCCTAATGTGACTATTGAAGGTTAGCTTACTTTCGAATTGTACTCCAAGATCTTTAACTGATAAAATTCGTGAGAGAGTTTGGTCATTCATTGAATAGCGGAAAAATAACATCTGCGACCGTCTAGTAAACGATAAAAGACTGCATTTGTGTATATTAAAATCGAGTTTATTACTCCTTCCCCATTCTACTATATTGACTATATCAGATTGAAGACGGAGACAATCATCAATTGTGACAACTTGCAAAAACATTTCAAAGTCATTTACAAATATAGTAAGCAGCAATGGCCCCAAGTTTGACTCTTGTGGAACACCAGAACACGTGCAGATTCATGGTCACTTATTTAAAGCTCATGTCAATGAGCAATATAATGAGAATAGATAAGTCTGTTGAAATGAGTAACACTGTAGTGCTAGCCATCAAGAATGTGAATATAATAGAATTAAAAATCATTAACATTTCCCGATATCATTAAAAAAAAAACAACTTGCGTAGGAAAAACATATGATCTTATTTGCAAAAACAAAAATAGCCTGCAATAATATATTTAGCATTTTAATATTTACTTACATCACTTCACATGTTTATTTCAATAACATAAAATAAAATAAATATCAAACATACAACTAACATTACAACTCAACCCTACAAGCCACAGAGTTCTGAGATTGTGGTAAAAAATATCACAGAGAAATCTTAAGTGGATTTTTATTTTTGGTTATCTAATCCCAATATAGAAGGCAAATATGGCTTTCTAATGAAGGTATCACGATAGATCTATTTTTTTGCAACTTAAACAACTCAACTGCCTGTTGCTCAGTTGGTCAACATATATTTTTCAAAGAAGGTAGAAACTAGTGGTTAGTTAATTCCGTATGCTGATCCCATTTTTCGACTCGGAATTAAAAACATCACAAAAATCCATCCCTTCTATCAATTTCCACAAAAATTTTGCTCATTTTCTATTTCTTCTTGAACAACTGCCGAATTTGGGCTCCCAGAGTGTTCAGCATCATCAGTGTTTGTACAGCTGCATTTAAAATCAGCAAACCACTTCTCTACCATTTGTCTTGATAGAGCAGAGTCCAAAGAATATAAAATGGTCAGAATTTCATAATATTTTAAAATATATCATTTGATGACAGATACTATCTAAAAAATATATAAATTAGTCAATTGTAGGTATCTATATGATATACTATGAACTTATTGAGTGATGTGTTTTACTATGAACCAGCAATAAAATTACTTTATTTTCTATGGAATGTACTGGATCATTATATGATTTTAATTTCCATGATCTTAGGATACCAGAATAGAAAAAAGCCAGCTTAGCTTCTACTAATTTCGTTAGATTCATCTTGTTTTTTGATTTATCTTTCTAGAAAACATATAATATCCTCTCAAACAGTGTTTTCAAATAATAATAATGATTGTGTGCTGTATTTATTACACTTTATCAAGTACATAAAGTATTTGATACATATAAAGAATCCTAATCTAAAGTTGTTGCATTCACTTTTTTCCTCTAATACCATTCATTTTTGTTGCTACCAACCAGAAAGCAATTTTACAAAACTCAAAATGCGTAGATATCAAATTTTTAATTCAAATTATTGATTAAATATTATGGTCTCATCACAAATATTAGCCTGATTGATAGTGTATTAACCTTCAACCATTATTTTAAAAAGGTGTGATTTCTGCCTATAATGTTTCTGCTGATGATTCATATAGTAAACACTATGCACACACTATTCAGTTAACTTGCCGAACTGGCCAATATTTTGTGTAGTGAATTATTCTATCTAGCAATTTAAGTACCCCTTACGAACAATGTCAAGTTTTTGTTTTCCGTATTTATGACTTTTCTCTAAGGTCCCTGGGACAATTAAAAATTGGAACTCACATTCATATATGAAAAAACTAAAAACTTAAATAAAAAAATCAATAACAAGCCTTTGGGCCTCTTTGGATTTTATCATTAAATATTGTAGCGAACCAAAGATAAGTTTTTCAACAATTTTCTTTGGTATCATATTACTTCTGTTAAAAATCATGCATTTCATTACTATGTCAATCTATATCAGTAGTAGATAAAGTATGTGATTCAATATAATTGTTCATGATTGCTTTACAATTAAAAAAAAAACCATTAAAACAATAAAAATTTGTCAATTCACTTGGGAAAAAGTATGTGCGTATCATCATTATCAAAAATACTACAATTTTAAGAAAGATGTCCTAAGCTTTTTGTCTTTGGCATATCAATGTTATTTCACATTACTTATCCTCATAAAAAGAATTGTGGGTCATTTTTTCACCTCTCATTTTATTGCAGTAATATAAATTAGATAGCAGTACGGTTTCCATTTCTAAAGTAGATTGCATATGTAAACTGTCAGATTTTTATAATTTATGTTATTTATTATTGAATTTGTTATCTGGCCAGGTCTCTGTATATGTAGAGCTCTAAAACATTTCTCTGTTCAGTATAATTTTAATTGTTCAATTAAATTGATTTATATTAAATGAACGTTTCTTATTTAATATTATTTATGGACCTATATGTTCTAAATGAACACTAATATTAACAAAAAATTCTTCAACTCTGTTAATGCCTAACTAGTTGATGCCTTTCAGAGATAAATTTTACACAACAAATTTATTGGTGATTTAAAAATTTTATACACCTTCAAAATTAGGCATTTCAGTTTGACTTGAGCCTTTAGTTGTAGAGGGATCTTTATCTCAGTATACAAAAAAAATATTTTGACATATTTACTAATAATATGGCATTGCTTTCGTATTTATTCACGGCAGTAATTAAAAATGAATTTCCTCAAAAACATTTCTAAATACATCAAAAATACACTTTCACAAGGACTTTATCAAGAGTTTGTTTAATGTATCTACCCTATTTGTTTGGAAAGCAAACAATGTTTATTTATCAGAGATTTCATCAATCAAATTTAACTACTAGATATATCAGCAGTTATTTAACCCTTGTATCCAACTGATATATTGATAAAAAAGCTATGATAAGTAGATTTTGAAATTCAAGGCTGTTAGGAAGTTGCATGTTTTGTTTGCCATTCATATTTTCAACACAATATATATCCCTATACATACCTTAAGAGCTTCATCAAAATGATGTTTTGCTTTAAAGATATAAATAACAAATATCTTTGATGTATACAGATAATTGTTGTCAGATGTATCAAACAATTGCAGTTTAAAGGTATACTTTACTTTAATACAGATAATTATGTTGATATCAGCCACAAATTTATAAATATTAATATTTATCCTTAAGGTTTACAAAAAAATTTACAATCTGGGTTCGGCCTCTCAAAATTTCCAGGAAGAGCATGGATGAACTTAAGCTTAATGTACAAGACCAAATTTGACTTTTTTGGCTTGATGACTGCTGCGGTAAATATATTAACGGTCGGTCCTATAGCTGAGTGATTGATTTTCAAGGGTTTTTTCTTCCTTGCAGTTACAGTCACGGAATGTAAAATATATCATCAATTTCTTAATCAATTTATGGAATGCCATGGGTGTAATTTTTCACTCCCACTTTTAATCCAGCATGTTATTCAAAAAATCACAAGTAGAGAAAGCAATCAGCTAGCTCACATGCCATTCCTTCCTCCTTTACATTCCTTCTTCGAAGACAGAGACTCAGTAACAAACCCAAAGATAAATGTTGTTGATATGCTCCATTATGATCAAATAGAGCGTTGCATTAAGATTGGATAAAGATAAAAGTATAACTGTTCTATCAGTATATCTATTTGTGCGAATATAACTCATGTATCAGTGAATTGTAGCAAAAGAAAGTTATACTCATATGAAGATTCTTTAAAATGGTTTATATTATATTTGTATACTACAGTACACCACTCTTACTGTTTCTGTCACACGCTAATTGTTAATTATTCTAAGTTGAATTCAAATGAAGAAGTCTCTTGCATGCATTCAGATGTTATTTCACACTCAGAAGACACTTATTGATGTAAGATGACTGATGCATTTGAATATAAAACAGCAGACAGTGCTCCTTTTCATAGAGTTGAAATTATAGCTGAAATAACAGATACAGATCTATTTGGAGAATAATGAGTACATCCTTTTTTAACCATACAAAGTCTGAAAACACACAGGTAATTTCACAATTTCTATAAATAAACAAAGCTATTTAAAAAAAAACCATCAAAGTTACCAATAATGACATATCTTTTATTACATTCATTATAAATCAATAAATTGAATATGTTTTTTCCTCATGCAAAATGAACCAAAGTCCTTTGTTTATTGGATGTGTCAATATAAAATAATGAACCGAGAATACCTAAGATAACTTCTTTTTTAAGATTTAGCTGATGTTGTGTACGAAGCTATCTAACTCTTATGGAAAACCTGGTAATTTACAACTGACGATCCTTCATTCTCTAAAAGTAGTTCAAGTATTTTTTTCAATTCTTGGATTTAGATGCCCACGAGATGTGATTCGTTCCCGTTGAACGCTAAGCTTGTATATGCTACAGGCATAGTATTTCTCTAGAGATGTGCTTTGGATGCATAGTACTGACACATCTTGAAATAGTTTTAAACATGTCTTGTGCGCCTGACCTTGAGATCATATGGGACATGTTATGCTGGGATAGAACCTAAAACACTCAATGACATATACTCAAACAGTAATTGTAGAATAGTTTTTTAATTATTTCATATAATTTGGTACTTTCTAGATATCTGATTTTTGTAGCTTGGTTTCCTTAAAGAAACTTTTTAATGAGCAGCGAATATGTAAAAAACTCTGAATAAGCTTATACCAATTCATACACATTACATTTCACCAGCAGAAAGTCTTCCCAAACATAAATTCAAATCAAGCCACAGCGTCTCTCAATGCTCTCAGACCTATCACTGAAGTAAAAATAAGACTAAATGCATGATGGAGCTTTCAGGGGTCCATTTATTGATAAAATATAAAATTTATTTTTTAAGACCATAATCCAGATATCAGAAAGATTATGAACAACTGGTTATGAAAATGTACGCACATTTGATTTTGTCGTTGTATATAAGTAGCGAAAATTTTACTGCGACAGATTTATTTATGGATTTTATTGAAAGGTAAAATGGCAACTATCAAATTCCGTGACGTATCACCATATACTCAACCAAAAGAAATTTCTCCATCAGAAGACTATCTTTATGCTCAGTAAGTAGTAATTTTGAGTAAAAATATTCTTGTATTATTAACAAATGTATTTTATAATAATATCATTTATTTGATCATTCTGTACTTTCTTGATTTCGTTTTCAAACTACACTCTTACATTGGGAAAATATGCATTTGAACTAAATTGACATATCTCAAGCATTTAATTCAATTTGATATTGTTAAGTTTGAATGAATTTCGTTCTAAAAAGCAATAGAGTCGTTTCTTTAGTTATTCTTCCATAATATGCTTTTAATATTCAGTGGACCCTCCAGTAGTGCTACAGCTATAAAATGGTTAACTGTTTCATGTGTAGCAGTTTCTCCTTTTGTTAACATTCAAGATCAAATTGGATATTTATTTCATGTGTAATCGATAGTATACATAAATATCTTTATTGGAAGAATATTAATCTACCGGAAGCTGTTTATTCCTTGAATTTTTTACACATTGTGCTTTAAGTGAAAAATCTTCATAGATAAGAACATTCTGACGCCATATAATCTGAATAATTTTCAAATGTTGATTTCTTCTGAAAAAAAACCAAGCCCAAAATTTTGTTGGGGCAAATAGTCTTCTATAAGGCGGGTTGGTTTTTATGGCGCTGTCCATATTTTAGTGCTATATGATGGTTGACCATCTCGTAATGATTTACGTTATATTACTTTAAAATACTCTTTTTAAAGAAATCCAATGAATATGTTTACAAGTTGCTTTTTTATTTTGATTCAGAAAACTATTTAGCACATTTCCAAAAGTGTTTATAATACTGACTGTAAACAAATCATTTGAAATAACAAACACATTTTTTAGTTCTATTTCCTCTATATTTTATGATCACAACTGGTTCTGTTGATATACTAATAATGCTCATGACGAGCATTTTTTTATATAATTTTAATTATTCCAGTAAAAATAATTTATTTTCATCCTATTTTAGGTATGAGCGTGATGTATCGCTAGACCTTTCGCAAAGGAAGCGAGAAAAACCTATCGGCATAGCCATATTTGGCTTAGGGAGAGCTGGATCTATTCATCTATCAAATATTGCCAGGAATCCAAGAGTCAAACTTCTTTATATTGTTGATGATATGACCACTAAATGGGATAAAATAAAAAAGTACTGGGATTTAAGTGACACAATCTTTCTTACTTCAAAGGAATCAGCAAAAGTTTATAATGACCCTAAGCAAGTATTTTTCTTTAGAAGTCTGATGGATTTTGGCAGTAAAGTTTCTTTGCATTCTATCATGCATTTATTTAGCATTTATGCTATAAAAAATGTGTACATATTTATACAGTAGAACCTCGATTATCTGGACTAATTAGGGATAAAAATAGTCCGGATAAGAATAAATCCGGTCAAAAAAAATCATAATTAACAACAAGTATTATATATTCAGTATGAATCATTTTTATTTCTTTAAATTAATAAATGGCTTCAATATAAATTAATTTTTCTGCTTAATCTAACTTTTCTTTTCAATGCTGCCAAATGGCAAATACTTTTAAGATATTTAAGTTGTCCTCCATTGCATTCTTCTTGACTCTCAAACCACTTCATAGCGATATCTAAGTACCGAAAAGCTTCAGAATGTGTAGGACCAATATCTCCCCTTCACAAATCTCTTCTTTGTCTTCTTGATCTTGTTCATCTGACTCAGATATTTCTTTGATAATTTCCTCATCATTCAAAATTTGGATTTCAGGATCGCTTGCATAGCAATTTAACCTTTCGATGAAATCTTCTTAATTAATCTGGATTATCAAGGTCTGGATATCCAAGGTTCTACTGTATATGTTTCACAATTAGGCTGGCCGATGGAGGCAACACATTTCTTTAATTCAAGTGTTATGTGTCCTCCAGAAGCTTTGATGCTGTGACGGGCTGTCTGGTGAAAGGCCATTCATACATATTTCTCTAATTTTATTGTTGTAATCCTAGGCAATTCAACTGTTTTCATATTTATTTATGCTCTATGGGTTTCAAAATTATAGTAATATAAACCAATTTCAGCTTTTTACTAACCAAATTTCAATAACACTTTTCTTTTGATCTCTGTCAACTGTATTAGATTTGACCATGCAGTTAGATAGAAGATAATATATAGATGTAGAATTGTTAAAAAAAAAAAAAAAAAACAGAACTCTGCCTAAAAAAGGTTAATTTTATCAGATTTTTTCCAACCTTTTGCTATTTATGCACAATAAATTAAAAAACTACCAACCAATCAGGCAAATTGTTCATTTCAATATTTTTTGAAATCCTCTAATCGAAAAAGCAGTTGGAGTTTCCCGTTTTTCACAACTTCGACTCTGACTTTGGCCAAGGCATCCCTACTATTCGTCATTTTCAACTATCCGGATATATCCGGATATCCAGATATCCGGATAGTTTCAGTAAGTATGAAAATAACAAAACATTACTACATATATAAATTTATGTTCTAAAATATTACATTAAAAACGAGCTCATCTGTAATATAAGTCATTTATTCAGATTTTAACAATTCATATTTTTAAAATAAGACAGCATTAAATGTATCACATTTTAAATTTAATCTTAATTTAGTTTTAATTTGTCCTGCTGTTGAAAATACTCGTTCCGTTGCTGTTGATGTTGGTTTTATTGTTAGTTTAAGTGTTTTAAAGAACATGTTCAACTTTTCTGTCCTTTTTTTAAAATTGATCTCATTGATTATTTCTATTGTCATTTGTATTGTCATCAGTTTCCGCGAGAGATAAAATAGAATTACGCATTTCATGTTGCAATTCGGAAGTCGAAAAAGAGAGTCCTGAGAGATTTCATCATTACTAGATAACAAATTTGGGTGTATTCTCTTAATAATACTTTGTGCTAAAGAAATACTTCATATTTATTTGAGAATCGAAAATGTTCATTAGAACTGGAAGCATTTCCACTTTGTAGATATATCAAGAGTGTAATTATTTTTTGTATGTCGGCATTCGTTCATTTTTTTTAACGCATGTAAAAACTCTTCACTTAAAAAACTTCCAAATTTTTCCAACTTATTAAATACAAATTTATCAACTCCCTTTGCCGTTAATAATTTTGCATTATTATTGCTTAGTTCTTTAATAGTAACTTCCATTGGAGTCAGAATATCAAGCAGATTTCTCAAGATTGTTAATTGACTTTCAGAAACAATATCTAAATTCTTATCCGCTAATGTTTTATTAACTCATTCTGTGCTAATGACACGCCTAGCTTGTCCATACGTATATCCATTATGCGGTCAGAGCCCGCCTAGCGTGTTCATGCCAGAAACGTACAAACATAATCTTACTATTGTTTGTATTTTTTATAAGCCGAAAATATTCATTTCTGATTTCGTCGGCTTTCGATCTTGCCGCGCGTAACCCTTTTTTGCATAGTAAAGCTGAGATTACACTTGCCGCTATTAATATTTTCTTATGATTTTCATTCAAATTTTTTCCACTGTTTTATTTCGCTGTTGATTTTAGCAATAATAATATAAAAATAACTGGACTATTTCTACAACGTTGTTTTGTGAAAATTTCATCGCAAAAAAATTATATTATGTAGATTTTGGTATAGATAATTTTCGAGTTTGAGCTATTTAGTGAATTGTGAGCAAAAATATGTGCTTTTTGAATAATGTAGTGTATAAGTTTATGTGTATAGTATATATATTTACAATCATATAGTTTCATTTTGATTTTCCTACAAAAATACTTATCATGACAAAATGGATTTTCTTTTCAATTTTCTGCATTTGCACAATTTATGTCGATAGATACATACAATTCAATACCACGCGTAAAACAACAAATTTCATTCTAATCACACCAAAAGTCATAATAAAAAAATTACGAGTTGTGGCATGTGCTTAAAAAAATCCAAATGCTTAGCATAAATAATTTCTACAGATGACATAAAAGGTAACCCATACAATAAATACACGTGTTTGAAATAGTATATACCTTAGATACCATTCGATAAAAAAAGTGGATACCCCTTTTTGCGCTTTTTTGCGAATACCCAGCGATCAACATCAAAATTACTTTAAACATGTAATTTAAAAAGGATAGAATAAAAGTTGAAAAACCAAAATGTAATTCAAATAAATACACGTGTATACCGAACATTAGAGTATGAACTCGCCAATAATTTGTAGTGTAATATGAGACGCAAAAATACAGAAGTCGAGTTATTTGTACTTGCCGACACTCGCTTGTATTGTCTTTGAGTTAATGCGTATTATTAATAATTTGCAATACATTTTTATAATTCAAATATGTTGAGCATGCCACTGTTACATGGGATTTTAAGTCAGCAGTGAAAGCAGGGTCAGCTATTTGTAAAAATCGTTTTATTATGACAATCATCAAATTCCACCGAATTTTCATATCATCTTTTGTCGATTTTGTAAAATATTTCATTAAAAATTATAGCGAATACTATCCGAATATTTGGAGAAATATCCGGATATCGAATAGTTAAAAGGGACGGATATATCCGGATATCGGATATCCGAATATCCGAGTTGGAATCCCTAATCGCTACGCCACGACTCTGACTAAATAGCTCTGCATGATATGTATGATTCATATAATTTAAAGGATAAAAAAAGTACTGAACCCTGGCCCCAATTCTTTTGACCTTATTACCAGTCGTCACTTTCTAAACAATACTGATAAGAATAGTTAAACAATGACGTTACAAAGAATATACTCATTTATAATGTATGATATCAACTGAAGTAGAATAGAATTTTAATATCAAATATGAATTGTTGAAACATTGTACGATTTCACATATTTTGCCTCTACCGGCCCGGATTTCGTCTTTCGGCATCCTCAAGCATTCTATCACACGGATGCAGCACAGTTATATACAAAAAGATTATATTACAAAGGAAAAACACTTACCCTAAAGCTAGGGTCCAAACACACATCTGAAATAACTTTCAAAACCATTGGTTAGATGATAGTAACCACAAACAATTTGGAAACTGATAAAATAATTTGATTTAACTCATTCCGTGTTAACGACAAGCCTAGCGTTTTTATGCTCTAAACGTAAAAAAATAATTTTACGATTATTGATATTGTTTGTATTGTTTTTACTAGCCGACAATATTCATTTCGGATTTCGTCGCCTTTGGATCTTACCGCGCGTAACGTTTTTTTGCAAAGTGAAGCTGAGTCTATTTTCGCAGAAAAAATATTTTATATATATTATACTTGCCGACACTCTCATGTATTGTTTTTTAAAAAATGCATATTATTAATATTCTGGAACACATTTTTATAATTCAAATATTTAAAGCATGACACTGTTCCATAGATTTCAAGTTAGCAGTTAAGCGTTAAGGATTTTACAAAAAATAATAATCAACTGTCATTAACACTTCCTCTACTGTGCTAAAAAAATACGGCCGTCACTGTGATGGACACTCATTGTCCAATTGAAAAATATGCTTTAAATTGGGATAATGCTTAGTTAGATTCTTTCGCTAACTGTACTTTAACAATATTATATAATAATTTTAAAAAAAATGTATAATATTACCAAGAATGCATAAATTTATGAAAATCTGTAAAATAATGAAATAATCATAAGCATTTCGGAAATAACTGCCAGCCGCGCTCTCTGTGCATTGTTTCAACGATGATTAATTATTGTGTATTGTCCGACTTCGATCCGCGTGTGCGCAGGGACTTAAAACATTTAAATTAAATTTAATTAAAAGAAAGTAAACAAATGTAGTTTGTAAAATTATTATTATCTTAAAACATACTACAATTTATAAAACTTGCAAAATAGGATATTAAAAAATCATGAAATTAACTAAAAATAATACAAATATCATTCATCATCATTTCATCATTATCAGCCGGGGTCGATCCACTGCTGGATGAAGGCCTCCCCCTGTATTTTTTTCTTTTCAGGGGGGGTTTTGGACATAGCAACACCACGCTGCCCAGGCGGGTTGGTGTTCGGTTTTCTGTCTGGGTTTTCCTTCCCATAGCCAAGAGAACACGGCACTCCGGTGTTCCCGAGCGGTCACCCATCCAAGCACTATCCGCGCCCAATGTTGCTTAACTTCGGTGATCGCACGAGAGCCGGTGCTTACAACGTGGTATGGTCGTTGGCAATATATATAATAATAATATACAAATATACGAATAATAAAAAAAATAAAATGTAAAAAAATTGTATGTATATATACGGTTACTCTAAAGTAAAATGTCTATTGCGTTCAGGACAAGAAATATTTTGTTTCGACTATGTTGACGTCTTCGGTCACCGGTCCGTTGTGGATATTGCAAAACAATTTTATTCTTTTTATGGAATCTTTAGAACACAACCTACAGATTCCTCTCTTCTAAGCCACACGGGATACAACTCAGATGTTACTTTCTGCAGTGTCAGTTAGCGCCTCGCGACAATATGACAACAACGTGTTGAAGGCATTTTGTAGTTGCTTATGGTATTTGACGTTTGCATTTTTCGTTTTTATAATATTGGGCTTTGCTAATAAAAATGAATATAAAGAAATTTTATGATACCGAAAGAAGTAATAAATAAAATTGAATAAAAATATTCAAGAGCTAAATTAAAAGTTAACTATCCCTGCCCGGCAGAACTCGCGAATGTTGACGCTTACATTCGGCCGACACATACTGCTACATTCACTCACACCGACACGATGAAGTATGTATACATACAAGGCGCTTGCCGATTTCATTGCAAAAGTTATTTTTTTTGCGGGAATCGATAAATGGATTTATACTCAAATATTTTTATTTAACGATAAAGGTTTAGTCTAGGAATACATATAATATAAAGACCCAGGGTTCAGTAGATTTAGAGAAAAAAAATATACGTCCTGGATCTTAAAGGTTCATTATCGGGCGGCATGGATTAAAATGCAATTGGGTTATGTTAAACTTAGAGATAAGTAGATATTACATATTTCAAATTGGTGGGTAATGGTGGGATTAAGCAGTAAGTGATGTAATACAGGAGTTCAATTTATGAGATTTTTGGTTCATTGAACAAATCTTACGTAAGGGATATATTAGTGGAGAATTGAGAAGATTAAGGTGATTGTTAAGAATATTACTAAAATTTAATTGAGTCATTTTTATTTCTAAAATTTCTTGATGAAATAATCAATGATCCCCGGGTTTTGATGCGATCATTTTACACCGTCATCCGCGTAAAATATAGTTTTCTAATGACAAATAGTGGGCAAATGTCGATATGAAAGATTTCAATTGTTGCTTTAGTTTCATAGTAAATTGTTTAAAGTTCAGAATCTTTAAAGAAAACACGACTCCCACTTCAACATTTACCAATTACAGGTCGGAGACTAAGAAAAGCTTGATTTTTTCAGGTTTTTTTACCAACCTTTCCTATTTATGTGTGATATGTTAAAGATCAACCATCCAATCCGGCAAATTGTTCATTTAATATTTTTCAAAATTATTTAATTGAAAAAGTAGTTGAGAGTCACTCATTTTTCACGACTTCATTGGTTTTAACACTGCGACTCAACAACTCCAACTCCACAGCCATGGTTGAATTACTTACAATTATATACAACTTTAATTATGATTTCTTGAAAAAATATCATTTTGAACTTATTCATACAATCTTTTTTACACCAAAGAATCAGCAAAAGTTTCTAAAAATGGTATTTTTTCAACGCTCAATGACTATATTGAACACACAATTATTGGGATTTTTTTTCAACAACTTTATTATCATTCTCAAACTCCATTCTAGCTTCTTTAATAATAACAGATAAAGAGAAAAAAAAGATTTGAATAATTATATTCAAATGTCTTTATGAATGATAAAAATATTTTTATCTTAGTCTCCACTGAGATAGGAAACTATTTATTCATAATATTGTTCGACCAGATCATAGAGTGCATCTTGCTTTCAATGATGGGTATTTTTTATGGTTTGTATAATTGTTTCTGATTTTATTTGACAAATTTTCCTTAACTCAATTTAATTTCAAAATATCATAAAAATATTGTACCCTTCCAAGTTTTTTGTGTTCATGGTTTTACGTTTTGTCATCTTCAGATATTCTAGTGCATAAATACAAGTTACTCCCTCAATCATCTACACAATCTTTGCAAGTACACTCTCACAAACTGCAAAGCTTAGGTTTAATCAATCCAATTATTCAATCTATACTGTACAACTCTACAGGAGACCAATCTTTGTAAATTAAGAAATTATGCATGAAACTAAAGAATTTTCCTTACCATACATATTACCACATTATCAGAAAAGTTAATTCAAGTGCATCCATGAACTAAAATTGAGATGCAAAGCAGAAAGTGTACAATTTTTTTTCAAAGACAGTTTTTGTACTATCCTAATAACTATTTAACAATATAAATAATCAACTTTTTGAAGAGTTACAGATGATTTAAGTATTCAACAGTTACAGTGTTTGCAGTAATTAAATTTTATACTCTTCTATGAATTTATAGAGTTGAAACAGTGGTTGTTTCCTCCCCGACATACACACATGAAGAAATTGTTACAAGTGCACTTGAAGCAAAGAAAGCTATCTTCTGTGAAAAGCCAGTAGCAGAAGACCTGGAATCTTCTGCAAGATGTTATGCGAAAGCAGAAAAAGTTGGAAAGCCACTTTTCTGTGCTTTCAACCGGCGATTTGATCCTTCTTACAGTGCTTTAAGGGATAGGGTAAGAAAGGGAGAAATTGGTCATGTGAAAATTTTGAAAGTTTGCAGCCGTGACTCTCCACTGCCATCAATTGATTATTTGAAAATTTCAGGTTAGCTTACCAACTAATAATGAAAATTTTCATAAGCAAAGAGTTTGTTTGAGAAGTTATTGTATTCATACTCACTTATATATAATATAAAAATCAATACTGGTTCTACAGGACAATTCCTTACTCATCAATAGTGTAATCAAAGAATCAAAGTATTATCTTGAAAATATTTTCTATTCAATGATACACTCACCGACATTTTTGTTTATTGATTGAATAAATTTTTCATGTGAATTTATTCTATCATCGAATTATATTATAAAACAAGGGTTTTGATGTGGGAATTAAATTTAAATATAAGAATTTAGTATCATTTGCTTAAAGAAATACTAGTATTAACTGCAAAAAGAATATTTCAACACCAAATAGTAATATTATATATATTGTAGATTCAGTGTTGGAACGTATATATTACTTAAATAACTCATCAATGTCTTATGTTATCTGTAAACAGCTCCAATTATAAATGATTTTATCTCTTTTGTCAAGAGATTTGGCCTATGCTTTTATGGAAAGAAATTTGATAATTCGGTTAAATTGAATTCGGTTCGATTAAAAGTTCATATCTAATACTTATCAAAAAATAAAAAAAATGTTTCTTTTTTTTATGCTTTCAGGTGGCATTTTCCATGACTGTATTGTGCATGATATTGATATGGCAACATGGGTACTTGGTGAGCTGCCCATAAAAATACAAGCCACAGCCTCCAGCCATATACCAGAAATCCAACAAATTCACGACTTTGATTCTGTTGCTTGCTTGCTGACATTCCCGAGTGGAACAATCGCTATCATCGACAACAGCAGGCATTGTAGCTATGGCTATGACCAGAGACTTGAAGTGTTCGGTGCTAAAGGAATGATAAGAGCTGACAACGAAAGGCCAAATCATTGCAATGAAGTACAACTTGGAAAATCGGGTAGCGCTGTTGCGCCCATTTGGTTTTCGTTCCCATCAAGATATAAACGAGCTTATTATGTGGAGATGGAGCATTTCCTAGATCTGTTTGAAGGTACAAGTTTTTGGTTTTATTTCAATGAAAAAAGTAAATAATGAAGTTGCTTTTTTTCATTTATCATCATTTAAAAAGTATAATTTATAAATCAACTATATAGCCTCAAAATAATATGATCCCCTTTTGACCTTTTTTTCATGTTATTTGATATATTTTTTTTTAACTTAAGGTCGGGCTAAGCCTATGGTGTTTGGATATCAAACATTGTCTGTGAGCAAAATTGCGATGGCTGCAGAAAAAAGTGCTCGTACAGGAATGACTATTCCACTTGAATGGACCAAGGAAGAAATGATGAGGACCTACTCATAGACCACATGATTTCATCAGTACAATTATGTGAAATCTTTGTAGTAATCTTAAGAAAATTTAATTTTCTAATATGATTGCTTATTATAAATAATCTAGCATCGATTTTTTTATTATTTCCTTTAGTTAATAAAATATATAAACAAACAATGAATTTTGGTAATAATAGATTATCGATAAACATAGTTAGGTAAGATAGTCGATTCAATTAAAGGTTGTACAAAAAAATGTTGTTGTTCCTACACCTAAGTCACATTTAATCAATTCAAGTAAAAAAAAAATTAAAAAGTTAAAAAAAAGAGTTTTTTAACAAAGTGTCAAACCTCTTGGCAAAGAAGCGATTTTTTGATTCAATATTTATCTATTTTCTTCAGTAAGAATCGATCGAAATTTTCTAGAAAGTTATTTGTATTTACATTACTTTCTCTAACCTTAATTATTTATGATATATTTTGTAATTTGATTATTACTCTATAGCGACGCATAGTGACGAAAAATGATACTTTTTGTAATTCCGGCTTGACAGATGAATATTTATTTTCAATTATGTCAATAGAGGTCTAAGGTAGAAAATTTCTTTCTCAATAAATGCTCAAAAAAAAAAAATGATTCATTTACTTACATTTAACTATTTTTGCACAATTCATTAATTTTTAAAATAAATGGTACGCTTAGATTGTTTTGTTATATATGGATACAATTACGGATTTTAGTAATTCGTCAAATATTGCGATCATTCAAGTTGTTTTTGATTATTTATGACTATATTCTATATATATGTTTAAGTATACACTTGGGCCTCGTATCACACGGTGCCAAAAATCATGGTATATTTTTATACAACACGCTTTATATAACACGATTTCAACAAAAAATTAAATAATTTACATGTTTAATTTGTACACCAATGTAATGTGCACATGAGAAATCTTCCTGAGCGTGTCGAGACCTGTCAATTTTGTTTGTTTCGATACATTTCAGTTGCACTCTGGCAGTCAATAGTGCAGTGCATACTTCTTTGTAATCCGTGGATTATTCTGGCTTTTTTTTTGTATGTATACACATAACATATTTCATTTTATCATAACGTATGTACATACATGTACATAATAACCCTTGGCGGTTCAGAAGCATGACGTACATTCCCTACTAGATTCCACTTGCCTTGCTAAATCCTTGGTTATTTGAAAAATATTTAAAATTGTGTACCTAAAATCAAATTATAAATAAAATATGTAGTGTATAATAGTGTGTAATATGTATTTTATTTTTGTTTAATTTTTTTGTGAGATTTTTGGGTATATTTTGTATGGCTGTTTCAAAGTTATGCGGTTTTTAAAACCCATGGAACGCATCCCCTTTTTTATATGTAAACTATAGCTTTTTTTGTGCGATTTTCCCCGGAACGCATCTATTGCAGAAAAAAAGGTTTGAGTGTATCAAGTTATAAAAATATCTGCATTCGAGATTTAATATGCACGTGTGTGATTGCTGAAAATAATTTGATTGATGCAATACATTTGCTTATTTGGAAAAATATGTACCATGCAATAAATAATAACAATTATTTAACCAGTTATATTCTAAAATGTTCTCGTGTACCCTTTTTTATTTTAAAATAATTGGAGTGCAAAGGGTTAAATATATGTACATACGTAATATAACGCTTGATAATTTTTACCAATTTTATAGATTTAATCGTAACAATTTACTATTTATTTGTAGATGAAAAATATTTAGACCCCAAAATTTCGACAGTTACGGGTAAAATTAAAAAAAGAGAAACTTTATTTCTATTGAAAAAAAATCAATATCCTAGATTGTCTTAAAAGGGGGGAGAGACCGTCATCCCTTGCTAAAATTTTCAATTTAAATGAAGCAACAATTAGGACGATACAAAAAAATGAAAACAAAATTAGACCTATAGCTTTAGCAGGATCGTCTATCAGTGCGACAAAGATTGCCCGCATACGTTCAGTAATAATAGAAAAAATGGAAAGAGCTCTTATGATATGGCTAGAAGATTGCAATGACAAAAAAAATCCTGTGGACAGAAGCATTATACAAAAGAAGGCACAAGAAATTTATGATAATTTAAAAAGAACTGAACAATTGTCATCGGAAGATCAAAACTCATCTCACAATTTTTCTGCTAGTAGAGGATGGTGTGAAAATTTTAAGAAGCGATTCTCACTACATAATATAAAAATTCGAGGAGAAATTGCGTCAGCTGATTTTGAATCTTCTAAAAAGTTTGTTCCAGAATTCGCAGATATTATAAAAAATAAGGGCTACACACCAGACCAAGTTTTCAATGCGGACGAAACGGGATTGTATTGGAAGAAGATGTCGCAACGAGCCTACATATCAAAAAATGAAAAACACGCGAATGGATTCAAGGTGGCGAAAGAAAGAATATCTTTACTATTATGCTCCAATTCTTCCGAAGATTCCATAATGAAGCCATTATTTATTAATCGAGCCTTAAACCCCCTAGCACTAAAAGGTAAAAAGGTAAGGCTGATAAAAAGAATTTACCTGTTTATTGGAGAGCCAATAAAAAGGGTTGGACCACAAGTATTCTTTTTAATGATTGGTTTTACAATTGTTCTATGCCTGATGCAAGAGATTATACGAGAAAAAAGAATCTTGATTTTTAAATATTATTGATATTGGACAATGCACCAGGACATCATCTCGATTTAAAATATCCTAATGTTGAAATATTATTTTTACCACCAAATACTACGTCTTTAATCCAGCCCTTAGACCAAGGTATAATTTCAACATTTAAAGCCTATTACATTCGTCGAACATTTGAAATTGACATTGATCAAGGTGAAAATTAAACAATTCCACAGGCTTGGAAAAAATTTTCTATTCGAAATTGTGTCGAAATTGTTTCTGCATCCGCTAAAGAAATAAAACAATCCACTTTAAATTCTTGTTGGAAAAAACTATGGCAAGAAGTAGTGTCTGGAGAAAATGTTTTACCACCAACAGAAGATGAATACCAAAGGACAATAAATATTTGTCGTGAAATTGGTGGAGAAGGTTTTAATGACATGAATATTCATGACATCCAAGAAATATTGGAGGATCGTACGTTGAACGAAGAAGAGTTAGTCGAAATGTTAGATGAACCCACCACAATTAACGACTCAGAAAGCAGTTGCAGCGAAGAAGCTACATGTTTTACATTAAAAACGATAAATGACGCTTTGGAATCGGCTACAAAATTAGAAAACTTTTTAATTGAAAATGATCCTATAATGGAAAGAAGTTGGAAATTTAAGAGGGAATTGCAACAGATTTTGGAACCTTATAAGGAAATACGTAAGGATTTATACGCTAAAAGCAGACAATCGCTTATTACCGAATTTTTGAATGCTAAAACCACAAGAAATCCAGAGTCCTCCGATGATGAAAACGTACAACCGATTTCGAAAAAGAGTGAAACATATAGAATTATAAGTGATGATGAATGATTACCATTTTATGTTATAAAAGTTTCTTTCACGAATATGTAAATATATATTTGTTTATTTATAAAAATAAAGTATATATTCATATAAATTATCTTCGTTATTTTTTTTTGGAACGCATCCCCTAATTTTGTATGAACTTCAAACCTTGCGTTACACGAGGTTTTTGTGGAACGATATACTCGTGTTATACGAGGCCCAAGCGTAACTATTTACTTATGTACAATTAAATATACGATTTTAAAAATATTACATGTTGTTTTTCAATAGCAAAATCTTCATCTAACCGAAAAATGGTTATTCATTGCTTCTTTCACAAATGATAGGAAATTACATATTTGTTAGATGTCTTTGAAAAAATGTCGATTGCAAAGATAAAACAGAATAAAATAAAAAAACGACTCACGTACGTACATAAATATCTATTTACTATTTATAAGCTAAAGTAGAATTTTCGTAGCTTTTAATTTTACAGTACATATATATATTAATAATATATTATTATCACCAGAGACAGTAATTTCGATCTGTTTTAACCCAATTTGTTAAACAAGGTATTTAATAGGAAAGAATATCCAAGAAATAGTTTCGCATGGAATGCAACGCACATAGGCTCTCTTGGCTTCGCTAAGAATCCAATAAAGGAAGAATTATATTACCTCATTACTCCAGCGGCCATGGAACAGTCCACCTACGAAGATATAAAAGCTTACATAAAGTTACATAGTAGGGTTTCTAAAAGCAAAATTTTACTTGAAAAAAAGACCTGTTTGACTATAAAATAATTTACTTTGCTGTCCTGAAAAATTGTCTTTTTCAAACACGTCTTTTGTTAATCAACGTAAAACTAAAATAAACTAAATCTAAGTTTGTTAAGATTGTGTTTTTATTAATTTTATACTTGGGAGTGACACCTGTTCGATAATACGTCTCTTATATAACAAGCTATCCGGTAATAGAAAATGTCCTTAATAAAGAAATTTAGACAAGAATAAGCAGAGGAGGAGATAGGGCCACACCGGAAGTATAAGCAGTATCTTTTCGTATAAGACGTTCATTACAAGAGGAAAAACGCGGGAAACGATGCAAGCGTAAGAGGCTTATCGTTGATGAAGTCGCTTTCCCGTTCCACTTCCATAGCAATGGCGTTCTCAAATTAGAACAATAGAGGATAAAAAAATCACACATTAACAGTCCTAATGTGATTGGAAATGTTTGTACTGTTTTAAAATATTATAATTTAAAATGTCACATTCCAGATAGTGCTTTTTTTCTCAAAATTGAGTTATTTATATTATTTCCGTTCAGTGGTCGGCAACCTTTCGAGAGGCTGGATAAAATATGTCAAATTGAAAAGAAAAATTTGGTTAGTGCGGGAGTATCACAATATAGCAACCTGCAGCTACTTATTTAAAATTAATAAGTAAGTGATGACAAACAATATTTTTTTATTTTTATTAAGAATACATGTTTTAAATATATAAATAATTTGATAAAATTAATATCATATTTCCGTTGTGGGAGACTCAAAATATTCTAGTGAGTATTTAAATTACCTGCGGATAGTAAATTGGCGACCGCTGCTTTAATTGATTAATTAAACAATAGTCTACATTTTTGCTATTATCACATTAATACGCCTTATCACCAAGCACTGCCACTTTTCAGGTTTCAATTACAAAGAAAAAGAGTGCGATGTGAGTAGAAAAACTTCATTCTATTAAATTTGTATTCGATAACTGAGCGCTTTTGCACACTTCATTATATCGAAATTTGTCAAGTAGAACTTAAGAAGTAATTTTTTAAAAATATTTCTATTTTCGCTTTAGTTTCATAGTTAATCATTAATAATTAATGCTTCC
The DNA here is from genome assembly GCA_028555115.1 of Himalopsyche japonica. Taxonomy (NCBI): domain Eukaryota; kingdom Metazoa; phylum Arthropoda; class Insecta; order Trichoptera; family Rhyacophilidae; genus Himalopsyche; species Himalopsyche japonica. The sequence goes on from JAHFWJ010000460.1 coordinate 3,081,958, forward strand.
CTTCTTCGTTTACATTTTGTTTTTGTTTCATTTAGTTTATTGGTAAGTTTTTTTTTGTTATGCGGTAGACAGGTAAATCATGAGAATTTGCTTACAGTTTTCACTGCTAATGTAAAATCCCATATAAGAGTGTCGTGCTGAATATATTCGAATTATATGCATTATTTCAATGAAAATATATTAGAGTGTCGGTAAATAAAAATAACTCGACTTCTGTATTTTTGCGTCTCATGTTATACTGATAAATCGGCGGCAAGTTCATACTGTAATGGTTGGTCCATACGAGTATTTATTTTTAGATATATTTTGATTCATGATTGTAAGTATATATAGTTAAGACACAAATTTAAGTATTTTATTATTCAAAAGGCACTCATATTTGCTCAAAATTCACTAAATCACTCAAAATCGAAAATCTACACAAAATAATTTTTCTGTGCTGAACTTTTCACAACATTTTGTACGCATCTTAAATAACAAAACACGATTAGTCGTTTATTTAAACGTAGTTTCTATTTATTTCTGTATCGCAAACGTGCGCCCATGCAGTCTGACAATACATAACTCTGCAGCGATGGTGTTTTCCATGTTTTTCTTGGTCCATAATAATAGAAAACGTTCCGCATTGGAGGCACCGTACGCCGCCGTTTGAGCGAAAATTGTATTACGTACACCTCACCCATGTGAAGCGGATCGATTATTATTACCTAGCGTATAATAATAGAGGAGGATAGTGCAGCGAGCTTCCCCTGGGACTGCTCAAGAGGCTTTGAGCCATTTTCGATATCGCTGCTAAGAAAGCGATTAACCCGTTCTATGCTTTGAGTACTCAATTTATAAATAATTGACACTCTCAAGATAAATTGTGATGTTGCCATATATTTAAATCATGCAAATATCTGAATGCAATTATTTTGATGAACTTCGTTGTTCATTTCAGTGTTCCCCAAACTTCTTACACCAGTGGACTGGTAAAAAAAGGAACAAAAAATCACGGACCCCTTATGCTGATTTTTTTATGTAGCATTTTTTTAATCTTATAGATTGACAGATTGACATAACTGTAACTAACAAATATACATATAATAATCAATTTAACGTGCAGGCGAAGGAAAGTCTTTTTTCCTTCGTCTGCATCTTTCTTTTTTCATTGTAAAATTTCTTGAAATTTGGCTAGGTATTTGCGGCCCAGCACTGAGCTGCAGATCACTGGTTGAGGAACACTGATTTAAATCACTTCGTAATAAAAGAATAAGTATAGAACATAAATTTCAGCATAGGTTAATCATAAATATGTAAAAATAAATTCGACTTTGAGAAAGACTAACATATATACAATAGTATCAACTTGTCATATTTATGATTTCTGTATTAAGAAAAGCTTGTGGGCCACAGTTTTAGTATCGCTGATCTAAACCAAAATTCGGGTTCTTCAATATTATATTATATGTATCGGGGCAAGAATATAAAATCTATTAAATTACTTAAAACACTAATAACAATTATTTCTATTTTAAAATTTGGACCTTTTAAACGAAGTATTGACTATTGTTTTTATTGTATTAATATTTTTATATCTATTCTCTAGTTAGAACTTCATTAGTATATCATATTTATGATACATGTTTTGCAATTTTATCACGTATATTGCACACACATTTTTTTTTTATTATTGTGGAAAAATTTGTTCGCTAAGAATGTATTCATATTGCGTCTTGGTTTTTCTTAAAGGTCATTCGATCGACTGGCCAGTACGAGGTGACAAGGCACCAATGATTGCATTGTGGTTTATAGACATTCATTTTGGTACATATTCACAAAAAAATAACGTAACAATATCGATAACTCCAAATTGAGACCGTATTGTTGTTTGTAGTTATGTACAGAATGTGATATTTCTTTAATAAATTACTGAGTATTCATACAAAAATATTTCTTATCACATTTTTTACATCAGAAATAAAAAAATCAAAGTCAGTTGATAAAAGTGTGGGATAAAAAAAAACAATTCTTGAGGAAAGGCTTTAAGAAGGAATTAATGATATATGTTTTATATAACAAAATTGGCCGGTCTCGTTCATCACGAAAACTTTAAAGTTATCAGCTGACAGCAAAAAATATTCAAATCATTGTTTTACGTTTGTAATTAGTATGAACTTTTTGAAATCTATTTTTTATAAAGTAACATGATTCCTTATAACACTCCACGTTTTGTAGGAAGATTTTAAAGGGCTGTCATATTTTATTTATTTATATGTTGATGCATGAATCCTTCAATTCATCATAAAGTAACTAAAAAAGTGGCATAATTCTTGAAATCTAAGCTTTAAAATAGCTTTGAATAAGTATAAAATAATTTTACAAACAAAGTATGTGGTTATTTTATATTTATTGACATATATATTCTTCAAATCTTTTCTTGCCCATGAGTTTGTGATATATTGGAGTGCAATGAAATTAGATGTTGTGAATGAAATCTAGCTTATTATATTTTCGAAAATAACGCTCTTGGTAAATTTTCAGCTGTGACCTCTTATCTCTATCAAAAAATCAATTCTGTTTAAATATATGAAATATTCTAACACAAAAACTGTGTTGAAAATCAATTAAAATTTCTAGTCACTACTTATTTTTGAAATTGAAGGTTATGAATAGTTGGCTTCGTGAAAGGCAATTCTTTAGGATGAAGTAATAAAACTATGTTTTATTTATCTGTTTATCTGTATTAAATATCATTGTAACGAGCAGAATAATACATCTCGTATATTCACTTTCTTTGCATATATATAGTGATCACCAAGAGCATTGAGTGAATTTTGACAAGTGGCAATTTTTATTTTTTATGTTTTATGAAGAAATAAATTATTTTATTAAAATTATATTTTTTTAATAATTATCGCAATATTTTATGCTAGGTAAGTAAATATGTAATATATTTGTCAATAATTAAAATTAATACTTTTTAAATTATTGTATTTATAGTATAGTGTAAACATGCACTTATTAACTATAATTAATCGTATAAAAAATATTTGAAGAAATATATGTTCTGTCCTCATTTTAACGTAGTCAGATGCAAAATTGTATGTGGCCATGAATTTGTATTTATAAACCACCAAATGTTATTTTGGATACTTTGTGAATCCACTTAAAACTGTAAAAATGAATTGAAAATGATTTATGGCTATCGTACGAAAACACGTTCCAAAAATAATTGATCGCAGTTAAAAATTAAAAATGAGATGTTTCAACGCACACAATTTTATTAAGCCAGCAACGTGAATGTTTGCCTTGCTGTTAAAGCGTTAATATTTGATGGAAATTTCTTAAGCCCTCGAAAAATCTTAGATAGCCATCCCGAAAGGCTGCGAGTTTCTCAAACTTGAAACCGCCGTGTCTTAAAAAAGCGTTTCTCAATAAATTGTAAATGTAATCTTGGAATATTATGATGTTTTTGTAAGAAAATTAAATATTAATTCATACATTAAGTAAGATATGAATAAATTTCTATGTTTATTGTTCAGTAGTTTCGTCCAATACCACTGACTGGATTAAATAAAAAGTGTTTGAGTTTTAAAAAAAATAAATTCGTTTCCTAAATCCGTAATACTACTAGTAGTTGTTTAACATGTTTTGATGAATTAAAATTCTAATATTAAATAATATTAATATGAAATTCTGATAACATCTATTTAATCTAATACTAATAAGAAATAGTAAGTTTGATATTAATCTCTTTGTGCTATATTTGGCTAATCAATCGTATCTGGGTTTATTTATATATATATATATATATATATATATATGTAATTCAATTCATCCCTCTTTTTTAGAGTTCTAGAGAGCATTCTAGAGTTTTTTACCTCTCACCAATGATCAATGTCTTGCTAAGGAAAGTGGACATAACATGTTAAGAATATTGTATTCTTTGGTTTTATTATTTGAATGCTAATCAAAATAAAATTTAAATAAGAGAAACATATGTTTTATTAAAAAATTACGCATTTTTACTAAGATCATATTCGTTTTTATTAATTGAAAGCATCATCAAATGAATAATAAATTAATACATTCACACTTTAAAATGCATTAAGAACAATAATTAATAGTTGATATTGTTAAAGTTTCAATTCCAGTTTCATAATGAAAATTTATATCTGTCTATATTAGCACGGTCTATTGATGTAAGTTGTAATAAAAAACATTTATTTTTACGTTGCTCGATAAAATAAATACTAAATCTTGAAGTTTCAAGTCAGTAACGTGTATAAGATGTACAAGATGATTTAAAAATGATCATATGTTTTTCGGTCACAAATACGATATTTTTTTGTGATTAAGTAAAGTATATATTTAGACTGATTGGAATTACAACTGGAGCAGCACTCAAAACCGTATGGATTTTGTCTTAGCAGTCAGTTAGTAAGCTGATCTATATGTGGAATTGGAACAACCTATTTTCGAATCAGATGACCGATCACACTTACTTTCTCTTTAGCTTTCTACGAAATCATTTCATATGGTTATATAATAGCGGAATCAGGACCGGAATTAGATGTTGCGAGGCCCCAAACTCAACTATTAGGAATAGAGAAAACGACATGAAAGTGATAATTTAATTAATATAATAGACGCGAAATTAAAATTATTTAAACATTTATATGAATAGTAATAAAATAAAAGTAAAAATCATGAATTTATAATATGCTAACTCAATAAGTATTTTTCTATATTTTATTGAATCACCATTTGTTGACGAATAGGTTCACGAATTCAAGCAAATGATCATTTATGTGAGCCTTGTAATGTTTGTATTTATTTTACATAAATAACACATATAAATTATTGCGTATGTAAATTTAGAGAATATTCATTCTTGCAAAAAAATAAAGATTTAAAATAAGCTAGCAAATCAACAACTCTATTAAGGTTTAAAAAATATTCGTCTGAAATCACTCTTTGTTCATTTGAGATAAATTGGAAACAGATATTCCCAGCAGCATCTCAATTTGCAGGCAAGTTCTAAGCATGGAAAGAACAAATAATTTATGCCTTTTACTTTGGAAAATATGATGGGATATAAATGTTTTTTACCTCACCAAAGACATGTATGTGTGGCAATACTGCATATTTTTCATCAAGTGTTCAATATTTATTTGTCTACGATTGTCACTTTCAATACATAACATATTCAGTGCAGACCATTACTACACAACCTTGGACATAAGGCTTCATAAATCATTTTTTTATTACACTTATAAAATAAATTTCCTCTGAACTGTTGGTAACTACAATATATCCAAGAAATTTACGGGTAAATAAGAATCTTGTCTCAAACGATATACAATATATAGTAGCTTTCTTATTATTTCACTCCGGGTACATTACCTACAAATCTTATCCCAAAAAACAAAAGATAAAACAAAATCAAAAAAGAATGCTAGAAAAAAATGTATATCTCAAAACCTATTTGACTTTGACGCTTACGGCTTTCAACGTTTATAGCGTATAGTTAAATCCGGCCCTGAGTGGAATCATTGTAAAATGTGTCATCTTACGTAAAATGCTTTCAAAACACTGAGATAGTATGTTTTGAAAGTACATGAGTTTGCTAGAAAACTTACAAAAAGCCTCATTGATAAGTGTGCAAAATGCTTTTTTTTTCATTCGAAAAAGCTTGATGCCGAAAGGTGAAACCCGCTCGTGGGCGACAAAGCATGTGAAAGTGTTCTAATCTTCAACAATTCAAATTGTATTATATAGTGATTACATATGATTTTCTGGAATGTAATTTCACTAAAATATTGGTACAATTTTTTTTTAAATGCATTACGGTTGAAACATATAATTATTATTTAATGAATATTAAATGCCCGGTTTATATAATATATAAAAAAATGAGAACCTGCAATGAATTATTTTATTTCGAAATTTAAATTAGCTCGCATTACAGTAAATAAATATTTCATTTCCATAAATTGACATAACGAAAAAAATGCCAGAACATTATGACAATAAAACAATTGACTCAAAGTGATATTAGTTACTGCGATATTTAAATATAGAACAATTTATTGACGTGTCAACGTCCGTGTTTAAAGCACACGCTCGTCTGACACATTTAGTCCATAAAATTCAAATGAATTTAAAATTTTAGCATAAAAGGATCTCCGTGTACAGCCGATATTGTATAAAATTAAAAATGAATACATTGTTGTTGACAGTGTGAAAGCAACACCGATAGTTATCCAGATTTCTCCAATAACTATTGTCAGGAAATAATTTTTAAAGAATTATTCTTAAGTAATTACATGTGTTTTTGAATGCAGAATCAATCTGTAGTTGTGCAGGTGTGTAGTGTATTGTTATACAATTCTCGCTTCCAGTACGAATAGAGACGCAATGAAGCATATTAAAACGTTTCTTATTGAAAACTTATTGAACGTTGGTTACTCAATATGTCAATTCGGGGATAATTGAGAAAGACATATTGGGAAAGAACTTTCAGTAAAATTGAATGAGCGCATCGAACTCTTAACTATATTCGAAAAAAAACATTTATTTAGAACAACACGTCCGCGGAACGAAACAGTACAAGCTCAAGAAAATTGACTAATCGGTTAAGCTTGGAATGATGATGATGATGAGTCATATACACAGACCTTCATACTTGAATTAGTTAAAAACAATAAAATGTACTGTTTGGTACTCTTTCCACAGTTTTGCTAATATTTATCATTATCAACTGATAAAATATGAATAAAAGCGAGGCTTTTTATATACATTTAGATTTAATGATTACCTGGAATACAAAACAGGTCTGTTTCAAAGACTAAGAAAATAATTAAAAAATAAACTTAGTTCTTTAGCCGCAAGTTTTTCATACCTGGTAATTTATAAACTCCATGTTTTAATTAACTAATCTTGTTTTACTTTGAAATTTATCAGTTAAAAATATAGGCGATGAGCAAAACTGATCATGTCTTGGATAATCTAAAATTGTAAAAATAGTACTAAAGACTGTGTTTTTATTATTGAAACGTAATGTCTCGCTACCAAGAAGTGACAACGCAAACCTTAAAAGTGAGTAAATTGTTCCTTCAACGAAAAAGGCATTGCAATTTTCAATAAGCAGTTATTATACCTGTACTTATTCTAATAAAGTTTCAATTATACAGATTGCACTGTTTCATATAGACACATTAAGATTCAATAATACCGACTTATGATATTCTTCAAATTTCAATTATAACCAACAGTAAAATTTTTCCCCATTTAAAAAATAAAACGATACTATTAAAGCAAACTCATTAAGTATAATATAATAAGCAATATTATTTCGATTAATTAAAATCTTAGTGGGGAATCTTTACTCTAATAATAATCATTATTGCTCGAAGTTTAAAGATGAATGAATTGAGATGCAAGTAAGGACTTTCAATTAATTGTAAATTAATGTATTTAAATTCATGCATACACGTGTATAGACAATTGTTTAGCGATTGCTGTATAAATGTTTAAAAGCGTGGGATATGGAATAAAAAATCACAACCACTCAAAAAGGCGTCAACTACTAAGCTACGGGCTCGGATATTTATTTTGTCATTTTAATTAAAATAAACAAAATTTTATTTATTTAAAAAAAATTCATTATAAAATACTTTAAAAAAGCTCATAAATAATTTGAAAAATCAGATAAATTATCAATTCCGACATTACAGTGAAAAAGCGATCCCAAAATGAGCTTTCAAAAGAGCTTTGATGTCCAGTAACACGTGTTGTCATGTCCCGATGTCATCGGAAAGCCGATGTTATAAAACACGAGGGAGTTTATTATTGTCGGTGGGACTCTATCGCGAATAGATTATTCAAATTTATGTAGATTATGAATGCGTAATGAACGAGACATTAGCAACTGACTGGTTGTCGATCTGTTCTACGAAGCCGTTTCTGGATGCTATGTACAATTACAATACATAATCTGTAACTGTACCTTCTAAAATTGTGTACTATTATTGCATTCACAGCTTACAAACTACCATAATTGTTATCAGAAGCCGGAAATAATATATTATTCCATACATTTTAAATCAAGCAAAATTAATATCACGTTATTTACATCAATTTAAAGTGTGTATGTAATCTCAAAGAATTTTGTATAAAAGTAAAAGCTCTACAACGTATGCAGCAGTCCTCTGCTACTGCACTTTTTTTTACAGAGCACAATTTTCAAAGTCAAATCAGTTTGTTCCATAACTTAATAAGATGCAATTTATGATGTCGACTGAATGTACATGATAGAATTTCATTATCAAATTTGAATTGTTAAAACTGAAAATCTGAGTTTTGCCTTTCTTTCACACGGACTATCACTGTTGCGAAGAATGTGTGATATATAGCTTCCGTTTGATAGAATGCCTGAAGATGCGGAAAAGTGAATCCTGGTTTATTATTTGAAATCGTAAAAGTTTCTACAATTCAAATTTTTTACTAGATGAATTCAAAGTCAATGAAAAATACTATATAAAAATGGGAATTTACTGATTTCGGGCAATTCACAAAAATCAGCTGAAAGAACATAATCAAAATTTTTATATTATTGCTTGGTCCTTTAAAATGAAGAATTTCTATAAGACAGGTTGACTTTACTATAAATATTTCACATTCATATTAGGATAATAAAAAGCGAAAAGATGCTATGATGTATAAAATTACACTCTTCTGGACTAATCAAGACACACAATTTTTCGATATTAGACAAATACACACTTTTTTTTCATTTCCACATATATTTATCACCTATTATTTATAGCGTCACTAATTTTCCCAGCGATAAAATAATGATTCGAAATCGAGTGACCATGAATCCACACCCCCGATACGGGAAGATTTATTTAATCTTTTTTTTCGATTCATTAATAGATTGCACTTCTTAAAATGTGTGTTTCGAGTGATTTAGTAGCAACTAGACTTGACCTATCCCCATATCTGTATTTCTACTTTCTTTAAAATAGTAAAAAATGTAACAAGCAGCTCTCATGGAACAATCTGTTTAGATAACTATTTCATTGTTCACCTGGGCACATTACGTTGAAAGTAAAAACGGTTGTATAAATAAATATAAGTAAATATTAGCACATTTGAACAAAAGTAAATATTTATTTTTAAACGTTGCAATTATTAGAGTTGTATATTGTGATACAAAAATTATGATCTCCTCTGCATAATAGATTATTCTTACGTCATATATTTGGACATATCAAAATGCTTAATTGAAAAATCATAAAGCATATTTATAATCTTAGTTAATAATAAATTTATATATATATTCTATAACTCATCTCAGTTTGACTGAAGTTGTCTAGTATTAATAATATGGTCCCGGTCAGCATATCAATTTTTCTCCGTCACGAAAATAAAAGCGCTGCATACATATTAAATAAAAAGCGCACAATCGGAAAATTGGCTAATAGGAAATCTGATTTCAGCACTAGCGTTGCACGTAACGTCAGTACCTCAAAAAGAAAATCTTTGTTGAGTTTTGTTGGATTGTGAAAGTAATCAACTTAATGTCTATTGCGTCGTGAGTGACAAAAGTCTTGTAGATGGTTTCCAATGATTTAGTATCATGATAGTCAAATTCTTTTAATTGTGCGCTGTTACTAGTTTAATCAAGTCATTAATTACTGCATGGTTGTTGTTTTTTTGTATATAAAATTAATCAATAAATATTTTTAATTAAATCAAATGTATTATACTTTTTCTTTATCGAAAAATGCAGCGGTAGATTGATAGGTTTATTATTTCAAGTGTACAAAAACTATACTTCTCTATCTTTTTTAATCACCCAATCGGCCCTTGTTACTTCTAGTAAAGTTCTAATAAAGTTTCCCACATATATGCCCATAACATTTTTGTTTAAATATCAAAATAAATTGTATAACTATCACTCTTATTGATAAACATTTCCGTTTGTGAAACTCTGCGTTAGTTAATTTTCATACAATCAAAAATATAAAAGAACTACATATATTTTATCTGGATCTTATAAGTTAATTCAATTCGTTTTATAAGCTTCGCGTGTGTTGCGCAGCTAAAACACTGCTGTAATTTGGTCCACTAGGAATTGTCATTTCATGCAATAGTCAAGTAAACAAATCAGAAACTGTCCTGTCAAACAATGGCGATCGAAGTCCGAGTATATCGTGGTTAGCAGGTCTACAAAATGGCTTCCTTACCAGGATGTTGTCAGACCTGATTAGTGTTTACCTTACCTGCTCGACAGCAGGCGCTGCCAGTCGTTCCAATATGCCTTCGTTTATTTAAAGTCTATACCTATATCATGTAAGTACCGGAATTAAGTGCATTCAAAGTACACAAAAAAGTCAAATGAACGCATTCGTTAATGGATTGTTTTATGATTATTCAATGATCAGATTTAGGTAAAAAGAGAAATTAAAATATATACTTTACAAATAAGCGAGCTCATTTGAAAAATGGATTTTCCACATTTTTTAAAAAGTGTTTGAAGAATGATTTTAGTTTTCCAATTTGGCCATTAAATAACTAGCTTATTAGGTGTCCTCTTATTCTTTTGTTTTTTTCTTGATTTTAAAATGAAAAATGGAAAATATGATAAAATTTCCGGTGAAGTATTTATAGAATATTCAATTTTTTTTTCCTTACTATTTTGGACATATGTTGATCACGCGGTGCCTCTAGTGATACTTAAAAGTGAAAAAAGCCGGATTAAAATTCTTTGGAGACATTCTTAACATGTAATCCAGCAAATCATAATGTTTTTCCAAGGTTTTTTTGCATTTGAGTCCTTCACATAATGAAAATTCCCCCCTAATATTCAACGAAAGTAATTTATCTATCGTTACAGAGTTCTCATTTTGATTTACTATCGTAAAGAAGTGTTGTTGTATTAAATACTTTGAATACAAATAAATAACGAAACACGAGCTATTTAATAAGGATTTTTTTATAAAGTAAATGAAAAGTTTTATGTAATATTTTTAAGATAACCGGCATGATTATTTGTATTTTTTTAATTAAGAAATAATCTTCTTTTTTTACAGTTCGATGTTTTACTACAACTGAAAGCTGCATCCGAAGCTATGTAAAATGCCACAAGTGAGATCTAGATCACCTCCGTACAGTACGAAAGGTCAGCTCGAAACAGGAAGGTCGAGTGTACTGTGTTTCAATAAATAATCAAGTCACTCACGTAACAAGAAGTGCTGCTTGGGAAATTGATGTGTATTAATAATCACGCGGAAACAAGTGATATAGACTTCTTGCTGTTAATGCTATTAGATATACAGTAGCTAATTTTTCGAAACGTCCATTTTTCCACAATGTTCATTGGTTCACATTGAACACACGATCCGTTGTCCTCTCCATATTTTATATTTACATTTTAATTTTATTTAAATAATTGAAAAATCATTTTTTACTTTTTAAATACAATGCCCTTCCACCTGTGACCCACATATTAAGTGTGACTTTAATTAAATTTGATCAAATTTTGAAATTCGATGCTCATAGCATGACTTGGTGTTGCATGGTATCACTTATTACCTATCTTCCGCACACAGGAAGATTTTATCAACCACATATTGACATTTCCATTTGAGAAATTCATTTGTTTCTTATCGATCAATCAATTCTACAAAGAAAATTATTTTATATATTACTTATCGACCTTTTGAGGTGTTAACTGTCACTTCTTGATGGCAAGGCATGATATTTTAAATAATAAAAACACATTTTTAATACTTATTTCCGCAATATATTTTTTGATCAGGACCGATTTTGCTCATTTTGCATGGAAAGACTTGTTTGCAATGCTCGTGATGAGCGAAGTCGGCCTTGATCAAAAAATACATTAGTACTAAAAAATGTATTTTTATTATTAAAAAAAAAACTTATCGACCAATTAACCTTGTTTATATTATATGTGAAGTTCTCACTTTCAATACCACGAATTAAATCATATTTTTAATTACACAAAAAATAAAAATACATCCTTAGTCCTTCTAAATTTAAGCACATTTATTTCCACAGTAATTTTTTATGATAAGAACATTACCAACTGCCTTTCTATCAAGAAGTGACAGTTAACACCTTAAAAGTGATATATGTTTAAATACAAAGTTACCGTATTTGAATTGATAATATTTTGAATTTGCAGAATAAGAAAGAAATATTCAATCACATAAAAAAAAATGAATTAATAATTATACAAAAGATTTTTCATACATTAAAAAAAGAACCATGTATCTAATTTTACAGCTCTCTAGCAAAAATGATACGCCAGGCTTTGATTGTATTTTACTGAAGGCTTGAAATGGCTCTCAATTTCATTTTAAATATGCAGTCATAAAATGATTTTGAGATCGTTATATTTATAGTATCGATTACCTTTAGAAATATACCCGAGTGACATAATTGACCGTTGATCTCTAATAGCATAGTATCCAGCCGCTCTGATATTTCAAATGGCGTCAAACCTGTCTAATAATTGATTCAATTTGGCAGTCAAATCGTCACGTTGCCATTTATTTTTGTAGCACGGCTATTATAAAAATAATGAAATGGATATTATTTATCTGTCTCCAAAATTGAATTTAATAGCATAAATATTGACAAAATGTTTGTTTTTTTAGAAAACATTTATATAATACATATTCACGTAAAGTTGTAATTTAGTAGCAATGGTATTCCAATATTATTACAACGGAAAACTTTAAAAATAAACTACTTCACTAAAGTGTTTCCTTATGATAATAAAAATATTCATATTGCGGCAGTAAATTAAGAGTAAAATAATGGTTTAAATAAAGTAAATAAATGTATTAAGTTATTTTTAGTTTTTTAACATGAATTGTTTTTATAATATCAACTGAATACGTGAAATATAAATATAACCAAGAATTCTAAATAAAATTGACTATCAATAATAAGCAAACTTATAAATCACTAGATTAGTGGATAATATGATTTATTTTTTAGAAGAATTTTAACCATAGTGAAATTTATCAAATGATCAGATATACTTTAAATAGTTTATGATATCGACAAATTTGAATTGATACAACTTTGTACGGTTCCACATGTTTTATCATTAACGACCCGGGTTTCGCCTTTCGGCATCTTCAGGGATTCTATCACACGGATCCAACAGAACTGACAGGCTGTGTTTTTATAATGTATTTGAATAATCAATAAGCTTCAATTACCATAATTATTTAAAGTTGCTTGAAAAATTAAATTTTGGTCATACAATTTTATTGGATGTCCTTCAATGAAAAAATCTTTTTTTTTCTATTTTACTTTTGACGTATCTAGTTAGGTCAAACAATTTATACGTGAAATGTTTTTCGTTTATTTGTTGCACTATTTTCTCATATTATATTAATTTATTTTTCAGAACAGTAAAACAGCAATTACCATTTAAAAAAAAAAACCATTAAAATTTTGTTATTAAAATCTAAATTGAATAATGTGATGCATAATTATTATGAAATACGCTTTCGTAACAATTCTTGTATGGACAGCTCGAAATGTGAAATTCGTATATTTTCAAACGTTTGAAAATAGGCGGGGACTCCCGCTGGTAATTGAATTTGTGAACGAATGCAAACTCCACGTATTTTTGTCACATGTGCATCATATTGCAGTTTCAGTTCAAAGCACGCCACCACATTCTCGCACAACTCGCCAACTTGGTCGATTGAAAAGCTATGAAATTAGCAACGAAAAAGGCATTTTGAATGACAAAGTTTGTCAGAGTAATCATGTTTGTAGTCGTTTCTCGCCGGGAAGACTTTACACCTACCCTAAAAATAAATCAAATTAAATTTATTTAAGATTTTTAGACAATATTTATGTAGTTAACACTTTTTAAGTAGTGATAGAGAGGAATGTAAAACAGTAAATTGATGTCTTTTTTTCAACATATAAGTGTAAAGCATACAACATTTTAATACAGTATATTCACTATTTGATTAAAAAAATGTTACTTTAAGATGTTTTTTTTATATAAACAAATACAACTTGAGACTACGAATATTTTTTTTTTGTGTTGCATTAAAAGATAACAATATGCATGTTAATCAAACTAAACTTAAGCAAGTTTAGATATGATTTTGTTAGTACAAGAACTTTGGTTTTTGGTTTTATACACAATGCACGTCATGAGAAAATCATTAAAGAAAAATGCTAATATAAAGAAATCTAGAAAGTGTGTTAATACTCTGTTATTTTTAGAATGATTATATGATAAACATAATTAAGTTGAATTTAATTATTGGTCGTTTGTAGCAGAAATAAGGAAAATTCGTATAATTCGAGATATTGATATAAAAGTGTTAACATTTACAAAGTTTTCGATACGGTTGTTAATATTTATTTCAGATTTCACTATCATAAGACTATTGTTATGTAATACTTATCTTCATTAACTGTTTAAAAAGAGATATCCGATATCCAAATATCATATATTCTAGCATCGACAATTTTAAGCGTAGTTTAAATAATAAATATGTTAGTATGCTAAGAGTTGTTATAAGAAATTAAATAAGTCTAACGAGTAATTTGAACTATTGAAACTTCCTTGGTTTTGCCTCTCGACATCTTCAGATGTTCTATCACATGTATGCAACAAAACTGTGTCAGTAATTTGGTCGTTAGTGAGAAAACATTTACAATCGTGTAATGTTTTAACAATTCAAATTTGGTATGAAATAAAAAAAAGATAACAAAAAATGATTATTACTATTCTCACGATTTTAAATTATTAAGATAGTGATCAGTTTTGTTCATCGCGAGATGATCAAAATCGGTAATAAGCTTAGCAGTATAAAATTATGGAAAGAGATATAAGTATTGTCATTTATTATTTAATTATATTGCTTTATCACCAAGAAGGGACAATTAGCATCTGAAAAATAAAGAAAGTACAATTAAATATTTGTAGAAAAATCGATTGTTACCAACTATAAAAAATGTTTGTGCTATTATAGACATTTTTTCAATAAAAAAAAATAATTGAAAATCTTAAATTTATCTTGTCTATATTATGAAGCAGTTTTAACAACTGTTTTATTTTGTTATATCGGCCTTGTTCTTTACGAGTAGTAAGTAGGTTTCATAAACACAAAATTAAATTTGTTTGTCTCCTAAATATTGATTAACTAAAGATGTAATAGACTTAACCTATTTGCCCCCTAAAAAGAGATGTATCGTCTCTCATTCATTTCAAAGCACTTAATGTTTTAGTTAGCAGTGGCGTTTTGTTTTATTTGCTACCAAGACATTATTAAAAAAAAATTACCATAACTAAACTGATATAACTTATATGATTGGATTATATCCGCTTAGAACACAATGAGAAATATTTATAATTGATGATATCAACTAAAGGTGCTGGATAAAATTTCAACATCAAATTTGAATTCTGGAATCTATGTGCGATTCCACATACTTTGTCACTGGTGACTCGGGTTTCGCCTTTAGGCATCTTCAGGCATTCTATCACACAGGTGCAACAGAATTGACTTAACGTAAAAATTGATGACTAAAGAAAAGTCTTTCAATATTGAAGTAACTATTTTTATTAATTGTAAAAATATCAATATATCATAGAAATCATATTTCTTGAATTCATATATTTTTTTCGTTAACATTTTGCAATTATCTCGGTAATTTTTCCTTATTATTGATTTGATTGTTGAAATTGAAAGAATTGTTCGTGAAAATGAAGCTAACAATTCTTTGATAATAAATTGTGATGAATAATTTTCTTTACACAATAATTTTACAGGTAAAAATACAAGACTCATATTTTTCTTATATCAAGAGATTAGTTTAAATGCGTGAAATGAGCGAAACAGGTCTTGTTCGCCATATCACAAATTTGTGAAAACAGAAAAAAATGTGACATATTTATTCAAATATCATGACTTCTCAACAAAGAGTGACAGTTTACACCTTAGTGGTGACAAAATATGAATGTAACTCAGAAATACACGCCGCTGTTCATATTGTATATAAGAGTATGCGAGAGTGTGTATAAATGTGTTAGTAGAGAGTTGTTTATTTTACCGATGATTAAACAAGGCTAATCCCAGGCAATTAGACCGAATGAATTTCCCCGTAGACTGCTTCTACATTACTCAAGCGGCTACGGTGCTACGCTTTCAAGACATCCTACGCCCCTACGGCGGAGAAAAGTCCACAATGTGACTACGACAATACTCACTAATTAATATTGATAGATGGTTCTAATTTTGTGGGAATGAGATGATATCTTTGCCTTTGTTTATATTTTATTTATAACATAATAACACATAATCATTGAGTGTAAATATTAAATGTTTTGACTAAAAAAAATCAAATAACTTGTAGTATTCCTATTAAAATTATGCAAGTGTATATAACAATTTAAAGGAAAAGTTAATTTATTTAAGTGATTGAATTGGATGCAAGTATTTTATGAATTGAAACAAATTGTTTAAATAAATTAAAAACACCTGTTTTTTATGACCACAGTGTTTCTTTTAATTCATTACAAAATTTTTCTCATATTTAAATAAAAATATAATGAAATCTTATGTATTAAGATATTATGATTTAATAGATGCAATGTATATATATAATACAGTGTATGAGATTTTTCATTAACTATAGTATTATATATTGGAGATAAAAACCATTCAATTTACACATATCTCCAAATAAGCTTTCAACGAAAGCCAGTCTTTGTCATTTACACAAATTTATTTATAAAGAGAGACTATCGACTACAAAACATTGAGATATTGAGATATGTATTCCATCAAGATTTCGTCTTATAGAAAAAGCTTTGCTTATGTAAAATAAATTAGAAATAAAAAAAAAACAAAATCAAATGCGGCGATCAAACAGATACGCTACGGAATAAAATAATTGGCATAAAATTTTGAAACAAATATTTTTGACTTTAAATCGTCATTTAAACATGTTTGTTTAGCGTGTATATTTATTTCAAATTGACATTTTAAATAAACATTTAATACATGAAAAGTATAATTCAATTTACATAGGTGGGTGGATCTGTTGTCATTTGTGGGAATTTAATTACTGTGTCTGCACATGGGTATGCAATACAGAAACACGATATAGTGTTGTTGACTAAACGTTTTTACTAGTCATACCCACAATATTTTAACATATGACATTTTGTAGAAAATGCATAAATTAAAATTCAAATTTTTCTCAAAAGTTTGACGAAGTTTTATTTACTGCGTATAATACTAGTAATAATATATTTTTATTCAATAGATGGCGTAAAATGTAAGAGATTTGACGTATTGGGATTTTGTTAATTAAAAGCTTCAGGTTCAAACATGCTGACAATATTGACGTCGTCAAACTTCTCTACCTTTGGCATATGGAAGTTTAAGTCAAAATGCTCACTTTATTTTGAATATAATTGTTATTTATTTATTTATCGTATACTTTTGGAAGATTGTGGTTAATATTATCGACATAATCGATAAATAATGATTGAAATATGAAAGAATAAGATGGGAAAGATCAACCGAAAAGTAGTAAAAAGACAGATAACTTCAAAAATTATCGTCTTGTTTTGTCATGGCACAAGCAATAACAGCATGCAAAAAATCCAATATCGCATAACATTTATTTTTTTATTGTCAAATTGGACAAAGTGGACAAAGTTTTAAAGCAAGGGTATTAATTATTAATCTTGTCAATATTTGTGAGTAAAATATGTTACACGCGTCTAGATAAATTGCTGTAATAAAATATTTAACCACAGATTTTCATGGGTAAAGGTATTTTGTAAAGAGTAGACAGTATAAAATAACAAATTACCGAAAGTAGATAGAATTATCGATTTAGCTTTTGTGTGATATAGATTAAAATTTCTGATCTTTTTCCTTTGAAATTCCATTGAAAGATTTTATATTTCTCGACACGACAATAACTGGCTAACACTAATAATGCATATTTAACGAATTTGATCATTGAATTTAAATTACCGTTCGTCAAATCAAGTGGGCCAAAACACTTTGATATTTTGTCCTGCTAATAGCGCGAAATTGGTTTTCCAAAGGTATTTAACCGTATTTATACCGGCTATATATCGGAATGTTTCTCACGTTCAAACAAGGGGTGATATATTTGCGATCCCCATTTGTGTTCCGTGTTTGTGTAGGTATGCGCGTGTTCTTTGGTATGTGTGTGTGTTTATCCTGTTAGTTGTAGCAATGGCTAAACCACAAATTATTCATTTAAACTCGTGTGCAGTCCCAGCGATATAACGTTACATGACACGCAAAAATCAAAACTATATTATACAGTTTAATGACTTTATTTCACAAAATAAAGTAATTTAAAGCTAAAATTGTATTTTGCGCAATAAGAATATCACCTTTTAGGTGATAATTGTCATTTCTTAATGGAAAGGCATGATATTTTAAATAATAAAAACAAATTTTTTGGTACTTATTTCCAAAATATATTTTATTATTAGGACCGGTTTCGCTCATCTCGTGCAATTATTAACTGATTTTTAGATGAGTTTTGATGAAATGTGTTTTTATTACTTTACAAATTAGAGTATTTTATTTCTTTATTATTTAAAAAATGATTTCACCATCAAAACTACAAATTAATTTTGATATAAAATCATTCCAAGATATTAATTAGCGAATTGCCAGGATCGCTTTCATTCAGCGAAACATCTACGGTCGAAAAAGCTCTAACGCTGATCGAAAAAATTCATTTAAGAATTCTATCCTCTTGATCGTAAAACTGAGTAAGATACAGGTAATACAGTGTAAATACCAAAATGCAGTGTCTGTTGACAATTGAGTAAAATTATATGTTATTTTGTGTTCTTAGCGTAGTCGTGGTAGTCAATCATGGGATAACACCCTTTCGGCGACGACCTGCAAGCTCCTTAATAAAACCATTTACTATAATGAACGAATCGCGTCATGAATTTTACTTCCCCTCTTTCAGAAAGACCCCAGAATATTTCATTCCTGCTAATCCTCATGCAAATTTACGTTTCCTGAAAGGAAATGAGAAAGACTCCAATGCCGAAACACTTCCCATGACTACTTGCCTGTCTAGAAGCACTATTGAGTGGTTGTCAACTAGTTACATGGCTTTCAAATTCTTATCAAAAATAAAAAGTAATTTGACACACCTAAAGAGTTTTCAAACTAGACATTCCAACCGTTGGAACATTTTTCATAATAAACAATACAAAATTTAATCTTTCATTCAATAAAAATTTGCAGTCAATTTCATTTATTTACGGTGATTACACTAATTATAAATGTACTGTGATTCTTAACAAACAATGTCGATAATACATTCAGAAAAAAGGCCGCGCAAATTTGTGTGAGTAAATCTTTTCAATATTTTATGTCAATTATCACGGAAACTGCAACGGTTAACTTGTCATATAAAGTTATGTAGAGAAACATATTATTTATAAGAAAATAATTCAGTAAGTGATAATCATATGTACTTCGTGAAATTATGATATTTTTCTTTGTTTAAAAGAGAAAAAAGATTTTGTAAAGGAAAAATATAAGAAAACACTACCTATGCATAACTTTAGGCAATTATTGTAGTGAAATAAAGTATTTTTGCGTTATGTGTTTGTCGACTTAATCCTCTTCGATATACAATAAGTTTAAATATCATTTCTTTTCCTTTTACATTAATTAAAAATGATTATTAAATCACTACTGTCTTTCTACAGTCTAATCGAATTTAACTTTAAGGATTATTTGCGGTATTGGTTTGGCACCTTATGAATATATCACTCGATGAAATTTCATTATCAAATTCGAATTAATGAAACATCGCACATTCCCACATATTTAAAAAATTAAAATTTCTTTTTAGAATATTAAACGACTAATTTATTTGTTCAATCAGTTCACATAATTTCATCAGTAACTTAATTTTATTTGGATAAATGATTACACTTTATGTCCAATGTTAAGAACTACTGAATAAAAGCCTACTCACTCTACAATACCTACCTGTATCCAGTATTGAACGCAAGTTAAATATTGCATATAATTATAATATTTTTATCCACATATTGCCTTTGAAAAAACTTTTTATTTATAAATATCCCCAAATAGCATGAAAATGTGTATATGGATGAAATACTATAGGATTCGTATTATTTTCTAAAAATGTTTTATTATTTTTTTATACTCATGAGGATTTGAATTAGAAAATGACGTAAAAACAATGATAATTAATTAAAATCTAGCTCATAGTGTATAAGACTAAAAATTTACCATGAAACTGGTAAAATATTTTTTTTTGGTGCTGTCAAAGCAAGCAAGCAAGCTTTAATATCATATCTGAAATTGAACATGTTATTCGGGGGATTTCTGTTCTAGTTCTTTTTTTCAATGTCGCTTTTCATTCTATATACAATAGGCTCACAACATCCCTGATAATTCATTATTGCATTCTAATATAATTAGTCAGTCATATCCTTAAAATTTTCTTTAAGATGGCGTGAAAGTTTTGAAAATAAAAATATACGACTTACATTTAAAACATTTTGTTTGCCTAAGTGTGGCTCTGTATCTATCAGTTATAGGTAGCTAAAATTCCTGCATAAGCGTTCTAAAGCATCCCAGTTCATTTAGTATGGCATTCACAATGTTGCTCCTTCTTGATTATACATTACTAGGAAATGTCACAAGTATGTTCAAGCGAACCAAAGCAATGTCCGTAATAGTTTGACAGAATGACGTTGCTCTGAGAAATCACGAGTGGACAAATATAATAGTAAGAAATACAGATAACAAAATAATACTATAATGAGTGATAAGGTTGAAATTCTGGAACATTTTATTTGTATGTAGATAACTATCATTTCGTTCCACATATATTGTTATATTTAATAGTTTAAGATAGCTATTTGATGGTATTTTAATATACATACAATTGAATCGTTCAAGCTCTGTTCGTTTCCACAATTTTTATCACTGAATATTCTTAATTTGAAAACAGTCTACATCGTTTATATATATTAAAAATTATGAACAACATAAACCACAACAGGAGATAAGTCGATATTTTAATCAATTTTAATATCTACTGATTTGATTTGATACTACATAAATTCGAATTTGATGCAAAAGAAAACGGTCTGAACAGAGCTTCAACGATTATTTTCTATTTTGTTTTTGCTGTCGTTATATCGTTTTTTTCGGCATAGTAGTTCAAAACGACGAGAACATTGAATAGTTTAGGAACCTAAAATCTCCTTTTTTAAACATTAAAAAATACGCAACAGACATTTTAAATTTTATTAGTCAGAATTAGTAAATAAAAAATAATACATATCTAGAACAGCATCAAAATATTTATATATTGTATAACATTTTAAATAATAAAAAACTTTTTTAGTACTTATTTCCACATAATATTTTTTGATCAGAACAGGCTTTTCTCATTGCGAGCATTATCAACTAGCACTATTAGCATTTTCTGTTGATAATGCTCGCGATGAGCGAAACCGGTCATGATCAAAAATACATTGTGGAAATAAGTGCTAAAAAATGTGTTTTTATTATTTAAAATATAATGCTTTTCAATCTAGAAGTGACAGTTAACACCTTAAAAATGATTTATATATAATGTCGTTAGAATGGGCTTGAATCATAATTGGAGATAGAAAATATAATAAATAAATTTTAAATTATATACTTGGTATGAAATCTCTGATATATTAAAGGTGTATTAAAAAAATAAATATCATATCTTCTTTCACAGTTGCATAAAATGTATCATTAAATATATAATATATCAAGCAATATGCGTTGTTTGAAAACTGCAGTAGAAATTTCAATAACCCACGATACAAAGCACTGGGAGAAATGATGAATGAAGTTTAGTCGTACACTTTTAAAGTAAACTGTGGAAGGTAAACGTAATGAAGAAATAATGCAAATCAAGACAAGTGACAAAAGTATTCCAGTTCTAGGAACGAGATTTCTGCCTCATATATATGCAGATGAGGCGAGAGGCATTGATCTATTTGTGTTATTTGTCTTGAGGTAAACTAACTCGACGGCGACGATCTTGAGCTGAAATTTCCTCTGCAGTAGCGTAGCTTATTGTTTTTTTTTTGGGAAATATAAAATCGTTTTCCTGTAATTAAATAATTCTTTAAAAATATTTAAAAAAGAATTTCAACAAATAAAATACGACAGCAAATAAATTTAATTGAAACATGTTTTTTGTGCTTATCCCAAAATCAGGACCATTTGTACTATTCGCCATTTTCAGCTCTAAAAGAAATATATTTATTTAAATTGTTGAAATATTGTACGATTAAACATATTTTTGTCACTATCGCCCCGGGTTTCAACTTTGGATATCTTCAGACATTCTATCACACGCCTGTAACAGAAGTGACGATATATTAATGTTGTATTGTTTTATTATTAAAAGCAATAATTCGAACGATATTATAGAACATGTTTTTTTAACGATAAGATAACTATTATTGGATAAATTGACTATTCAAAATGTATCATATTATTATAAACATAAAAAAACCTTTAATAAAAGTAGTTACAGAATAATCGATGGGTCCGTAGTTCACATCGTTGACTATAGTTATGTTATAGCAAATAAAGAGCAATCAGTATTGTTGAATGAAACTGCTATTGAGAGAAGAACTCGTCATTGCGTGTGCTATAAAATGCATTAAAAGCAATTATAACTTAAATATAAAAATGTTATTAACATGAACGAGGTAAAATAGTCTAACTTCTTAGAATAAATCCACTTAAAATTGTATGATTCAGTTCAACACGAAATATTGCAGAAATAGTCATATGAATCTTCTACGACACTGCTTCCAATGAGAGTAAACGAAACCAATATTGCTTCTCCGGTGTTAGAAGTGCAAACATAAAACGTGTTCAGGTTTGACTTCAGGTTGATTGATAGACGACAATATCAATTATCTTTGGTTGATTGAATCAACCAAGTACATTTAAAAATGTATGTATTCTATTTTAATGTCAAATATATATAGTAACAATAAATTGAATACGGCCCAATAGCCGAGTGATCAAAATAATTAAACTCTAATATTACGAGGAACATTTTTATCGAATTGATTTTAAAACAATTCGTGGATTTGTTATATGTATTTAAATATATTGACTTGGATACATTAATTATACAAAGCATTTATTCTATATTATAACTTGTACAAAACTGTCAACCATGTCACACTTTGAAAATTACATTTTGCCTACTGTCAATTGTTCAAAAACAAAATTTGATTTTGGAATGAACTTTTCAATGAATGTTTTTTTTATGTACTCCTTCAATTCGATTACTTTGAATCTAATCAATAACTATAAATATTTTAAATAGATACCTCTGCAAAATTGTCACACTTTGAGATTGTAAATTTCTAATGGCATTTTGCAAACCATCGATTATTAAAAACTAAATTCAATTTTAGAAAAAACTACAAATACAGTTTTAGTAGTACGTTTTGTTTGTGTGGCACTGTAATGGTGCCGGACACTCATTATTTAAAACAAGAAGTGTTAATACAAAAAATATAGTAAAGTTAATCAAAAAATGATCTTTATATATCATGAATGTAAAACAAGTCCTTTAGTCACAATACATATTATGTAATTTTAGTTCTAAATTTGAAAAATATTTTGCTTATTTTGTTTTTATGTTATCTACTAAAAAAATAATAAATCATTTATACATCTATTAATATTTACATTTCTGTGATTATTTCTCTATATCTATTTTTAATGAAGCATATATTTAAGAGAATAGTTGCGTTTTTCAATGCTCAAGTAAAATGACTTGGGTGTGTTGATCGTCTAGCAACCAAGCAAAATACGTTTCCGCTATAATCGCTGGCAATTTATTAGTTTTCACCTATAAAGTGTGACACAAATTGCAGGAAATTGGCCGGTACATCTGGTCTAATTGCGTTTCGACTTAGACTTTCATTGCTTCTGGCGCAATGCGTTCGTAGAAAAGGGGATCAGCGGGTAGAAAAACGAAAATATGCCCCAGATATTTCTTTTGCATACTTTACTTGGAAAACACTCCCTGTTTTCAGTTATTGTAATAGGTTGTAAGGGACAAAGTGCATTACACTATTGTTTTTTTCTTCTTGATTAAAACATTTAATAATCTTATAATGACAGAAAAATTTCCGTTCAATTACATTTGTATATATACAATACAATTATTTCACAATACTATTAAAGCGTGAGTGAGTGAGTGATAAAACATGTGTAAATTATTTTGTTTCAAAAATTCAAAAATTCGGTCGATATCTTAAATCAATTTTAATCGTTGCTTGGAGGCGTTGTTTATATTTTTCGGTAAACAGTTTCAATTTTTGAATGATTACTAATTTATCGAGCAATTTTTAATGACCAATTTTAAAGTTGTCATAATGACAAAAATGGTACAACATTTTCTAAGCAAACTGGTAAAAGAATAACAGAAAAATAATGCTAACACTGTCGTTCTTCTATAAGAATTATACAAATAACCAATAATTGCTCTACTCAATCATTTCTCATTTCTGTTGACATAAAAGGGTGCTACGAAGCGTAACACTACGACGGCTTTGCTGTTGCCTACCATTTTTCTTAGTTTAACAATTATATATAAATTTTATAAAGTATCAATCAGTAGATGTTTAATAATCAATAATTAGTCAAATCTGCTTTATTTTCGGCTGAGAACAAAATTCATAAAAATTTTCATTTTGAACCTATCAAAGTTATTTTAATGTGAATAGGATCAAAATATGACATAGATGCGTCTTTATTAAACATTATTAAAGTTTTAAAATGTATGATCTTAACAATTGTTTATGGTTTACTGTAAAGATTTATTTTATCAGAAGACGCGAAATCGCGAAATGTATCCAGCCACGTAGTTCATTCGACTAATTCGAGGCCAAAATGAGAATTCTGCCATCCTTAATAATACCAATTTGTATGTTCCGGATACTTTTTAAGGAATCGGGTACATACTTTGTTTGTTCTTCCAAAGTGTAGAACCAGTCTACCAATGGGGATGCCAATGGTAAGAGCATTAACAATTTTCAACAGTATTGCTTCGGATGTTAATATATTTCATGTGGATGAAAGTGAGTTCAGACGAATGCTATTTTTTCAGTTAAAGTAGACATTTCATGAGCTTACTTGGTTGACTTTTTTGCAATCCTTATTGATTGTTTTACTGTGTATTTGTTGAATTTCCAATACTTTATATTTAAATATGTTACGGTGCAAAAGCAATGAATTGCTAATTTGTAAGTTTTAAGTTGAATCGTGTAGTTATAAATAAATAAATAATCCATATATTCTTCCGAACAGATTTTATAACAGCTTTGAATTTTTTCATAACACAAAAAATATTTTGATTGAGAGAAAGTGAGTAATTGAAATGACTTATTTTACAGAAGGAAAGTTAAGCTTTTTTTTATTTGTTAGATTATATTATGTTAATTTATGATATAATAATTTATATTTATTGTATAATGAAGAACCTAAAGTTTTCTACTGAACAGCTTCCACAAGTCATGCCTCTATTGGTTTCATACGAATAAAAGATTTATGGTTCGCCACTTGTGGGAATGTACATGTATTGGAGTTGATTCAGTTCTAGTATTCACTAGAGGCGATTAATAATTCATTACGCCTTAGGCTCTATATGTTTCTGACGTATTCACTGACTTTATTCTTTTATATTTGTTCAAGAAATTTTCTTTCGCATGAAGTAATTTATTTTTGACTAGATTCTTTGCATGCAATTTTTTAAACAGCTTTGAATGATCGCTATTGACCGCTTTCATATAAGTAATAAAAAAAATGAATAACTGTCAAGTATACATCTTGTTCTAGTTATGGGAAAAAGATGTCTTATTTTGAGATAGTTATTTATCTACATTATTTTATATTACAATTTAAAAAAATGTATTTTTTACAAAAATTATATTTAATTGCAATCATTTGATTGCTTATTAGAGCTGGCATAAAATCGAAATTACAAATATTTTTATCGAAAATATTTCCCTTATTAAATTTAATGACAAAATAATCTCGTGGTTTTTAGGCCTTGGTCTTATTTGAAATGGATTTTATTAGTATTATTTTATCTCTCATCCGCTTAAAATTAAAAAAATGTTGTCTTGTATAGCATTGTTTTGTGTGAATTGATAATGTTCACGATGAGCGAAGCTTGTACTGACATTAATAGTACAAAGTTGTTAAATTAAAACGAAAAATTGTGCTTTAATATTTAAATTTAATGCCTTTCCACCAATAAGTGATAGTCAACACTATACTATTCATTAAAAACGGTTCATAGCCAAAGTAGTTACCTAAAAATGCTCTTATCCGTATCTCATCAATCAATTCTTTTAAGTTATCTACTCTCCAGATAAGGAAAAAAAACCTTCTGAGAACGTTTTTTGAGATAGCTTTTATATATATTTATTCGGGAAAGCTTTAGAAAAATTAAATTAAATAAAAAAAAAATATTTTAAAAGTTATAAATATTCTCAATTAATTTTAAAAAAACAAGTCAAAAATCACTTACGTTCACGTGAAATATGTAAAAATTAAAATAAAAACTGCGTGGCAATGATAACATACTTCACAGATGCATCAATATTTTATATATAAGCAATACAGAATCAATCAAACGAAAATGTAACATTTATTGAATTAATAAATAATTCCGTCGTTTTCAAAAATTCAAACATATCAATAAAATTGTTAACCTTAAAAATAAGTTAGAATTTTTTCGCTTAAAAACTAATTATACAGTAGAATTCCGTCTCGTCTATGTAGATAAAGAAGTATAATATTAAACGAAAAGCTTCGTAAAACACTGTTCATATTTCACAATCAAACGGGTAGTCCCCGTCAGTGCCGTACTCTGAACAGCCGATGGAAAAACAATTGAGCAATTACCCCTGTTATTTACGAGGGCGAATATTACGGCCCGTATACCCCGCCGGGAATTTCCCTTCTCCAGTATAAACCTTACGGTGAATAATAATAACACTGAAATTATGCCAATTTTTTATGCTGCGTTTATTCGATTTTTATTTACAGTCGATGCTGAAAATTATGCCGCTGTAAAATATGTAAGCGAAAATTTACGACACAGAAAAAAAGAGTTCACAAATCAAAAATTTGCATTTTGACGTAAGTGAAGACTAACTGGTTTATTTTCCTAACAGGATTTAAAATCTAAAATCTTTTTTTATGACGTTATATAAAAAATAAATTTGATTAAGTGAATGTTAATAAAATAACACATTTTCGTTTTAATTTGTTTTAAGACGAGCAATATACTTCTGAAAAAAGATGAGCTTTAAACCGCCTAAAATAAAGATACAAGAAATATTTCTTTTACGGTTAATATTTACCAAATAATATCTGCTTTTAAATTAAAAATATTCATTTTTAAAGAAGCGTCAAGAAAACTTATAGGAATTTGTCATTAGTTTTTTAACCCTAATTTACAGAGAGAATAATGATAAAACGGTAGGTGTTGAAATGAACGACTATTACGTTGATCGTTTTTTTATTCCACTATAGTGAGAAAAATTATATACTTCAAACATATCAGCGCATTAGAAAGATAAAATATAGATCGAAGAAAAAGTGATAGCCATGGGCAAATAGAAGAGAAAGCAAAATGAACATAAGGCCATGAAAACGCACAGAATAAGACATTAAAAATGTTTATAATTCAGCCAAAATTTCTCTTTGCTTTAGAATGTGTCAAAGTTGCGGTTACCATTTATATAGTATTACGGAATGATTATATTTGTCCGGTTCTATCCAGTTTGCAAGTTTCATACATACAATTCAGTTAAATACAAATTTGCATCGAAAGACATATATAATATTGTTCATGTAGCTACTTTTACAACCCAAAAACCCGTTATGTATAGATAGGTTTCAAATAGTTTACATAGCTTGCTAATATTTTGTTTGTAACCACGTTGAAATGTATTCGTCGCGATAAAACTGTTAATTAATGGTAAACTATAAGCTGAATAAGAAAGTTAAATAAAATGGCATAATGAATTTTTCTATTTGGTTTAAAACATAATTTAGCAGTGTAATACAATGTGAGAGTACTAATATATTTCAATGTTGGTAATAAAATTATTAAACAATGTCATGAAACTGAATTATAAAAGGAAATCATTCTTTAGGTGTTATTTTTTAAATTTAATAGGAGAATATTTATAATTGGAAAGATAAAGTAAATTAAAAATACAGTTGTCTTAGTGACTGACTTATGACTGGATATTTTGTCATATTTCATTTTGACATACTAAAATTTGGATGAAATAACTAGTCATAAAATTGAAGCTAAGATACAATTTAAACGTAATTTTTCTAACAAAGAAAATACTTAAGTTTATTCAAATTTTTGTTATTGACTTTTATTTGATAGATGAAATACATCAAAATCATACAAAATAATACGAAAAACAAAAGTTTGCCATAGACAATGTCAGATCAAGTAACTCTAATGAATGTAAATTGTTATTAAGTCTACTTAATACCACAATTTAGCATTAAAATCTGCAAACACAAATCACCAGATGCAAATTAAATAGTAATTGTTGTTTTTGGTTTGGCCGCAACAAATTCAAGGATATTCAATTTCATTAGTTGTTCGAATGTTGGATACAATTGGTGGGGAACGACATGTTGCTATTTTTCGTACGATATCATTATTGTGAAATTTGCCGTTTCGTATTAATTTTGAATAAAGAATCTTTTGAAGCAAAACTTAGTCAATGTTTTGCAATGCAAAGAGTTATACAAACATCATGAAATAAATTTTATATGACGAAATTCTAGTTTTATGTAGTGAAGGTCTGTGACTATTTTGCTTAATGCGGGAGCTTTATTAGGTGAAATTGCTGAAATGAAAAGCAAAACTTGTTGTATTCTACATATTTATTATATAAAAGCAAGAAAATACGAACACATTTCCAACGTAAAACAGAAATATGCCAGCAACGAAAATGCACATGTTTATATTA
Source organism: Himalopsyche japonica (assembly GCA_028555115.1). Taxonomy (NCBI): domain Eukaryota; kingdom Metazoa; phylum Arthropoda; class Insecta; order Trichoptera; family Rhyacophilidae; genus Himalopsyche; species Himalopsyche japonica. The sequence goes on from JAHFWJ010000460.1 coordinate 3,111,113, forward strand.
TATAATATGTTATATGCACTTATAAAATCATTTTAAAATTTAAAAGTTGACACTATTAAATGAATCGGTAAAACAATTTTTTTTACGTCTATCAAAATATGCTTTTAAAGATATTTTTTATAATTTCAATTTATCATTAGATTTACTTTGTATTGTCATGACAAAATTCGTATATAATTACATTATTAACAATGGAAATATAGTTATATAATTTCCTATATTACGTCGTCTGATGTATAATACTTACCTGCTAACTTGAAATAAGTATGTTTTTCTTAGTCAAAATTTTCCACATTGCATTTAAATGGTTGCTGACTATTATTTTTTATAAAATCCTTTCATGAAATACTCAGTAACAATATTTTGCGCATGTAAAACTTATCACACGACTTATATTAGTGTTGTTTTTAAAGCAATATTATTGAAATTTATTTTAGTTGTCATTTGGTTCCTAGCATTGGGGTTTGTGTTTTTTCTTTAATATCCTCCTTTGGTGTATAAAAAATGCTTACTGTTTATTGTGTGCCAGTTCTGTTGCATCCATGTGATATAATACCTGAAGATACCGAAAGGCGTATCCCGGGTCTTTAGTGACAAAATATGTGGAAGTTTCGACCATTAAAATTTTAAATTTGAATTGTTACAACTTTGTACGATTCCATATGTCTTATCACAAACGACCCGGGTTTCGCCCTTCGGCATCATCAGGTATTCCATCACACGGATGCAACAGAACTGACGTAAAACAAACAGTTAGCATCGTATATATAACATATTAAAATTATTAACAGGAATCTATTTACCAATAGGCAAGCAAAAGATTGCAGCTGAAAAGAATGTAACAATATTAATCCAATAATAATTAGCTATGACAACTTTCATTAACGATCTTGCTAATGAGTTTTCGTTATTGAAATGGGGTTTTCAACAAATTTAAATCAAGTAATCAAATTAAAATGTGTTTTCTTTTATTTAAAGGATACCTAATATCAAACATCTAATAATGAGACATTAGAATTATCGTCATGAGATTGTCGATTCATTGAATCGATCTCACGTAAAGGGGGAGTTGGGAAGATTGAGTTGATCGTTAAGAATGAAGTTTGAATTTAAATATTTTAAGAATTTAACAATACCTGAAGATGCCGAAGGGCGAAACCCGGGTCGTTTGTGATAAGACATAAGGAATCGTACAAAGTTGTAACAATTCAAATTTAATATTGAAGTTACATCAAGCACCTTCAGTCGATATCATAAATTACATTAAAATTTCATATAAATAAGAGATAGTTTGCTAGTAAAGTTGTTTTGAGATAAAATTAACCAACTCGTTTTTATATTTTTATTTCATCGCGTAAACATTTTTAAATAATTCAAAAAGACAAATAGGCTTTGTTTTTCTCACTAGATGAACACACATGAGGACGTTTTCTATGGTGAGACTCTCTTGAAGCACAACAAAAGAAAGCTTTGCTTTTAAAAAGGTACCCAAACGCAGGCTTCGAGGGTTTTCGAAGGTGAGGTAGTCACTCGTACGAGACGGATGGAGGCGCTCGCGCTCCCTTCCTGGCGCCGCGACCTGCCTGCGGACTTCCGCCTCGGAGCTTTATGTTTACTAATTGCACCGCCGCGCGCTATGCAGTCGACATGTGCGCACTGCCATTTCAATTCTATAGTAAAATCTTAGAATATTTGAAAAGAATGAACTTTATTCGTAGCGCTGAATTTGATATAGTCATGCTTAAAATCAAAAATTTTCAGAACACCCTCTTTAAAGTAAAGCTCTTAAATTATTCAAGAAACTGAATAAAAAAACTTGTTTAATAAATATTACTAGCTTTCTTTACAAAATTTAAATACAAATAAAAAATGAGTGATACGATAAGTTATAATATTTTCCTTGTTTCATAGCACAACAATAAACGTAAGCTTAAATAGTTATGCATTTTTAATTCACAATTTACTATGTTTATTGCCTTGTTATGGTGACGCTTTGATGGTTTTTTTTTGCCATGATCACCTATAAATGAATCAATTTTTTACCCCGCGTTTATTTGTTTACTTGGTCTAAAAATACAAACTAAATAATGATTTTTCATTAAATATTCTAATCCTCCTTACTAAGAGTAAAATATTAAAAAAATATGACCACTGTTTTTTCTACAAAAAATCTAATCATCTTATTAAACCTTTTTCTAAATTTCATAAATAAAAATTGTAATTTAAATTAAACAATCAAACTCTGTAAAACTATAACTATTGTAGTGACAGGCCACCTACAACATAAGTTTACTAACATTTGTTTGATTACGTCGATGTTATCCTTGGAGAGCAATCAATGATAACTAAGGAATAATTAGTGAGTGATTAGATACTAAATAACCTGTGCGGGTACTATCCTTAGAGAATTCCTTGAACTGGTCGCTTCTGTTAGGTTTCATAAGCTTTTATTGTTGGCTTGATGATAATATTTCACGCTAACAACGGGGATACGTCAACTTAAATAAGGATTCAAAATTTTGTTTGAATGAAGTTTTCCACTCTAAACCAAATGTTTAATAGAAAATAAAACCAAGTGATTAATATCTCAGAAGAGGCAATACAAAAAGAGTAAAAAATATACTGCAATATTTGCTTGAAATTTGAGAATTTTTGTGTATAAGGCTGATATGCACTCATCCGTTATTTAACGTGGGAGATTCGTATTTCACAAAACTTTTTTTTTCTACAATTTCCATTGTCTTAAAAACATGTAAATAAACACATATAATTTAATATTAGTATTGAAGATGTGATCCGAAAAATCCACGTTATAAAGATCCTCAATTCGTTATATTAAAAAAAAAATATTCAAAATTATATTTTTTAAATTCATACTGAATTTTAAATAAAATGTATATTTCGACCGCGATGAAGTGAAACTGTATCGCGTAAATCGATGGATGTGTGTAAATACTTTTTAATATACAGTTATGACTGAATTTACAATGTGTTTTTTTTATGAAATTAATGAGAGAAATAATAATCAAAATTGGATCGTTAAGAAATATTGGTTTAACACCACTCAATATAAATGAAATCTTTTATTTATCGTATGGAAAATTTCTTGTCTTTATAATAATGAACATGGTCGATATTTGTTTTGGTAGCAAGAAGTCGTTGTTCAAACAAAATCAATCTAGTTTGAAAGTACAAGCATATCCTATTCCATTGAAAAGTGAAGCACACTTTTTTCCTTACCTTACAAATTGGCTTTGAAAGGAAGTGCAATCGACACTGTTTCCAGCATATACGACTTGAAATGCATGACTGAAAAAAAAAACTGAACACTTATATATGCGTGACGAAATTCATAAATTGAGTTGAAAATATTCTTTGAAAATGCTCTTTGATTTCTTTGTTTGGATTTATGACTACTGGTTTTAGTTTGTTATGAAATGACTGAACGTGGTTTTCTATTTCTGTCATCTTTGAAATATCTGAAAAACGAAAATTAAGGAATTCTTCTTTAACACTATTCTCCTGTTCCATTAATCTTACCGTTATCATAGATTTGGAAACATTGAGCTGAAACCACTTAGTCAAAATCTTATATTGACATATGCATTCAATATTCGACTTTGAGAAAATGTTTTATTTTCTTTCATGGATGTTACAAAACATATATCTAGGAAATCTCTTATTTAGTTTAAATAAATAATAGGTATTTTATCATATCATCATAGTATATTTTACTATGTATAATACGATTATTTATATTTTTGCAATGTTAAAGAATATGACATATTTATCATTTTTGATGTTTGTTTTGCAAAGCAGAATGAATATTAAAATGAAAAATATCCATGTAGTCAGTGATTCATTTAATTCAAATTTCAACCAAGGATACATGATAATATTTAAATATCAAATTTTGAATCACTAAATTGTTGAAGGAATGCTGTAATCCTCATTTATTGTCACTCGTTACCCAGACAAAGAGACAAAGAACAAATAAGATACAATCATATAATTAGCTATTAAGAAACCACAAGCTAAAAATTTTAAACTACTCACTAATTTGTTAGTGAAACAAAAACGGAGGAAATAAATGAATACAGAAAGATTTATTTTCCAAAAATTTATTTATAAATCTAATATGACAAACGTAATAATCATGCCAATGTTGATATTTGTAATATTCATCATTTACAGTGGCGTATAATACCATAGTTACGTTACCGATGTGTAGTCTATTCATGTGGTCGTAAAAATTGTATGGAACTAATCAACAATATAATACTTATAAAATGTTATCTTTAGACTTAACAATTCAGAAAGTAAAAAAGCGGTCTTTGTGTGATAAGGAATCCCTGTATCTTTGTATGTATGAAAGAAGAAGAAAACGAAAAAAAAACTATTTATTTTTTCCATCGAGCTATTACCATTAATTTGTGAATCAAAAATAAGTATTTTATTAAAACCAACTGAACTTTGTTTATTACTTATTTTCAACTATATTTATTTAATTATTTTCATACCACTTCCAAGGTGCTATTTCGTCGCTTATTGGTGGAAAGGCATTGCATTTATTCAATAAAAACCAATTGTAAATTAATATATTTTTAATGTCATGACCAGTCATGCTTATAAAGAACATTATCAATTGATACGATTCAAATTGAAGCAAATCTAATTGTTTTTAACCGGGTATTTTTGCTTATTTTAATTCATAACTTTATGTATCTTTAATTGAATATTTTAAAAAAATAATAAAAAACCCATTCAGAGCTTAACCGAGTATTCAATGCCTTTGAGCTCTTTTTTATCGTTACACGGACGTGTCATTTTAAATAAATATTTTTTTCCTTAAAAAATTAAGAATTAGATACATCTAAATCTGGTCATACTTATTTAACATTCGAACTGTATAAATTATTTTATTACTTTTTCATTTAAAAGTTATTGCTTAATCGAATAATCAATTCATATTGTCAATATAAAAAACCAACTGAACTCCCATATTCTATACATATCTCGAGCGCACAAAATCGTGGCATATGTTTTATTTCATTTATTTCGTACAATTCATTATCATCATCGACATATAAATTCCGAATCGTAAGTTTCGCAGATGCCCTTTGGGCTTGCTAAAAATAGTCTCCCATTTTCACAAACACACAGTTGGTAGATTTTAGCTCGTTTTGAGTTGGAATTATATTTTGGTCCAAACGAAGGCTGAGCTATTTGAAGTTGTTGAATGGTAACTCTGGATGAATCCAATATTACCTGAAAAAATAAGCAGTTTTATTTGACTGAGATAATTTTCTAATGATTAAACTACAGTCATATTGCAATATGTGTACTTAAAAATATGATTTCAAAAATATTGATCGGAAAGTACTTACGGATCCATCTGTGGATTCAAATCGAATATCTGAGTAAGACACTGCTTCAATATCGCCAGCTGTAGATTCAATTTTTATATCTTTTCCAACATCTATGATTAATGAACGAGTCAGTGATTCTAATCTATAGAGAAAAAAAATATTTGATTTATAAACAATCGAAAGAATTTGTGTAATCTTGGTACTTTGTCGATTAAACCAACTTAATGACATTTTATTTAAGGAAACATAAAAAAAACTCAATTAATCGTTCAAATTCTAGTGTTTGAAAATTTACGTATTTTTTAGTACACAGCAAAGATTGTATTATGAATCGAGTAGACTCTTTAAATATTTGTTTATACACAAGTTAAGCAGTGATTTAAATTATCAGTGACATTTAACAATGATACTTTGCGTGAGACACAATAAAAACCGTTTTACGATAAGAAAAATATATAATTCGTACACATTTTTATTTTTTCATATTATGAAACAAATATTTGGCTTTGCAAACATATTTTTTAAAATTAGAAGCATAAAATGCTACATGTTAAGCAAACTGCTTTCAAACTATTAGGGCAAAAAAAAATAACCCTGAATTAGCAAATGTAAGGTTATTCATTTAATATAATAATTGAAAAATAAATTGTATCAAAAAGGTTGGTTACCTTAAGTCTTTTCCTGATTCAGCCCTTACTAAAGGGGTTTCCAAAGAACCAGGGAAAACAGCTCCACCTGAGCCTGCTATTTTCAAAGATGGCACCCCAATTTCAACTTCCTGGGGATTCGCAGAAAATAATAGATTTCCTTCTAAGTCGTGAATTCGAAAAAGATTTGATCTGCATTCAAATTTTTCTTTATCTGTCAATTAAAGAAAATATAATTAAAATTGTATTATATAAAATATACAAAAAAAATATACCGTACTAATAATATTTTCTAAGCAAGAATTTTATTTTTATTGTTCGAAGAAATCAATAACAAAAATACATTTATGTTTTGAATATCAAACGTGCAAAATGTTTTGGCTAAAGTTTATTTCTTAAATTGTTTCATGATTAAAATGAAGAAAATATCATTCATTATTTTTTTGATTAGAAAACTTAACGCATTGAATATAAAATAAAGTATAAAATCTTTATATCAATATGATTTTTTGGAATAGTTATATTGTTAGAAATGTTGTCAATATACTCAATAAATATTTTATATTCCTCTACTGAGACGACAGAAAATACCCAAGATGTATTTTGTGATGAATATTTATGATTTACTACTAATGGACTTGGAAACAAACTTTTGCATTAAAACAGCAACTTTTTTTTATTTCATTTATTGTTCCTTCCTGTTAATTCAGGCGTTTTATTCTCAACTCACCTACGAATATTCGATTCTCCGCTGCTTTTCCTGGAAGCGTTGTGAATATCGTAAAGTTAGAGTCGGAATGAATTACGATCGGTTGTCCCTCTCTAGATTTTATCGAAGATGCGATAAGTGAATCGAGTATCATAGATTTTCCAGATAATTGAATCCCTCCTGGAGATATTTTTAATGGACCCATTCCAGTCTAAAAAAAGATACCAATTTATTTACAATTAAACTTAAATTGATATGTCTTAAAATATTGATTGCCACATTTGAGTTGTAAAGCTCTAAGACAGGTCCTGCTCAATATCACTTTGAAAGTTTTAAATCCTCAAAAAAAAACATTCATTGGATGATTTTCTAATCGATTTGTGGATTCATCTAACATAATATGGTTATGTATCCATGTGTTTTCAATGATTAATATGCTAAAGAGTTCCTTTATTGAAATGGTTGATTGCTTGTTTGCGGGGTCATATGTGGTCTACAGCTGTCAATTAAAATATTTGGCAAACTAAGTATTGCCAAAATCTGTCAAGAGTAAAGCAATAAGAATGAAAGAGAGTACTTATACCATAAAGAAAAAAATTGGACTCGCCGTGACTTATTCAATTTGTCACCAACGTTTCATTTCAAATGTATAATATATAAAATAAAAATGGATCTTTTTATAAAGAAAGAGCGTCGCAAGAAGTCGAAAAACTCTTAATTTTATCTCTCGGCTTTATAATGGTTGCCTCGAAAACCCGTTATAGGCATATTATCAGGAATTGAAACCCATGAATTCGTGAATACGGTAAAAAACCAGAAACATTACCAAAATCAAATCACAGGCAAAAGCTTTAGATTTCTTGAAGTTTCGTTTGTACTTTATTAGTTTGAATATTTGGAAAACTAAAAAATAAATTTGATCTATTTATTAGATGATAATTGAATAAATTATAAGAATCTACAAAGCTGAGTCGTAACGGGGTTTTCTTTACTCTTTACGCAAAACGGTAAAAAATACGAATATTATCTCAGATAAAAATAAGTTTATTGACTATGATGTTATATGGCATTAATGATAAGAAAGTAATGTGTCTAAATATTTTATAAAAATTAATCATTTTTTTTTACTTTTTGAATCAATCACCTTTCATTTAATTATATAAAAAAAATATTTTTTCAATTGAAATTGATCGACTCCTCTTCACATGTGCGGTTAATTTTTCATATCTATAATGACTTACATAAGTAAATTGCATAACTGTCATCATCCACAAAGTCAGTGCCATATTAACAGTGACCATGATTATTAAGATGCAAATGATTGAAAATAGACACCACTTTTTCCAACCACCATGTGATGGTTTCATCTTTGGACATCGGCCGCACTTAGGTTGCCTTTCTTGACTGCTAGTACGTGAGCCTGCTCTATTCTCAGAGCTTGCATCCCAGTCTGGAGGCACTACTATTGCAGACATTCTAAAATAAAAATAATACTTTTCAAAAAATAAAATTCAAAATAAAAGTTGCAGTCGAGGATTTAACTAGAAGAACGTTAACAAAATCGATTTTGGACGCTTGATGAAATTTCAAAATCAAAACCAAAATTGTGTTCCCTTGTCACTCACGAACGGGTTTCGTCATTAGGCATCATCAGGCTTGCTATCATACGGATGCAATAAAACAAATAAAATTAACGTTTGCATCGTTTATATACAAGAAAAAAAAAGTCTTAAGGCTAGGAGCTAAATGTATTATATATCTGAAATAGTTTTCATTACTATTGACTTGATTATAAATAAATAAAATTTCAAAAATAATATTCTTATAAAAAATACAACCCAATGACTTTTTTATGAAAGGTTTTTGCAATAAACAATTACCATTAAAATGTTTTTGAAAAATTTGATACTTAGAAATACATACTTATTTAATTGATGGGCTATGGATGGATTAAATACATTTACATATCAGTTAACCTATGTTAGTGTAAGAATTATTTTTTTTTAAATTGTCGACTTATTAAACCGTAATTAATAAAGATAATCATTCACTATATACGAAAGAGCAAACTTATGCAAAAATATTTTTTTATGGCCTGGTGACATACTAATAGAATTAAACCATAATAAGCACAATTAAAGAGTATCTTTGATACTAAAAAGCATCAATGCAATACTAAAACTCAATGAAATTAATCAAATACTTTTTACATGTTATGACTTAACCAAATTTAAATTCTAACGGAGTTTATTAATCAAGCATACATTCAAATAAAACAAAAAATAATAATAACCGTAACATAGCAAAACAAAAACAAAATTATTTGGTGAATGTAGAGAGGAACGCATACTTTTGATATTTTTTCTACCTAGTGTTCAATCCCGTTGTGTTTCGATAATAAATCCTCTTTACAACAACTGGCGACACGACTTACCGCTTCAAGGATAGTGATTGATTCGCAGAAAACTGCTTAATCTATAGTGCGTTCTATCAGTATCATTCACCAAAAAGTCTTATATTAAAATGACTTAATGTATTTCTATTTCTACGAAATCTTAATTGTTCACATATGGATTGAAAACAATATATTTAAATCATAAAAAACAAGTCAAGGAAATTTTCTACAAACATTGAATCATTTACAGTTTACTGCTACGTCGATTGATTGCATTATTGATTGTTAATGGTCTACAAATGTCGATCGATTGCATTATAAATGGTCTACAAATGGTCACCTGCACACAATATTTAATTTTGTACGATTAATTAGTAGTGGTGAATTGGGAAGAGAAGTTTTCTTGACTGTCATATAAACAACTTTTTCCAAATATATCACGCATTTCTCAGCCAAAATGACATTGAGGCTTGAAATATTAAATATAATCATTTTTTTAAAAGACATAAAGATAGGTATAGGTGACCAAATGTCACATAAATAACATTTTTTTTCATCCAGAGTGATTGTTTTAGATAATAATATAGTTCATGATTATGACCACAACTTTGAATGTTATATAAAATTACATATAATATAATAAAAAAAAAATGAAATCAAATACCCTACCACCCATCTTTATAACCGCTGTATTTATAGCAACCTTTCATAAAGCAGTTATTATCATGAAAAGAAAGTGAAATTATTTCACTGGGTTCAACTAGATTTATTTGCAACCATCCTGTAGCTTAACTTCGATCGCAGTTTATTCTTGCGAGTTCAGTAGTAGGAAGTGTATTGTAACCACACTGCACCCCATATTACAGACACCTGTTCTTCTAACTCATTAACATAATGCTTCTCTGATAGAAGAACTGAGAGAAAAAAGAAAGAGCATTATAAAATGTCAAAAAAAAACTTCACGAAGTTTGTTTCAACAAGAAAACTACTTTTTAAAATATTGTGCAATTTACTCATAGATCAAATATATATTTATTGTATGTATATACATTTTTGAAGGCACTATTATTGTAAATAATTGAGTTTCCTAAAATTATTTGAAGACATACAACTTAATTAAAAACTCTAAGCATTGACATTTATACTTGTTAGACAAGTGAATGTTTGCTGACGGGAAATGTTGAAATCAATTTTATGTCATGAAGAAAGGTTGCAGCTATTTTTATAATTAAGACATTTTCGGATGTAAACTAGATGTATAACACGAATAATTAAGATTATTTAATTACTTTTGAAAAATGAAATTGAAGAAAAGTTTTTTTACAAAAAATCTATTTACCACGTGTAATTTATTATCCTTTTTGAAACTAAATCATAGTGATAATTCGTAAAAAAATGTTGACTATATTACATTGAATGTAAATTGAGGTCTGTGTTTTTAATTTTGTACATGTTATTTTTATATATACTGTAGAACAAATTCGTTTCATAAAATATTAAGATTAATGCAATAATTTCTATTATATATCCTTTTTGTAGGAGTTGGCAAAAGTTTGTTTCAATCGATCTTGCACAATAACTCGTCCTAAACCAAGGACGACCAAACATTTAAGATGAATTGTCACTTAAAGTAAATCAAATTTAATGGTGGTCTGAAAGTAAAATATATAAATCTACATTAAACAAATGTTTCTCTTATAACATTGAAAACAGATTTTGAAATTATCATTATAAAATTTAAAAGTAGTACGTAATTTTATTTTTAACCACCATTACTAATTATTATTACATTTTCGATTTTTTAGAGTTCGTCATAAAAAAAGTTAATTCATTCAATATTATATTAAATTGATTACAAAATAATGAATGTTTTTTGATAGTTTTTTTCTAATCTGTAGCCTAAAAATTTTGTTTTATAAACATGGGTCGTAGTGCATTTTTAAAGTCTGTTATCCCGCGCAATCCAATCAATTCTAATGTTGATTGATTCGATTATCGCCAAGAGCGCTGATGCAAAGGTGAGTGACCATATAAAACGGAAACGGTTGCGGTCGTTTTTAGAAAAAAATGAGCTGATTCGAGTGTCTCAAAGTGCCAACGTTGGATGCAAGTTAGTTGAACTGCATTAGGCAATTAAAAAACGTTCGTCGACCGTCTATAGAACAAACTTATTTTCGAACTTTCGAACAAATATATGTTCATATATTTGTTTTCTAGCAATAATTTTCGATATATAGTAAGTTATTTATTTTGAAAAAGTTATTAAAATTATTTTGAAGATAGTGAAAGTTCATTTATTATTTCTATTACCTTAATATTACACCTGTTTTCCATTGGTTAAGATTAATAAATACTAATTTTCATAAAAAAAAAAAAGATTACGAAACACTCATTAACAATAAAGACAAATAGTTAGTTTTTTTTTGTATCGGCTGATTCAAATAATATAAAACTGTGAGAATAGTAGTTTTATATTATTCTATATACTAAAGTGTTGTGTATCAGTTGGTAACATTAAATTTGAACTAGGTAAACTTTGTATTATTTAAAATTTTTTGCCACTAACAATCCGGGTTTCACCTTTGAGCATATTCATTCCACCACACTGATGCAACAGAAATGACTGGGTTGTTGGCGAAAAAACACGTAGAATAGAACAAAGTTGTAAGAATTTAAGTTCAATATTTAAATCCGTAAATATAGCTAAAAAAATGATTTTGTTTCAAGTTATAAGAAGTGACAGATTACTTTGCTCTGATGTTCATTAACAACACGATTCCGACTTAAAGATTCGATATTTTTTGTCAAGTTTTTCCTGGGTTTATGTAAATTAAATTGAAGATTAATCAAATAATCCAGCAAATTGTTCATTTCAATATTCTTCAAAATCGTCTAAGAAAGAGTCACTCGTTTTTCACTGTTTCGGCTCCGACTCCGGTCAAAGCACCGAAACTTCACGACTGCGTCTTCAATTCCACAGCCCTATTTTTTTGTTATCAAAATTCTGTTTTAATGATAAAAATATGACGGTTCAAACAAATAAATGACTAAATTTAAATTTTATTGTTCCGTTGAATATTTTAATGAAAACTTTGATGCGATACGATTGGATAATAAGTTATGTTTTGATTATGTGACGTTTTATATCAATATTGACACGCTTTGTAGTTCTTAAACTAACATTTAATTTATGAATACAGAAAATAAGAACATATAAAACTGAGTTGTGATAAAAATGTCTTTGATAAAGATATTTCAAAAGAAATAGCCGATTTAACCGGTTAACTGCCAAAAGGGTCTTAAGACGCATAATTTTCTATGAACGGAGCGCCGCTCATACAAAAATTACGTCTTAAGATGCGCCGTTTTAAATGGGCTTTTACGAAAGAAAATCAATTATTTAAAATGTACAAATATATTGAATTGATTATGGATAAATGACTGCACGACTGGCGCGTTCTTCATTTATTTGGTAAGTTTTATAAATAAACTTTAACACACTTTCAATAACGATATGTTTAGAAGGTTTTATTTTTGTCGTAAAATTTGCGGCGTGCTGGGTACCGCCGTACATGTACCTGCCGGCAGTTAACCGGTTAAATTGATTTATAAATCTGTCATTACGTTTCAATAAGGTCGTGTTTTTTTGTTGATTTTTCAAATGTTTCTGTTTTTTTTTTTTAATTATTAATATTTTTAATATCTGTTTTGCTTTTTTTGCCTAGTATTGCAACGCCTAATTGTGAAACTATAATATTACACCTTGGCAAGTTCGTCATATTTCGGAAACTGAAATAGGCATAGCTAATCTGCAAAGTATTATGACTGATTTATCGATAATTTTCACATTAAAACTGCATTTTAGTATGATCGGTATTATGTTTGTTAAGCATAAGTTATATCAACACGAAACGTTCGACTAATTTAAGCAAACATGTGTTGAGAGAATTTAAAATCTTTTATTTTTAATATTTTTATATGCACTTTTGGTTACACGGTGAAAAAAATACAGTGTATTTAAGTTCTACAAAATTTACAATGTATATAGTTGATAGATATTTCGGCTTACACCTTCATCACTGTACGCACTCTAAATTAGCTATCAACTAAATATGTGATAAATTTTGTAGAACTAAGCTATATTGATGTTTCTTCACCATGTTGTAATAAAGTTCTAACAAATAAATGCCAATTCAATCAATAAATAATTGTGATTAATTTAACTTAATTGAGGCTATTAACTTAATTGATGGCTAAACATCAAATTGATCACTCTAATGAAAGAAATCAGTGCATTATTTATCTTAATAATGCAAACACGAAATTTGCTTCTTTAAGATAAAGTTAAAACTTCATCAAAGTGAAATAATCTTATATAAATCGTTGAAACTTTCTACGATTCCACACGATTCCACTAACGACCCAGATTTCACCTTTCGGCATCTTAAGGCAATCTATCACACAGATGCAACATAGCTGGAATTTTTTCATCATCATAAAACTTGATATTTTAAATAATAAAAACACATTTTTTAAATAATGTTCGCGATGAGCGAAACCGGTTCTGATCAAAAAACATATTGTGGAAATAAGTAATAAAAGTGTGTTTTTATTATTTAAGATATCATGCCTTTCCATCAAGAAGTTACAGTTAACACCTAAAAAGTGATCAAATTTGATATTGGAATTCCATCAAGCACCTTCAGTCAACATCATAAATTATGAAATAATTTAGTTTGACGATGGTTTTTACAATGTGATGAATTCTGAAGAACAGACTGTAAATTGCAAACGTCCATACTATTTAAAATCAATTGTTAAGTGAATATGTTGAAATGGCGAGTCAGGAATGCAAATAATATTAAATTATTCAGTTTTTCTTTAGTCGTAATAATAGGTAAATAGCTATTTTTTCTACTTACATTTTCTTTATAAACTTTTAGTGAAAAATAAAAAACATTCTTGTTGCTTTTTTAGGAGTAAATACCCATGACATAACTTAAACAATATCACATAGTCTTTTTCAAGATAAGTATATACGTTGTATATAACTTAAAGATTGTACATAAAATAATACTTTCAAATTACATGCTTTCTAAGTACACACAGATTTTCAGTTCTTTTCCTCAGAGAGTTGAACTATATATTTTTTTAAATATCGCATGTTTATTTTAAGGCAATCATAATAATGTTGTCGTCCTATATTATGACGCTATAGTATACAAGTTTGATATGATTTTAGCACTGTTGTTCACAATGGGAATGAGTTTTTCATAGCACATAATAAGATGCTAACCGTAGTGTAGAAATGGTTATAAATATATCTAATATATATTATATACGTAAAGGTTAGAAATTTTCACTTTCTTTGCCTTCAAGTTCACTCGCGCACCTTTCCGCGCGGCGTACAAAGCTGTCGGCGCGTTTACGACACCACTAAAAAAACAAAAGCGCGTCTTCCGTGAAAAAGCACATAGCGGCGTTGTCCGAAAAGCTGCGATTAAGCGACCGTGCAAAGTGTCCGAAAGCTCAACCGGCGAACGCCACTCTACGAGAGAGGAATGCAGGCCAAACTCCGGCCGGAAAGTCGAGAGCGCGAAATTTGTACTTAAAATATAACAACTCTGGGTGGAGGGATCGATCGGCAGCGAGAACCTGTTCTTGTTATAGTGAACTCATTCTGAAACTGTCTGGACTCTAACTGGAGACTTGCTGAGAATAGGTCAGGTTAAGAGATTGATTTTCAGAAGACGTAAAGATATCTTGCCACATTTATTTATCGGACATGTTACAGACACATGTATTCATTTATAAACACAATAACAGTGTGTCTTTTACGTCAGTAAAATGAATGGGATAAGATGTCCTAGGACCTAGACGATTGTATAAAATAAATTAAATTCATTCAAATTTTGTAAAGTATTGACATATCATAATACTTTTTAATGTTGTAAATAAAGTATTTGGTTCACTCCTATTTTTGTTATAAAAGATGATACAAATCGTATCATTTTATAAAATACTGACGGAGTTATAAAAAACGTAAATATTTATATATAATAGATATAAATAACTAATTATGGCTTACCGCTTCAATTTAAATAATAGAAAACAAATCTTTAAAAGTTATTTCCGCAGTATATTTTATGATCAGGACCAGTCTCGCTCATGACGAGTATTATCAATGGTAATGCTAATAGTTTTTATAATATAAAACATCATGTCTTTTCATGGAGAAGTGATAACTAATAGCTTAAAAGTGATTAATCGCTTCATGTTTATCGCAACGTTTAAAATAAAAATGTTTGATTTATTAGCGAGAATAGTAAATTGTTATTCACTTTTACAAAAAACTGATGCATAGCCAAATACAATTGTGTGACAAAAACGTTAGTCAAAATAAAAATGTCAACATAGTGCTTTCAAATGACCCGAAATAAGCCTACCAGCTTACTGGATAGTTTTCCGTGAGTCAAACAGATCGTTATTGATGTATCCGTTATTTAATTCTAACTACTAACTGTTATGAATATATTTTTTTATATTGTATTAGCTATAAAAAAATTAAATTTCTTCGTATTCTAAATATGTTATGTTTCGTATTGTATTCGTATAAGAGCTTGATGTGACTTATCGTGAAACAACAATTTTGTTAATTTGAAAGTTCAGAATATTTTTTGGCGTCTTTATCCACGGGATAAATGCGTACATTAAATAATACATAAAAATACTAAAAAACAGTAGTTTAATTTTTCATGTATTGAGCGGCAGTGCCCCGCGAAATCAATGAAGGCGAATTTCATTAATAGTGTAAGCTCACAAGTGTATAAATGAATATACATAAGATCAATTGTCAGCCATTTCGCTGTGGGTGGGTAATAAATTCGTACCACTTAATTATGTGTGCTAACGATGATGTGTTCAAGATTGCTGTTTTATCAATGGCCTAACAAAAAAGCATTGCTTTATGATTACCAGGTAAATAATTTACTTTAATTTACGATATCAACTTACAATACTTGGTGGAACTTTGATTCCAAAATTAAATTGTTCAAAATCTGCACACTTCTATTTGTTCTTACTCGCGACGCAAGCTTCAAATTTCGGCATGTTCAATCATTCTAGTACACGGATGCACACGAAATCGAGTGCATTTTACAAACGAGTTGTTCAATGTATCAAAATATAAATTATTTTACCAGGAAATATTCAAAATAAACAGAGGACATCTGGGCTATTTGCCAATATTGAATGAACAGTTTTATCTCACTCAATAATATTCTTTGTATTCTTTACAAGGAAATAGTTCAACAAGTCAACAAACTGAATACTGAAATTTATACAATAATATTTATTCTGATGTTTGATCTTACCACAAACAACCCATTAAAACTAGAGAAATACCGCTAAGCCTTAATTTTCATTACATTTTTAGTGAAAACTTTTCATTACGATGTCGTTATTTTTTATTGGTAACAAGGTTATTTTCATTATTTTAATGCTATTGTAGTCAAATCTGCAGTTATTAAAATTAATTCAGATATGCGTTTAGTTTCAAGTCAACGGTACAAATGGCAAAAAAAAAACTATCGATTTGAATATTATACACTGCAGTGATCAACAATGCTGAAAGGCGAAACCCAAGTCGTGAGATAGAACATGTGGAAGTGAACAGAGTATGAACGATACAAAAATATACTCTACGCACTCTAAATTTTAAATTTAAGTAATGAATCTAGCTACATAGAAATCTCCAACAAATTTTTTAACAAATAGTTCTTTTGTATAATGATCTAGGTAGTCGTTTTATATGTCTTTCAGCATGTAGTACTTCCATTTAATTGCGTGTAATAGGTAGGTACTTTGTTGTGTTAAATATTACAGACAGAGACAGGCATGGGGAAACCTTTTTTATTGTGAAATTATAGCTAACTTTAAATTCTCAGTTAAAAAGAGGTGTGTCACAGATAGTAACGCCACCAGCGGATGTACTACGTTACCAATTAAAATTTTATATTCATGCCGAACTCATGAATATTACACTTTGCAGTGTGAAATTAATTGTGTGACAGTAAACACGTATTTGCATTTTATTTATTGTTGTGTTTCCCAAATTTCCCGCCATTATTTTAAACACTTGTTTAGTGTTTGTTTTGATGTTCTCGTCCAGATTTACCGGCGCAACTCTCGCAGTCTTGAGTGCGTAAGGTGACGACTTGGTGAGCTATAAAAAGCTACGCTATTACCGTCATATCTTGCGGCTGCCATGAAAAAGACCAGCGTTCCACAGTAAATGCGACAAAGTACTACAATAAAATTTATCGGAAAATTAACCGTCATTTTATAGTTTTTTAATTTAATTCTTTCGTTACAGTAAATATATGTTTTTTAATATATGATATCGACTGACGGTGCTTAATGAAATTTCAATATCAAATCTGAGTGGAAATTAAATTTGAATATCAAATCGAATGCCTGAAGATGCGGAAAGGCAAAACCTGGGTCGTTAGTGAAAAAACATGTAGAATCGTACAAAGTTGTAACAATTCAAATAAATAATTTTGTTTATTTTATTTTATTGAAATACTAATACTTTTATGAAAATTATTCATTGCTTATATTGAGAATCTTAAAAATAATAATAAGAAAACTTTATATAAATAAAATCGAACTCATCTTTAACTGCTCAACTCTTGACCAATGAGCAATACCGACCCTGACCACCATATAAAATTTGTTTTATTTTATTAATAAAAAAAATACTATGATAAGTAAAATTTACACCTCAAAACTGAATTAATTTATTAATAATGAACGTTAAAAGCAGAATAATTTATTTTTCAGAAAACAAAACGTATTCAAAAATTGGCTCTGAAGAAAATTGATACAGATGTAATCGTTCTTTTTTATCCTTTTTTGTTGATGATATTAAGTGGTGGAGGAAGGAACTGTAAATGTTGGTTCAACAACGGCAGTTTTCTGTAACTATTAACAGAAAAATATGAATCGATTGAAAAAATTGTTTACTGAAATCTCTGTCGAATCTGCCCATGATTCAATAGAATATGACAAACGTCTAAGAAATTGTATGTTTTATTGCACAAAATTAAAATTTCTTCTTATTGTGAGTTTTAAAAATATATGAATGAAAGTAATGTCTGCTTACTCCCACCTTCCTTTACAGTTACAGGAAGTATGAGTGCGAATAGCTCACCACTATATATGTTCTAACCCAACACTGTTATCCTTGCTTCTACAAAAAGCAGTTTTAATTAGATATTTACTGTTTGAGATCTTACATTAGAAGTTTATATAAATTCACTGGTAACGAGCATTGCAAAAAATAAAATTACAATTTAAAAGGACGCAAACACGACCTCTCTTCACTATTTAGATAGTATTATATATTACGATTCAATTCCAATTGTGGAATCACTTTTGTCTATAAAAATAAGGAAAACACTCATTTTTAAAAAAATCCTTACCCAAATAAAATTTAATAAATTTGTTTCATTTAACTAACAATTCTTGATAGAAAGGTTCTACAGAAAGAGATTTGATTTTTAGTATCCTTATATCAAAAATAATCCTCACGCTGTGCGATCCCAATGCTGATTATTAAAAACAATAAAGAAGCTGTACTTTTTTGTAGACTTTTTTTGTTCATCTAAAAAATTTTCATTGAAAAAAAGTATTCATTAGTTTACAATATTAAAAACCGTCATGGAAAAAGATTGTACAATACAAAATTTCAACAAACTAATATAAAAATTGGTAATATAATATTTTTACCTTCCATTTTCCTAGTACTAGTTTGCTAAATAAATAATTTCTACCAGAACATTTTGTGAACATTTGGCGTATCTGAAGTGTAGAGTGGTGGAAAGAAGACGTCTGCACTCGGTGGGCGGAGGTAATGCTCTCTAAGCATACGGAATAAAAAGAAAAGCACAAAAATAACATCAACACATAAAATGTTGGCGAAATTTCCATATTCATTTTTTTTTACTTTTCCGGAATGATTACCTTTATTAAGCACTATCATATTTAATAATGATCTAAACTGCTTTCGTGTATTAATTTATACTATTATAATAAATATACTTTTAAATAAATAAAACAAAATATTCCGTACTCTTAAGGATCAGTTTGGTTCATCGCAAACATTATCAACTGATGTAATACAAATTGGAACAACGCAATTGCATATTTGAAATCAAATTTGTGGGCAAATGCGATGATAGCTGATAGATTCAATTTTTTTTAAATTGTTGCAATTATTGATATCCATATAAAACTATCTCTAAATATCATATAATTGAGAATTTCGCCATCAGATATTTTTAGTTTTAGCAATGCTTTGCGGTTAACATAGATGTTTACAGGGCTGTTGAGTAATCAAAGAAAATACGACTTCGACTAAAACTAAAAAAAGTTAATTTTTGTCAGGTTTTTCTCTCTTCCTCTTTATGTATATTAAATCAAAGATCAACCAAGCAGTCCGGTAAATAGAAAAAAATTCTCATGTTTTACATATAAGCATAAATAAAAAAGGTCAAACTCTATTTATTTGAATTTATTTAAAAAAACAGAATTGCTTATATTAAATGTGCATTCGTAAAAGCTTTCATGACAGAATTAAGGATTTTAAGAGCGGAAATCCTGTAACGGCCAATGCTGAATCTTTTATAATTTCCAAGTCCAGTCAACTTTTTCTTCTATTTTTAATGCATCGTAAAATTCGTTTTAAATTTTACAGTGTCTCTTTCGTCCACTATATTAAAACTAAAACGAGGACGGCTGATTTTCTCTTCTTCATTGTGATATTTTTTTAAATCGTCTAATCTAAAAATTGGTTGGAATTACTCGTTTTTCACGACTCTGATTTCACAGCTCTGGTTGTTAAACTTGTCACTATTACGGATATTTTAAATACAATAGCTTGCTTTTGACACATAGCAACTTAGAGAGTAAAAACGTTGGCAAAATATTAAACAAAAAAATTATATCGAAAAAAAATATGATTACTTTATAAAAAAAAAAAAAACATTTGTTACTACACATACTTTATAATTTATGATATCGATTGAAGGTGCTTGATGGAATGTCAAGGATGGATGACTGAAAAGTCTGTCAGTTCTGTTGCATCCGTGTAGTGGAATGCCTGAAGATGCCGAAGGGCGAAACCCGGGTCGTTAGTGACAAAACATGTGGAATCGTAAAAAATTGTAACAATTCAAACACATACTTTAATCGACCGACATTCATGAGTGTAAGTGCATGAGTATAACGTTAGAGTTATTTGATGAATTTAAATATGTTCACTGATTGAATTGGAATTCAATTGGTAGAACTCCATTGTAACACAGTGAAAAAATAGTCAGAACTGGTTCTGACGATGGCGTGAGCCGAAATAGCTATCAACTATTTTTTAAAAAAAACAAAGTTGTAGAAATTAAATACATTGATATTTTTTCACCGTGTTAAATATTTTCGTTTTCAGCACTTGGTTACCGATTTGTGATTAGAAAAATATTAAAATATGTAACAAATAAATTTCAACTATTGACAATTTCAGTCCAGAAATGTCATTTCGTATTTATCAGAAAGACACACTAATTTTTATTTAGTTTTTTTGTTATCATGTGCTGCATTGGATATATGTGTTCTTCACATATTTTTGGAGAGGGTAGGGGAGACATACACAAACAAAATGACGTCTCTGATTCAACATAAGTCTTCACATCCTTTTCATACGTGCATTCGAGCCACGTAAAGTCACTATGGAGCTGAATACTCTATAATAATATATTTGAAGAATATTTATGTGTTAAGAAATTGCGGTTATGACTACGTCATTTGAATTTGACGCTTCATAAAAAGGAAAAATCGCATACTTCAATATGTTTGAAAATGTTTATTTGTTTTATCGTATTACTGTATTTAAACTAAAAAATTCATTTACTTATTTAAAAAAATATTATCATTCAAATTTAAAAATATATTGTTTATTGTTTGCAAAAAAATATAGCGTGAAATTCACTTGATTGATAAAACTTAACTTAAATTTTATCTTATGTAGTAGTTTTGATGAGATTGTAAACCAAAATAGCTATCAACTATATATCTCATAAATTTTGTAGTACCAAAATAGATTGCTATTTTTTCATTGTGTTATAATGGAGTTCTACCAAGTAGCAGTTGCCAATTTAATCAATAAAATATATTGTGGAAATAGGTATAAAAAATGTGTTGTTATTATCTAAAATATCATGCCAGTCCACCAAGAAGTTACAGTTAACATTTTAAAAGAGTCAAAGTTTTGATTGCATAGTGTAGGTTTTGGATTATTTTTCAGTACATTTAAGTGTTTTACCAGTAATTAGTAATTTTTACCATACCTACTCTTTTTTTAATACAAAAAAATAGCACCATTTGATTGATAAAAGATTGAGGACTCCCTAGTTTAAGCACGTTATTGCGCAGTATTGTGGAACGATTAAAAAAAAAAGGTAATTTTTATCGTGTGTACCGTTATATTATTTAATGAGGAAATTGTTTTTAATTTACGTCAAACTAACTATATGATAAATTATACAAGAAACTCTTTTGTCTATAAAAAAAAGTTAATATGTTTTTCATTTTCAATCATATTTTTTGACCTTGGCATATTTTAAATCCAAGAAATAGCATAGCTTAAAGGTTGTATTTGCATATATAATGTTACAGGTGACCCCAAAAATGCGATGAGACATAATTTGTTTTAATCATTTTAAATGCGAACATACTCTGGTTTCGATAAAAATGACTTTTATATATTAGTAATTAATATTATACAGAACTTATACGATGAGAACACAAAATAATTATTATTTTTTTACATATAATATATAAATTGCGTAGAAAATTTGGAAATATGTGTTTAAATTTGAATTGTTAAAATTTTGTACAATTCCACTTGTTTTGTCACTAACGACCCGATTTTCATCTTTCGGCATGTCAGTACTGTTGTATTAGTGTGATAGAATACTCGAAGATGCCAAAAGGCGAAACTGGGTTATTAATGACAAAACATGTGGAATGGTAAAAAGTTTTAACAATTCAAATTCCATCGAGTCGATATTATAAAATATGTGTTATTTACTATTCTTTTAATTTGGTTTTGAAATCAGTAATTATTAATTTATTTGACAAAATTTATGAAAAAATGTAATTAATGGGCTTATCGAATTTGGAATGAAATACACCAATTGTACGTGAGTAATATACATGTATTGTTGTATCCAACAAAATTTAACTAGTCAAATCTCATTCTTGTTCACGCAAGAAATATTTTTAAAAAATATTTTCAAACATTTTATAGCTCCTTTCACTTGTAATCTGGCTCAAGTCTTTGAGAAAATAATCATTTTTTTGTTTCATATAAACTAAGAATCTGTCGACATCTATTTGTCTAATATGTGAGAAAATAAATTCTTTTGAAAATATATAACGAAAATTGTCATAATAAGTTAACAAGCACTATTAATTTCATGATATTTTTTAAGCATTGTTATTTATATGAAATTAAATATTCATGAATTTTAATAACACAAAATTCAATGTTATTATTTCAAGTTCAAGTATTTAGAAATAATCATAAAAAATGTAGTGTGATTTAAGAATAAAGTTTTTATTTGTTAATTTTATGTTCTGTCAACCTTGTCTTGTTTTTTACTGTTAGAAAAATATGTATATTTTATTATACTTTTATTACAGCTAAATTAATATTTATTAATAAAATATGTATTTTTGGCCATACTTTGCATTTAAAAATGTCAGTTTATTTTACATAACAAATCTACCATCTGGATACTATTAAAAATATTACAATATAAGTGATACACAGTTGTTTAAACTAACAATAAAAGATATTGTTTTCCTTAAAATGTGAGACAAATTCTTATGTTCTTTACGTTCAAAAAATTTATTACATAATATTTTCACGATGTCAATAAAAACTGCGCACGATTTACATATAGCGGAAATGAAATTATCGTATAAAAGTAACGTTTTGCCTCGTTTTTATCACTACAGATTTTTTTGTGTTTCGCATTTCATCAATCATTAGAAAAAATGAAGTTTTTGATAATTGCTGCGTTTTTATTTGTGACCCAAGAATTCGCGACTGCAAGAATCTTGAATAAATGTGATATCGCAAGAGAACTTTTGAAACAAGGATTTATTAAGTCTTCTCTTCCAAATTGTATGTTTCCCTGTAGCTATAAGTATTTTTTAAATAATTTAAAAATAAAAATACATTAACTTACAAAAAGTCCAATATTGTTTCAACAGAAATTATAAAAAAAATTTGGTTATCTATGGCAAAATTATTTTGAATCAAATTAAAGACGACAACAAAAAATGTAGTAATTAAATAAGATTAAAACAAATATACATGAGGCATCAATACAAGCTTGATACAAACCCTTTTGGATTATTTAAAATTCTCAGTTATTTTAATAAGTAATACATTATTTTTTTAGTACTTTTCAAAAATAAATCAATAATAAATAAAATAGCCATTTCTAATTTCGGTCGTCTTACAAGTTGCAAATATTTTATGATTTTTTTTATTTAGATTTATAAATTTAATATTGACATGTGTATTTGAATTTTCATGTATCTTTTATTTTTTTTTGTAAATGTTTAAGGGGTTTGCTTGGTGCAGTCTGAAAGTGGTGGCGATACTGGCATTATTGGAACTGTCAACTCAAATGGATCGCGTGACTATGGACTGTTCCAAATCAATAACAGGATTTGGTGCAAAATGGGTGCACTTGGTGGAGATTGTAACGTATCATGTGAAAGTAAGAATAAAAAAAAATGTGTGATTTTATTATACGGAACAATTTGTTCCTTTAGATACTGATAAAAACAAATCTTTAGCTATAATTATTATTAAGCATTAAAAAATATTCAATTATAACATTAATTCGACCGACTGATTGCAATTATCAGCATTAGATCTAAAATCCGTTGAATTCTGAAAAAAAATAATTTCACAGCAAATTTCTCTATTATTTTTTAGCAAACCTTAAAACATGATAATTTAAATGGAATCAAGAGAGAGTTGTTGATAAAATCTCTCTTTAATTCTCATCCATAAAATATAAAGCATTCTTTTCAAACGCTACCCCAAAAAGTTATTTACATCCTTTTACTTCATTTATAACATTGAAAAAACACATTAATAAATATTTTAAAGACAAATAAATTTTCACTAGTAAGTTGATAATTTGCTAGTGGAGATGAAAAAAACTATAAATTTGTTATTATTGTCTCTTCGTGGTGGAAACGCATATAAGTTTAAATATTATATAAATTTTAAAGATATATTTATTATTAGGATCCGTTTTTCTTATCACGAGCATTATCAGCTGATAATGCTATCAATATTGTGGAAAGAATACTAAAGATGATTTTTATTTAAAATAAGGAAAAGTTTATAAACCTATACATTATATATATAAATAATCCTTTATATCATTATTTGTTCAATTATTTCATTATTTTATTTGACTTTGTATTTTAAATCTAGCTCGAATAATATTAAATATTTCAATTGTTCAATATTATATTAAGCTTGAAAGTATCTATATTTATTTAAAATGTATTAAAACCATACACATTTTAGCTTTTTTTCCAACGTAAATTAACAGTAGGCACTATAAAAGAAATGTTATTTATTCCAAAGTATTACTAATTCTACAATTTTTTTACAGTTTTTTAAAGTAATAAATATTTTTTTCTTTATCATTTTAAGGTTTGATTACTGATGATATCACAAAAGCTGCAACTTGCGCCATGAAAATTTATGCTCGTCATCAGTTCCTTGCATGGAATGGATGGAAAGCCAAATGCCAAGGAGCTTTACCAAACCTTGCTGACTGTAAGCTGTAAAAAACTTCAACGCAATAATGATCCCATCAATTATTTTCATTAAAAAAATGTCAAACAGTTTTCTTAATAAATAAAATCGTTGCAATAATAATTTTCTTTTATTTTCGAAAAAACATTCATTTTTATTGTATTTTATAACTTTTTTTACTTACAGTGTGTTAAATGCTCCTGAAACGTTGTCCATCTCTGTCACATAATAAAATGTTTCAATTTAAAAAAAGAGTTAAAAGTAATACCTATCACTACTTATTTGAATAAATGAACATATGAGATTTCGAGATTCGTCAATGCTGTCGCATCCGTGTGATGGAATGCCTAAAAGTGCCGAAAGGCGAAACCCGGGTCGTTAGTGAAAAAAACATGTGGAATCGTACAAAATTGTAACAATTCACATATGAGATTTTTTCCTCTCTGCATATTCCTTTTATTATATCGAAATGAGGTAAGAACACGAGAAAAAAAGTTTCTCTAATTTATCTTTTCAATATTTGTTCGGTTACAAGAGACAGCTTTTGAGAAAAGGTTACACTCAATTAAGGGGTTCGGATATATTTTCTGATGAAAAATATTCATATATTAAAACCTTATAGTGTTAGAATATAAAAGAACGAGTTTCTTTCTTATTTTTAATGACTATTTAAATAAACTAATCAAATTTCATCAATATAAAACCCAACGCTAAATGGATTTTAAGGTTCTTAGCTTTCCATATGCACTTATCAAATTATATTGTATTTCACTTTTAAGGTGTTAACTGTCACTTCTTGATGGAAAGGCATGATATTTAAAATACTAAAAACACATTTTTTAGTACTTATTTCCACAATATAATTTTTGATCAGGACCGGTTTCGCTCATCGCGAGCATTATCAAACGGGAAATATTGTATTTAATAATATTATATGAAAATAGCTGTATGAAGCTATTTGAAAATTAAATTGAAATATCTAATAACTTTTATGGTGTAAACTGTCAATTCTTGATGGAAATGCACGATATTTTAAATAATATAAACACATTTTTTAGTGCTTATTTCCACGATATATTTCATTTTCATTCAGCATTATCAACTGTTGCGAAGACGGTCCTGATCAAAAAATATATTATGGAAATAAATACTAAAAATGTGTTTTTATTATTTAAAAAAAAAAAATTAATATCTAAGGTTAGCGTGACAGTGCATCTGTATTAATTTATGTTTGGTATCGTAACAAATGAAAGACGGCGTTTAAAATGAAAAAATAATGGTCCAAAATATAAACATATAAATGCAATTTTTTTATATAGACGATACAAGCTTGCGATTTGCATACACAAACATGAGCAATTAACGGGAAACCGTTTGTCAGATCAGATCTGTTGACTCTTTTATATATGCTTTGTTTGGTGCGACGACGTTAGCAGTAACGATTTTTACAACTTAGTTAAGAAGTTAAAAAAGAATTAAAATAAAAGAATGACAGCTTGAAAAATTTGGCTTAAATAAAAATACATTTTTCAAAAATAAGACTAGCATGCATTAATTAATTTAGTATGGAATACACACATACATATATACAATATGTACGTATACGTTAAATTAATTAGGTCTGGTTATGTTGTTATTTTTTTCTAATCGATAAAATTTTCTTGGATATATTTGTAAAATAACCAATTAATTTTATATGATTGTAGTAAATGTCTTTTAATGCAGTCAAGATATAATATATAAGATGTCTTATACTGTGCGGTAATGTTCCTAGAGTTTATGTTGGGGTTATACTGTACGCTAACATCAAATTTGTTGCATTTTTACTTTAAGCGTTACAATAGGTAAGCAGTGAATAAAATAAAGGATTTTATTTCACATGGCATGGAATTTTCGCTTAATAAAGAATAAATCCAAATTTAGCACAATTATGTTAATTGATTAAGAAAATACCTAATCTACATAAGAATAAAAAATTTTAATTTTAATTTGAAATTAATATAATTTTGAGCGTTCGTTGTTTCACATGAATTTTTGTATGTATATTAATCTTTTAAGTATGCTGTAAGTGTCAATTGAAAAGGAAAAAGTTGGCCAATGACCGTAAAGACCATAAATGCCATTAATAATAATTACCAAGAATAATATTCAGACTTAAAATTTGTTTTCGAATGTTTGAAAAACTCAATAATTATTAAACTAACCGACTAGATCTTATTTCCACAACTATACCCTCTTATACTGCGAAGCGCGTGGACTTGTAATAGAACCTTTCAACAAAAGTTATTTAATCGAAAACTTACCTAAAAATAAGTTTTCTATAATATCGTATGATTAATCTTGTAATATTATATAATTTGTACCAATTTAAGTATAACATTAACATGAATAGTACATTTATATAACCATATATATATATATATATATATATAGTAAAAAAAACACAATTTTTATTATTTTATACATTTTTATGATCAGGACGGGTTTTACTCATTGTGATAGTTATCAGCTGATACAAAACAAATTTCTTCAAATAAATATATTCATTAGTAAATGAACCCATTTGATTCATTAAATAAAAAGTTTTAATAGATTAATTCTAAGGACAATATAAATATTGGGTTTTTTTTAGAATCATTGAACTTTAACTCATTAGCGGCACAAGTGTCCAAATGGACACACAAATTTTGTTCTCTGTGTGGCAAAGTTTTTTTTGTTTCAAAAATCATTTCTTTTCATTTATTATGTATCAGCATGTTAAATGAAAGTAATAACTAAATTTTTCATTAAAATATTACTTTTACTTTCGTAGAAAACAGCTGTGTCGTCATAGACAAGCTTGACACTTAAAGTTTATTTTTAAATTTTACATGAATTGTTAAAATGTAATAAAACGTTGATATATTCAAGATTTTTTATTCCTATAAGTATGATAATGTTTAAAACATATAATACACAAGCCAACATCGCATTTTCTACTTTCATCAAAAAAAAATTCAAATAGCTGACTTGCAGATTTATCTTTGAATTGACTATAATCTGGCTCTGGGAATGGAGGTAGGAATGATTCCATTACACCCTTGACCCAAGTCCTTTTTTCTTTTCCTACTTAATAGTCAAAATTATAAGTCACATTGTCGGTGTGGTCATATATATTAGCACATTCCAAATTTATATTGGTTTTCAATATATTATCTTCTGTTATATGTATAACTCTTGCATGTGCAGTTTTTTGTAATTGCCTATGATTTGAATTGTCGATAGTCCCGCCACAATCCTCATCTCCTGAATCTTCATCTGTTAAAACTGCAGGGTCTGATGGTGTTATAAATAGATTATATTCGGTAACATGTTCATCATCGCTTGCATCATATAGTGCATCTAATGCATTGTTAATTAGTGCTTCTCTTGCAGCATCATTGGACATATCCTTAAAATTGAATAATTTTTACATATGTATTTACAAAAATTTAAATAAAAGTACTTTGAAAAAAATTATATAAAATATATTTTTAGTAGTTTATGGCACACGTGTCCAAATGGACACATTGGATTTAAATGCTCAATAAATATACCATAAACAAAATTATCGCCATTCTTGGATATTTTAACGTAAACGATGTATGTTTATAATTCATTTAATGAAAGAAACAATATTCTTCGAATCAATATTATAAGAAAAAATTACTTATTATTATAAAAATACTTAAATTAGCCAGAACTCCAAAGTGACGTCTAAGTGAATCAATGAACATTGTGTGAACAATTATATGTGAAACAATATTTATTACTATATCCATTGACAATTTTCTGATCAATTGTAGACAACATGTGATTTATAGTTAGTTTGGTTTGGCATTTCAACATGAATAGACTGACGCCTGAACAACGCTTCTCAATTGTGCAAACTTATTTTGAAAATCATGGATATGTTCTAAATACTTATCTCGCACTACGTCCATTTTACGGTCAACATAATCTTCCATCAGAGCAATTAATTCGATTAACTATGGAACGTTTACGACCCAAGTTTACTCTAAATACGCATCCACAGAGACGTTGTACAGTGCGTGCAGAAGAAGTCATTGCTGCCGTAGCTAAAAAAATCCAACTCGTGCAAGAATTGAAGCCACACGATCACCAAGTAAGGTGTGGATTCGGTGAATGGGCCTAAAACGAGATTGCCGTTGATCCCGATTTTCATTAGCGAATTTTGTTTAGCGATGAAGCTCACTTTTGGTTGAATGGATACGTCACTAAATAAAACTGCCGTATTTGGAGTGGTGATAATCCTCAAGTGTATCAACAGACACTGTTACATCCAGAAAAACTGACTGTTTGGTCTGCTTTATGGGCTGGTGGAATCATTGGTCCATATTTCTATAAAAACGATGCTGGCCAGAACGTGACAGTCAATAGTGACCGCTATAGAACCATGATTACTGACTTTTTCGTTCATCAATTGAACAATTATGACGTACAGCAGCTATGGTTTCAACAAGACGGCGCAACATGTCACACAGCTCGTGCCACAATTTATTTATTGAAGGAAACGTTTGGTCACCGCATAGTTTCACGTTTCGGACCCGTGAATTGGCATCCAAGATCGTGTGATTTAACGCCGCTAGACTATTTTTTGTGGGAATATGTGCAGTTGCTAGTCTACGTCAATAAGCCCGAAACGATTGACCACTTAAAGGACAACACTTGCCGCGTTATTGCCGATATACGGCCACAAATGTTGGATAAAGTCATCGAAAATTGGACCTCCAGATTAGACTACGTCCGAGCTAGCCGTGGTGCTCATATGCCAGAAGTCATATTAAAATTATAATGCTAGAAAATTATCTTTCGAATAAAGTAAATTTAATGTCTATTTGAAAAAAAAATCTTTGTTTTATTTCATTTCAAAGTTCGATACCTCTAAAAACACCCTATAAATCCATCTTTGTCAACATTTGGCGATTAAAATTACTTAATGCTATTTATCAAAACCAAATAGAATATGACTAGTGTTATTTGATATCAAACATTTTCATCACTGTATAAAAGAACATAACTTTAATGCTCAAATCAGTCGTTAGCAATAATCTGTCGAATAGCTAACTCATTTTGAAATAATCCAATCATGAAGTTTTTAATACTGATGATATTTGCATGTACTGCAGTACACATGGCTTCCGGAAGAGTTTTGTCGAAGTGTGAAATAGCCAGAGAGCTTCAAAGACAAGGTTTTCCGAAAAACTTGCTCCCTTCATGTAAGTAATTTATATAAATTTTATATTCAGATGAATAAGTACTCATTTTTCGTACTTTTTACACCTTTTCTCATGACGATTGAAATAATTATATGTTTTTATTATAAAGGAAAAATACTAAACTTCTTTAATTTATGTTTTCGACTGAAGGCTAGATGGAATTTTTATATCAAATTGAAATTGATTAAAATTTGTACGATTCCACAAGCTTAGTTACTGTAGACCTAAGTTTTGCCTTTCGGTATCTTCAAAGTTTCACAAATTTAATTTTGACTGAACTTTTAAAAATAATGAAAACATTAACATTTAATAACTTATTAATAACGTTATATCGTATACGTCGTGTTAATGTGTCCTTGTTTTTTCTTCAGATTGTCTGTGAAAATTTTCAATAATAATTTTTTTTGATTATTCATTTCATTCTTTTTAGGGGTTTGTTTGGTGTTAGCTGAATCCAGTGGAAATACTGCAGCTGTTGGTCGAGTTAATCCAAATGGTTCACGAGACTATGGACCTTTCCAGGCAAACAACCGAATATGGTGCAAGAATGGTTCAGTTGGTGGCGACTGCAGAGTTACTTGTGAAAGTAAGAAAAAATATTTTTCATTCAATATAAAAACATAGATATTAAAAAAATTATGGTTTTAAAAAATGAAGTAAAAAATTGAATTTTTTAGAAATAAAATTAGTCTTTGCTATTTAGGAATACAAAACCACCGTTTATTACGTGTGAGTAAATTTATATTTTTAAGTTTCAAATTAACAGCATATGTATTTTATTTTTGATATCGAGATACAGGATTTGCCTAAAGATTTCACTTTCAATTAAATTTTGTCCATAAAATTTTTTGTCAAATAAACGACATGTTTATACCAATTACACACATAATTTTAGAATTAGAATACTCTGGACGTATATTTTTATTTACTTCAATCATATCAATCTTCCCTAATTGCTTAATTTTGGATAAAAAATATGTATATTAAATAATTAAAACGCGTATTTTGGTACCTATTTTCACAATATATTTTTGTTCAGAACCGGTTTCGCTCATCGCTAGTATTAGCAACTGATTTATCATCAGTTGATAATGCTGTACCATCAAGAAGTGACAGTTAAAACCTTGAAAGGAAAAATGTGTCTTAAGTGTTAATTCATGTTTTGATTTTTAGGTTTGCTCTCTGATGATATAACAACAGCGTGTAACTGTGCTAAAATTATATACAATCGCAGAGGATTCTCAGCTTGGGCCGGATGGAAATCAAAATGCCAGGGAACTCTTCCAAACCTTTCCGATTGCAGGCTATAAGCAAATAACACTTTTTTCATATATCCTATTTAAACAACGATAAAGATTCTAAATTAATCAGAATTGAGCACTCAATCTTTTGTTTGTTTAATAATAAACGACAATTGGCTTAAATAATCACTTAATGTAACCTGTAGATTCTTGATTGAAATATATGAAAATTTAATAGAAAATATGTTGTTTTTTTCTGTTATTTTTGACGTACAATGTATGATAAATACAATATAACGAGGTTGAGTGATGATTTGATTTTGTGAGGAGAGACCATATTTTTATAGCTTAGCTATCATATATACTTAGTTCTTGTAAAAGTAATATGCATCGTATGACAAAAATACCGATGTACTTCAAAAATAAAATCTAGTATAAAATATCATTAATTTTACATTCATTTTATGGGACATTTTAAAAATATAAATTTTGATATTTCAATGAAATGAACTGTATACAGACATAATAAACAATACCAAAGCTTAAAAATCAACCACACAAAGAAATATAGCTGTATTTTATTGATATTGAATAGCATTCTAAAATGATATTTTTGAGGGATCGGCGAGTCATTAGCACTTTAGTTGTTTAAACTAACTGTTAAAATACTATTTCAATGTATAACTGTAGCAAATTTTCTATGTGTTACCAACTGTTTTACGTATTTCTTTTTTAGTTCAACAACCAGGGTAAATATTTATTTTTACTGTTAACTTAAAAGAAAAAAAAGGATCGAGAAGGACTCTTTCTTTTACTGGGCTCTATTTTCTAAGAATAATTAATACACACCTGTTGTGAAAAAAATAATTACTAATGTTTACAGGCAAAATATGCTTTAAAAAATAACCGATAAAACCGTCTTTTGGTTTGCCTATCTAATAAGAAAATAACATTTTTAAGCCAGATAATTGTTAATGGAAGAATGTCAATTTAAGCACGTCGTAAACGTGTTGCGCAATTAAAGTTTACTGCAAAAAATGCATCAAAGAAAGTAGGAAAAAATACACTTCAAGTGTACTCAAATTTACATTATTTGAGATTTGAATACAAAAAAATATTTCTACTCGTCTTGAACAAGATCAGACATAATTGTGCAAACTCATTCTAAAACTAGTTATATCTGCATAATTTTTTACACTTGATTTTTGAGTTTATAATCATATAATATTATATCAACTTATAAAACCTGTCAACACAAACGTTTAAAACATTTTATGTGACACATTTTAAATGAACAATCACAAAATAAAGTATAGTTAGATTTTTGAAGATCATTTTTTAATAACCCATCTTTTGTCGTGCCAAAAAAACGAGAAATTAGATACACATTACAAAAAAATGACTAAAGAACGTATTATGGAAATATAAGAATATATTTATGATACTGCTTAATTTTATTTAAGTGACGCCGACACATTGTAATAAATTTAATTTATTTATTTGAAAACACCAAAGATTCGACGAAATATCATATCTTCCCTAATTCGTAGTTGTTGGTATTTTACTTACTAATTGAATTAATAATGTAGGAATATATAGAATATACGCCCAATATTTCTTACATGTATACAGTAGATTAAATTATTAGAAGCTATGTGCACCGATTGTACACCACATAACAGAAAAGATTATCTCATTCATAGCAGAAAAAGTAAAAGATAAAGTCTTTCTAGCGGTTTGCGGTCAATCTAATTTTAACCACATTCCGGTTTGTTTACCATCGGTGCTAAAATCATTTTAATGTTATTAATCGGACGGTGTTTTATTGGAATGCATCTTCATTTTTTCACTTATATTGAATTCTCAAAGGAACTGGACGAATGCCAATATAAATAGCGTTTGATATATCTTTGAAGATTCTCTATTCACTGGACTAGATGAGAAATTATATTGTGGTATGGAAAGTGAGAGGCGCAATACTTTTACCAATCCATTTAAATTTATTTTTATTATCTAGCTGAGAGAAAAATGCAATGATTGCTTGAATGATTTATGTTTACCAATGTGGAGACTCAAGTATAAAACAGTTTTTTTCTTTTCAATTTAAAAGCATGAAGTCTTTTTTAATGTAGTGTGACTTAAAAATACATTTCTTCA
Organism: Himalopsyche japonica; assembly: GCA_028555115.1. Lineage (NCBI taxonomy): Eukaryota > Metazoa > Arthropoda > Insecta > Trichoptera > Rhyacophilidae > Himalopsyche > Himalopsyche japonica. The sequence goes on from JAHFWJ010000460.1 coordinate 3,144,799, forward strand.
AGCAAATCTGATAACAATAAAGATAATGGTTAGTGGAGAAAAAGACCTCCAATCTACTTCTTTAAATGACATTTATATGCAAAAATAAGTGAGGTGACAGACAAAAAAATCTCGTGTAGTAAGAAGCTTAATTTTTCAATTAACGTCTTCGCTGTTAATTTTTATTTATTGAGCTTTAAGCTTTTTAAAACAGTTACTTCGGATTTAGACTATAAGTAATTTTTGTATTATTGTAGATACACCACATTTTTCAATTTCTTTAAATCCTGCTTGTAAAGAACCTTCTTTGGTATGACTTATACCTTTGACAGATTATTTTTTTATTATATATCGGTAAGCAAAAAGGAAACGCTTTAAGTTACCTCAAAAGATAATACTGTAACGACCTATTAACGTTAGTAAATTATTTTGATATTAAAATATTACATACAATTTAGTTTTTTTATGCTTATATTAATAAAATTTCATTGATTATATTTGCATTTCTATATCGAGAATGTACAACTTCTCATTACTTCATATCTGACGACCACATCTTGTGGATGGAACCCGACGACTGTCTCTTCAATAGCATCAGTAGCTCGTGACACTGTCAACTTAAGTGGCTCTCCATGAAGACTAGAGCTCTGCGCGGGTCCGGGCTTGTTCTGCGGGCCTTTTACCCATCCCGTACCGCGGACCGGAGTTCGGGCAATTTAATACATCTAAGATTCGGGACTGAGTATGGCATGGAGTTTATTTTTCAGATATAAATGGTGGACTGTTTTTTATAACAAAAACTATTTTTATTATAAAAAAATGTCTCTTAAAAAATAAAATTCTAGAAAATATGACTATTTTCGGATAAGAGATATCTGGGTTTTGGGGTTAAAGTTGGAGAAGGTTTGTCAAATTTACGTCTAAAAACGAAAAATGCAATGTCTGTTATTTTCTCTAATTTTCGATAACTCAATGAAATCAAACAACCTCACACCCAGTATCCGAAACAATTATAAATTCAATATTAAAAAAAAAGTAACAACTTTTTACGATTTACATGTTTTATCACAAACGACCCGAGTTTCGCATTTCGGCATCTTCCGGTATTCTATCACACGGGCGCAACAGAACTAAAATACAATAAACAGTTTGCATCGTCTATATACAAAAGGTATTAATTACAGGAATGTAATTCCTGATTGATATTGAAATTCTATCAAGTGCCTTCAGTCAATATCATAAATTATGTAAATATATAAAAAAAGCTTAACCTCGCTAATGACTTACTAAAAATACTGATGGCTATTTTAAGATATTTTATTTGCCTACTAAAAAAATCGTATGGCTATATTTAACTCAGACATTATGACTAAATCTATGACGCAGACGCGATATATTTTTACCTGTTGACTTACATTCATGCTATATTTATTTGATTCAAGAATAAATTCAACACACCACACGTTTCAATAATATCAAGTAGACCTTAAGTAAATACATCAATCACCACAAGTGTTTTGTAAACAGATTTATGCTACATGGATATCGAAGACGTATATTTAATTCAAACACCAATATTAATTACTATTCGCGATTCAAGACTATTCATGAATACTGTTTAATGTAATCTCTTGAATTTATTTTCATACTTGTGTTTATAAGAATTTGTAAATTTTAAATAAAACCTCAATAACTTATTTTTATTCTATTGATTAAATGGTATTTACTTGGTAGAAATCCATCATAAAACGGTGAAAAATATCAATGTAATTTAGTAACACAAAATTTATAAGATCTATAGTTGATAACTACTCCGGTTTACTCTATTATTTGTATCATGTTGTTTTATTACGATAAAAATTAAATTAAGTTTTATCAATCAAGTGAATTTTAAGCGTTTTTTTTGCAAATGAAATCAAATTGAATATTTTTATATAAAAGTTAATGAGCGTTTTAATGCAAAAATGACAATCATAATTATTCACATGATGGCGTAAGCCGAAATAGCTATCAACTAAATATCTTATAAACTTTGTAGAACTCAAATACATTGCTGTTTTTTCACCGTGGTATAATGGAGTTCTACCAAGTGAATGCCAATTCAATCAATGAATTTTACGCGTTTTTTTTTTTGAAAATGATAAGCAACATATTTTTCAGATTGAATGATAATATTTTTGTATAAAAGTAAAAATCATAACTATTCAGATGATGGCGTAAGCCGAAATAGATATCAAATATATATCTTATAAATTTTGAAGAACTCAAATATAATGCCAATTTTTCACCGTGGTATTTTTATTTTCTCTGAAAGTTTTACTGAAAGGCAACTGGATTATTTTAATGTATCACAGAAGAATTTGTCTTGCAAAACCTTATTCCTTGACTTTAGACTTGTACCATTAAAATTAAACTGTGGTTAATGATAGAAAATTGCACCATTAAAGAAATTTCAAACAAATTCTTGTTGTTCTCTATGGTTTTGAGACCAGGTGGACAACACAAACAGTGGATATATTATTATTTGAAAACCTTTAAGTTTACGTGACAAATAAAGTAATAAAGTCCAACTAAAAGCTCATATAAATTAGCCGTGACTTTTACTGCAACCTCATGCAAGGCGGTAGGCATACAAGGGTGAGAAGGGGTACACGAAGTGTAAATCACCCTCTCGGGCAGACGTCGGAAGTAACCTAACAGGTTTATGTGAGGAGTCTACCTGCATAATGTGTCTAGTTCAAGTATACATAATATTCTTTTATACGAAGCACGTGGTGGAAATAGAAACATTCATTAGTTATTTACGCCACTAAAGCCTTTACAGATCTTTCTTAAGTATAATGAGTTGTTTGTCGGTAAATAGGTCAATGATAAACCTCTTATAATTGGTTATATTGTATATTGTATTGCATCATGTGTTCATTGATTTTCATACATTTATAGATTCTTACAAAAATTAATTTATGTTTTGTTCTTTAACATCCTCTCTTCTACTGGAATCTGAAACAAGGCTTATGAAGAACAACTGGCTAGTTATAAAATATCTATTTAACCCCAACATCAAAGATACAGCTGAAAACTTACTTGAATACTAATTATGTTCAAATGATTCTGATGTTGAATTTTCTTAAGCGTCTATACATATTGAGAGTACACATAACGTTAAAAATATTATTTCTAGCACAAATAAAATTTGTAAATTTGAAGTCTTACTGATTTGAAGTAGATGTGTGCGTAAACAAATACATTGATTTATAGAAAAATTGGACTACATGCTACGGATATTTTTTTTATAATCAAATATAACATTCCATATTGGAGTGTAGTGAGTAAATTTAGTAACCTAAAGTAAGAGACTTCTGTTATAATTGCAAATGAAGTATAACTTCCATTTGAATTTGAATTGTTAAAACTTGATACGATTCCACTGTTTAGTCACCAACAACCCGGGTTTCACATTTAGAATCTTCAGGCATTCTATCACACGGATGCAACAGAACTGACACACAATAAACTATTAATATCATTATTATACCAAAGGAGTTAATCAAAGGAAAAACACAAACCCCAAGGCAACGACTAAATGACAAAAAAGTAAATTAATTTCAATAATATTGATCTCTTTATAATAATACAAAGTTGTCGGTAATCATTTTTACAATAAATACTCTTAATGACTCATTGATGGAAGGATTTTACAAGAAATAATAATCAGCAATCATTTAAAAATAATTTAATAATAACAATCCAAATTTAATATTGAAATTCCATTAACAACCTTCAGTCGATATCATAAAGTATAATTCCATGTTTGAAAATAAATTATGAGTAGGTTTTCCTTTCTGATTATTTTTAATTAAAGTCTCGATATCAATCAAATTATTCCATATTACCAGAAAATATATGTTTAAATATTAAAATACTTCTAAATTATGAATATTAAACTAAATCTTTATGATTATCAAAGTAAAATTTTTAGCCATCTTTGAATAAAAAAAATAATAATGTTGAAGTGTAAGATTATTGGTATGTTAGGAGAATATTTAAATCTGCAATAACGTGAGCTGCCAATGTTCTACTACATACGCATCGGTTGAAAGAAAGCACCGTATAAGTTTAAGATTTTAATGAGGTCCTGTTCAATATTTCATCAATGGCCCAGAACAATTTAGTACGATAATGTAGACTAATGCTCATCCTACGTAAAAGTTTTAAAAATATTTAGAAATGTCTTTGTGTTTGGTGAGAATCAAAAGTGAAAGCTAAACAATAAAACCTATTAAGCTCGAATAATGACTATGTAATAAAAAACACCGCTGCGCGGAAAAAAACAAATAAACATAGCCCCATCTATTTAAATGTTATTTCCAAGTCGATTTGAATGCAAAGCTTCTATAGTGAGTAACCTTTTAGGGCGATGAAATAGCCATCAAACGTAAATGTTCTTTACTTGTATTCCTAGTAAAAGGTTATTATTGCTATTGTTGATTTAACGTCTCATTCAATTCGTTTGTGCTTCCTTGAAAGGTTAACTCGCCGAATAGCATCGTGCTAGAAATGCTGAATTAAGTTTCACATGCTTATAATAAAAGTGAGTTTTCTTTTGTTAGAAGCACTGAGTTTACGCAGAGTACAATATGACATACACACACATATCTCCATTCAAGGCTTGCAGAAATCGTTTTATTCAGGATCTACTTCCGGGTTGCTTAAAAACACAAAAATTATCGTACATTTTTTTTAAAATGCGTTCATAATGATCAAAACATATCTCAACAAGAACTATTAGTATGAATCTGTTTGAACGCTGTCTTATACAACAACAACAAAAACAGATCTAATTTTAAGGTCCATTAAAAAGGTAAAAATCCATTACAGCACGGTGAAAAAATAGCAAGCTTAAAATACATTACTTAATTTTTTCACCACGTTATTTATTGTATTTTTGTGTTGACAGCTATAGCTACATATTGCATTACAAATAGTTTAAATTGTCTTTTAATATAATGATTATATGCCTATGGGATGAAACAAATAACTTTTACACGATGCTATTGGATTGTATTTCCGATATTGAAAATGTTGCTGAGACTTAACGCAGTACGAAACAAATTAATTAAAGCTTAGTTTTTATATTAATTTCGTATTTTGTCAAATATTTTATTTATTTTTAAATATGCGTTGTATCCTTACATAGAGTATGGTAATATTCTACTGTGTATATCATATAATGTATAAGAAAAACGAGACAAACATTTTTCCAGAATTTATTGTGAAAACCAAACAACAGAAAATTTCAAATTTAAAGAAGGATCGAATGGATAAATAACTTATTATTTTTTGGCTTTTTATAAAAAAGTAATTAAATTAAACAATATGTCAAAGTACTCCTGCGATACAGATAATAAAATTTAAGTAAAATTTCACAATATTCTCCATTCAGAACGCGCAATAAAAATACTTTTAGTAGATAATATTTTGCTGACGAACTACCAAGATATTTGAATTTTCCCATTTGGTTTTATTATGCATTAAAATATACTCGGCATTATGAAGCCGTGTAACAGCCGGTGGTACTATTTTTATTTAGAAAACCGGATATAGCGACACAATTAAACTCTTTTTTGACATAAATTCTGTATCTCTTGCCATTTGACAACTTCCGACAGAAACGACACCGTTCTGAAGGGGTAGTAAATATTTTTTTCAGAAAATTACGGAAACATCTGACGTTATGAATATTTAAATAAAAAATATTTCACTATGAATGATTAATGTTTCACTAAAAATGCATAGAACCTTTTTTAGCTTTGTTATTTAAGAAAAAATAAGAAATCAATTTACAATCAAAATATTTTGTATTTTAAAAAAATCATTTATCATAAATAATATAGTTTTTTGGTGCAATAAAATTAATAAATAACTGTCATTTTTAGACAAGGTAAGATACATTTCATATACACGCAAGGCTCATTTTTGAAGTGACCCACATGAAAGATTATAAAATGCATTCAGACAGCAATCGTTACTATATAAGTAATGTCGACAAGTGAATAGAATGTAAAGTAATATAATATGCATGTATTTATTAATATTATATCATATAATAAAAACAAAAATACGAACATTTTTTTATGTTAGTATTTATTTTAAAAAATACATTTACATTCTAAGTAAATAAAACTAATGATGTCATACATGGCTTGGCTGAGATACACAAATAATACTATGTATCATAGAAATAAGCATTGCATTTCTTCACTTAACTGTTATCAAATGATCTAACAGCAAGCTTCGGTAAAAAAGTTTACTTGGAAACCAAGAGAACTTATTAATTGTATAAAGTTGAACATGTCTGTCTCATGCTAAACGCCGAAAAGTCGTTAACGGTATTTGTCCCATTCAACGGGGGACAATTTCCTGTATTCAAGAGACAGGAAACAAGTTCCACTATCTGTCGATCAAGTAAATGACTGTTTTTGTGTCGAAACCTTCAAAACGTTTGAGTCATCATTTTTTTAGATACTTTATTAGAAAAAGATTTTTTTTATCACACTAAACTATAAAATTATTTTATTTATATGTATTAAGTTTAAATTATAAAAGTCGTAGAAATTAAGTATTAAGTAAAACAATAAAAATTGGCCAGGCCAATACAGACCAAGTTGTATGACTAAATGCTTTTATATATAGTATTAGAAAAATAATATCCTTCGTGTGCAATATAAACTGATAAGATTAAGAAATTTGTTGAAGAACTCTGGCAAAAGCATAAAAATAGTCGTGTATATGTGCTATTTAGAGCCATCGCTTATTATTTCAATTAAATATTTGAGTTGCTCTTAATTGTATTGTATTACTATTCCATTGTCTAGTTATATTAAAACAATATTCGTATTACACGTGAAAATATATTTACATTTATTATCATAGGTGAAAACACACATACTTAATAATGTTTGATGAAAATACAACAAACTTCGTAAAATATTAATAATTTTCTCAAAGTTACTTTACTCTCATTCACAATTATTTTTGAATTGCCATGCCATTTTAATTTCTGTATTTCCAGTATAAACTGTTTTATGAGTCTAATAGTAAAGGTAAATCGACTAAAAGTATGCTTGCTGGGATATATACTCATAAGCAAAGCTGGAATTTTATTAAATGAAGAGTATAAGTAGTAGATACATAGCGATATATTGTATAATATAAGGAAATATCAACAACGTAAATTTGGACATTTTGGTTTATGTAGGTATATTTTATGTAAGTTAGGATGGATGAGTGAAAAACACACTTTTCTCCCAGTAAACATTTTTTTTAAACTCGTCACTTGTTACTTAAAATATTGCTTTATATTTAAAGATATATTTTTTTGAAATATATATTTTATTAAAATTGTTTTATGGCAAGACGTTAAAGTATAGTGAGTGATGCATCTATGTATTTGCACTAAAGCAGATATATGTTGTAGCCTATGAACTTATATTACATATTGATCAAAAAAGTTTCGGCAAACTTTCTAATATTAAATAGACATAAATCAGATGGAATTGAATAAATTGCTGAATAGTTTCTTTGGGTACAAAAATATTAAATAAAAACAGATTAATAATTTTTATATATATTTTTTATTTTACTAGGCTAATCGGTTGAATTGTATAAAAGCATTTTTTTTGACGTGCCCATTTTGTTTGCTATGAATAGTTTTCTGCATGTTCATGTCATTAAGTCTACATGGTGCAAGATCAGGAAGTTTTGCCTGACATTTTTGTCTCCAACCATACCATGCCGTAAACCCTTGTCTTCTATAAACCCTTTTTGCGCATTTCGATGCATTAGATATGTCTTCATGTAGCAAGCCTAAAGAGAAAATTTCATGCTTTATTTCATAAATATTATTTTAATACCAAAATAAAAATTTACACCATAAACTAAATTGAATTTAACTTGAATTTTGAAATGGTTGTCGGTAGATTTAACCTTTACCTTTTAAGCTATTGTTCGGATTAAGTTTAAACTTCAATTTGGTATCAGGAATTGTAATATTAAGGATGAAAAAATCTTGTTATTAAGAAGAATATATCTATAACCTTTCAATGTATAGTTTAATGACAATTTTTGTACAAATTTTCATAACTATATTTTCGATTGTAATACGACTAAATTAAAACGTATTTACTATGAAACTTAGACAACCAATTAACTACCAAAAATCAAATAAAAAAATATCGGGTCACAAAAATAACAATGAATATATAAGTATACGAAAAATTTTATACTGAGTAATTTATACTGTATTAAAATATAAGACGATAATTTTACAAAACTTGTTAACAGACAATCATAATTATAACTCAATTACAAGAGAAAATAATAAACTAACATTGAATCAAAATACAAAAACAAATTTGAAAAAATTATTATTTTTATTCAAAAAAATATGTGTTTGGGCTTACATAAATATATTATTTATTTAAAACTATGCAATTTTAATTCTTACTTTCGCATGACATATTGCAGTCACCTCCAGTAACTCCCGGCAGACACCAATACTTATCGTTTATCTGAAATATACCCCAATCGTAAGATCCGTCGAAATTGGGTCCACCTTTTTTTGATGTCACACGACCACTTTCCGCTTCAATCAAGCACACCCCTATAAAACGTTTAAATTGTTACAGACTATTTCAAAGTATTTGTAAACTATTTTTAATTATTTATTTGCAAAACGTTTTAGTATTTCTGTGCTATACATGTCGAAATTCTATAATGAAATATTAATACGATATTTCAAAAATTAACCTAAAGCTTTCTGGAGATATAATATGTCGGATCAGTGTGGTTTTGCTCAAGAGAAAGTGATTTTGTAAAAAATGTTACCATATGTATAATAAATATGGAATACCTAATTGAATGATACACAACCTATGAAAATCTTTAAAATATTCATAACTCGCTTGCATGATAAGCTTGGACTGCATATCAGTATTTACAAACAAGCAACCTCATGCAGTGAACAAAGAATCTGCCTACACTATGTCACACTTATGTTAAATGTAGCTCTCTAAGAAAAATACACTTTTTAACTGAAAGTATGCAAATAAAATTTAATTTCGAGTACTAACACTGTTCAAGTTTATCCCTCGGAAAATCATTTTCTAACAGTTTTTTTGCCAGTTCACATCTCGTTAACAGTTTTCCTTTCGATGTTTGTATAAGAATAATACAAAATATTACTGAAAATAAAAACTTCATTGAAATTTTTTCTTTTAACACCAATGACAATTGATGCGTTTTATTAAAACATTGTCCTTTTATACAAAACCGAAATCATGTTTTATCGATTGTTGGGTATTTTGCTAACCGCGATATTAATTATCTCTAACGTTATTTTAAACATTATTTTCCTCACATTATCAAAGTAATCGAAACGAAACAAATAATATTTATGAATTAATTTGTTTCATAAATTTTCAACAACACCTATTTTTATATATTTTACTTTTCTCGCTGATACTAAATATACTTGTATTACAGTTTTTATTTTGAGGGAATCTATCACAATATTCATGTATAAAAAAATATGCCTATACTTATCAATTTGTTAACCACATTCTGAATATTTTTGTTTTATATCATATCAAAGGAAACAATTTCTGTAATTTATTAATCAAGCTTAAAAAATGATATATGTAATTGCAAATCTACGGAATATTTTTTTTTTCTGTATTAGGGAATAAATATAACAGCAATTAATAATCTATCTATCCATAACGCATATTAACTTGATTTATTTTAAGTACAGTGATTTATCAACGTCAATAAAAATCATATGAACCTATATGCAACCATTTTTTTTTAATCAAAAAAAAAAAAACATAATTTTCAATTGATATTTGCTTTAATCATGATTTATAACATAAAAATTTTCAGATATAGTTAGGTTTTTTTTTATAAATAATTATGTACTCAAATTCACAGACATGCAAAGGATTTCATTTTATATTTTATCGTTTTGTTTTCTTAGATTCCGCATGAAGAGAGATTTGGAAGAGCTCCCTGGCATTTTGCTTTCCATCCGTTCCACGCAGAGAATCCATGACGATTCCAAATGATTTTAGAGCACGCTGATGCTACTGTGATATCATCAGTTACCAGACCTGGAAAAAAATTAAGTATTGTCTCGTAAAAAGATTTGTCAATTGATAATGAGTGAAATCAATGTCTGACTTGTAGATTTCGTTGAGTATTGGTCTATAAAAAGATATTTAAGAGTCAAATATCAATTGAAAATAAATCTAAAGTACTTTATTTATTTGAATTTGTCTGAACAAGTTTTCTTTATAGATTTTGAGATGAAAAGTATAAAAAACAACTTGACAATATATTGATTGAATTGGCATTTACTTGGTAGAACTTCATTTTTTCACCGTGTCAACTTCACTTCAAATTCATTATATTATTTATAAATTACTTTAGACTTATTGTTGCACTATAATCAGGCATAAAATTATTGAAAATTATGAACTAAATATATCATATATCAATGCGTATCGATGTACATTAAAAAAAATTGAATAGTAGCTTATTTTTCTTCTAAATAAAAAAAGATTAAATCATTGCCAGAATGAAAAATAATACTAAATTAAATGAAAAAATCATACTTGAACAAGCCACTTTGCAATCTCCTCCAATAGCTCCGACTTTGCACCAGTATCTGTCGTTGATCTGAAACAGACCATGGTCGTATGATCCATCCGTATTTGGCCCACCGACCATAGCCGTATTTCTTGAGCTCTCAGATTCAACCAAGCATACCCCTGAAATATATTGAGTTGATAAGGCAATCACATTCAACTTGCGGTTCAGATAAAATATGTTTCCTTACTTCTATGATAATAATTTTTAGAAATATTTTTTTGTACACGTCATGAAATTTTTTAATAATTGTTTAGTAATACATGATTAATTTAAAATGAACGTATTTTTTAAGAAACCAAAAAATACTTCCTCACAATATTTATTAGTTATATCTTTATATTACATAAATAGCAGAATCATTATACAATTTTTTTATATTTTGTTACAAAAAAATATTTTTAAACAAGACCAGTACATTTTTGTATTATGATAAGTGCCCATCAAAAGTTCTTCAAAATAATTTCAAATACGTTGTATCGAATATATATATATATTAAAAAATCACTCTATACAATATTTGAAAAAGAAAACTTTAAAACAAACACATATTCAGTTACTATGAATAATTTAGTAAACACACCTAAGTTAGGTTATTAGAATTTCAGCAGTAAAAATCCTTTTTTCCTGGAGTTTTACTATTTATTCCTGATTCATAGTGTGTTTATGTTTAATAAACTAATATTATTTATGCTCTTTCTTCACATGACATAATGGCTTCCAACTTTTAAATTTTAAACTATTTTCGGTACCAGAATAATAAAACATCAAGAATGACTGACCTCTCGTAACACCTATTATACAGTCTATCAATTAAAAACATTAACCGTGCTAATATCCGTCGTTTAAGAATACTTTTTAGAACAGATAGGCAGACAGATTCCAATTATTTTGTGTTTTGTGTTACTAAATAAATTCATATAAGCTTACAATGTTCCAAGGTTCCTCGAGCAAAGTTCTGTCTTAGAAGTTCTTTAGCTAATTCGCATCGCGTAAACACTCTTGCAGATGATAACTGCAAAGACACTACCAAGAAAGCTGCCAACACTAAAAACTTCATTGTTATAATATTTTTAGAGTAATATTGTATTAACTTAGTAAATCACGGAAAATAAATGAAGAAAATTTCTCGTTTTTGTGTATTATAAATGATTTTTATCAGAAAAAAAATCAACTGATAATTTCTGTGTCGAATTTTTTGAATGTATTATATTAATTAACTATAAAGATAAATTAAGATTAGTAGGTTAGAATTATTTGTTCTATTTTAAAAGTTTGCTGATAATAATTATATCAGATTTTTTAAGACATATCTTCACTTAAAAATGTAAAAGATTAATTAGAAAATATAATAATTAAATAATTAGTGATAAAAACGAAGTGTCCAAATCATTTTATAAATTGTTGCAATCACATTACATTCTACTACGCTAACCTATCACTACAAAAAAAAATTACATATTGTTGTTATATCGACTATTCCGACGTTTACCACGATTACAACGAGTGGTCAACAGAATTTAATAAATCACTTCATTGGAATGTCATATCTTTTTCATAAATGTTTGGAAAAATTGTAAAATATAATATATTACATTTTTGTTAAACATGCAAAACAAAACAAATATTTTAAATGAAGGATTTTAAAATATTCCGCGAAATGATTTTTTTTGTTTTTAATAATATACAGTGGAACCTCGATCAACCGTTATCGTATAATACGTTTTCCCGGATGGAACGCTAATTTTTTATAGTCCCGTCAAACTCCCATAAGAACAATGTTAAATAATTCCGCATTGACCGTTTCCAGATTCCCCGATTTCCTCGATAAACCGTCTAAATATTTTGGTCCCGTCACAAATATTATCCCGATTGACCGTTTTTATTGCATATTTCTCCGTATCTTGGCAAGCAAGTTTGACACAGCCGAGTGCAGGTGTTATGTCTAGACACGCTGGAATCCGCTGTACATAAGACATAACGCATTGGACGTATGTGCTATTTTTTGGTTTGAAATCCACCACACGCGTATTATTGCTTATGATGCAAATGTAGAGTTGTTTAAAATTCATGGTAATAATGATTCCTGTACATACAAACTTTTAGTCACAAGTTTAGTAACAAGTCTTTGTTCCGATTGAAGTGCCAAATAACAAAGAAGCAAACGAACATAAAGGACTTTTTTAAAAATAAATTTTATATACAGTATGTACAAGTAACTAATAAATAAATGTTTTTTACGATTTTACTTGTTTATTATTATTTGAAGCTTTCCCGCAATTACCGTTATTTTTTCAGGGTCCCTTGGAAAACGTAAATTCGAGGTTACACTGTATTTCCCTTCCCTTCATTGCAGTCAGTAATAAACTTGCTTATTAAAAGATATGTACTTTTTATAAAAAGGAAAAACATTATGCAATTCAGTAAATTATCTTGCTGCAAGAATAATCAATCATTTAGGCATAAAATATCCTTTACTATTCGATCAGATTTTTACTGAAGACGAACGATTGATAAATTAATATGACATTTAAACGAAGTGAACAATCAAATTCTGTTAACCACTTGTTCTGAAGAAATTCAACACCGTAAAAATCTATATAACAACACAATATATTTTCCTTATTGTTGTCATTCCAATTGTTTTTTTATATATTTATTTACTGACAAATAAGCTTGGAAGAATTTTATATGTTTGCAAAATGATCACTTATGAATAATGATGATTAAATGTTGCACTAGTCATTTATCTTTTAATTCTCATTAAATACATACATCTTTGAAAGAAAAGGTTTTATTTTTCTAATATAATTTTTATCAACAAACATTTTCAAAAGAACAAATAAATCGTACCCTCGAATCTAAATTTATCTAAAAATTAAACAAATACATTCAAAAGAAATTTGTTTTTATCACAAATTATTTATTTATTATGTTATTTATTATAATTTATCAGGTGCAAGGTGTGTTATTTTTCTGATATAATTCTTATCGGCAAACGTTTTCAACATTTTCAAAAAAAAAATAGAACAAATGATTTTAACCTTCTAATCTTATTTCATATTTTAAGTAAGTGAATATATTCAATTGCAATTAATTAACAATATCCTGGATTTAACACGGTGGAAAAATAGCAATGTATTTTTATTCTACAATTTTTTTATAAAATATAGTATATTGATAGCTGTTTCGACTCTGACCCATCGCCAGAACTATGACTATACTGACAATGGCGTGAGCAGAAATAGCTATCAACTATCTCTTATAAAACATTTGTAGAACTAAAATACATTGCTATTTTTTCGCCTTGTTATTCTACCAAGTAAATGCTAATTCAATAAATATATCCCTTGATTTATTTTAAGAGCAGTGGTTTATCAACGTCAATAAAAATCACATGATCTTATAAGCAAGCATCTTTTTTGCAATTAAGTAATAAATAAAAATACATAATTTTCAATTAATGTTATGCTTTATTCGTCTTGATTTATGACATGGCAATTTCCAGATATAGTTCAGTTTTATTTTATAAATAATTGTGTACTCAAATTCACAGACATGAAAAGGATTTCATTTTATATTTTATTGTTTTGTTTTCTTAGATTCCGCATGAAGACAGATCTGGAAGAGCACCCTGGCATTTTGATACCCATCCGTACCATGCAGGGAATCCATGTATATTCCAAATGATTTTAGAGCACGCCGATGCTACTGTGATATCATCAGTTACCAGACCTAAACAGAAAAATATAATGTCTCGTATAAAGATTTGTGAAGATATAATTGACATGAATGTCATTCGGCTCACGCCATCGTCAGAATTATGCTTATACGAATATTTGCTTATCTATATATACATGTGAAAAAAAAAAGTACACAATCCATCTTCTCTCCTGTTTTAACGACCTAGCATGTTTCCTGCTAGCAATAAAACTACATTTTTTTAAAATTATAAACGAATATCAATTAGCCTACATATTGCACGAAAATGGTTTATTGGACGGGTATGGTTTATTACGGAAAAGCCTTGAGCTTGGCTTGAGGAGTGGCGACAGACATATATAATTTAAATATTCAAATTCGAATTGTTACAACTTTGTACGATTCCACATGTTTTGTCACTTACGACCCGGGTTTCGCCTTTCGGCATCTTCAGGCATTCTATCACACGGATGCAGCAGAACTGAGGCGAACAAAGTTGTAACAATTCAAATATGATATTGGAATTCCATCAAACACCTTCAGTTGATATCATAAATTAGTTAAATGTTCGCTTAAGCATAGTTCTAACGATGGCGTGAACCGAAAAGGCTATCAACTATATTTTATAAAAATATTTGTAGAGCTTAAATACATTGCTATTTTTTTCACCATGTTATAGTGGAGTTCTACCAAGTAAATGCCAAATCAATCAATAAATAAATATCAATCAAAAATAAAGCTGTGGTCCAGCTTAAATTACAATATTTTTAAACTTGTCGTAACAACTTTTGTTTCTTGATGTTGAAATAAAAAGTAATAAAAATATTTATCGATATACAAATTTGAATTGTTACAATTTGGTACGATTCCACATGTTTTGTCACTAACGACCCGGGTTTCGCCTTTCGGCATCTTCAGGCATTCTATCACACGGATGCAACAGAACTGACCCGGGTCGTTAGTGACAAAACATGTTGAATCTTTGAACAAAATTGTAGCAATTCAAATTTGATATTAAAATCACATCAAGCACCTTCAGTCGAAATAACGAATTGTATTGATATACATTTTGAAAAATATTTGAATGATAGCATATTTTGCTTTCACATAACAAGGGATTAAAATCGTCACCAAAAAGGAAACAAATACAGTATATATACTTGAACAGTCCACATTGCAAACTCCTCCAACAGATCCAACTCTGCACCAGTATCTGTCGTTGATCTGAAACAGACCATGGTCGTATGATCCATCCCAATTTGGCCCACCGATTACGGCCGTATTTCTTGAACTCTCAGCTTCAACCAAACATACCCCTGAAATATTATATACAATATTAAGTTGATAAGGCAATCCCATTCATCTTGCGGTTCAGATAAAAACATGTAACTAACATCATAAAAAATATTTTTTATGATGTTAGTTACATGTTTTTTATTTGAAATTTATCTATATTGTTAAGGAAGCAAAAAAATATATCATTTTAATACTAAATGTAATTTTTTTTTATTGTAATAATTGTATTAGTTATAACTCTGTATAACATTAAACGTATTATTATACCACATTTTAGTCCTTTACAAACAAGCGTTATTTTTAAGCAAAGGTAGTACATATTTGTATTTTGAATGGTGCTCATCAATAAATTGCAATATAATAACAAAAATACTTATCGTATTATATTGTATCGAAAATATATATATTTTTAAGAAATAGTTTAAAAAAAAGCACACCTAAGTTAGGTTTTTACAATGTCAGCAATAAAAATTCTTTTTTACGGGTTTCTATTTATTTGGTACTATTTGTGATTCAGACTGTGTTAATTTTTTGTGGAATAATTAACAAATATGTATCATGTTCTTTCTTCACATGACATAATGGCCACCAATATTAAAACTTTAATCATATTTTGGTACCGGAACATTTGAAACATCGAGAGAGACGAACCTCTCGTAACACCTATATTGCATAGTCTATCAAATAAAGAACATTTTAGGTGCTTATATTTATTGTATCGTACAGATTGACATATTTATTTTCTGTTTTATGTTACAAAATAAATTCATATAAACTTACAGTGTTCCAGGGTTTCTCTAGCAAAGTTTTGCCTTAGCAGTTCTATAGCCAATTCGCATCGCGTAAACACTCTTGTAGATGATAGCTGCAAAGACACGACCAACAAAACTGCCAACATTAGAAACTTCATTGTTATGATATATTTTCAGTAATATTGCACAAACTGAGTGATTCAACGTAAATAAATGAATAAAATATCTCGTTTTTTTGTATTATAAATGATATTCGTCAAATAAAACAATATCTACTGATAATTTCTGAGTCGAATTTTCTTTGAATGTATTTGTTTTTTACTTAACTTAAAAGATGAATTAAGATTATAAAGTTAAAATCTTTTATTCTATTGAAAACGTTTACTGATAAGAATTATATCATAAAAATAATAATAACGACATATCTTCTCTTAAAGATATACGTGATTAATTAGATAATATAATAATTAAATAATTAGTGATAAATTTCTTGTAAATGTATTTTTTTATTTTTAAGATAAATTTAGACTACAAAAATAGTGTGAAAAATAGTTTAAAAAAAGTAGTCGGGTTTATGAATTGAATCAATTAGAGAAAATACGAGATAGAGAGAAAATTTAAATATATAAAAAATAATTATGATTTAAAATTCACAAGTATTTTACTTGAATCTATCACAATTTAAATGTGCTAAACATGTTAGATTATTAAACATATACGTCTTTGAGAAAAACATTTTATTTTTCTGACATATTTAATTCTTATCAGCAAACGTTTTTGTAAGTACAAATAATTCTAGCCCTCTAATCTAAATTTATCTTAAAAGAAAATTAATACACTCAAAAGAAATTTGACACAGAAATTATCAGGTTGATTTCGTTTTATTGGACAAACACTATTTATAATGCACAAAAACGAGAGATTTTCCTCATTTATTTTCCGTAAATTACTCAATTCATACAATATTTGAACAATGAAGTTTCTAATGTCGGCAGCATCGTTGGTCGTGTCTTTGCAGTTATCATCTGCAAAGGTGTTTACGCGATGCGAATTGGCTAAAAAACTCTTAGTCGCAATATAATTCTCTTTATAAACAAAAAAAATTGTTAATGAGCAAATAATTAAATAATCAGTGCCTCATTGTAGTCATCATTGGCATATTTTTCTATTTGTATAGAAACTGAAAACGATGAAATAAGATTTGTATCTTTTTGTAGAGAATGTTGGAAATAGATGAACCGTGTTTCTAGTAAGTAATTGAGAATGATAAATTTGATTATATAAAATATATACTAATCCGGCGATAAATATTATAGATGAAATCAAATGATTGAGCCAAAAAGTTTTGGGATATGAGAAACTCTAAGCTATTTAAATGTATTATTATTTTTTGCCGGAAATTGTGTTGAAAATTGTTTCACACAGTCCTTGTCCAAATTATATATTACATATTTTTTTGCATTGTCGATGTATCTAAACAGTGACTACTATCATTGAAATGAATCAATATTTTTGTGTATAGGACTTAAAATAATTAAAAGCAATTTTAATTCGTGTTATTTATTTCATTATTTTACTTTAATTTAATGCTTGTTTTTCAATTTATATTACAAAAGAGAATTAATTCTGGTACAATCGTCAAGTAGACATGTTGAGTATTTATATTCCGCAAGAACTCAGGTCAGGAAGGGCTCCTTGACACTTGGCCAACCATCCGTACCACGCAGAGAATCCATGACGATTCCAGATGATCTTGGCGCATGCTGATGCCCTTGTGATATCATCAAGAATCAGATCTGCAAAACAAAAACAGCACGATATCAATACATCTGGAATTTATTAATCGATGTTATCTTTTCCATTTATAGTTTCATTGAAGAGCATTAAATTTCATGTGTTGAATGGTTTGAAAGAAAAAAAAAGAAGACATCGGTATTTTCCTACTAATTCTTCAATGCCTTTGTACATACTCTATCAACTAACTAATCAGCATATAAACTCTCTTGCTATATTCTTCGTCCTAGAAGTAACACATTTTATAAAATATGCAGGTAAAAAACCAAAATTATGCTCTTTTAATGTGCGAACTAACACTTTTCGGTGGTGAAAAATGATATTTAAAATAAATGCACTTTTTAAACACTTTTTTCTATAATATATGATAATGCTGAAATAAATACCACGGAGAAAAAAAGTGATGTATTTTAGTTTTACAATTTTTTTTATAAGATATGGTTGATAGGAACTATAGTTCGGACGATGGCGTGTTCCGAAATAGCTATCAATTGTAGAAATTAAATATATAATAATACATTGCTATTTTTTCACCGTGTTATAATGGAGTTCTACCAAGTAAATGGCAATTCAATCAATAAACTGAAATAAATACGTCACAATGCTCACGATGAGCCAAAACGGTCCTGATCATAAATATGTTGTGGAAATAGTACAAAAAATATGTTATTTTTAACTAAATAATGCTGTTGAAAATTCTATTATATTTTCTGATATCACGCCACCAGACAAGATGGTGTGAAAAATGAACAAATATTATCTATTAAGCGTAATTCTAACGGAATAATTACAGAACTCAGTGGTATAATTTTTCAAAATCAAGTTGTAGTAAATTTTCATAAAGTTTTTACACTACTTTTTCCATTATTCAAGCAAATCTGGTTTTGTAAAATTAAAATTTGTATATCTAATTAGATATACAAATTTTAATTTTACATCTTTTTTACATTTACATTATTTTTAATATCAATCAAAATTCGCCGAGAGTAATTGTAAATTCATACTTGTTTGGCTGGTTGAACGCTTTCTAATATAAACAGGATTGATCAGATATATACGAATATTTTCAAATGTTCATTGCTTACTTTTGCAATCAATATTGCAGTCTCCACCAGCAGATCCAACTCTACACCAATATTTATCGTTAATCTGGAATAGACCGTAGTCGTAGGATCCATCGAAGTTTGGTCCAGCAATCAGCGCAGTGTTTCTTGAGCTTTCGGATTCAACGAGGCAAACCCCTGAAAAATAATATAAACCATTTTCTTAAATATTTTTTATTATTAAGATGAAAAAGCTAAACAGTTAATGCATATATTTTGAGGTGAACGATAAGTAAACGTATTTGAGTGCTCAGTGTATTTTAAAACTATAAATTATGTAAGAATTTGAACTGTATTTTTTTTTGTTTGTGATATTATCATTTTAACACGGTGAAAAAAAAAAGCAATGTATGATAGTTCTACAAAATAATTTTTTTAAATATAGTTGATAGCTATTTCGGCTCACGATATCTGACGATGGCGTGAGCCAAAATAGCTGACAACAATATTTAAAAAAAAAAATTGTAGAACTAACATACATTGCTATTTTTTTTTAACCGTGCTATAATGGAGATCTACCAAGTGAATGCCAATTCAATCAATGATCATTTTATTTTATCAGTCAATGAAGTAAAAAATAAAAATTAGTTATAATAAAACGACTACATAATTCTTTTAAGCTGTGGCACAAGCAACTTAATTATTATAGATTTTTTTATATTGAAAATCGATTTGTAATGAAAAAATTTGACTTTTCCCTTTACAACTCTGTTTTACTGAGTTATAACAAGCACATGCAAAAAAGTGAGAGAATAAAGTATATTGAATAAAATTGTATATGTTTTTATTTAATGTGGAAGAAATACGTTATAAAATAAATTACTTACATTGTGCAAGTGTCCCTCTGGCGAAATTTTGTCTAAGTAATTCCTTGGCCAAGTCACATCTACTGAACACTTTTGCAGACGAAAGCTGCAAAGACACCACCAAAAATGCTGCAATTACTAAAAATTTCATCTTAATTAATTATTTGTATGAACACGGTAACTAAGCAAACAGTTATTAATGGTGAGATATAAAAAGTCCAGTACTTTTATACTATTTCACTATCTATTACAATATTTGAAATACTTATCTTGACTTATTTAATAAGTTAAAAATAAAATAATAGATAAAACCAATTATAATTAGTGATTTTTTAACGATTAATTATTTCGTAATAAAGATTTTATTCCACACAATTAACGTCATTAATTATATAAAATGAAGTATTTTGATATGATGCATTTTGTTTTTCATCACTTTTAAGGTGTTTACTATCACTTCGTGGTGGAAATACATGATATCTTAAATAATATACATACGTTTTTTAGTACTTATTTTCACAATATATTTTTTGATCAGGATTGGTTTCGTTCATCTCTAAATATGTACTGAAACGCTTCTGACTGACCATTTCTTCTCATCCTAATTGACAACCATTAAAATGTAATATATTAATACATTCTGTTAAATATTATTAAATATTTAAGTGCAAGTAATTTTGTTTATTAAAATTTCCCACTCCTTACTTTTCCTTATGAGTTCTTTATGATTGTTCAGAGCTCTTAACGGATTATTGATTTACCTTAATTTTGTTTGAAAATTGTTAATAATTGATTGTTAACGTTTAATTTTTAAATTATTTGTATTAATATTGTTTGATTTCCTATAAATTGTTTCTTGGTTCTTGAACCTATGGTTTTGTATATCTGCTATCTTTAAATCGAAAATTTTGTTAAAATAATCAGTTGATAATGCTCGTGATGAGCGAAACCGGTGCATATTAAAAAAAATATTCTGGAAATAAGAACTAAAATATGTTTTTTTACTATTAATTTTTTTTTAGTCATGATAAACGACATTAGTCTTTTCAGTTACTATACAAATTATTAGGAATACTGATGAAAATACAAATCAATAGCTCCTATAGTTTTTAATGCTTTTTTTGGATTAAGTCCAAGCGGGAACAATATTATAAAAAACGGTATTTTTTTAAATAGCCTACACTATAAATATGGTAAAAGAAGCCTTTGGCTTGCCATTCACATATTATATTGTACTTTAAAGGATTTTATCAAGCATTTAAAAAATTTACAACCACGTCATTAGGTTTTTGTGGAAAAAACCAAATGTAAAATTATTATTATTTTATACATTACTGAGTGTTTAGTAAGATGACTAATTTGAAGTTATTAAAATTTTATAAATAAGTTACAGAAGTTGTATTGAAATTGACGATAAATGTGAAAATACGTTTTATTTAAAAAAAAAATTCAAATTTTTTAATCTTTTTTTGTGTGTGATTGTTCTAGTGCTATGGTTTATCGGAAGCAACAAAATTTAAAATTTTATTATGGAGCCATTTTATCATTTAATTTTCTTTTTCAATTAAATTTTTTTATGTATTAAAATTTCACACAAATTAATTTATTTTAGAAATCGTTTCGTTCGTCTCGTAATTTATAAAAAAATTGAATTATTAAACTTCGCACACTTCCATTTGCTTTGTCACTTACAACCCGCGTTTCGCCTTGCTGTCAGTGTTTACTTCTTTCAGTTCCATTGCGTTCGTTTGATAGAATACCTAAAGATTTCGAAAGATGACATTCGGGTTGTGAAAGTGAAAGTATGTGAAAGTGGACACAATTTCAACAATTTAAATTTGATATTGAATTTCATCGACCACTCTCAGTATTAAAATATATATGAATATATTTATAGCTCTGCAAAAATAATACTTTTTAAGTATAAAACGCTGAAACATATTAGATATATAAATAATTTCAAAATAAATTTACCTATGTTCAAACTTCAAATTGATCGATATATTTTTGGCATACAAAAAACCTTTTTGTTTTAAATCGTAGAAATTTAATTTTTATTTGCAAATTCATCCAATCATCGTTGAACACAGAAATGTTACTAATAATCCATTCTGCATATTAATGAACTAAAACAATTTGACATCATTTGTTGACACAACTGTTCATACAAAAATTGTGGCAATTAGTGTCATATCTAAATACTTTATTTGATGTAGAATACTTTAGTCGTGTCTGAGACGTATTCAAACCACTTTCAATTATGCCAAGGACGACATTTTGCTATATTATTTTACTTATATTTTTTCAAGTGTCCTTAGGAAAAGTATTTACGAGATGTGACCTTGCTAGAGAGCTCCTGCGGCAAGGATTTCCAAAGGATACATTGAGACATTGTGAGTATTTTGACGTACGATATTTAATTGTGTAAACAATTCGTTCACTTTCATGGAAAAAACCATATGAAGCATAAAAAGTTAATTTTAAGTGAATTGTAAGATTTCTTGATACGGTGATAAAGAAAAAGTAATGTAGTATAATTTTTTCATTGCAAATAGTTCATTATAACTATACGATTAGAGATTATGGTAATTAATAAATATATTTACCATAAAGGTTGCGCTAGTAAAATTAATCTTGATGATACCGTTTATTTACAAAATATTTTCTTTTAAGCGGGATTTGATGGCAACAGCAATAAACGTAAAGGAATCAAATGTGTGTGTTTTTTTTGCATTAAATTGGGAAACTTATTTATTATTAAGATTGGTCTTACTCTTGCAATCACTTATATTATAATATAGCTCTCGTTTATCCAGGTTAATAAACGATTGAACTATAAGTTTATACTGAAAATAAAGATTAATCAAGACATTTTCACTTTAAGCATAAATATTATTTTTACGATTTAATAAATACTTACGTTTTATTTCTTGAATTCCTGATGATAATGCACTTTAATTAAATCATTTGAATAAATATATTCGTAGGCTTAATATCACAAAAGCACAGTTTAAGTCAATAAAACGATAATTATGAATATATAATACAGCTTTTAATTGTTGTCGTATAATTAACTGACAAGTGTTATTATATTTAGGGGTTTGCCTCATTGAAGCAGAAAGCTCAAGGAATACAGCATACTTTGGAAAGTGTAATAAAGATGGAACAGAGAACTGGGGAATATTTCAAATCAATGATGAATTTTGGTGTACTCCAGGAAAACCTGGTGGTGAATGTAGGGTGCGATGTGAAGGTATGTAAGCAACGCTTTTGCAACAATATACTTTTTGAAATTTAACCAATCAGCCAATGTTTTCTTAATAGAACAATTTTGAGACTTTGCTGATAGTTTTCTGAAAAATTAAATATAATACTGCAACACATCTATTGACCGAAGGCGCACAAAAAATTCCATTTACTGAGTAGAATTTTAAAACGTCAAATATTTCTTTTATGAAAAGGTATGATAAGGTTTTTTAAAAGTATTATTATAATAACTTGAAGAGATAAAGGCGCTTGATCAAATCAGACAAAATAATTATATTTTTAAATCGCATTTATTTAAAACACAACGTCATTGAAAGGTTATGTCGATAATGCTTGCGATGAGCAAAACTACCATGACATTGATAGTATTTAATTATGGAAATAGAGCTTACATTACCATATTATTTCCTAGAAATTTAAACGAAAGAAATTTTAAAAGCCAAAAATACATTGAGAATGATACATTCCGTGTGATGCTCTTTTCATCTTATAAATGCAGATTTATTTAAATTAGTTCATCTAGATCATAGGTTCCCGACCTTTTCGAGTGGCGACCCCTTTTCATAAAATCCATGTGACCCACGACCCCCCATACAATTCAAAAGCATACAAAAAAAAAAGTTTTTAGTTGACAGTATATGTTAGCGACCCCCTAAAAAACCCTTCGCGAACCCCAAGTTGGGAGCCTATGATCTAGATTATAAATTAAGTAGTATCTCAGAATTACAAAAGTATTTTTATTTAAATATTTACTGAAAAAATTTTCATTGACAAAATAATTCTCATCGAAACATTGTTGGCCTAAGCCGTCCATCATTAAAAACCTTAATCATATTATGGCGCATTAACTATATAAAACAAATCTTTTTACTGTCTGAAAATGTCTTATTTTCGTAGTGTTATTTTATTATCTATTGAAAATTTGTTTTTTACTCTACTTTCAGATCTTGCAAGCAACGATATTACATTAGCCAGTAAATGTGCTAAGCTGATTTACGCCCACTATGGATTTTCAGAGTGGAGTCAATGGAAAGATAAATGCCAAGATACACTGCCTAATCTCAAGCCGTGTGGAATTAGAATATAAACATTTGTGATCTTAAACTATTTAATCATACATTATAATAATACACAGATAATTTCGTAAATGGATGTTTTTACTTTAATATCACATGACAAAAGTGTACATGAGAATTTAGATTCAAATATTCAGGTAATTTTTCCTCTTCGTTCAGGTCATGCATTTTTGAATGGCACGGTTCCCAATATCTCCAAAATATATAGTTTTCTCAATAAATAATTATTTTTCTCACTAAAAATGCATAATATTAATAAGCAATTTAAAATTTCTCTAATAAATACATTTAGAATACTAAAAAAATGATACAAAAAAATAAATATTTATTTAAATTTATTTGTTTTACCAAAGGATAGTTATAAAAACATATTCCTGGTTTTAAAACAATTTTATTTCTGTAAAAATAAAATGGTTTTAGAATTATGAAATAAAAAGTTTGTGATATCTAACTAGCTAACGCGGTAAAAAAATAGCATTGTGATTTAGTTATACACAATGATAATAATGATAAAATACATTGCTATTTTTTTACCGTTAGATAATGAAGTTCTTCCACGTAAATGCTAAGTCAATCAATAAATCTAACTAACTAGTTAATTAAAATAATATTTCAGTTCCATATACATTCAATCATTGTCGAACTTAATATTGAATAATATAAAAAGACGATATAACCAAGTCTAAGATATAAGACAGCTACGTTGAATAATTCACGGTTACATTTTTTTTTTTATATATATGTATATTTTAAATTCAATGATTCAAGATTGTTAGATGCAAGACTATACCAATGTGTATATATTATACTACCATCAAGAAATATTTAAAATGAAAAATCTTTACTTTTGATAGTTAGATCGAAGAAGAAACAGGTATACGCGCAGTATCAAATGACCGCACTCTGTATACAAACTAAATTTTCCGGATGATTTGGTTTTCGGTCTGATAGAATCGCCGGTGTTCGACGAACAATAAGGGTCGCTCTCACGATATTACGGCGATCTAAAGCTTCGGAAAGCTGCCGGCAGAGGGTAGTGGACAAAGCTCAAATTGCCTGTAAGTCTTAGTATAACGTACGCGGTATCAACTTTGCGGAATTGAATCGGCTCCTCCGCCAGCTTGGTCCTGGCCGGGGAAAGTTGGGGAAAGATTCACGTGAAATTTATTGCTTTGAGGTGGCTATTATGTGTCGCCGGGCGTAAAAATATGGATTCAATCCACTACACGTGGAACTATGCTGCAGTTTTATAAAAAAAATGCTCAGTTAATAATACTAATATAATGCAGATAATTTTTCTTAATTACTTTAAAAAAACACTGATTGTTTCATTAAAAATTTCAAGCATTATATTTTTAATATTTTTTAAGGTTGGTTCCGACGATCAATTTTTGTGTAAAACAGGTTTGCTGTTAATGGATATCCTGTAAAATACTCAAGAACCAAAAGCTTGTTTTAAGCATTTTTTTTAATAATTTATTTTTTTTAAAGATCAACCAATTTTGAAAACGAATCTCTTGTATAATTCTGAATTTATTTATCCTAATTCAACTCGTCGAAATGACAAATTGTATTAAATGTTGATTTGAGAAGATTACCGAACAATTATCAAATGCATTGAGATCTCACTACAATTTAAATTATAATAGATAAACAGTTATTTCGAAAGACACTTATATTCGAAGCTATAGAATATATTTATTTGGGTTATCTGTCAAAAAATTGATTGTTGATAAGAATTTATTTAATGAATATTTCAACTAATACATTAAATTACCCAATATCTAGGCTTATGAATACAGATCACTCAGATAAATTATAACTTGCGTTTTAAAAAAATACTTACAGTTTCTGGACTAATCTATCATTTAATTTGATAATCATTCAGTATATTTTGAGAATATCTGTGCTTATGGTTTGTTTCTAGAATTACTTAATTTAACAGATCATTTAGTAAAATATATTTTATATTTATAAGCCGAAAATATATTGTAAATGTATAACAATATATTTAATACATTTATTGACTTGGACTGCTTTATCAAATTTAGCCATGGGTTAAAAAAAATCTTATTTATGCAATATTTCTGCAGACATCCTCCTTTTTGAACAATAACCTTGCTATACTAAAAAAATATTTTTTCCCTTCCTGGAAAATAATAACATTCTTCCAGTAATAGTCTGATATTGTTAGATTATGTTTTAGGATAGGTGATTGAGTTTTATTTCTTAAAGTTTTGTCCCTTCCTGCAACTAATTGAGGTCTCGTTTGTATCCGGTTACTTATAATAAATAAATCTTCACTGTCATTTTTTTGATGATTTTCCGAGATTTATTATATATGTCAATAATGGCATAAATGTGCGTCCATTCGAGTATTGAACAAACGCACTCGGTTATAACGATCGATTATTTTTTTACATCATTTAAACAGGACAAAGCTGTTCTCTCTGTTATCTCTGTACTATAATAAATAGGTAATTGTAAGAAAAGGGAAATACCCTACCAATTTTTTATTTATTCAAACAATTAGTTACTTAATTTATCCATACGCAGAGGTTTCGATGAACTTTTTATCCATTAAATGAATGAAACAAATCTCGGCTAGACAAGTCGGCTTCCAAACACACATTAGTAGACTTTTTGTTTAAATACGTATTCGCTAAGCATGTTTTAAATAAATCCATGTTTCCAAGTTAAATTTCGGCGCTCTACTATATTTTATTTTGGCAATTCAACGAAAACTTCCGATACGTTGTATTATGTACTTTTTTCTAAATTGAGGAATCCGTCGGTGATTCAAAACTATCATTCGAAATGCATATACGCATAAAAATTACCTCTATTGTGTACATTAATAAAAAAGTATCCTCATCTAACGTACGTATTCATGGAATACCGATATTTGTTTTAAATGATAACAATATATATTTAGTAGTACTATTTATAATTGATGAACAGTACTAGTGTCACTGATCGTGAGCATTATCAACTAATAAAATACAGTTTACATGACTCTTATTACACTAATCCGCAAATTTATGCGGTATTTTTTACGCGCTTTGGCTACAGTGTGGCGAAAGAAAATACAATTGTGAAAATACTTGTGTACAGTATGAATACTATGTACCGACTGCAATTTTGCAAGGCTTTTTTTAAAGCAATATGAAATCAATGCTTTCATTTACGCAGTTTTTTTAAAAAATAGAATCTACCTTTTGTGTTTGAATTTTTCGGCTTTTTACGCGGTTTCTATTAACACGGGTTTAATAAAAACATTGTCAATGCGTTAATTGGAAGATATACGTAAAAACTCATTCCATATTGTTTTAATGTGTAACTGAACAAATTTATTATGTACGAATAAAAATATCATGATTACGTAACAGAATATACACTTAATTCAAAAAATAAAACAATCTTCAAAGCTACAAATACCATTTCATTAGATAACTCAAAATAATCAGTGATAATTTCGTAACAAAATGTATGTTTAGAAATATAACACGTGATCTACCTACTTGATGATTGTATTCAACATAGAATAGTATACTATATTGAATACACCGTAATCTATCTGTTTTAAAGATAAAAAAATAATTCGTTTGAAAATGCGATACCTCAATATGAATCATGTTCTCTCATGTAATTTATGATTATATTTTCATTATTAGACCGTTATATTAATTACCGATATAAGTTTTATCAACTGATTAAATAATTAATATTACGTCATTCCTCGTGTCGATTATGTTAATTATAGCATAGATAGATTTTTCAGCTAATTAATTTCATAAAACAACAACAGGTGCTATTACGTCAATGTTCTTAAATTATAATGCTTATCATTAATAATGACAGCAACACAATAAACCAAACTAGATTAAATAATATAATGTCATATGAATGATGCATCCAAAGTGAGTCTTCAACCGCAATACAACCGTTTTGGAACAGAAAGTTGGAAAGTTACGTTAAAACCTACTACTACCAAGTAAATATAAATTAAAACATTATTTATTTGTTACAATATACAATATTATCAATAAAAATTGACATGTATACGCATGGTTACATGTAAGAAGACATATTGTAAAAAAGGTAAAAAAATGTGTGTGTTACAATAACTAATATGGCGTAAATGTTTTAAGGTTAACTAGTCAATAAGATAAAGTGACAATGACTAACTTACCAGAAGAGTGAAATGGTAAATAAATTAAACTATTAGTGTTGTTTTGATCAAGGCTTTTGTAAGATCATTTATGATATCGACTGAAGGAGCTTGATGGAATTTTAACATCAAATTCGAATTGTTGAAACTTTGAACGTTTTCACATTGGTTCTGTTGCATCCGTGTAGTAAAATGTCTGAATACGCTGAAAGGCGAAACCAGGGTCGTAAGTGACAAAGCATATGAAATCTTACAAAGTTTCAGCGATTCAAATTTTCTAGAAGACCACATTTTTAAGATTAATTGTATTATTATTTGAATTAAAGAACAATCAAAGAAACTTTAATATTAAGTTCAGTTTTTAATAACATTACGCTAGCGATAAGCGAATCCGACCCTAATCATAAGATTTTAAACTGTAAAAATGAGTTTCAAGAAATAGTTTTTTTTTAAATTTGAATTTTAGAAATATTGTACTACTCCACATTTAAACATGTGAAATCGTACAAAGATTCAACAAGTCAAATTTAATATTACAATTCCAGCAAACACTTTCAGTCGATATCATAAATATTTTTTTTTTTATTAAAATAAGATGTTTTTTCACCAAAATATGACGTATTTAACTTAATATACAACCAATTAGTAATAAAATTGTAATCATTTAATGACTTTAACGGTATGCGCTCCAAGATGCTGTAATATTAAGCCCCAGTCTAAAGTGACAAAGGTTAAGAATATATATATGATATTTTACGTTATGCACATGATTATTGACATGCCTTTCTCTTAAAAATGCCATCATTAGCGGCCGTCATTATTATTTAAAATGACACAATGTAAAACGTCCCACAATTACTGTCGTGGAATGCACAGTATACTACTCGAGTGTCAAGTGCGAGGAGATTTGAGAGCTTCTGAATGAAAACACTTACTAACGGATATCTCCGAGAGGAAAACACCGCGAGCAGTGTCTATGACACTTCACTGCTCTATGGTCTATTATCTCTACATTCACTCAAGTTCCAATGATCTATCTCGACAGAGAAGGGTAAGCGTAGAACTTAGTAAAACGTCTATTTTGTCTTTGGTTTGATGTAAGATTGCAAACGGTTTATAGGAGAACCATCGTATCAGATCTTACAAAAACAATATATTGAAATATTTTTTTTAGTTTTTAAACAATAGAAATATAAAAAAAATATATCAAATAAGAGTAATTGATAAACATATAACATTTTTTCAAGTTTTGTCACTTAAAATTCGGGTTTCTCCTCATCGATATTTTAATACATATGCATTCATGTGTAAGAATACTAGGAGACACTTAAAGACAAAAACTGAATCGTGTATGACAAAATATAAGGAACAATTCAAACAAAATACTCACGTGTCATTGAAACTCATCAATACATTTAAAAATCATTTTGTTTGAATGATTACATATTGTATTGTATTACTGCATTTTAGAAAAAAATCAAAAAATAGCAATGTATTTTAGTTCTACAAAATTTACTATACATACAACTATATATAGATAAATTTGATATTATTTTACCTTGTAATAGTGAAGTTGTACCAAGTTATTTCAATTAATTTAAAAAATAAAATACTTGATATAAAAATATATTTCAGAATATTTTCTATTTTCAGATATTGCCCACAAAACAAAATGAAAAATAGCTTTTCAGTGGACTTTAAATTCTTGTTTTTGATAAAGTTGAAGCAATATGAATAGTCGCACATTATTCAATAATGGATTTGCAATTTAGACGTAAATGACTGTTAAAAAAACATCATCTGTGAGATAGTTTAAAAAAAGCCAATAAGTTATTATGATTTTATAAGTGATAGTTAACAGCAAAAATCTTCAATCAAACGGTATTCTTTTTAAAAAAAAAAAATTTCCAGTGTAAAGAGCTTGAAAAATATTCTCAAGTATGTGAATAAAGTATAATCATTCACATGATAAATAAATACATGAATAAAATTACGATGTTCTTCATTTAAATGCTGTCGGTTTTTGGTTAGTTTGTATGGTGCTTAGCGGTAGGTACGTTGCGGTCTATTGTTTCGCTATGGTGGGGAACGGAGCAGTATACTTTCTCGAGAGAAAACACGGATTTGTCGCAAGATGTAGAACGCCTAATTACCCTAATCCTATTGTCTGGTATTCAAACGTGTTAATATTTAAATCATTTCACCGCCAAACAAAGCTTCACATATTGTGTTTCAACATACTTTTGGCTTAAATAATGTTCTCTCTTCCGAAAATATTATCGGCTTAAAATTGTGCTTACGTTTGGCAATGTTTTGCTTTAAGCTCTTTACAACCTACTAGTTTTTTTTTTGTTAAAAGATCCATACGAATATTAAACGAAGATGACAGTTTTCCTTTTTTTAATATTTCGTTCATCTTTAATCAATTCAGGGTATATATTTTACTAGTGCTGTACTGACTTAATAATTGAAAATATCTTGAATAAAATATACTATCAAACGTTTTAAGTCATCTTTACTCAATCTGTGTTAAGTAGAATACAACTGGAAAAACTTTACACTTTGTCTTATCCACACGAGCTATGAAACTAGTGTATTGTGAAAGATTTCCAACTGAATATTTCATAACACGCTGAAAAAATAGCAATGTATTTTAGTTCTACAAAATTATTAAGTTATTTCAGCTCACACCTTCGTCAGAACTCTTCCGTAGTCTTCGTAGTTCTGACGAAGGCGTGAGCCGAAAAAGCTATCAACTATATTTTATAAAATTTTGTAAAACTAAAATACATTACTATTTTTCCACCGTGTTATAATGGAGTTCTACCAAGTATATGCCAATTCAATCAATTAATATTTCATTTCCACAATAGATATCATTTTATCTAGATAAATTATATTATAATTATTTATGCAATATATTGTTCGTTTAAATATTTGACAGATTGAAAAAAATAGCTCGATTGAATCCAAATAATATATAAATATATTGATTGACTTGGCATTCACTTGGTAGAACTCCATTATAACACGGTGAAAAAATAGCAATGTATTTTAGTTCTACAAAATTTGATGATGATGACTATTTTTTCACCGTGTTTTAATATATAAATACCCAAATAATATGAAAGAATATTAAAAAATTAACTAATTCAAAACAAAAATAGCCGCTAAGTAAAGTATTTGCATAAATTGAAATTGATATTTGAAGAAGAGATTTTTTAAATAAATTGGACGGTAAACTTAGTAAGAATGTTCAAAAGGCCAGCTTATTTTCCTGTTAAAATATTCATCGTAGCTTTCGGCCTATGTAGTTTGAAATGGCTATTGTCTGTTATAAAAATGAATTGAAAATGATTGCACAATCCTTGTTTCCGGTAAGACTTCAAGGGCAGAACTGAGAGAAAAGGGATGCAGTAAATGTTGATGAGGTGTGTCAGGAACGAAAGAGGGGATTCCAAGAGATTCGGTCGTTAGGGGTAAATGATCCCAAACGAGATGGTCGCAGAGAAATGACTAGCTACAAATCCTCAAAATATTAAAAACATTAAATGATTGTCAGGTAAAAAAAAATATTGTGGAATACGTGATATCAAAGAGAACAAAGATTTGTGCTCAAAATATATATAATACACATGGTAGTCATTTTAATTAAAACAGGTTCTTTTCCAAACTTAACTATTTCAAAAGGCGTTAAGTAATGAAATTTTATATAGTTTTAAAGTATACTAAAAAACCCAAAATAACGGTTAACAGCAAAGATTGTTTTAAAGTCTCCGAGTACGTTTTTGTAAGTCTCTGAATTAATGTAACATTGTTATAATTTATGATATCGACTGAAGGTGCTTGATGGAATTTCCATATCAAATTTGAATTGTTACAACTTTGTACGATTCCACATGTTTTGTCACTAACGAGATTCAGTCAGTTCTGTTGCATCCGTGTGATAGAATGCCTGAAGATGCCTAAAGGCGAAACCCGGGTCGTTAGTGACAAAACATGTGGAATCGTACAAAGTTGTAAAAAATTAATATTTGTAACATTGTTATGTTGACAATGAAATAAAAATTGTAAATTACGTCGATTGTCTGGCTGTTTTAATTGTTCTTGTATCTTTTAACTTATACTATAAATAACAAATATAAATAATAAAAGCATTGAAATGATAGTAACTTTGTTATGTTGACAATGAAGAAAAACCAAATTACGTCAATTATGTGGCTGTTTTAATTTTTCTTGTAATTTTTTAATTTATACTATAAATAACAAATATCAATATCAAAAGTATAATGATGAATTTTAAATTTGATTTTAAATAGTAACGCAAGGTTTTGTAGCTATTTATTCAACGAAAATTTCCTTAGAGAGAGCTTTCTGATGCTCACTTCTCCACGACTTCCGAATGGGCTTGAGATTTAGACTTGGATCTTCTTTTGGAATGCGGATTAAAAAATGGAAAGGGGACTCCCTTAAATATTGCAGTAGAGAACGAATTTAATAAAACAAAATATTCTACATTTACCGCGGATCAAGTATATCTAGACAATAAAAAAAAAATATTTGGAAATTGAAATATGAACACTTTATTTTTATATTCAATACAATTTAAAAAACATTTATTTTAAAATATATTTATGAATATTTTATCATAATAATAATAAACAAATAATACTTGAGCACCATAGTGACGGGTAGTAAAATTTTCATAAAAAAATCCTTTAATCTAAATTGTCTACTGTCTATGAAAAATGCTTTTTTTTCATATTTTGCTTTAAGGCATCCCATTCTCCACTGGTGATTAAATAAATTTTAGCGTACACTGAATTGAGTACTAACGTATATTAAGGACGAGTGCAGTACAAACAGCGACATCTATCAATATAACTATAATATATGATAAAATATTTCTTTTAATAAATTTCACTTAAATTTGAAAATTTAAACGATTCCACATGTTTTGTCACTAATGGCCCAAGATTTGCATTTCGGCATATTGATGCATTCACACGTGTGCAGAAGAGCTGAGTTTATTTAATTTTATATTGAAAAAGATCTCAAGTGATTAATGTACTTTTTACTACTTAACTGGCTTATAGGACGCCAGTATCGTACTTAAACAGAGGAATATTATTTTACAATGATGATAACAATATTTAAAAAATATATTAAGCCGTTTTGTTTCATACGAATGAATTAATTGAAAAAACATTGGCGGTATGTTTAAGTATGCCACGGTGTCCGTATACTGAATCTTTACATATTTATATATGTAAAACACGCATGATGCTAATAACATTTTTATTTAATCAAAAAGTTTAAATTTAATAATGAAGATGAAATTACACGATCAAAGAAATAGTAATTCTAAAAAAATATTGTAATAGAATGTTTTAACATAACCGAGTGACTTTAATTACCCACGTTTTACACAAAAGATATATTGCAACTATGCTGTCGTATGCTATTTTTTAGAAAATACTTTGGGTATACAGACAAAAAATTACTGTTATGATTTTAGTTTTAATTTCCACACCGAAATTAAACTGTTTCTGTGTGACAGCTCCACCAAATGCCTTCGAATAATTTACTCATATTGAAGTAAACCTCGAGGCGAGTATGAAATCTAAATGAAATACTTATTCACACCATAAAGTATGAAAATCTTTACATTACTTCTGCCGCGCACATAAAGCCTGTACTTTGAGGTGGCTTTGAGGCTTTGAGTAATTATACAAGTTTTTGTGTTACTATGGACGCAGTGGAAATGAATGGAAAAGCTTTGCGACAATGTATGTACAATCGCTTGAAAAGCTTTCCCTTTGATCATTAATGAGAAAACTGAGTGAAATATTCTGTTATGTTTTCAAATAGTTAAAACAGCTTGAAAATTGATACTATAATTAATATACTAGCTATTAGATGTGTCTAAAAACGTTTTTATTTTTTTATTAATTTAACTTATATTAATAAAAAATACATTTATTTTTCATATTAAGTTAGAAGTATTCACTTTGTCGTTTCATTATTATAACCACAAACAATAGATTTATTTATAAAAAAATATTTTGATTAAAAAAGGTATTTCTGCGCTATTTTAAGTTATTGCATTCGTACAGCAACTAGTTAAGTGAAGTCGGCTGGTTGTGAGATAATAAGGCTGTAAAACCAACTTATTTTGTCGTATATACCAGAATTACATTTGGGCCTCGTATAACACGGTTTTACACAACACGGATTTATACAACACGGTGGCAAAAATCGTGGTATATTTTTATACAACACGCTTTATATAACACGGTTCAAGAAAAAAAAAACATGTTTAATTTGTACGCCAATGTAATGTGCACATGAAAAATTTTCCGGAGCGTGTCGAGACCTGTCAATTTTGTTTGTTTCGATACATTTCAGTTGCACTCTGGCAGTCAGTGGTGCAGTGCATATTTCTTTGTAATCCGTGGATTATTCTGGCTTATTTTTTGTATGTATACACTTAAAATATTTCATTTTATCATTACGTATGTACATACATGTACATAATAACCCTTGGCAGTTCAGAAGCATGACGTACATTCCCTACTAGATTCCACTTGCCTTGCTAAATCCTTGGTTATTTGAAAAATATTTAAAATTGTGTACTCAAAATCAAATTATAAATAAAATATGTAGTGTATATGGGGAAGTTATATACACTCAGACCTCTTTTTGTGCGATTTCGAAGATATGCGGTTTTTTTTAGAGACAATTTTTTTTTTAATATTCCTGGGACTATATAACATACATATGTAATAACGTAATTAACAAAGTGTTTTTCACAATGCATTGACCTTGACCCGTGCGTCCTTGTGCTTATATACTAGTATGTTCCCTTATTGTATTGTTAACTTTGAGAAAAAAATATAAACGGAATGTGATATCTTTGAAAAGAAAAATGAAATTTTTTATTTGCTTGTAAAAAATAGAATTTTATATTTGAGATATGATATGATGAAAATGCCTGATCAAACTTAAATCACGAAGTCTTAAAAAAGTGGGAAAATAAATTCAAATCAAGTTAAGATTGTGTAACATTCACTTAGTAGTAATGCATTGGAAAATTTGATGTTAAAACCCCTCCCAGTATGTTAAGTAATATAAAGTAGTCTATAAAAGACTTTTTTTGATTTAAAAAGGCAAAGATTTAAAGAAGCAGCCGGTACTATTAATTACTTTTTAATTGAAAATGATCCTATAATGGAAAGAAGTTGGATTTAAGAGGGAATTGCAACAGATTTTGGAACCTTATAAGAAAATACGTAAGGATTTATTAAAAACAGACAATCGCTTATTACCGATTTTGAATGCTAAAACCACAAGAAATTCAGAGTAATGAAAACGTACAACCGATTTCGAAAAAGAGTGAAACATATAGAATTATAAGTGATGATGAATGATTACCATTTTATGTTATTGAAGTTTTTTTCACGAATATGTAAATACAGACAATCGCTTATTACCGATTTTTTGAATGCTAAAACCACAAGAAATTCAGAGTCTTCCGATGATGAAAACGTACAACCGATTTCGAAAAAGAGTGAAACATATAGAATTATAAGTGATGATGAATGATTACCATTTTATGTTATTGAAGTTTTTTTCACGAATATGTAAATATATATTTGTTTATTTATAAAAGTGAAGTATATATTCATATAAATTATCTTCGTTATTTTATTTTTTGGAACGCATCCCCTAATTTTGTATGAACTTCAAACCTTGCATAACACGGATTTGTATTACACGAGATTTTTGTGGAACCATATACCCGTGTTGTACGAGGCCCAAGTGTACTTATTAATTATTTGTTAATACCGTTTTGTTGAACTTGGGTTCATTTTTTGAAATTTATTTTATAACGATTATTTGTATCGACACTGAGAGAAGAACGAATAGGCCTTTAGGAGTTATGTTTATCTTTCATATATTTGTGGGGTTGCAATTCATAGTCCCATACATATTTTTTTTCATTACTAAGTATTATATTAGCTTATTTAGACTATACGTGGCCAAATAAATTAAAAACAAATAGGAAGGAAATAATATATTGATAATGTGAATAACAAAAAACATTCATATGTTTGGATAGTGTGAATTGAAATTATTTTTGTTTCACTTTAAAATTCCATAGACAAAATACTTGACTATAAGGCAATAAACTAAATATACCGATTATGTAAATTCATGACTACCGATAGATGGCTTGATACATTTATTTTAATTTTTATTTGTAATCTATGCCTATTTATAGTTTTATAGGGGGGATAGTAAAATAATTATAACGTATAATTAAGTATCCCACACCCGCAAATAAAACCAAAACAGAACATCAAAAATTGTGACGAGGGTTTTCCTGCAGCAAGCGAGATAAAGAACTGACGACAAATTACAAGGTGGAAGTAATGTTACCTTTGTATGAATTTTAATTTAGACAAGGGGCATGCTTAATCGTCTACTGACAATTCGTCAGCGAAATATTTCAATGTTAACAAAAAAAATATAATTTTTCTTTAATACATAATTTTGAATATAATTTATAAAACAAGGCTTCCACTCGGGTTAATGGTTATTTTTTATTTCACTTTCACTAAGTGTCATCTTTTTTTTAATAACAAAAAAAAATATATTAAAATACTATTTATACAATACATTTTATTATTAAGACTTGTTTTTATTTAGACCATTATCAATTCATCTGTATCATCAATTTATAAGCAAAACCGGTCTTGATTATTAAATATATTATGTGAATATTGCTAAAATTTTTGTTTCCTATTATTTAATTTATCATACCTTTTCATCAAGTAATGACAGTTAACACCCTTGAATTAAGTGTCACTTTCTTTATTTTTAGTGCTAAGAGACTTTGTGGATACATTTGTGACACGTCATAAAATCGCAGATATTATAACGATCTTATCGATTTTAATATTTCATAAACAATTTTTCATTATAATTAAACACCAATTGATTGATAAAAGATAATGAAATTTATGATTTATTAAAATATTCAGAGCTTATTGATTTTTTAATGAGTGACAAACACTTGATACTGATACTTTGTCAATGTCACATTCTCATTTGTAAACAAAAATACGAAAAGGAAATATATACACGTAAAAAAAATAAACCAACATGTTAATTACGCAAAGGGATTCTTTCCTTGTATTGCAGTAAAATAAAAAAAAAGAATGAAAGGGTGATAACACTATGAACTATATTTGAGCATAGGTCCAAAAATCAAATTTAAAATAGCGGATTTTTTTTTCAAAAATTTGAATCCTTAACCTTACAATAACAAAGTAGAAAAACCTGAAGGTCTATCATTGGTAACGGAACTAACATGTTCTTATTTCATTATCAAAGTTTATAAAAAATCATAAGGACTAATCAACAGGTCTTTTGTATACATATTGATTTATCATAGAGTAGAAAATTTATAAATCGAATGAATATGTATAAAATTAAACTACTGACCCACTTTTGCTTCAATAATGCTATACGTGTCTTCATGTCCAACACTGTGAACGAATTTGATTAAAAATATAGTCTATTTCAATTATTGCTAGAAAGTTGCCATACAAATTAATTCATACATTTGATATTATAATAAAATATCCATACCATGTTTCAAAATTTATTAATATTTATCAAAAATTAAATTTTCTGACGTAAGTCGAGTTGTTGGTATAATTTATTTATAGGAGCACGTTTATTTACAGGGCTACAACGTATTGTTAGAACAACAACGAAGCGGTCATAAGGACTGCCCGTCCTTTGTCCAGCGAGATTTTGTGATATTTTGACACTGATTACTAGATTCTGTTTTAAAAGTGAGGTTAATTTAAACGGGTCTAAAAAGGATTTTGTTTTATGACACAATGCTTTAAATAAATTTACCGCTCTTTGTTTTTCCAGCAACTAAAATGATATTTTTGATAGAATTTTAACTGCGATATTCTGATTGTATTGTTCACTCGTCAATAAAGAAACTTCATTGAAATTAAAGCAATATAGCCTGAATCAAAAGTTGACATCGAATATCTCATATCAGGATGTATGAATGTTTATAACGTGGTATGATATGGTTTTTTTTATGTATATTTATATGCACTAATTTGATTTTTTTGTTATTTAGAAAATAAAAATACGATTGCTATCAAAGCTCAAAACTCTGTCTGAATTAATTGTTTGAAAATTGATTACTTCAAAGTTCTAAAACCAATATTAATAACATCTTTTTTTAAAGTTTATTGTGCTTCAAAATTATAATTAAAAAAGTATACTTTGAACTAACTTTATATTGTTGTCTATACAATCGTTACAGTGGTTCTCGAGGATGACTCAAAACTCTACCAAATAAATATTAAAACGAAGACAACTAGCCCAAAAACCTTACCAAACAATAATAACAGCTATCTGGGAAATTTTCTTTGTTTTGGAATGAATTTTAGATTCTGTTAAAATGTTTGTAATACGAGTAAAATTAAGTTCATAATTGTTTTCATTAAACTTTAAATACGCTATTTTTTAGGATGCTCCTTGTAAACATGTTTATATTGCTATTACGTGCTAGGCCAATAAGAGCTAGGCGCTATGCTCCAATCTGCATCGCGTAGTATTTGTACTAGACTTGACTAATACAGAAGCCGTTATTTCAGAGAACACGTAATTTCGTTAAACGACACCTGTTGTTGACTTTGTGTACGAGATGCAGTCACTAATATGCAAGTGTTTCTTTCCAAATAAATCTTATTTTCAACTGAATTAAATGATTTTAAATTTGAATACGATTTGAATAAAATTGCTTTATAATACATAAGTAATAGAGTATTCGAACTCAAAAATAAAAAATATACATTTTATAGAATTGGAAGTTACATCTTTGGAGTGATCTTTAAGCTCTCTACTTCTATCTATCTTTTATCCTTATAGTGTTCTTCAGCTCTGCGAATCACATTCTATGGATGAAAAACTTACCATGGAGAAAAAATAAACACTGTTGGTGAAAGGTGATAAGCAAGACTCATTTTCCTTCAAAGCATTTTCAGCTCATGTCAAAAACAATTTTCTCGTCGATTTTTTTAGTTGGTCTGTCCGCTTTATTTAAAATAATCTAACATACATGTTGTGCTTTTTGCAAGCATCTGTTTTAGTCACAATATATGATTAACCTGATCAATAAGATTACTTGCTCTAAGAAAATTCCATTTAATCTTTTGTTAAAGAATCAAAGAAGCAGTTTATCCATACAGAAGCAATTTATAAAAATAATACTACCAAACTCTAACGGCTAAAAATCTGACATTATTTAGATAGGTTTCAAAATTAATCCCTAAATCCTAAAGACGATATTCTCATAGTCAAGATCTGAAAAATCTTTTTTGTAACGATTTGCACGTGGTAAGAATTTTATTAAATTTAATTAGTAAGAATAATAATTTGCCCAAAAGTAACTACAGATTTTTCGATTATATGTGTATCTATTACGGTATGATGATTTTAACATATGATGTCGGCTGAAAGTGCTTGGTGGAATTACTATATCCAATTAAATTGTTAAAACTTTGTACGATTCCACATTGAATTGAATGCCTGAAAACGTCGAAAGGCGAAACCCGGGTCGTCGGTGTCTTAAAAAGTTTTAATAATTCAAATTTGATAATAATTTCACTTTCAAGACTCTATCCAGCTTGAAGTAAAATATATATAACTTTAATATTTACAAAATTTAATTTTTTTTTTATTATTTTTATTAGAACGATATTTAATTAAAAATAACTTTATTTTTTCCAGTAATGTGTTACAATTAATAATAAAGAATACTCAAAGATATTTTATAGTTAATTGAACTTCCACAAAGTTATCTTCGAATCCATCGAAACTATTACTGTTAATTGTTTATACAAAATATTAATATCATGATTATATTATATATTTTGACTGCAATAAAAAGAAAAGTAAAAATAAAGGTGATTGAATCATCAGGTAGAATGCACATTGCAGCATCAAAATCAGACACGTAGAGCTGGCATACTTCATCACCGGAGCGACAAGCGTAGCGAATGGAATTTATGACGCTACGCGCGTCGCCGCCAAAAAGCCTCTTATTTAGGGTGACGCTACATGACATATAAATAAGTTAAAAAATTTCCTTTTATTCATGCCCAGCCCCAATAAGAAGCACTATAAAGCATCTTTATACATGATTCTTTGCTCAACATGATGATAATAAAGTGGCATATCGCAATATTCTAACGAAAACATGACGGGATTAAGACTGGTGTATAAGCTATCATAGTTTGTCAATCTTTTCGTACTCTTTCGTTCAAGTTGAAATTAATGTGTTATTTAAAAGTAAATGCGTAGAGATGTATTTCATTATAATAAAATGTTTTTAAGGTGTTAACTGTCACTTCTTGATGGAAAGGCATGATATTTTAAATAATAAAAACACATTTTTTAGTACTTATTTCCACAATATATTTTTTGATCAGGACCGGTTTCGCTCATCGCGAGCATTATCAACTGATAGAATACAATTTACAAACAAGTCTATACAATCACTGAAATTAGATAAACAAGAAATCCTTGAAATTAATCGATACAAATTTTTGCCCAATTCTAACCTTATAAATAAACAAACTACTTTTGCGTCGTCACCATTGTGATACTCATTAAATTAGATTAATAAATATATATTTCATATAAATATTTTTTTTTTTTTTGAAAATTGATTTTGCCTCCTTTTACTTTATTTTTTACAGAAAATATTGGAACGCCCCTGACTGACCATATCTTCCCATCTCATCGATTCATCTTTAATCGACTTCTCATGTATTAATTTATTTTGTTCCATTAAGTAGTGATTGTGGGTTATTTTCGTCATTAAAAATTTCCCACTCCTTACTTCCTTATTAATTGTTCAGAGCTCCTAATGGATTATTGATTTAACATAATTGTATTTGTAATTCTTAATAAGTGATTGTGAACATTTAATTTTTATACTAATTTACTTTATTTGTATCAATATTGTATGATTTTATGTAAATTGTTTCCTAGTTCTTCAACCCATGGTTTTGTACACCTGCTACCTTTAACTCATGATGAGCGAAACCGGTCCTGATCAAAAAATATATTGTAATAAATAAGTACTAAAAAAATGTGTTTTTATTATTTATAATTAAATGTGTTTTTCTATTGAGAAGATTTTTAGCCCATTCTTTGCTGAGTCACGTAAATAATATTCAATCACAGAATATTTCAAAAAATAAGTCTTAACTTGGAGATACTAAATGGAGATCGCCAAGAAAAATTTGGCTGTATTTTTACACAACGTTATGACACAAAAATTTTAACACTGTTCAAATTCTTATTTTTTTCTTTATTTTCCACTATCAATGCTGTGCAACCAGTCAGTAGGTTAAATAAATTTAATATATCCATTGAATTGTCACCTTCTTAGTGGAAATACTATTGAATTTACTAAATGAAACAATAGAATAGAATTTTGAAAATGTAGTGTCATTGTGTTAAAGTAACAAGCTAGGCCTTTGGAACAGGAGAGAGGATGTGTTGTGTGCCTTTTCTGCACAGCTATATATAGATAAGCGAATGTTAGTTTAAGCATAGTTCTGACGATGGCGTGAGCCGAAATAGCTATCAACAATATTTGTTAAAAATAATTTTGTAGGACTAAAATACATTGCTATTTTTTCACCGTGTTATAATGGAGTTCTACCAAGTGAATGCCAATTCAATCAATACTTTGAATTTGCATAATCCACCAAAATTTTTTATAGTGATAACTTTTGGTATACTGGATTGTTTTTTTTTTCCAGCATATTTTATATTTAAATTATATAACAATTACGATGCCCTATTAAAATTTACATTACATTTTCATTCATTACAAGTAGTATTTATACAAATCAAAAGAGACGCCCGAGGCGACGCGCTACATTTTAGTTATTTGGGATATTTCTAAAATTTCCTGTTTATAGAAAATGTTCTGATTGGTGACCCTACCACTTCATGTAGCATTATAATCCCGCATATGAAGAGGTAGTACACCAAATCTCAAGTACTTGCTGACACTGTCATATCGTTATTTCAAACTGGAACCAAAACAAAAGCTGAATGGTCATAGATATAGTTTACGAGTAAAATAAAATACTTCTATTGTAGAACATTTTGTGTACTTAATATTTTATATTTATTTCAGTGGGCTTAAAAGTAAAATGATCATTTTTTACATCAAAGAGAGCATTTCTTAAGGCACAATGACAACATATATTAAAATAAAAAGAAAAACTGTTTTCATAAAAATTGTGTCATTAAGCGAAAATTTTTGGGATAGTTAAAACATTTTAGCTGTATTACCATATTTAGATATGTACAATCTCTTATTTAATAATAAAATACAATACTTAATGCCATTATCACAATTTTATAACATTCAGATCAGGGCTTAATCGGCATAATGAGTGAATATTAATATTCATCAGTTGAAACATTAGCAAATTCGGTCCCGATCTGACTAAAATAAAATTGTCAAAATAGTACGAAATATTGTGTTTTATTATTTAAATATAATGATTTTTTTATCAAAAAGAAACAGTTCACACTTTTATACTGTTTTTTTTTACTGTATCATTCATCGTGAGTATACAATCAGTTGTTAAAATAAACTTCGTAAAAAAACATTTTTTTATTCAATAATGTGTAAAATGAAATATTGTAACATAATCATACATCGCCTGATCGCAAACTTTGTGAATTTTGC
The DNA here is from genome assembly GCA_028555115.1 of Himalopsyche japonica. Classification (NCBI taxonomy): domain Eukaryota; kingdom Metazoa; phylum Arthropoda; class Insecta; order Trichoptera; family Rhyacophilidae; genus Himalopsyche; species Himalopsyche japonica. The sequence continues at coordinate 3,188,267 of JAHFWJ010000460.1, forward strand.
AATGGTATTTGCTGCTCCGAGTTAGCAACAATAATAGGTTTGTGTGTATATATTTCCATTTTTTAATGGAAATCATTTGTGAACCGATCATGCACCTATCACTTATTGAATCAAGTTGTAATGTGGACAGATTTGCAGCTTTATTTAATTATCAAGTCTAAATTGGTCAGTGTTCTGTGATCGCTTTGAAAATTAAAAACGTCCAGTTTTTAGTTAAAATTGAATGAACTATTTAGTTATCTTTTTCTGGAATTATATATTGACTAATCTAGAAGAATATATTCATCGACAATTAAGTGGTAAGAAAATCAATTAATTCGATGCATTGATAATTATTAGTAATTTTTCTCATAGCAGCATGACGAACGACCTTTGTTTTATGTTACTTGCTTAGTTTTCCGCTGTTAATATTTTATAAATATAAATAAGGAAAAAAATAGTGTAAATATTTAAAACCTATTAATAAATTAATACATAATATATAGCATTGCTGTGGTTAATTTATAATAGATATTGAACGGATGATTTCGCTACTTTTTGAAATTGAATGTTAAATTACTATGATGTAGGTTTGATGAGTATATATTGTGTACTTTACACACCAAAGTTTAAATTTATAGACAAAATGATAACTCAAAAACATTTAATTAAAACGACAAGAGGGACAACATGCTATCACACTTAACAAAGAAAAATCCAAGTGCTGTCGCCTAAATTACTCAAAATTATATAATGAGTTGTAAACGTCTGACGTCACGGCAAAACAGCCTCCATCGCATGAATGATTGAGTAACTCACTTCTCTTCAGGTTTGAAACAGCAGGGAAAGGAAAACGTTTTGTCCCTTAAACTTGAATGGGACGCTTAACAAAATAGGCAGTAAAGTGTTTGAGCTTTTTTATTTAATATGAAAAATTTATTGTGACATATACAATATTCATTTCAGTTAATGATGTTCTAAGAATTGTTAAGTTGGCAATCATATATCATATATTTACTAGTTTTACAGCTGAGATCTTGACCGCAAATTCTTTTGAAGAATTGTTTTATTTTCGCACTTTTGATTATATCTGCTGTTAAAAATACATTTCAAAAATATAAAATAATTTATAATAGAAAAAAAATGTCACATCGATAGTCGACCTAATAACAAATTTATTTTGATGATAGTGAATTATACGTCTTTGTTATTATTTTTTAAATAATCAAGATGTTAGCTTATTATGTACAAACTTGATACTTAAAATTATACAAGTCTTAATATTAATAAGAGTGTTAATTGTTTCTGTTCAAGTATTGTATTTTAATATAGTCTTTTTGCAATAGATAATCGACAAAATATGTTGTAACATCTTTTATGCGTCTAATAGAAAACGGATTAAAAATAGATTTGAGTTACGAAAATTATCATTTTACTCTTGAACGTAGAATGCTTGAAATACTATTTCGATTTTTATGGAAAAGTTGTTTTTCTAATAACGAATTACTTAAAACGTATTTGAGATGGAGTCGTTTTGTGTCCTAAAATTTCGCTACTTTTTCAACAAGAACCCTAATTAGTTTTGCCAATTATAAAATGTTAACATCTGGGAAAATTTCTTAAGTATTTCGTCGTCATGACATTTTCTGCTAACCCTTTAAGGGCGTGCTTCCAAACTTTGGATTAAAACGTTGCGTCTAACGCACGAGGGGTGGATTACGTCGCCAAATAATGTGATTACATTATAGATTGATGCCAGCGTCGCGAGACTAGACGCAAACATGAGTGTAATCCCTTGTTACTTTACCGTACATCTTTGTTTCTATTTTACATTATATTTACAGCTACTGCGACAGAATTGGTACAACGCTTTTAAAGGATTAAATTAATTCTGCCCACTGTTTTATTCGTTTGAATTTACTCTGCCTGGATATGACTTGCATTAAATTAATATAAAAAAATATTTTAACAGCCAAATTTTGACAGTTTTATTTTTAAAAGAAAACATTATCTTATTTGATTGATCAATATTTTTACTAGTATTACAACGTTATGTTGAAAGTAACATTCTAAAACAAAACTTTTGATAAACTTTAAATTTGTCACAACTATTATTTCTGACATTAGTTTAAAGTGATTAGTTTAAATTGATCAATTTTTGTGAATGCTTTACTTACTGTATGAAAATTAAAGAAAAAATAATGTGTTATATTTATGTTCACTTCATATAAAGTAGACCACATTTTATATCAGTGCTTGGTGATGTAAAACTTTATCCAAATATCATTTAATTTAAATTCAATGCGAAAAAATAAGCCTGCACAGTTGGTTCCAACAGATAGTCGATAGGGGAAAATACCAGCAAAAAGCTTGGTATAGACATCTTTTAAGTAAAATTATTATCTACGATACCTTTTAGTTCATTATCAATAGTTCACAATAGATTCAACACAACCCTAAATAAAAATGTGGAATATATACTCATTGTATTGTGAAAATTATAGTAAATAGTTTTAGGAAATTCACTCTATCGGTTGAAAAAATAGGTGTTAAAACAAATAATATCCAATAGAAATCGTATAGTGAGCAAAATAAAATAAAGATCGCGGGCTGTTAACGTAAATTATTTGATAAATTAAAGCTTAATGTGACATTATTTTGAATTTTTTGACATGCAAGATAATAGGCCATGTATTATTTTTTCACCTGCAGTGACACTTCGTGTTTACTATTTCTGAACTTAAACAGATCGACTCGCAACATTGTGTAGTCCAAAATTCAACTATAATGTACGTGGCCGTGATCCTGTTATATAAAATCATTTTTTTTAATACAGAAGGCTTTTGTTTCCATTAATGTTGGATAAAAATATTTATATACTATCTTTTGGAAACATAACTTTTGAATACGTAATTTCTTCAGCGGAACAATGGTTAACATACTTTATTAAATGAAGCTAGGCTGTTTAATTTACATCAAAACTCTGTGTGTTTTTTTCTGCATTTGCACCAATCGTCGTGTAATTAGCTGCAATGGTCAGGTTTGGCTCGCTTGTTTGATACAACGAGTACCAGAAATCGTACCGAGAACATACTTGTTTATAATATACTCGGTTCAAAACTAAAGTGCATGCTAAGTTTATTTTTTATAATCAAATTAATTTATACATGAAACATAACACTTTACATCATAAGTATATTAAAAATTATATATTTATGTCCTAAACGTTTTTAGTTTCTGCCTAATTTGTTTAAACAGTAATGAAAATATATATGCGTGATTTTTTTTAAATTTATGCCTTTAAGAGTAAATAAAATTGTTTCCATGCAACGTCTGTGTGATTTCAAAAGGGTCTATAAAAAAACACATTTAAATTTGAATTATAAACACTTTATCTGATTCCATATGTGTTATTACTGGCGACCTGGATTTCACTTTTTGGCATCTGTAGAATCGTACAACGTTTCTACAATTCTATTTGCATCAAGAACTTTCAGTCGATATCATAAATTATAAAAAAAAAACAAAAGTATTTTTTTGTTAAAGTTAAGCTCTTTGTATGACTGATTGTATGGCAAATTTTATTGCATATCGTGGTATACACATTATTTATTAAGCTTTTAAAAAGCTTTCAGCAATATCACTAATCCCTACACGTTTTAAAATATATATGTATAACAACTACAGATGGGTTTCTTCACTTTCGTTCTTATCATCTCAAATAGAAAAACATTAATTTAGCATTGGTTTATATCATAAAATATTGGATGGTTTTTCACCATAGATTTTTTAAAATTACTCCGCCGGGAATTAAAAGCAACATTATGCATACATAAACTCTAATTGACTGTCATAAAAAATTGTGATTCATTTATAAAGAAAAAAATGTCTTTTAAAACACTTTTGGTATGTATCTTTAATTAAAAGAAACAATATTTAAAACAGCTAGTAAATATATAACTGCTATGAACGTATTTCATAACAATCGTACGTTCCAAAAGCTTTTAGATGAGCTTTTGTAAAGCCTGCAAGTATAAATAGTTTGTATGCGAAAACGTGTCAGTAGTGCCGTGCCCTGCTTAAAGCACAGGGGAAGCAAAAACTGATATTTGTTTTCATAAGCAAAACTTTTCGGTACTGACCATTCAAAAATATTCAACAAAGTGATGTTTTCATTTGAATTCATACCATTTTTTAATACTTCACTTTTTCAAGCGTGTCATATTTTATAAAAATATTTACTAATTACCATCATCATACATGAAAAAAATTTCACTTTAAAACCAATTGCGGGATTATAAAAAAATACAAAAAAACGATTTGACATGAATTTTTTTGTGAAAAGATTTATTCTAAGACTATAAAAAAAATAGAGACATTATTAATTTATTTCTCTTGACAAAACCTGAAATCAAAACCAATGAAATTAAATAGTAAATAAAAATCCAACTTTTTTTTTCGATATTTAACCATTATTTAAAAAAAAACTGTTTCTGTACAATTATTCAATGACTTCATACATCTACTATCAAAATTTCATGTTCAAAAATAATCATGAATTATTATTATATGAAATCCTCTTCACGATTTTTATTACAAGAATACGCCAAAATGAGAAAAAACTCAAAAATTTTATATTTTTTTTGTCAATACGTAATTTACAAAATAAAATATCGCTTTCGCTAAGTAACAACATTTGCCAAAGAAAATAATAAATAAATTTATTTTAGTAACATAAAAAAGACGAAAAAAGTTGACATTGAAACACGAATAATGCCCGCCCTTTAATGAAAATTTGAATGTGCCGCTAGGACGACACATTTTCATGGATGCCAAATGATTCGCATGACAAATGATTTTCGCCTTTACTCCGGTGTACTATGACAGTTCCATCTCGGCGTATAAAGAATTCGTAATGACATAATTTCATGGCTTGTACCCAGCCGAAATAAGCTTCCCCTAATCACGAGCCAAAAATAATGCCTTTCGTTTTGCGTGATGGATACGTCAGTTGTCATCCACGAAATTGTTACATATTTCAAAAGTATTTTTCTTGCAGTGAGAATAATTTTCAAAAATGTTATTTTGCTTGACAGAAAAAAAGTCAGCGCCGTTTTTGGAGTTAAAAAAATGTGGACATTCAACGATTTTATATTTGATATAAAGAAATACAAAATCAAAATAATTACTGTACAAATATCATGCAACATTGGTTACAGTACTGGGTTAACTATAGCATATTAAAGTGCAAGTCGAAAAATTAAGTATATATTGACAATTAAAAGCATAAATGAATCCTTAATACTGGTTACAAAAAATAAATGGATAGTAGAATTTTCACATTCTATTAAATATACGACAATTTATGGGTACCACAGTTTCGTTTATTTCACATTACAGAAAACTTTAAAATATATTTTTTATGTAAAAACTTGAGAATACTACTGTAAAAAATACTCTATTAAGCACTCAAAGTTCTCAGAGCGTTAATAAATATAGCGCGAAAATTGTATATTTTATTATACCCACAAAATAAAATTGAAGTGCATGAAAATTTTTACCTAATCAGTATTTGCAAATTTTACGAAGATACTCTTTATTGTTTTGGAGGAGTTCTTATGACAGACAGACAGAGAAAAACATGTATTTATTAGTTTAAAATAATGATTATATAGTATCATAAGTAGGAAGTTTTCAACAGAAGACGTACTGATGAAAAAATAATTATGAATGTATCATATACGATCAACTTGATTTGAGATTATATACCTTTTTAGAATACCTATTTCAAAAACGAAATATTTCAATTTTGCATATGTTATGTTGGCATTAGCGTCTAAGATAATAATATTGTCAACAATCAGGCAGTCAATTTATTTTGCCTCATATATTATATAATAGTTCACTATCCGCTTCGACATCTTACATCCTTGACTATCAAGTGTTCGCTTTGTGAAAGTAATAATTAAAGGGTCTCATCTCAAAATAATGTTACAAAACAAGATCCTGTCAGACTATTTCATGCAAATCTTAAGATCGATACACCGAACCCATGGGTATTCACAAAACTTTCCTTGTTCAAAGAAACACATTGAATAACATCTGAAACACTTGCCATAATAACGATAATATTATATAAATAGCATTTGCGATCATTTACCGGGTGATCACACAATAAAATAATCATCTGCACCGCTGGGTATTGCTTTGCCAGCAACCCCTCGCCCACCCGTGCGGTCAGTGGCGGTTGCAACCGTCGGACGGCTAGTAATCTGAACCCAACCCATTCGTAAATACGACCTGCACTCTCTCCCCCCCGATCTACGGTAAACAAAACCAACCCTTAACATGCCTTGGACAGCGTTGGTAGTCTAATGATAAGTTGATTAAACCATTAGCCGTGCGGGAAATTTATACTCAATGTGCAGTGACAATCTCGGGATGTTGTTCTATAGTGAACGATTTTTTTTTAAAAGTTAAATAGAAATTTTTCGTTACATTATTTATATACTGTATATTGATTTTATATAAAAAAAAAATATGGTTTTTATGCATATTTCATAACTTGCTTTCATATATTAAGACTGGTAAAAGTAAATAAAGAAAAAAATAAAATATATTTTATTTATTGATTGAATTGGCACTTACTTGGTAGAACTCCATTATAACATGGTGAAAAAATAGCAATGTATTTTAGCTGTCGTATAGTTCGGACGATGGCGTGAGCCAAAATAGCTATCAACTATATCTTATAAAATTTTTTTAGAACTAAAATAAATTTCTATTTTTTCTCCGTGTTGTCGCCGTGATATATTTTATTATTTATCAGTACTGCTTAAGATTATAAAACGATCTTTAATCTACAAAGCTTTTTTCTTTGCCTAAGCAGTTATTATTAATTTTTTTATATTATCATATCACAAAGAGTCTAACACTATTCATTTAAAATGATGGGATTAAAATAATAAAATCAATTTATATCAACAAAATATATATTAGCTATACTAAAGTAAACTTTCTAAAGAATTTAAATAGCGAACTTCAAGCAAAATAGCAAAAAATGTAGCATTTTTCATAATATTTTTTAATAAATTCTTTGTAAGGTAATTTATGTATAAACATACACTACTATACATTCATATATGCCTCATTTTCTTTTTCTTCTCACGTATTTTTCCTTGAGTTCACTTATTTGTCTTTTTTGTAGTAGTAGTTTGCACAAGTAAACAGTTCTCAATATGAAATAATTATTTAGAAAAACTATCAATTCAATGATAACAAATGTAATGTCCTTGCAATCAATATTAATTGAATTTGGCTGAAAGAAAACTCTGATTTTTCCACTCATTTTTGTAAAAGATAAAATCGTGCTTAAAGTTAAGCATAGCAATTTTTTTGACGGCTTATTAGATGACTTCCATTCTATATAAAATTTATTATTTCTTTAAACGTTTACTTACAGTGACCACATTTACTTCAGTAAGAGTATTAATAACGACAGAAAACTATAATATAAATCAGCCATGTTTCCTCATCTTAGAAAACGTTTAAATAACTGATTATTTTTATAATTTTATCAGTAAGATTTAGTCAAGTAACGACATGCCACGATTTCTTTTTCGGTCTCTTTGTCTACATGCAGTAGCAAGCGTAATAAGCACACTGTTTGTGAGCTCAACCCTAACTCCGTTCTGCTAACTTTACTATGAAAAAAATATTTTTTTGTGATTTATAAAACCTTGTTAGTGATTATTATTAATTAAATATTGTTTAACAATTACGATAGAAGAACAATTCTACTTTATTTTTACACACACTTATATATATATGTATGGTTAATAATTGTCATTGCAACTATAATATAATACTCAACTAACAGTATTTGCTTCCTTAATGCAACACTACTGGGTAATCAAGGATTGCAGAAAACCATTAGGATGCATCATTATATACATATCAGAGACCACTTTGCGAAAGTATGATGTGCCAAATGCTCGTTGAACGTGTCTATTTAAATAAAATACTCTCAGATTTTTTTGGATATGTGATCGCTTATTGCATAACATAGGTTGTTTGATTTTCTACAAATTATTTGAAAAGATTTAAGTTGATAGGTAATTATTAAATAATATTCAAGATATAAGCATTGTGCGATTGATGGAATTGTGATATATTCAATATACATTAGTCACTCACAACTCGGGTTTTGCTTTATGGCGTCTCCAGGTTTATTCTAGTTAACGGATACTCTCGAAACGACAAATTTGAACGATCCAAAGATGGCAGGTAGAAATTAAATGGAATAAAAATTTATCGATTTCGTAACTGGTATATCAATATTGCAAATTTCACAATGAAAACATAGTTCTGACCAGGGAATTAACTGATATAGTTATCAAGTATATATTATATCTTATAATTTTTGTAGAATTAAAATATATTGAAATTTTTCACGTGGTACATTTGAAATCGATCTACTCAAATGAAGTATATTTGTTTTGATTGCGTACGCTTTCTTCTATCCGGTTTTTGAAATATGGTTCGTGTACCGTAATAATCTTTTGTTTTACCTTCTGGCAATACATAAAGTTGGACTAATACGTTTGATCCAATTGTTATAAAAAACGACATCTGTTTAGAGTCTTTATTAAGAATTCATTTATCATACAAACACTCATATTGAAGATTGATATAACACAATTTATTATCACATTGAAATCTTGAAGTATTAGGAAATTATTATATTGCTTGGTCCCAGTTCCTTTGTTTTGAAAATTTATTTTGAGTTATAATTTTATTTTTTTATCTCAATGTTGTTTGATGTAAGTTAAAATTTAGAGTTAATCACTGACACATGTGATATATTAGATCTCTACTGCAAAAATTCTACTATTTTTTTCACATTCTTGTCATAGCCCATTCGTGGTTGGGTATAATGCAGACTGTTTGTTTCCTCTTACTTATTGCGTTTGGCTACTGGTAGGGCAATTACAAAGCGCGCGGACACTTGCTAAATCCATTCTAATTACACCATAATCTCGGGGACATTAACCGAGAACTATGGAGGAGGATGCTGCAGCTCGCCAACGGGTCGCGCTTCGCCACTTGTTTTGAGCGCTGATTGAAGTGCTTAGAGCTTTATCATTCCACGAATGGCAATGGACACGACAAAGCTTTTTATTTTACTCAAAAAGCTTTTGAAAAAAAAGTGTGTTATTTATTTTTGTGTATTTTTCTTTGGGGGTTTTTTTGATTATGAATAGTTATACAATTTATACATTTTTTAATCGCTTAAGAGATTGATTTACAACAATATATTTTTTTTTAAATAATTTATCGTTGAATATTAAAAAAAACCTCCCCCAAAACCCATATGGTATTTTAAAAGCTACAATAGTTTTCAAGGGTAAAAAGCGTGTATATTTTTAAATTTGGTAAGAAGCTTAGAACAAGCAAATCGGCCATAGTTTTTTTGTGTACGTTATTGGTTTTAAGCTTCCGACGTTTATAGATAAAGTTGACATTACGTTTTATTTTTAATTATATTATTATAACAATATTGGAATTATTGTGCTAGTTAAGTTGTCCTGAAAAAATAAATCTATTGTTATAATGTATTTGTCGATTCAATATAAGTAAACTTTTCATATAATGTACGAAATGTCTACCATATTATTCACGTTTAACAAAAGCCTGTATATTTTCAACATGAATTTTATTTCTGAGTATTTGCTCTTTTTTATTGAAATTCTTAAGATCCAATTTTTTATAAAACCTTGTCTTGTAGCATATCATAGTAACTTTTCGGGAATACAAACATCAAAAAATTTGTTTTATCTCTAATGTTAAATGAATCAATACTTTATTATAAAACCTAAGCACTTTTGCTTTACTCAAAAGTCAAATACTGTCAAGTTATAAATTCATTTATTAAAGATGGACTTACTTATACGTAAACGATAGATAATGTTATCTGATCTAGCTGTCCTAATTTTTATTACGTGATTTAATATGGTTTGATTACAAGTAATACTATAAAATTGTGTTACTATTCAATTTCAAACACAATAAGTCGATAAGAAGTGCCAGAAAAAACGGAAAAAGAAATTACCTACATTGTGAAAACGTGTGTAGTATGTAGTAAGTAGCCACCATGTATAGAGAGGCAGCTACTTTTAACGATGGTATGTATCACTTTTAAGATGTTAACTCAGTTGATAATGCTCGCGATGAGCGAAACCGGTCCTGATCAAAAAATATTTTGTAAAAATAAGTACTAAAAAAATGTATTTTTATTATTTAAAACATGGTATGTATTTTTTATTTATTGGTATTACGACTAAGATACAATAACTCAAAAAATTCAAACAAACGCTTTAATTGTATTAGTTATTACACGTGTGTTGTTTTATTTGATTGGATTATATTTAGTAGCCCAACTGGTGCTGTTAAATAGAGTCCAATATGAATATTTTATAAGCTTATTGTTTAACAGTCAGCGTAGGTGGTCTTGCAGTTTTTAAATTGCAAACATCTATGAATTAGAAAATAGTTTGCAGTTGATTTGTATGCAAAAACAATCAAAATTTCAATTAATGTAAACTTGGCGTGGAGGGACAGCAGCTGGGCACCGAGAGATGGTTTCGTGGTTTAAGTAGAGATACATAGGAAAATTTGCATGCGCTGTGGAATAAAGCTCAAAATATTAAATAGTATTCACATTGCATATTTATTAAACAGAAAATAGCATGTAGACGGAAGTAGGGTATGTCATTTATTGTTTGTTTTTATCAGTGCAATTACCGAACTTAAATTACATTTTTTCATATCATCACTTTTGACATCTTTTATAAAATATAAATAAAAGAATTACCGTAAAATACTTCAGCTTCAGTTGATAATGCTCGCGATGAGCGAAACCGGTCCTGATCAAAAAATATATTGTGGAAATAAGTACTAAACAATGTGTTTTATTATTTAAAATATCATGCCTTTCCATCAAGAAGTGACAGTTAACACCTTAAAAGTGTACAATACTCATCAGAGAAATAGTAAACTTCTTGAATAAATATTATTTATAGGATTGAAATCATTTCAAAATATTAATTGCAGAAACAACCATTCTCTTTTCTTTATAACACATGATTTTTTAGGATATTTAAAGATCCATTTATACATCGATTCCAAATTCAAGACTAAAATAAAAGTAGCAAGTAGTAAAATGTATTTTAGTTCTACAAAATTATTTTTAACAAATATAGTTGATAGCTATTTCGGCTCACGCCATCGTCAGAACTATGCTATCGTGAGCCGAAAAAGCTATCAACTATATCTGTTAAAAATAATTTTGTAGAACTAAAATACATTGCTATTTTTTCACCGTGTTACAATGGAGTTCTACCAAGTGAATGCCAATTCAATCAATAAAATAAAAGTCTATAATATTATAAATATTTCACCTGTAAATAAATATAATACTAAGGAAAAAATAATAATCATGTTTGGTGAAGATGCACATTTTGTCTGTATTTTGTTTTGATGTATTTGTAGCTAAAAAACCAAGGCTGTGTATTGGTTCAAAAAAAGAATTCGTCAACAACATTGACCGATTACATTTGATTACGATTGACATTGACCGACACGACTCTGACAAAAAAGTGTAATTTGGCAAATTCTATATTGAGATATTATTCAAAATTGTCTGCTGGAAAGATTTTGACTTCGGCCATAAAGCCACGACTCCACGTCTTCGACTACAGAGCACTTTAAAAAACACTACAGACACAAGATTTTCTTTTAAAATAAAAACTGTATACGTTGACAGTTGATAAATGTAAAAGAAAATCGCGAAAAGCGTATGGAAGCATAAACAATATTTTCGAGAAAGATAATCTAAAACACTATAAATTGCTCAATTTCTGGTACAGTGTTTAACTTTGTTGGCTCAAATCTCAGACTTCCTGAATTTTGATGTGTTTTATTAATTATTTTGATTACTCAATGTATGGATTTGTGGTCAAAAACATGGTTGTTTGTAATAACTGAAATATCTTTTCCTCAACGCGATTCTAAAAACGGGGTGTTGTGATATCAATTAGTATTCTTGTCCTAGCTTTTATCTCATATCTCTTCTTCTATACAAGAGAGATTGCGATTTAGATTAAAAATCAATTCATACATAAATTAGACCAAAAATTGACAGACAATTAATAACCAAGCGTAATTATGATAACAGTGTATTGAAATGTGATTTACTCATGAAAAGAAGAAGTGTTTTCGCTTCATCTAAAACAAGCCATTTTAATATACAAAGTCATTAATGAGGCTAAGATTAACTGATCAGAAGAAGCGTTAACATACACGATCATGCGGCAAGTTGCATTAAGGTATTTTGGTAGGAAAGTTCTGTAAAGGTCAGTAGTGCAAAAGCTAAACATTTTAGTTATTGTGTGGACGTACATTGATATCTAAGTAGCCACTACAAAAAAGTATCATATTATATTTTTAATGTATCCTAATCGATACGCCATGATTTTGTGATTCGATAGTTATGTTTTCATTTCAAACACAAGTTCAAAAATATATTGAAAACTGAATTAATGACACTCTATATTCATAGACTCGAGCCTACTAGCTCAGTAACAAAGGCTTATAACATTGATCATTATTCTGTATAACCAGTGTTTTGTTTCTATATTTTTCCATTAAACCATCAGCTGATTACTTTACTGATGATATCGAATTGATAGAGCGTAAAGATCTATGACGTGTTAGCATCCAAGCTCTTCAAGTCGCATTGATCCCTTATGTATAGACTTATTATGTCGTATTATTGTTGTTTTATTATTGACAGATGTAAGTCGCTGCAGAGGTGAGCAATATATAGTGAATTTGGTTTATGTGGATATCACATGTACTACATTTATAATTATATTCCCACATACTATACCTAGACACGCAAACATGCATACCAACGTACACATATATACGATATGTAAGAAGTTTATTTCTTTAGAATAGTTTAAAATGAGATTGATATATCGTCATCTATATCCCGTTTTATAAGGGTAGAAATTTTCACTTACAATATATATCATAATCGTTTTACCAATCGAAATTACACTAACGCGATAATCACAAAATTAAAAATATATTGTTCATTAAAGATAGAACAAATAATATTAATATTCTTATTTGCTAGAGTAATTTCATGTGATTTAATGCAAAAAAGTTCCGAGAGTTTACAAAAGCGATTATACTTCTAGAATCAAACTGTACGTATTTTTGGTCACCTTTTATTTTTGAGCCTGATAAAAGCTCGTATTTTTTCAAAGAAATTCGAATTTTAAAATATCTATTAGTATTTAAATAAACGAAGTGTTTGCACACAGAAAAAATTGCTATTCACAAAGCAAAACACAGTTAGCATCTATAGATGTAACTCCTTGATATTTTTTTCAATCTCTTAATGGTTCATAAATGTATTCATATATATAAATTTAAATATATGGTTAGTTTTTCACATTATTTTGTTGAAAGCCACCATATCATATTAAATACTCGAAAAAATACGCATGCTACCAATAATAATAAATGAACTCAACAAAACTCCGACTTAAAAAAAATAAATAAATACTTTTTAAGTGTAAGATTTGTCTTAGTATGAGGGTATAATAACACTACATAATAATTTTTCAGATATTAACTGGCACTTCTTGGCAGAAAGGCATTAAATTCGAAAAATTAAATCACCGTGTTTAGGTATATTTTAACAATATAAGAATTTTTAGTTCAGGACCGGCTTCGCTCGTCGTGAACGAAACACCGTGTTTTTGTTATTTAAACTATAAAATAAGATTACGATCATTCTCAGTAAAATAGCTTGATTTTTGAATAACGTTTCGTGCGCATTATCAAAGTTTTACAATTATACTATAAAGAAAAACAAATTTCTTATAATGCAGCGTTCTTAAGCTGCTACCTGCTTTCAACAATGCAAATAGAAAATCCCAGCTTGACTGTAAACAACATAGATGCGTTACTCAAAAATAAGAGAGAAAAAATGCATTGCCTTGAGTATCATTTACATGTACACGTATCTCGTTTTGCTCTGTAAATTCATTTAACAGCATAAAGGTGGTTAGCTCACTTGCAAGTAGTTTTGGCTTAAGGCTCTACAGCCGTTGTATCCAGTCAAAAGCTCTACTTTCTTAGCTTCCAGCTATGCAATACAAACTCGCACAAGTGTCATGCTGTTAAAATCAGTATTATCACATGAAATTGTTAAAAAATATATGTATTATTTTTGTTTCATTAACATTATTATATTTACCTCACCTCTGTTCTGTGAAGAAATAGTGATCATTTATGCTTTGATATAATTAACTTGTTTAAAAATGCGATTCTTTAAATTAAAGACAAAACCAAACCAAAATCTAATACAAACTGAAATTTAAAATATCCATTTTGACATGTTTTATCACCTTCGACCCGAGTAATTCAGCACAAAGAGTCAGTTATATTATATCTATTAGAGAATGTCTGAAAATGCCGAAAGGTGAAACCCAGGTCATTGGTGACAAACGTGTCCTACAAATTTTCAACAGTTAAAAGTTATTAAAATTCCATCGAGTACCTTCATTCGGTGTTATAAATTATAAAATATTTTAGAGAAATAAACTTGAGTGCAGAATTTTCTTTGTTGGTTACTGGATGGCTTCATTCAACCTCAGTTTTTTAATATACAGTCATTTGAATCAAGATAAACTGAAAAGGGTTTGGTTTTTGAGAATGAGGAATCGCTTTTTGTTTATGTGGTGAATTGTTTGTGGCGCGTACAAACGCTGTTAGTAAGCAGAACTCTCCATTGCATAGTACAAAGTTTTCGCGTTATCGCTAAAAACATCTGCAAAGAAAATCCAGTCCTGGTTAAAGTTAATCTAAATCCACCAGACTTGCGGGTGTGCAAACTGCATTTTTATTTTTTTAATGCACTGATTTCGACAGTATTCAACATAAAATTTTTCAACAAAAAACAGTTTCTCAAAAGCCAATAAAATTATAACAGAACAAAGAATCGAAGAGTAAATCATAATTATATTGTATAATTTACGAAATTGCCTGAGGAAGCTTGATGGGCTTTCCATATTATATTTGAGTGGGTACTTTTCACATGTCTTATAAATCATGGCACGAATATCGCTTTTGGGCTTCTTTCGACATTATATTTCACTGAAACAATATAACTGACAGTTACTACAATAATAAGTATGCATCACTTTTATACAAAAGAAATAAGCAAAAATATAGATTATTTAGTCTAGAAGCTATGTGTTTATATGAAAAGAAAAACCATTGATTTTAAAAGAATCAAATTCAAATTTAGAATAGCTAATCTTAAAACTTACACTATGTTTTGACTTTGTAACGAGAGATTGTCATTGAAATAAAATAAAAATAAATTTAATTCTAAGAGTTATAGTGAGATTCAATATCAAATTGATGAAATGTCTGTTTAAACAAATCTCACATAAAGAATAAAACAACAGAGTATAGAAGTGGTGAAAATGATCATTAAAAATTGATAAAAACCTAAAGTCCTAGAGCTTAGTAAAGATTTAAACTCTTGAAAATTATTAAATAAAATTTAAGTCAACGAATAATTTTGTAATTCGATGCTAATTTTGTTTGACACTTTAACCAATGTATGATTGATAAACAATTAAACTTTATATTTACGTAGAATCAACCCATTATTGGCTAAATAATAACTGGTATGCAAAAAAAAATATACCTGTTAAGCCTAAAAATAAATCATAAAAACTTAATTGTAATTTTTTTTAAAATTTTATCGTTTTTTTTACCCGTGCAGTGAACTGTAGTTTTGACGCCTAATGTGCTTGCGGAGAAAGATTTATCCCAATCGTTTATCATTCTTATGCGCTGCATGCTAAGAAGCATATAAAAACGAAAATAAATAACCAAAAGTCACATTGTAAAATGAAGGAAAAAATTTTGGAATAAATTTTTTTAAATCATTTTTTCTCGTAAATAAATATTTAAATAAACATTTTCCTTTACATACGGTACAAATTTGTTTTGTTTCAAAGATTTTATTTTATTAGAATTATTTTAAAATGATATTTTTTTAAATAATAAAGCTTCTTTCTTTAATATAATAATGCAATTTTTTTCCATTTTAGAAATATTATAATAGTCAAATCAAATTCACTAATGCTTTCATATTTATCGTTTTTTTTTTATTGACTTTTTTATTTAGAAACTGTGGATTTTTGGATTGTAGATTTAATGACTTGAGTGACAAATCATCATTGTCACAATTCCTTGAATTCTTGCTTTGAAAAAAATGATATTGGTTTAATATTTACATATCTGTAAGTGAAATTCATATTATGATTACAGCTTGACGCCAATGCATGTTGGATTTTACAAGTCTCATTATGACAAAATGTTTTATATAACCTCCACATGTTTTTTTATAAATTTGTAGTGTATTAATTCAATCTACTCGGGTGATACGGTTTGGTGATTCGATAAAATCCACTGAGAAAAACAATAAATTAATACAGCTATAAAAATAAATAAGAATACAGTGGGTGATAGGTTAACGAACGTAATCTCTTTCATGGCTATGTTCGCTATTCGAAATGTTTTTTAACCGATTATAGATTTTCACAGATAGAATAAGTGGATAAAAAAGATCTTTTTAGTTCGTTTTCAGAATGTGTGTTCGTTGTTTGAAAACAAAAATCTTTTGTTGTAGTGTGTATCGTCCGATTTGTTTGCAGTCCAAACTATTCGTTAACTGACCTTCCACTGTATATCAAAACATTCAACTCTGTAGAATTATAGGTATGATAGCTTATTGCAGTTTTAGATTTCACCATCAGTATAACTATGTCGATGTTACAAATTTTTGATCCGAATACTTACATATTTTTACTTTATAATAGTGAACTTCTACCAAGTTTATGTCAATTCAATAAAATGCCATAACAAAATATCAAATAAAACAAGACAAAAACATAAAAATAAAATAAAAATATTCAATTTGATTTAAATACACATATATAGATATACCGTTATGTAAGAGTATTGCTTTTAAAGGTGTAATTAGTTCAATATAGTAGGATAATACACATGCAGTCTTCATCAAATAATGTAAAACAATAATGGAAAAATAAGTTACAGTAAAATGGAATGTGGACGTCATGCATGTGCATTGTTTTTCACAATTTAAAAAGTCTCTCCATCTGTATGTACCGAGAGGAAAGTAATTTAGAAAGCATTAAAATGTGTTTGTCACCACAAGTGTCGGCAGCACTACCCGCGGCCTGGTAATAAACAAACTTTTCATGATAAATGTTATCGTTTTGGTCCCAAATCGCGGAAAGGTGCGTCGTAATTAATTTACCTCTGAAAACAACAACGCCGCCTCCCAAAGCATCGGGGCATTGCAGAGGCAGCTTTTGACACTTATTCAAAGCTTGTTATTTTCAGTTAACATTATATCATAAATATGTTTATATAGAAAAAGCGAATAGTTTTCTGGGTTTGTATTGTGATTAAGCCAAGAAAAGCAAAGAAAAAACAAAGAACATTTATTTTCGCCAAATTGCAAGACTTGATGTTCAGCATGATTATTAATTGTGGTTTGTATTGTAATTCAAAGTAATTCCATGAATTATCGAAATAATTGAATCGCACAACACTGACATTGCTTTTCATTTTTTTTAAGAAACTTTTTTTTATTTTTCGGTAAACATACTTTATAATTAGCTACGCATTTCTGTCCCAAAAATAACACCGTAGTTCAGTATAACATTTAAATCTAAGTAATCAAAACGTAAATTTTCTTTGGACGGAAGATTTACGTAAACCAAAAATGTTTATAAAATACAAAAGCAAGATTAGTATGAACAGTCTAATTATATGGCAAATGGGCTTATCCATAAAATTTGTTAATTAAAAATATTTCACTTTTAATTCAAATTATCGATTTTCTTGAGTAGAATCGTATATACTTTGGCAATATCTGATCTGCAAATTTATATGAAATATAATATATATAATATAAAACAATATATAATATAATATAAACGTAAACAATATATAATACTTATAAAACGTGCCTATATTTTACTAATGTTTTACTTAAGCCGGTATTTTGTTTTAAGTTAAAATTTTGTCGATAGTGCTCAGATTGTTTCAAAAAAATAATCATAATGCAGTTGCATGCAGGACAAATCGCATTTTTTTATTTTAAAATAAACTCACATATACTAACTCTCCACATAATATTGATAGAAAATAATAATATATGAAGTTAATTTTATTTTGAGTAATGTTGATAAATTCAGATTATTTTGTTAGATTCAAAAATCGATCTGTAGCATTGTATAGAATATTTATTTGTTTGATATATGTAAATACTTAAAAAAATAAAATAAGAAGCTTTATGAAAGCTTTAAAAGAATAAAAAAAATACTAACAATAAACTTAACCTAATAGTTAGTATTGAATTTTTTTCACAAGTTGTGCTTTATTTTCCAAAAGAAAATCAAATTTTTTTCAAACAAAAATAAATAAATAAAATGTCTTCATGTCGTCACCTCAAGTACTGGACAGAGTGGGGTAGTAAAATTTGTATATTATACGAAGGATTCAATTCAATTCGTTCTATTTAACACGTGAGAAGCCAATATTTAAGTGGAATAGGATTTAATGCTTGACAACTACATTTGCTACACTAAAAAGGTGCAATACGTTTGAGTTTGCGGATGTTTAAAGATTGGCATATTGTGAAACCGAAATATTTGGTATTGGTCTTTCATTCTTGCCCATTCCAGCAATCTCCATCAGAACCGTTTCACTTCCGAAGTTGTAGATCACCCGGGCGACAGCCGGAACAAACGAAATTTCCTCCGGTGCCCGGATAAACGTCCCAGATAACGTAGACTGGATAATTATTTACCGAGCGGGCGGTGTCGGGCCGTGTGACCGCCGACGTTTTCACTTCAGATCCCCCGCGACGTCTTTTTCTGCCTCCTTAACGCCTAATTGGCACTACAGCATTGTAGCTTTAAACAAAGGCATAATTAGCGGGCCGCATTATTTTTTATGACATATAGCGAAACTTTATTGAAACATTTTTAGACAGCGTCTAATCCCACGAATATTTAGTTTTACACGAAATTATCTTAAGTTTATTTTCATACTTGAGCTTATTATAGAAAAAATTTGTTCAAACAATGCAGTACTTTTTGAGTACGTGATGCAGTAGTAAACGTCATTGACTTCCGTTACGGCTATCAATGGCTTGAGCCATACTAGGAACAACTGTATTTAATAGTTCAGACAATGGCGTGAGACGAAATAGCTATCAACTACATCTTATAAAAAAATAGTTGAACTAAAATACATTGCTATTTTTTCATCGTGTTGTATTCAATATATTCAAAAAAAACTGAACGCATGGGTGATATTCTATGCCTATATCTGCAATATTTAAAGACTTTTTCTACTCATTTAATCTGTAAAAAACATCATTGCTGGAGTTATAAGTAATCTGATAATATATAATGATTCGACAACTGAGTTTCGGACATGAAAAAAACTTATTGATTCCTAGTGTAAAATATATGGACTGTTAATAAAGCTTACGTCAATAGAAATTGATTTAAGAAAATTTCCCATTATCAGTCATTCTACTACTATTTATCAAAAAATTCTAAACATCCCATGGAAATATACGTCACTCGCAGTGATAGGGATTGTTTTAGCACAGAAATCTATATAGATCGAAAAAAAAACCATAAACATTGATTGAAAAATAAATTAATAAATCTCTCAATATAGAAATTGACCTCGGGACCACTGCAACCGAAATTAACTACGTTGATCACTCAATTTCTATCGATATGTATTTATTCTTAAATTTTCAATGAATGTAGCATTGGTATCATTGTACGTCGATGACTATTTTACAATCGAAAAATCTAAGGTTCGTATGGTTTCTTATTAAAATAATACAAGTAAAGAAATTATTAATGTGTAATATTTTGAATTCACCGTCGCAAAATACAGTTTCATCTAAAACAATACAAATTTCTTAAAGCGCAAGCAGACGAGGTAAAACGATAAACATAATACACTTAGTTGGAGTGGGTATCGTTGAACGAACTGTCTGAAGAAATTTTGAATTTTGTTTAAAACTGTCATTAAATTAATAAGACAAAAGCTCAAATAAACTTTACAAAGTAAAAGCCCTTCAGGTTATGAATGATTCAAACTTTCGTGGTATATTTGGGGTAGATAAACAAATTGTTTTCGTTTTAGAATGTTATATTGCAAAGGAAATAGACTGTTTATAAATCAACCGTTCAGTATACAAGTTATTTTTTGTAAATGTCGAAAAAATCATATTTCTGTTTTGAAGCTTATTTTAAGTTTATCGATAAATATCATGCAAAACCAAAATGTAATACAAAATATTTTATATTGAAAGTAATTTATAAACTATGTTAAATCAACTGTATAAAACAAGACAAAAATATATCATATTTAAAGTAAACTGTCTATTAGATTTTCTCTTGAAAATATGTTTTTATTCAACAATTACTTGTGGTAAACTTTGAGTAATTGATAATATAAGTTATGTGTGAAACTGGTGTAAGCTTTATTTATAGAAAACTGTAAAAATAAAACTAAAAATCTTGTGTTTTATTATTTAAATAAAATTACTTTCCGCTAAGAAAGGAGAGCTTAAACTTCAAAATATGTAAGTGGTGAATTGAAGTTAGCAATATTTTTACCTAACCTTCTGATGTGTCCTATAAAAAAGATTCATCTTGGGCTTTGTAGATTATAAATAAAGAATTGTATCAATTTAT
This sequence comes from Himalopsyche japonica, assembly GCA_028555115.1. Classification (NCBI taxonomy): domain Eukaryota; kingdom Metazoa; phylum Arthropoda; class Insecta; order Trichoptera; family Rhyacophilidae; genus Himalopsyche; species Himalopsyche japonica. The sequence continues at coordinate 3,209,158 of JAHFWJ010000460.1, forward strand.
TTTATTTCTAATAAATAAACTATATAAAAGTTGATATCTTATGAAGATTTTCTTCAAAGAAGACTAACCTGTTTTAAAATTAATATCACAACTAATAGAACACGGTGAAAAAATAGCAATGTATTTTAGTTCTACAAAATTATTTTTACAAATATAGTTGATAGCTATTTCGGCTCACGCCATCGTCAGAACTGCAGTTCTGACGATGGCGTGAGCCGAAATAGCTATCAACTATATCTTTAAAAAATTGTAAAACTAAAATACATTGCAAGTTTTTCACCGTGTTATAATGGAGTTCTACGAAGTGAAGGCCAATCAACAACTAATAGAATTATCAGTTAATGAGTATAAGAAGTCCTCCGTTTTTAATATATGCTATATGCAAAAATAATTTTCGCAAGGTTCAAGCAAGCCCATGAAACAGTTTTCATTTAGAAGCGCTGCTTTGTATGGGATCTTTCATATTTTAAAGCAATGGTCAATTATATTTAAATATTAATTTTACTTATATGAGATTGTTGCATGCTATTATTTGAATATCGAAATTCGGTGATTATGATTGATTGGCATGTTGCGAGATCATATGTCTAATGAACAATATCTTTTTGAAAAAAAATCTTGAAAAAACAACATATTTTTCTTGTTTAGTCTAACATTCATTGATTTGCTAAAAAACATCGTAGAAGTGTAGAAATACAGCCAATTTTTAAGGCACATAATATTATTTGAGTATAAATGTTTGAGGCAGAAGTCATGCGCACGTATATATTCGGTGGCAGATGTTGTTCACATTTGTTTTGTGTTTTGCTGAAATGTCGTAAATGTAACTGGAAAAGCGCATCACTCCGGGGAAGTTGGGACTAAAAGGTAAATTGAAAAACGTAAGAAAGCGAACATCTGATATGATGCATCAGTTAACGCTCAAGTCTCAAGTGAGATTTTATCTTGTAATACCTTTCAAAGAAATCTTAAGCATTTAGGCCATTGCTATAAAAAAAGTATTTTACGTGACCATACGTCACATAATAACAAAAACAAATCGATGATCTATTCTTTGTCCTAATTTTAACTTTAAAACCAACTATATGAAATTTGAGTAGTGTGAGTATTGTACATCAAATTATTCTTCTGTTTAGTTTTACTTTTAATTTTTTTTATACAATATAAGTATGTACGTTAAGATTTTTTTAATCAATCCATGCTTATATTTACTGGACGAAATATAGCACTTACAAGATTAGTAAATGATTGATTATTGATACTATAGATGAAAAGTAAAATATCTAATATATTGGCGGGTACTTTTTATTATAGATTATATAATAGATTATTTATTTCATACCAATAATCACTTTTAAAGTTTTTGCTGTCGCTTCTTGGTGGAAAAGCACTATATTTAAAAAAATGTTATTTTATTATTATGTAAAATAATAATACTAATTCTTAAGCATATCTCATAATTTGCGTTAGAGCAGTTTATACACTGTCCTAATAATTTAACATATATTCTAATTTTAGCTTTCGTGGCCATTAATGAGACGTAGTTTTTCTTAAGTTTTGATTTTTTAAATATATTCGCCTTACAATCCAAATAGATAAATATTTTGACACAAAACTGATTATATAACCGATGATAATATTGTATTACAAAGACCACTAAATGTAATTCAATTCCAAATATCGTATTAGTATCGTATTTTATGCACCAGATATAGCATAAACAGCGTATGTATATTAAATGATTAATACTAAAGAAAACAGGAGAAGATATTAAGTTATTACAAGAATTTATTGTAAGAGTATTAATTACAAGAAATATATATTTGATTGCTAGACAGTTAAGTAAGTTATATGATTGTTTGTGACATGATAAAATAATGCGTCTTTCAAAATCTATAAAATAAATTGAAGAAATAAAAATGAAGAAGCGAAGTAAATAAAGTGTCTCCACGTAGTATGTTCCCTTCTCTCCAAGTGTTGTACATGTGTTTTATTTTGTTATTGGATCGGTCATAAATCCGAAAGACCCATTACGCGCCCCATATGGCGGGCCACCCTTATTTCTACCCCTTAAGCAGAAGAGGGTTGCCCTTTTTCTTTAAAAATGGTCAACATTTTTCCATTGACTGGAGGACGTCGAGCAAGGGATGAAAATATATGTCAATAAAAGTGATTCAACGTGATCGATTCGGGTACTTACTAAATTTCATAAAGAAAAAATATTTTTTACTTGACACTGCGTATTATTTACAGAAAATATATTTCCGTGTATATATATATATTTAAACCCGTTTTTATGGTTTTTTTTTTGTAACTTATAAACACTCTAAAACAAAATTGTAAAAAAAATAACGAAACCATTTGTTTCCTTCAAGAACGTATTTGAATTTCTTCTCAGAAACATACTTTGAAACATTCAAAAGGTCCTTATTTCAAATCCGTTGTATATATTTATATATTACATCAAATTATTTCACTCTACTATTTTTACTATTTTCTTAGTGTTTGCAAAAAGATATGTATTAATGAGTTAAAATAATGCTTATAACTTTACAAAACGAATGGAAATAACAAGGCGTAGCTAGTTAATATTTTACTTAAAATATTTGTGTTTATTATATACAAAAATCACACAAATTATATTTAATGTCTTACTCGCCACCAACTTCTTTATACACCAATGTTTTACAGGACACTGTTGTTATTTCCTGTTAACAGGTAAGTAATTGGATTCCACCCTATCGAGATAAACATACAGTATTTTTATATATTTTATATAAATTTCCTTGATCGTCTGTTTAAAAAGTTAGTACATATCGACTTTAGAAAAGCAAAATGATCCAATAATGTGGCATGAGTTTTGATTTTTTTTTTAAATTTTACAGGTACTTTTTTGAAATGTAAAAACTAAACTTAAATACTTATTGAGTATTTTTAGTTAACATTCTTTTGATATAATTTGTATTAAGTTATTTACAGTGAGATTCAATATTTCATGTTTAAGGTTCAAAGTAATGTACATAACAATATAAAATTTCTTTTTTACAACTCTCACTCTAGGTGCATTCATTTGAATTGACTTTAACCCTCAGACTGCTAACGTCTCAACTGTTGAGACACCTGATTTTTCTGTGTTTATAGTTGATAACTGAAAATATATGAATTAAGAGTGGTTAAAACCTTCTTGTATTCGTTAATTTTTGATTTAAGGCGTTGATTGATTTGTCCTGACGAATTCAATACTATTGTTTCAAACCAATATTATTCAATAAAAGTCAAGGTGTTGGAATATCTTTTAAACAGTTCAGCAAGGAATGAGTTAATAAATACGCTTGGTATGTAAGCAGTCATAATTAAATTATCACTCATTGTTTTTGTGTTGATAACATAAATTTTATCAGCAAATTAGTATTATATCTTATGAAGTTTACAAGACTATGTAAATTACAAGTGAACTTAAATATTCCCGGGTTGTATTACAAACTGTCGAGTACACAGCAAGAATCGCGCATATACTTAGCATTCACAATCATCCGTGAAGGGAGCTTTAAGCCGAATTGGGTTTACATTCACAGATGACCGACCGTCAAAGTTTGGCCGAGTGTTTTGCTTGGCTCACTCCACCTCTCCACATAGCTGAATAGATACAACAAATCTGCCAGATCCCGACCAGCATAGCGAGACAAAGAAAATCCCAAGCTTTTCCAAATATTTGTCTAGTCAGTTACTCAATTGATAGATTGCTCGAGCGTTTTCATAGACTATGTAGTATTATCTCAGTAAGTAATAACGTCTAAATATCAATCGGTATGATTTTCAAATAAAATATCTTTTCCAGACCGGATGCAGTTAGCCAACTTCGTCATCTTCAGTATAGTCTCTCTCAAGTTAGATAGAAATTTCATATATTCCAACCTAATATTTTATTCTAATTTATATTTATCAAAAATACCCGAGACAATAACGATTACCTTACTATATGTCTTATTCTCGACTGACATTAAACGTAGATAATTATTACAACACGGTGTAAAAATAGCAAATGTATTTTAGTTCCACAAAATTTATATGATATACAGTTGATAGCTATTTCGGCTCACACCTTCATCAAAACTATCGAAGGCGTGAGTCGAAATAGATATCAACTATATATCTTATAATTTTTGTGGAACTAAAATACAAAGCTATTTTTCACAGTTTTATAATGGAGTTCTACCCAAGTAAATGCCAACTTAATCGATAGATAATTATTATTTCACGAAAAAATATAACGAGCGTCTGAGTAAAAAGTAATTCTACTATTTCCCAATCGTTTCATTGAGGCATGGCGGTTTTTATATATATTTTTTACGCGCCAAAACAAAACATTATTGTCGTTTCATATACATTTTATTATTTGAATTTCATTTTAACTGCTTAAAATAAAAAAAACATATTTTTATTAAACAATGTCAATAATAATGATTTGTAGCTTTAAACTACTTTAAACATTTAACATATTTTTCCGATAGTTAAACTGAAAAAATTGGTGGCCAAAGCTTATTTTCTGATTGAATTCCTAATTTGAAAAAAAACTTTTCTTTCCACAAATAAACATATTGTTTACAACAAAACAGGACTATTTTTGTTCTGTTTGTATATTGCACTTTAGAGATTACGTATGGTTAAAAAAGAGCAATATTTCAACTTGACTGACTTATCACTTGTCTTGGCTTCACCAAAGAAATGTGTATCTATCATAAATTCACAAATACAAGTCTGATATATACCTTATCTAAAATTAATTATTTCCAAATCAAACTAGAATAAGTATTTTTATTCTTTAAATAATGCGTTAAATATTTTTTTACTAAAGGTTGAAACATATTCTGCTTAAAAAACAACGTCACAAACTTTGGCTTGGGGCCGAATATGAATGATATGAACTGCACTCGAAACAAAATAGATGGACAAAAATTGCATTGCAGTTTTGATAAAAGATAACGGTAATCAGTTTTAAAATAATAAAAATATACGTGACACGACTAATAAATAACTGATAATCGATCATCGACGTATGATAAAATACGTCCCAAAGAAACAATAGAATTAATTCATAAATAATATGACTAAATAATGGTGTTATTGTATTCTTAGCTGAGGCGATTTTGAGAATTTATGTTACATTCAAAGTTATAGTTTAATATAGCGAACAAGTGTCTAGTGAGCTTCATAGAAGCAGCCATCAAATAATATAACTTCTAAGATACAACAACCGTAATTCCTCAAACCGGATGAGGCACGTCATATTTGCTCATTGTGTTTATTCACTCTCCAAAGTGATTTTACACATAACACTATAAGATAATATTTAATTAGATAACGATTTGAATTTTTGATAATGCTAACATAAAATAATAAGATATTTCGATTCAAATTATATCATACCAAAAATTTTATATACTTTATTAAATAAAATTTTATTTACAAATTTATGTATTGTTTCTTAAAAAAGATGCTTTGTACTGATGCGTGTAATTGATGGTTTCATTCAAATATGAACTTTTGAAATAATTTAAATTATACTATAAATGTGAACATGAACATAAAAGCAGCAGAATATTAGAGCTGAAAATATTGATTACCAGCGAGGTTTTTTTATACATACAACCGAAATATTCAGTATAAATAAATATATAAATATTATTATTAAAATTGGATGAGTATCTAACAAATTATACTTTAATTACTAAAATATTCTAAGAAAATTTCATGAATATGAAACGATCTTTTGATGCTAAAAATAAAAAAATTTTAGTGTTCATGTTTCACGTGTAATATGGTTTAAACAATTTACCTTAGCAACAGTGTCATGATTTTTTTCGATGAATTTAACGTGAAAATTTCAAAATTTTTTGTTTGTCATCATTTTTTTATAATCATGCAAGGATTTTGTAATTCGACTTTATAAATGGTTAAAAAATAAATCTTTACATGGATTTTCCAAACGCTAATCATGCTTTGCATCACGGTATAATTTGGTATTATATTATATTATATGTGCTCATATAATTTCCGCGTATTAAATATGCATTACGAGTTTCTATGGCAGAATGACAAACTGAGTAAGTAAGCGATATTCACGGACGATTAAGTTCGGCTCTACCATTTCGTTATTCATAGTTTTATACAAAATAAACATTTGCACAAGAGTAGACACTCATATTAATGTTTGCTCAAGTGTTCTTGAATAGAGAGATCTTCGCTTGAAATCCTTTACACAATCCCATTTGTGTTTATTATGGCATTTGTCATTTTAAAAGGCTTAGTGTATAAATCCCAAATTCATATTATTGTGATGTATCTAATATTATAACAATGAAGCTTAATTTTAAATACGATACACTTGTATTGACATTATATTCACTCTAAAACTATCCCATATAAAAATTTATTTATGACTTAGTAGAAAATATATATTTTTTAAATAAATAAAAAACTTTTGCATACCGATAATAATGGATGAAGATAGAAAACCTTCAAAGGAAAATCCATCTTTTTTATTTTATATGTGTCTAAAAAACGTTTCTTTATTACAATGTTATCGTAAACATTCATAGCCAAATATATAGCGTATTTATAATGTAACGTGTTACAATTTTAAGCAGTCGTAGCAATGGTTGATGATCTTTTGACATGAATAAGCTTACTTATTGAAAATTATGAAACATTATATTAAAGTGAGTTTGATATCTTTCATTTTTTAATCTGTGATTTTTTAAATATTATTCGTGTTTTGTATAATTTTAAAATGCTTGAATGAAGAAAAATCACATTTAGTAAAACACCAAGTAAAATAACTGATAGATAAATAAATATTCTACAAAATAATACAAACATACTGAAAGAGATTTTATTGATTAAATTTAAATTATTGCTGAATAGGAGTATTCAATAATTATACAAAATTAACATTTGAAAAATACTTGATATTGTATATTACCTCTTCAATGTTATTTTTGTTTGGAACTAAGTCAGATCTGCATTTTGAAATCATGCTACAAATCATAATATTTGTTAATATTTCAGAACAAACTGTTACAATACATTCACTATTCAAAATAAGGTGATCGATATGATTTTCTAAAAAGCTACACATAGTTGAAAAAATATATCTGTTTGATTCAGAAAATATAAGAATTGTTTTATTTAATTATTTTTAGTGTGTTTTTAATATTTTTATTTTATATATTCATGTTTATTCATATTGTTTGACACTCTCAGATATGACTTTCTATATTTAACCCATTTAATTTATGAATAATTATTTTTCTCAGATATTGTCTCCCTTGTACAACTCGTGGAATTCTGCTGTTTAGCCTCCCACGTGTTCAACTTTGTTTTTGGATGCAGGCTAATTCATCCCCATCCGCACTCCTTTGCCTTTGTATGTACGTGTAGATCTCCCTCGCCGGGTCCTCAAAGCTTTTCCTTTCTTCCCTCACGGCGTGGCACAGTGCCCCAAGGATTTGGGCAAGTTGGATTGACTTGGAAACCACCTCCATAGGCATAAATACACAATGACTTAACCGATGCTTTGTGACTTCGTAGTCCGATAGAAAAATTTGCAGCTTACATGTAGCATAATACGGATCAGTTAGACATATGAAACATATATTTTCCTTACTACAATATTTTTTTTTCATTCTTTAACATTAAGATAAATTTGATGAATTAAACACTTTTTTGTAGTAGTTACCATGTAAAATAAATCAAAAATCACTACTTAATTCTTCTTTAGGTCTATTTTTTGTATTCATGGAATATTTTCAATTGAAAGATTACTTACGTTTGAAGCAAGTTTGGTTGACGGTGGCTAGAAGTTATAATTAAGTACATTTTTTCTGTGTGATTTTTCTTTGTATAACTGATAAAAAGCTATTTATTCTGTGGCAATTTCTAAAGATACCGAAAGTCAAAACCTAGACCGCAAGTGACAAAAAATGTGGATGCATAAAATTTCAACTATTTAATTTAAAAAATAAGAAACGCCGTAACAAACTTTGAATGAGAGTATTAAAGTGAAATTGAATTTACTTTTTAATACAATTTAATAAAGTATAATTTCAATAATATAATATAAATATAAATTTTAACAGCAGATTTTTTTTGTTTTGCAAAGAAATTATTGAAATAAAATACAAAAAAAATAGTAATGAATTTTAGTTCTACAAAACTTTAAAGATTTAGTTGATAGCTATTTCGGCTTACTTCATCAAAACAATAGTTCTGATGAAGGTGTAAACCAAAATAGCAGATATCTTATAATTTTGTAGAAATAAAATACTTTGCCATTTTTTCACAATATTAAAATAGACTTTTACCAAGTAAATGCCAATTCAATCAATAAATAGACCTTTAAGTATACGTAGCTTCATTTTTTGAAAACGAAATTTTATATTTTCAACGCTTTTCAAGGAAATGAACAGCAATTATTATAATAGATAAAAAAACAATGAACATTTCATTTCACTGTGTTATAATGGATTTGAATCAATAAACAAAAAAAATATTCAATGCCTTTGTTAGAATATGTTACCTATAAAGTTCGTAGTTCACAAATTTACTTTTAGACTTTGAACTCGTACTTCTCTATTATCTATCTAAAATTTAGGACACTGCAATGGAAGATTTAATACAAAAAATATTTAATGATTTCGTAACGAATTAGTTAAGCACAGTGAAAAAATAGCAATGTATTTTAGTTCGACAAAATTATTTTTAACAAATATAGTTGATAGCTATTTCGGCTCACGCCATCGTCAGAACTATGCTCAAACTAACAGTCGCTTATCTATATATAGCTGTGCAGAAAAGGCACACAACACATCCTCTCTCCTGTTCCAACGGCCTAGCTTGTTACTTTAACACAATCACACTAAATTGTCAAAATTCTAAATGAAACAATAGGTGTCTATGACAATAAGATTATATGTGGGACGGAAGTGATCCTTCTGGAAGTAAATCAGACCACCCCTTTGTGCAACGGCTGGACAAGTGGCGATGCTATTATGTTAGTTTGGTCGTTAAGAATCCTTTGTGATAATTGGTGTCTATTGATTTCCAGCTGTTCCAAAGCCGTCATTCTCCGACCCTTACAACAAAGATGCAAACATTTAGGGGCTGAGTTTGAATTTATATTATGTGATTCATTAATAACGTGATTAGCGAGTTGTGAATCTGTTTTTTTACTGTTGAATGATCTTACATGTTCCCTGGTTCGAGTAGATATACTTCTACCTGTCTGTCCGATATAAACGGATAAACGGCGGTTATCTTGTATTCGCTTCTATAAATCAATTGCTATTTTTTCACCGTGTTATAATGGAGTTCTCTACCAAGTGAATGCCAATTCAATCAATGAATTAGTTAAGTTTTGAAAATACAGTTTTTTTAAATGGCGTAGTGACACCGAAAGACGAGTAACTTAGTTTACTGGCGTCGAATAAAGGCGGCAAAGAAAACAAATCGGGATGTGATCCACCCTGAAGCCGGATAAGCAATCACTCCGGATAATGGTCTGATGAAATTACTCACAGCTGCTATTCTCAACTGCCGGGTGACAAACTGGGCACGTGAACTAGACCTACTGCCAATCGGCCCTTTGAACGCTTCTGGGTAACTAATGATTGAAATCATTTTCGTTTTCTACTAGAATGTTCCATTTAAAAACAAGACGTTTTTTAAATCAATTGAATATTCAGCGCCTTGATACAATCATAGAATATGCGTCTTTTCATAAAATTTTGTAAATAATATTAATAAGCCGAAATAGCTATCAACTGTATCTTATAAAAACTTTGCAGAACTAAAGAACCGTGTAATAAAAACACATTTTTTGTACTTATTTCCTCCTGGTTTTGCTCATCGTGAGCATTTTTACCTGATAGAATATAATTTACAAACAAGTTTTATTTATACGAAATATTTGAGTTAAAGGTAGTAGGTATACAAAACTTTGGGTTCAAGAACTAAGAAACAATTATCAGGAAATCATACAGTATTGATACAAATAATTTTAGTATTAATATTGTATGATTATTTTATTATTTATTTTATCTCAAATATTTTATAAATTAAAATTAGTACTAAAAAATGTGCTTTATTATTTTAAATATCATGCCTTTCCATTAAGAAGTGACAGTTGACACCTGACAATATTTTTTAAGGTTGAAATCTTTATATACTAAATTCCACTTTGACGACAATTTTAAACAATTTGTTTGTGTTTTCTACTCTTGGTTAGAAGAAAGACAAAAATGGAAAAAAAAACATTTTTAAGCATAGCTTACAAGTTACAGAAACCTCACTAGCATTTTGAGATTTTTTAGCTGAGTTCAATTGAAAATAATTAGTTATTGAGCAAAAATAAATGATAAATAGACGTGTAGATAAAATAACAAGTGTTAAGTGTACCGGTTAAAATTTTGAGTTTTATGATAAGATAAATTTAGGCATAAAAATTTCAATCATTATTGAATAAGAATGTAAATTAAACTTACAGTGAGACTACACATTGCTCTTGATTGTGTAAAAATTATGGAAGTTGACTTTAAATAAAGTTAATTGAGTGCCAACTTGCATATCTACATTAAAATCAAAAATTATATAATATTATTTCAAAGAAAAATCTTTGAACGAAACCTAAAATACGTTTCAATTTACTAAAACGGCCCATTGAGATTATAAGTACATTTCAGCAGTATAAACCATATAAGAAGAACTTTATTTAATGTCACACTAAAAATTAAAAAAAAAACATAGTTTGGGTTTTTATTACTATCCCATTAAAAGGAATGTGCAAAACAACTATAGAGAAACAAAACCGTACTTTAATTCAACTGCAGTATAATAAAATTAGAAATAGAATATACAATACGATTTTAACAACAAAATGCGTTATTTATGAAATATTAAGCCTGTATATTAAATAATTGACGAAGTATTAATAAGTAAACTCTGCTTGTTAAAAACGATTGTTATATTTAACAAATATATCTAAACTACTACTCCTAGTTGTATAAAGAATATAAAGTTTATGTATCATTTCTTTTATTATTACTAATCAAATTTACTTTATTCAGAGCTTTCAATAAACATATTTACATAATTAGTTTAATTCTCATGACTTAATAGAGCACAATATTCAGTCTAATTTCCTTCATAAATGTCAATATGAGTGCACAAAAAAAAAGATTCAATCTTTGGGTCACTGTTTAAATTTATAAACAAATGTTATTTTACAAACAGTTATCCCTCATGGTAGGAAGTAGCCGACTCATTTTAAACATTTACCTTGTTTCCCGAACACAGAAAATTACTTCATGAAATACGGCCATATTTCTTGATTACGCAGACGTTGCCTTTTTATACTAACTTATTGAGTAATTAAGCGATGAAATTGCCAAACAAACTCACATTCTCGGAGACAAATTGGGCCGTGAGTATGTCATACAAGGTTGCCAGATTACTGAAATAATTGGCATCTTTTCTAAACTCAGAACACTGTTAATGTTATGGAAATCAAACAAATTTGAACTCAATGATTTTTATATATTAAAAAAGAAAAGCATTAAAATTTTAAAATGGTGTTATTAATCATACTTTGGTGTTTTCATTTTTAAGTAAAATTTACAGATATATTAGCATTAAATTCACACACCCGAAGATTTTTGTATTATTAAATATCACTTTTCAAAAGAATTATTACAATATAAATCACTCACATCGTATCAATTATAAGATAAATGTTTTGTATGTATTCTTATTTAAAAATTTTAGTCGACATCTTTTTTATTAATCTTATGATTAGTTAATGTAACAGGCGTTTTGCATTTTTAAAAAACATTTTCATTTCAAAATATTGAAAATATGTTTTTAATATATAAGGTAAAATTCCGGTCCCACAAGAAGTGATGCATCTTCTGATATTATACTTATTATAAAGACAATTATTTGTAAGAGGAAGCCGAAAATTTTATTTTACAGGATTTTATCATCACTGAATAATTATGTATGAATTGAAAAAAAAAAGCTGAATTATCTGAATGAAAATCATTAACTATTCTAAATTTGTACTACTCGAAAGAAAAATATATTTTTTTCAGGTATGAATTTGTAATGATTTTAAAAAGTATATTTACTTTATGCTACAAAATCTGTTGAGCATTTTTCAAGTTACTATTGACACTATCATACATTTTTTTTATTGCAATCACAAAAATACATTAATAAATTATTGAATAATTCCTGGGGTTTTCTGTTTAAGTATTTTAGCCATATGGCTGGTACTCACAAATGTATGAATGTCCTTAAAAGCTTGGTTTGAAAATAAGTCACTGGAATAAACTTATCAGGAACATAATTATCAGTATATTTTGTTTTACCTCTGTTCTTAATTTGAATTTGTTAATGCTTTGTTTATTATTTGATAAATTCAATTTTAAATTCCAACCTTTAAATTTGTATTAAAGTTTGATACAGTGAACTTTTATTATTTATGAGTCAAAAACATTACAATCTGGCAACCTGGGTGTCAAGCCGCATCGGCACAGGGCCGGAGCATAAATTTGAAGTCGCCCCCTCGAAAGCGAGTTATCGTGCCGGGTGGTGTTTCAGTAATTTCCCAGTAGAGTCCAGCCCCGACCTTTCCTCAAAGTGCGCGATCATTTTTTATTCAAACATTGCCATTGAAAATATTTGTAATCTCGAAACAAATCATGTTGCCGGGAAATATTTTCAAATTATACGAAACTCTTGACGTATCCCGAAACTGATTTTTTCTACACTGAATGTTTTGGAACATTTTTCCGATAAAATGTTGCCAACTTGAGTGGCCTGTATGAATTATGAGATAAGTTTTTAACATAATGTAACAATTTCACCTTAAATATTTCTATAAATCAGCTGCCTTCAAATGAATAATAGTTTAGATTTTAAATGGAGCACATATAATTCTTCGTGGAATATGTATCGTATTACTTATTCACCGATTTTTTTAAAACAGGTGCAACATGTTTTGCGGACAGTTTCAACACCCCGACATGACCTTTGACGTAAAGTCCTGCCTGGTTCTTTTTTTATCTCTAAGATCCCTTCAAAACCAAACCACATTACTTCCGTCACTATAATATATTCTCGAAGTGCAATACATAGCTTTTCTAAATCTACGTTCGTGTCATGTATCGTTGCTGCACAACAGCATTTATTCATGAATAAATAAATAAAAACATGGTCAATAGTTTTTTTTACTTATCGTAAGACAAAAAGAAAAACAAATTTTTACTTTATTGGGAATAGTAACATTTTGAAGAATTTTTTTATTTTCATAAATAACGTTTTATTATTATGAGGAAATGTAAATATTTTTCTAAGAATACTATGTATTTTTTGCTTTAGTACCTTAAGCAGTGGAATCTTTTTGAAGAAAAATATAGAAGTAGCTTTTTTTATTTGATTATTATGTTGACAAAGCAAAAAAATATGTATCTATGTTTGTACTAAGTGTGTATGTTTAAAATGAATGGAACTGGTTTAACTCATTAAAAATAACCAATATAAAAAATCAACACTGTCGTTAATCACGTCGTTTTTTTTAAATTTTTTAACGCTGACCGCCATTTATTTTCAGATAATAAAACAAAATTACATTCAATTCATGAAAAATTCAAAGCGTATATGGTTAATGTGATTATTGAGTGTATATTTAATATTTCCAATATTTTCTTTCTAGCTTCCTAGCTTTCAGAAATCACTTTATATTTGTCATACAAAAAGCATTGTTGATACATATAATTTAATTTATGATATCGACTGAAGGTGTTTGATTTAATTTCAATATCAAATTTGAATTTTTACGATTTTGTACGATTCCACATGTTTTATCAACTGAGTCAGTTCTGTTGCATTTGTGTGATAAAATTCCTGAAAATGCCGAAAGGCGAAACCCATTTCGTTAGTGACAAAACATGTGGAATCGTAAAAAGTTGTAACAATTCAAATTTGATATATAATTTAATCGTGAATAATCTATTCAGGAATATTTATCTTCTCTAGCTTTCACTACACCACTACGAGATAGAAGTGGGCGCGCTCAAAATATCGGAAACAAGCTTTCTTTCTGTTTGGTGCTCGTGGCTCGTTTTGATTTGATAAGTGAACGGTGAGTATTCCCTCGCGTGCTTTTACGCAAGCCTTTGGTCCACCGCCGAGATTTGGCGAAAGATTTACGGCTAGCCTCCCTCTCGCACGGCTTGAAGCTCCCCGGAGCTTTTTCAACCCTTACTTAATGTTACAGATTTATGCGAGAGCTTTTTGATTTTCGATCTGCACTCGTAATCCAAGAATTTAGAGCTGATTTTTAGATTAAAAACAACATAATCCCTTTAAAATCACATACAATATCTCAAGGACCAACGAGATAACGAGATATTTTGCTACCATTGTACCTAGTAAAAAAAAACAGTTTTGTAAAATTTTAAAATTTTTAGATTTTCAGCTTGAAATACTTTGTTACAAAAATACTCTTTGCAAAAATAAAATACCATTGAAAGATCAATGAATCTATTTTTTTTTATAAATTTTCAATTATTTTAGTGTGTAATTTTTATTTTAGCGCTTAAAATAGTTTCAATTACTTAATTTTTTTAGTGGCTACTTTAGTAAGCAGTATTCGGTCAGTAAGTAGAATAAGAAATTAACCTCGTATTAATTGGAAGTATCAAATGTGTAATGTTCAAAATTATTTCTACCGAAATGTCAAGCTAAATAATTAAGATGTCTTATATCAACTTGACATAGTTATTGAGCTGCAATGCACCCTGCTTTTATAATATATATAAACGAACAGCGATGGCATTTATAGCAAAATCTCATTCTTTCACATTTATTTGACTCGCTGTGATAACTTTTGTTGCTTCGTGTTAATCTCAAAAAGTAGATGAGTTCTTAATTATAATCTGCCATCTTGGACATGTGTGCTAAATATAATAATAATAAATATGTTCTTTTTTGTCACATATGATTTTCCCATTAAAATTTTCTCCTCTTTACTTTATAGCCGTAATTCCTGATAATTTATATACAAAAAAATATTTTTTATACTAAAACTTTATTTCAAATACATAATTTATTTGTTAAAATTAAGTATCGAGATAAGAATGATCAAAATGTTTCAAACGGCTTTTCAATAAAAATTAGACAAATACTATAATTATTTCTTTCGTAAAAATCCATCAGTTAAGTGAGCAAAGCGTTTTCAATGATTTGACGTGTCTCAATATAGAGACATCTTGCGGTCACAAGTTGTGATTGTGAATAATTCAAAAGTTTACGCAGGGGCCGTTTTGTGTCCTGAGATATAAAATTTATGTAAAACACTTTGCCGGTCCCTTTGCTTCTTTTACTGTAAGTGGTTGGACTATGGGACGAATAAAAAAAGCTCTGCACAAGAAAGGAAATCGAAGTATTTTATATCTTTCAGATGTCAGACGATATTACATTTAATGAAAACCTGACGAAGATAATGAAATCAAATTATTCTTATTATTTTGTCAGGATAAATTTAAAGATTGTCATAAATTTATTTCAATTACAGAAAAGATTATCGTTTTGTACGAGATATTTCCTTGTCATCAAACATCCGTAACTTAAATTTGTAAGCGATTTATTTGCCCTTACTGTATCCATAAACGATTCTTAATTTTTCTCCATCAAGATTTTCCGAAAATTTCGCTATTAAAATATTAAATAGTTTTTTTTTAAATATATTGAATATATATAATAATTGATATAACATCCGCTCGATAAGATATTTTCCAGTATTTAAATGTTTTACGTGGACCCAGATTGAAAAAAGTATTTTTAAAATGCTATTTTCAAATTTGTTTTTTTCAGGTTTCTTGTGTTTTAAATGTTCTTATTTTGAAAAATATTTTTGTTTCAATAAAAATATCATAATCTAAGGGATGAAACCTTGCCAAATAACTATCAACGAATTGTCTAAAAATGAAAATCAGGTCAGTGAAACATGACGAAAATACGCTAAAAAAATTTTGGTTCCACATGCATTTTATTTCCGCCTTCTAATTGTTCCATCGACAAGGCGAAAAAATACACTAAGATTTTTGGGTAACTTCATTGCATTTCATATATTTACCAGACATCACTCACTATCCCTAAATTACCAACTGATCCTCGCGATGAGCGAAACCGGTCCTGATCAAAAAATATATTGCGGAAATAAGTACTAAATAATGTGTTTTTATTATTTGAAATATCATCCCTTTCCATCAAGAAGTGATAGTTAACACCTTACAAGTGAAAAATATTCGTTTTAATTTGAATCAGATCCAATGAACTAAAAATCAAAGAAGATTAAAGCATGTCATCAAACACAAAATATTATTATCAACAATTTTTAGAATCCTTAATTAGTCTACTGTATTCTCTTCAAATATAAAAATTATCATATAAAGATTACAAAATAAATAAATTTTATTTGTTAACAAACCAAATCTCTATTAATAATTTTCAATATATGTTTTCCAGTGTCTCGTGTATTGAACTGGAATGTACTGAAGTATTTCTGTTTTGGAAGATTCATAGCCTTGTAGGGAGTCTGACGCCACGTCAAATAAGGTTGTTTAATAAATCGAGCTTGTGATTGATCTTATCCTTTTCCAACATTCTTTCATTCCACCATCTAGATTTTTTATTTACTTACTTCTAGGCAAACGTCCAGAGTCAAAGACACATTAACAGATTTATATTCATAAAAAAATATCATCAATTTTGTATTAATTTTTCAGTGACAATATTTTTACACCCAATTGAAATTTAATACATTCATTTCTGCATATAGAAAGCCAAAATGACTTACGGCTCTATAATGCATGTAATTTAATTTAAAAAAAAAATATTCGTTTATTAATTTATTGGATAGATTGGCTGATATAAGTTACTATAAATGGTAAGTTTCTTTAATTTCATGTAATACAGGCTGCTATGTCCCATTTTTACAATTGATTCTTTTGTAATAATAAGAAGGTATAACAGATGGTATAAATGAATTTTTAAATAAAATTTCGATCACATTTACCGAATTATTTTATATATATAGATATTATAATGTTATGGAAACAGTACTAAAAATGTGTTGTTATTATTTAAATGATCATGGCTGTCCACCAAGAAATGAAAGTAAATTTTGATTACAAGTAATATGAGATGTCAATAGAATCTCGATAAAATTAATGCATAGAATAATAATACACAAACATTTCTATATTTGTTTACGCAACAAAAAATTGATGTTATGATTTTTTTCACAAACCAATGATTGTTATTGATAGTATTAATTGATCAAATCAAGCCTGTTTTTTATTTGCATGGTTGTTAAGTTATATACATTTAAAGCATTGTACTTTCTGTAATTCGACAAGCTTTCAACAATCATAGTAATCTTACCGAGGAAAACCGTTGTAGAATTGAAATTGCTTAAGAATATATCACAAGAAGTCATAAAATATTAGCAGCATTGCTCACTTGGAACAGATTGTGTGCTTTTGATTCGAAACAGTGCCAGCTAAACGTATTACACAGGGAAAGAAAGAAAGAAAGCAGGCATTAATAATAAATTAACTTATTCTTGAACGCACGATTCGTCCGCATAAATTTAAATTACCCTCAATTTCCAGCTATCTTCCTCAGCCCGTCCTCTGCCGCAATATAGCCCCGACTCGCCCAAAAGGGAAGACTAAAACAACACGATGTTACATGAACCATGATATCCAATATAACATAAAGTCTCAAAAGAAGAGACTGTTGTAGGTGAACGGAAGGAGAAAATAATAAATTTATACTCTAAAATAAAATATGAGGACCTAACGTGTCGCCTTCTTACCGAACGTTTTCTGTCGCGGGGACTGCGTCTTTACGCTCCATTCTTTTCTAGTCATTTTATTATTTTACCATCTTTTTACATACCAATTTTTTCACGCAAAATATTGCAGCTTAGATTTACTCGCAAATTTTCGTCCATCAAAAAAGAAGTGAGTTTTATATGAAAATAAATTTTACTTTCCGAATGCGTTGAGTATCGTTCTATGGTTCGAAATCGAAGCGTTGGTACAAAACTTACACATATAATTTGTATAAATACATTTCTGCGCATCATATTTTATCGTTTACTAATCTCAATACTCCCAATTAAGTTACATGTATAGAATTCTCTCTAATATTTGTATTAGAAAAAAGTTAAATATAAAAATCATACATAGGTTTTAAAATGACAACTAAACAAATTTAATAACAAGGCTCGAAAGAAAAAGATATGCATATTACGTGAAGAAAGATTCACAATTTTTTATGCGTTACTCAAAAACGTAGAAAAAATTGTGGACGTAAATATAGAGTATATAACATATATTTTATTAACCTTTTTTGCTAGTAATTTTTTTTCTTGGAAAATTTTTTCTTGTTTCTAACAGCGGAAAGATTAACAAATGAAACGATAAAACTATAAAATCGTACCACTTAATTTGTAATTACTTCAGATTTCACCCAAATTTTCCGACTAAAAAACAAAAGACGCTTTTCCACTTAAGCCATCAACGCACCCCATCTGGAAATAGAGAGTGAAACAAGGAAAGGGGCTTCAACGAAGCAAAGAAGGGGGAGTAAGGTGAAGCAGATGACATAATAAAGACATGATATGATTAATAGGGCAACACTCAGGCGCTTAATCTTTTCCTCCGCTCCACAGAAACAACTCACTAAAAGTATATTTGGCGTTTTGTTACGAGGGTTGCTGTTTTATTTTAACATCTTTGTATTATAATAATACAAGTTCGTCTTCGTTTTTAATAACTGTTATTTCTATTCAGTTTGTTAGTTTTCTAAATGATCATATCTGTATGGTTAATGTTCAAGCTTTTCTAGATAATAATCTTTCAACGTAACTTTGTGTTATTACAAACATCAAACATGGTGTGATTTTTTTTCTTTTTATTGATCCGTGAAAATTGAATACTTTTATTTAAGTAAAAATTAATATTATATATCAAAAATATTTGAATTAAACATTTTTCAATGTATGTAATAATCCTTTCGAATATTGTTGTACGTTCACACGAGATTATTTATATATCAATTATTCTAATAATTGAAGAAACCAAGTTCACCAAACATTAAAATCTTGATTATATTTATTATAAAATCAAATGGAATACAATTAATTGGAATATTAATTAGGTAAAGTGAAATTTGTATATGAAATATTTTATACATAAAATTTGACTAAAAACAAAATTTTTTAACACGTTCTAAAATCTTTTGTAATACACTTTATATGGCTAACATCAAAATATGTTCAGTAAAAATTCATCAATTAATGTAGATATTCCGTCAAAGCCACGCACGACAAAAAAAAATAAGAACAGAGATCGTGGAAAGTATAATGTTTAGTAATCTAAAATAAATCTAAATATTCTATCAAAGAGAGAAACTTGCAGATTATCAATTTAATTGCCATATTTTCACTGTGGACTAAATGTTTAGTTGATATGTAATATATGGAAAAAAATGTTTTTTTTTGTGAGCAGGTTTCTCGGCTCGGCCTTTAGTTCATGTGGCTTTTACCTATTTTTTACGTTGCCACGAAGCAGAATTAAATAATGTATACTGTATATTTAAATGTATATTAGAAATAAATATTTAGATTATATAGTAAACTCTTAACGTCAAAATGTTTAGTTTGAATTGCAACCTTCATAATAGATTTTTTTCATAAACAAGAAAAATATCGCTGACTCTTACGAGAGGCTATTTTTTCTTACTACATTGTGAGTAAAAAACGACGTTTTGAAACAACATGGTAGAGTATATAATCCACTTGATCTTGTTTGTAAGTGGCAACAGCTGTTTTCATGTTTTCTTGTCCCTTGCATTACTCATCTTTCTTCCATGCGCCCAACTATAAAAGAGTGGATACAAACATAAAGAAAATATTGTTTATTTTCTATTTTATCCACATCATTTTGCAGTTTTAAGCCAACCGTTAAATAAATCTATGTAAGAGAATAAGCTAAGCTTTAACACGATTATGGGACTTGCATAATGATTCGAAATTGATTTCTTATTTAATATAAACGTGATATTTTGCAATTTATTGGACAATTATCAACAAATTGTGCTATAAAAATATTTCTTTTCATTATACAACTTTGTGAAAATCCAGCGTTTTCTTTTTTAAAGAACCAAATAATATCTAAATTCTTGGCGTAAAAACATTAAATTAATTTATACACATGTAAGTGCAAACTTGAATTGTTGAAACTTTGTACGATTCTAAACGTTTTTTTTTTTTTACTAACGACTCGGGTTTCACCTTTTGGAATCTTCAGGTATTCTATCATACGTATGCAACATAACTGACAGTTGACCGTAACAAAGTTTTGACAATTCAAATTTGATATTGAAATTCCATCAAGCATCTTCAATCGATATCATAGAATATGTAATTACATTAATTCTTAATAAGAAATGCTGATGGCTAACCGCATCTTATATTTTTCGATTGCATCAAAAAGTTGGTATCGGCTTTAAATTTTACCAATAAAAACTCATTTATCTGAACGCAGTTCTTAATACATCCTTTTTGTAGATCATGATTGATTTTTCTATGCAAATATTTATTTATTACCCATTCCAAAAAAGTTTAAATAAAAGCTAAAGATTTAATTACTGACTATGTATCTATCAGGAATACAATAACCGGCCCAGGCGTTGCTTCATCAGAATTAATTATGTGGCAACATTGAACATTTTCAATTATGGGCTGGTGCATCAGATAAGGAGAACATCGTAGGTAGCTCTGCGTTAGTTAATAATTACAACAAGATATACCGACCACTTGCTTATCTACATAGGCAGTGGCAAACTAGCGAACTATCACTGGTGGGAGCAGGCACAACACACATAATAGGACGATCCCCTCGACACCCGGAATACAGATGTTAAATCTGACCACTTTATCTAGCAACAGACAATACATATTTTTTTCCAATATTTATTCTCTCACGATTTACTATTTTTCAGTTACTCGCTTAATGAAAAATAAACAGTTTTAATGAAATTTTTATTTGCTAACTAAAACTTTACAATAGATATATGATATACATAGTGACTCACTTATTTTGGAATGAAAACTTTTACTTATAACTTAAAAATAAAATTTTATTAAAATATATTCTATGAAATAGAAATACCCAAATTATTACTTGGGCTTACTTACTATCTTAGAAAAAATCTGCACATTCAATATTTAAATAATACATTTGATTCGTTACAGCTTGTACGATTCCACTCGGCATTTTCACGCATTCTTTCACACGGATGAAACAAAGCTGACGAACTTGACTGACCGTGTGATAGAATGCCTAAAGATGCCGAAAGGATAAACCTGTGCCGTTAGTGACAAAACATGTTTTATCGCACAAAGTTGTAAAAATTCAAATTTGATATTGAAATTGCATCAAGCACGTTCAGTCGATATCAAAAATTTAAATAATAAAAAAAGTTGTAAAACTTGACTGAGAAATAATTTATATTGTTTATTTAGCCCTTTGTTAATAAATACATCAATTGAAAAATTTGAAGATGAGGTTTTAAAAAAAGTGGATTGGTAAACAAAAATAATGCAATAGGGGTAAAAAATAGAAAAATTATTAATCAAGAAATAAAGTCTAAAATAACAAGAAAATTTATCTCTTTATTTCATGTTTATCTAGAATTGTTTAGAAGATTATTATCAAGGTGCAGGACTTCTTAATAACATTTTTTTAAAGAAAAAAAGAGTTTTCATATAAAAAGAATTCATCCCCTAATTGTTCTTTTTGATTAATATATCTTGCTTTTATTTGTTTATAATAGTAGCAGGTTATAGCAACAATATTTGTTTCGTACAGCGATGGTTCTGTCAAATAGCTATGATCTTGAATTGAAGATATTATTCAGCAGTGTGTTATCTTTTACAATAAAAAAGACAACTTTTTTTATCAGACTTTCTGAAATAACATTCTAAAACTCACACGCCTACTGAAAACATAAAATATTAGTAATTTGTATTTCTTAAAAATCTATACATGATGCACACCAAATATGCATTCTCTTTGATTTTTTCCGAAAAGAAAACATCAATTAAAAGAGCTCGTTTTTTAATCGGCAGATTGTCCACGTGTCAAATCTCCCGTTGAACGTGTGTCATTAAGTTCGGTGGTAACGTGAGCGGTAGTTGTCATTCCGTACAAGTATGATTGGCTACCCACCGGACAATGTGGTGACACGAAGTGGTAATTAAACCGATGAGGGGGTGCCAAAAAAGAACTACTTGGGCCATATCCATATACCGTGTTTATACGATTTTTTTATAGTATATTTTGTTAAAAATAGATACTTAAATTTTTACTTTTCCTTTTAACCGGTACTTAGTACTGTGTTGGAATTTATGGCATCATATTACATGCCAGAAATAATCATATTTTTTTATTTTTACCCATTTCTTATTGTGTTCAATTAGTTTTAGAATATTATAAATATTTTTCAACTACACAAGCGCCAATATAAAGCATTTAGGATATCTCGTTAACATCTCAAGACTAATAATATGTTATACAAACTAGCTTTTTTTCAAATCTTAAGTCAAGGCTTTAAGTTGGAACTAGTATAGGACGGAGTTACCTTATTGCTCCCAAAAAAGAAAAAATGCTCGTTTTATACATGAATGAATGGGATAGAATGTAAAAACCACAAACAACAATGTTTTTGAACACAAATCCATAATGCAGTAGACTTTTTTGCAGTGTGCATTATGAAATTTTAGCCTGTGGATACGGCTTACAAAAAAATTCAAAAAACATCCATGAATGTTTGCTACAGGATCATAATAAACTACAGATTCGCAAAAGAAATCTCTTGCTTGATCATGATATTCATCACATTTTACCCTTTTCCATACTAGTTATATAATAATTGCAATGATATTTTACAATTCATTTACTATCCCTTAACTGCAGCGTTTCTTGCTTCCAAATATCATAATACCCAATTTCAAAGGTTCTATTGTGTTTGTGAATGTTTATATATATAAAAATATACATATAAACATTCAACATACAATCGTCCTGACGATTATATTATAGATGCTAACATTTTTTTGTTGTGGCTCATTATTTTGATTATTTTCACTGTCCCAATGCTTTAAAACCATTTGATAGGCAGAGATTTTTTAAAAGCTTCTAAATTAATCGATAAAACTGCACAAGCCAATAAGCAAATGCATCACATTTTCTTTTGAAAAGAATAATTTGTATTTCAAAAAATATATCAAAACAAAAGTAAACACTTGTAACTAGAAGAAAAAAATTAAAACGCCTTTGAAATTGATCAACTAATTTCCAATCACTCATTTCGGTCAACTACGAATAAACTACTTTTCCATTCATTCGGAACCTTCACAACTCACTTGATCACTTGAGAGCTTAGTTAATAAAATCATTTTCGTTGTTGTACTTTTATTGTATTTTTTTTTATTTAATATTATTGTGTTAACTTAAGCTGTTCATGGGTTGAAACTTTTAAATAAAGAGAATAGTGCAATTTATTTAAATATAAACAAAGCTGGAAAAGATTTTTGACGTAAAATACAATATATATTTTTGTGGCCTTATCAGAAACATGTTTTTAATCAAAAATCGTCCTTTAATTTTATTCCTATTCCGTAATAAAAAATCAACCACACTTTAATGCAATATGAAACTCTACACTATAACCCAAAATATTTATGTGCACAATTCGAAAAAGAATTCGCAAATATGAACCAACTATAAATCACAAATATATGTAAGCAACAATCTGTAAATCCCTTGTTTGTAGGTATAAAAAAAGTAATGGAAATCACGAAAAGTGTTCAAATTCCCACACCGATTTTCTATCGAAAGCGTGATTTGAATATTGAGCATTGAAACTGGACAAACTTTCATACGAACTTGTTTCCCTTTTTCCAGAGAAGTCCAATTATAAAGTAGAAAATGTGTTTTAATCTAGTTTTATGTATTATATAATATAATATAATATAATAAATATTTATTGCTATAAACAAAATACAAAATCAAATTGTGACGGTCTCTGTGTTTCGTAAAATTCCATCAAGCGTTTAAGACACTGCTCTATATACGTTATTTATCAATATAAAATGATTTGAATATTTGTAGAAAGACCATCAGATAACATTTTGACCGCCTATAATTATGAATAAATATGAAAAAATAACAGTCGTGTGACAATACAAAAAAAAAATCGTAAGTTAAATTATACTATTAGTAAAACGAAAAGTTCATCATAGATTCTGGTCGGATAGAATCTCGAAAAGAAGCGATTACATGACTAACGTATAATAGTCACATTTTGAAAACACTCTTTCGATTTGAAGGTAAGCAAATTCTTTTTTTTTTTGACGAGATTTCATATTCATAGACAAACGTAGATTAATCTTAAATATACAAATAAAGTCTTAATTCCTATGAAAATTTTAAAATTTTTATCTGGTTTATGTACTTTTTTTATAATATCAACTGAATGTGATTGATGAAATTTCTATTAAATTTATTTTAGCAACCACTTGGTGCTTGCTTGGGGGTTTGTGTTTTCCTGTAATTATATTAATACCTTTGGTATTTAGACGACGCTAACCGTATATTGTTCGTCAGTTCTATTGCACCCATGTGATAGAATGCCTGAAGATGGTGAAATGCGAAACCCGGGTCGTTAGTGTAAAAACACGTGGTATCGTACAAATTTGTAAAAATTTGAAGTATTAATTGCTATGAAAATATCTGAATTTTTATCTGGTTCATATACGTTTTGCTATAAAATAAATTCAAAAAACTAGTCAATGATAACGAAATTTTACTCGATATTTTGCAACATCGTCAAATGTGTACAGTATATTTTATAATGAAATATTGAAAGCTTAATGCTAAAACCTCTTATCTAGCTTTCTTTATTCAACCTGAACAGAAAGTTTCGGTCAACTCCTAACATTGAAACTAAAATAACAGTTTTCACGCCTCTGCAACAATGAACAATGAATACGACGAGGAAGCAATACAGTCGTTTGTATATGAAGAGAAGCTAGAAAGGGTGCGCAATCATATTTCGTGTGTGGATTTAAGTACTTTGCATTTTAATTGGTATTTTGTAACAAAATAGAAATTACCTTCCCGCGATGGTTTGGCTACCTGCACAATGCTGACAGTTGTAAAATTAGATTTGGAATAAAGCCCGCGCCGAATTTATGTCTGGAAGGATCTTTATTTAAATACTTAATTCTGTTTACCCATCGCAGCTTAGGATTTCGTAATATTTCTCGCGGCTTAATTGTATCCCGATTTTAATTTATAGACTTTACGATCGAGTGTAAAGCTTTCAAATAATATATGATCATATTAGCCATTTATCGTGAAATGATTACTTCCAGTTTTATTTTTATTCAAAAAACGTAAGTCCGCAAAAGAAGTGCTTTATTTTTTAATGAAGCTTTCGATTTCTTTGTAGTTTCGTTACATTTTTCGCTTTAAAATATAAAATAATATACTTTATTTTATTACTATTGAACTGAATGTGTTAGAAAAATACATTTGCAAGAATTGATGTTGTTTATTTTATGTTTCAGTAGTTACTGGGCTGGATGTAGGGGGGCTACCCTATTGTTTTATTTACTTTTGCATTGTTTTAAATACGTTTTGATATTTTTAATTATTTAATAAATTATGTTGATTTAAATATTCAAGTGCAAGCTTACACTCTCTTATTTCAATAACAAAATACTACTAAGAGATTCAATTGATTGAATTGGAATTTGCATGGTAGAAATCTATTATAACGCTGTAAAAAAATAGCAATGTATTTTAGTTCTACAAAATTTTGTGGAACTTAAATACATTGCTATTTTTCACCGTGTTACTAAGAAGTATATGTAACTTTCTTTCTCATGTTTAGACCTTAGATTTTGTATACTTGTGAATTTTTAATAAATAGTTTTGTATTTATTTCTTTGTACGAAGTAATAATGCTCGCGATTAACAAAACTGATCCTAATAAAAATATTAAATTGTTCAACTATAACCAAAAACGTATGTTTTTATTATTAAAATAAATATTTTTAACAAGAAGTAACAGTCAAAACATAAAAAAATATAATGTAATATTCCTGACAATTTTTACAAATAGACGAAATGTTGGTGACATGTTACAATCACATCTCATTGGTTATGTTCAAATTATTTTTTACGAGCTTCTTAAAGCTTCCAAATGGTTGATATTCGGATCTTAATGTCTTAAAAAAACATTTAAGTAATTATTACCGTTTTTAATTGTACAAAAGTTCGTTCAGAAAATTTCATTGAATTTATTTACTTTTGTTCATCCATTTTAATAGTAGTAAAAATCTATTGAAAATAAACAATAGACGTTCGTATCGTTTGTGTATCTTATCCAATTAAAATTTCTCTTTAAAAACTAGAAAGAATAGTTTCTTTTTACATCTGAATTATTACGATGTCCCTGGTAACAACCACTATATCCAGCTATTCTTAAACGGCACGCAAAAGACATAACTAATTTTCTTTTAAAAAAATCAAATTAAAAAATATTACCAAAAATATTATAAATATATTTGATTAGCATGTTGCTTCATCTTTATTTTCAATAACACATTATGGGTCAAGCAGACTCCCAATTTCCGTTGAAAATTCATCGCCTTTCCTCCACCTTCTTTCAGGACTGGAATTGGCAAGTTGTGAAATTGGCAAGTGGCCTGGAACAGGACAGAATGGACGGCAAAGATTTTTTTATCGAAGGTTTATACTCATAAACGTTAAACAGTACTTGAAAAAAACCGTAGTCTATTGCGGCCTACATAAAAATGAATAACATTAATAAAAATTGCTTAAAACGCTTTTTTATATGCATTTAAATTAATAAGTTTGTTTTTTTTACACAATGACCAAGTAAGTAATCATTTATAAAAAAATTAGCTATTATAAAGCTTTCATCGAATCTATCGAAAATATAAAGCTTTATTTGTTTGAAACATACATCAAATTTGTTTTACATTCTTTTTATGGTTTCAACACATTTCAATTGTTAAATATTCTTAGTTGAAAGGAATTACATTAAAATAAAAAACAGCAGTTTTTTCTCAAATTATATCAAATGTTTTTTAATTATCAGAATCAGTTATTAAATGAAGCCTGCAATGATTTAAGCCCTTAATTATTAAATGAAGCATGAAAGTAGTACAAAAAAATCAAGCCTTACTTTTTTATATTTATTATTCATATCAGAAATAATAGTAAAGTAGTATTGAATTGTCTTTGAATCTTTAAATCGTTGCAATATTTCATTTGATTTCCAAAAGTAATCAAAGAACCTGGGCTATATGATTAATAACTTACGTTCATGATTGATAATATTTAAACTTTCATTGAAATTTTATATTTTTTTTATATAACCTCTAAAGTTTCTTGCCTGATAATTTTATAATCATGAAAATAAATTCAAATAAAGTAATAATTAAGAACCATTATAATACAAGTCATCGTTCATACTGAAACTCTGAAGCTATTAAAACAGCCATAAAATGAACATTTTGTGAAAGCACTTAAAACTATTTGCTGGAAACACGTAGATTTTGAGCCATTGCCGAGGTTTTTTGAATTGAATACGTACAATATAATATATATATATTATATATACATATAATTTAAGCTCCCAAAATACTCAAGCATAAGTTTATTTTGGTTTGCATTTTAACATATATGAAAATTGTTTATGTGGCAGCTAAAATTTCATGTTGAGTTTCACTGTATGCATGCACGCTGGAGTGGAACAGTGAAAATTGTAAGGCTCTTAATTATGCCCCAGAGCAATGTGGATAGAGTCGACTTTCCACTGTCGCATATACTATTTCAAATACAGGTTAGTATGCTTTTGGACCATTTGTACTATAAGGCTTATAAATGATTCTATGCGTTTGTGTGCTAGATTCATTTTACGAATAATTTGACCTAAAAAATTTCGTTTACTCGGAGGAAAACTTATTTACAAAATTTTCAGTAAAGTGACATTTAGAGACAAGAAACAATAATCATTCCCATAAATATTCAATAAAATCAACTCACAAATAAATTTAAAACATCTGGGTTGTTTATAGCACTGCATATGTGATTTTACAAAACTTTTGCATTGTAAAACTAATAGCCTTTAAGCGGCGAGAATTTTAGTTATCGCCCAAAACACGGCACATTATTTCGATTGCTGAAATCGTAACTAAATTCAATTTATTTGGGTTGACATCACCTCTCGGCAAAGAGAAACACGACTCTTAGTATACAGAAAGTTTCAACATAGTTTTTATTAAGACTTTTCTTCGACAAAGAAACTATCGAAAATACATTTTTTTTGATATTTTAGAGATAAAAAAATAATAAAATCTATGATAATGAATGAAGATGCTTAATGAAATTTCAATATAAAATTTGGATTTTTAAACTTCGTAAGATTTTACATATTTTGTCACTAACGATCTGAGTTTCGCCTTTCGGCATCTTCAGGCGTACACAAAATGACACATAAAAACTGTAAGGAATGTTGCATCTGTATGATAGAATGCCTGAAGATGTCGAAAGGAGAAATCCATGTCGTTAGTGAGAAAACATGTATAATCGTACAGAGCTTGAACAATTCAAATTTAGTAATAAAATCATTGTTTTTCATGTCAATAATTTGCTATGAATCAAATTAAAATAAAATGTATTGAATTTTTAATATCCTTGTTCCAACTCCATCATTGTTTAAATAAATACATTGACATATTTCAACCGACTTTTGCCAAAATTTTTACTGTTTATTTCTGGTTTTAATTAAAAAATAATGTACCAAATTTAAAAAAAATACCGTTACAACTTTCATACAGCATGATGAAAAAGAGTTTGATAAATAAATCTGAGGTAGCGTTAATTGTTGTATCGAATTGAATGGCAAAATAATTGCAACATAGCTTTTAGTTAATTGAAGCATAAGCGCAAATTTTCACGTCGATGAAAATCGTTTCAGCTGCTAACGTGATTTTCCACCGCCGATAACTCGATGGGCAAATTATTCTATGATGTATAGGTTTAATTACTTGTTATGTTTTGTTATACTATGTATTGCTATGTACGAATCAGTTATTTAAGAAAAGCTGCCACTATTTCTTTAACACTTGATATTTAATGAAATTGATCCTGATTTAAAAAAAAACATTATTTTTTTCCATTAAACATCTCAAATTTTTTTTGAGCGCTATAAATTTGTCACATTTTAACTCTTTTTTACTCCATAATGTAACCATAAAATACCAGAAAATTATTTACGCCCAACCAGTTTTTCTTGTTTGCTTAAGTATTTCAAAAAGTGTTCTATCCATAGGCGTCCAAGAAACATCTTTTGAATCGTTCTCCAGCTTAATAAAAATGTCAACTTTCAATCACTGATCTTTTATCTGACTTTTAGGATCATAAATTTAATAAAGAGACTACAAACGTTGTACTATTTAACCATTACACAAATGTATAATCTAATCATTGTTTCAAATATATTCAGTATCCCTGATATTTACTATTTAATTTTTCTTTGTGAAAAATATTTTTTTATTATATATATTCATTGACGTTAAAAACAAGAGATATCATTTTTGGTTGCTATTAAATTGATATATTGATAAAAATTCTCATCAACAGGTTATTTTATCTTTAATGAATGAAGAAGTACTTTGAGTATGTAAATTTGTCTAATGCTGAGAATTTTTTCGTAAATTCAATATATTGAAATAAAAATAGAATTCAAACAATTCTTAACTGCTATAGCTTCAGAAGGCAGATATATCAAATTGACAACACAGTGCTAAGTAAATTCAATGAGCCGATGCATGGAATTTAACACATATGTTTTTATCAAATAAAAATTCGATTTCGTAATAAACTTAAAAATATACATTTTTTTTTATATTACACGTCGAAAAATTTGCTGCGTGTAGCTTTTTAGTAGAGCTTAGATGAGCCAATATTTGTGCTTTCTAAAGCTAAAAGGCTCATATTATGTGACCATGGTAGACAAACTGATTAAAACATGCGTAATATTGTTAAAGGTAAATTAAAATAAAATAACATACATGACTTAAGTACATTTATTTGTAAAAAAATAAAAAAACTGATAGTAATAAAAAAAAAAATTGTTGAAAAGGTTGTAAAAGAAAATCGTAAATAATATTGAATAATCCACCTATTATTATAGAGTTATAAGTCATAGCAATTTGGTTTGAGACCATTTCATCAAATTTATGTTAATGCCACATTGAATAAGATTAATTATTTTGTTTTGATTTTTGTATAAGAGCGATAAAAACACTACCAAAACTTCTATGTAGGGCGTTATATTATATTAATTATCTAGCCGTGTTTTGAGTGTTTCCCATTTCCATTTGCGATTTTACGAGGCAATTTGTGAGTAATTTCTAGGCCCGCGTATACAACTCCGCAAGGAGAGAGAATTTATTTTTCGACGAAAATGTATATAGAGCAGCACACATTATTTGATTTTTCATACAACATTGACATATTTATATCTTACTACGTACTTAATGATATAAACTTATAATTATGAATTGTTTATGTAAACGAGTATCTTAGGAGTCTTTCAGTTTTACAAAGAAATAA
Organism: Himalopsyche japonica; assembly: GCA_028555115.1. Lineage (NCBI taxonomy): Eukaryota > Metazoa > Arthropoda > Insecta > Trichoptera > Rhyacophilidae > Himalopsyche > Himalopsyche japonica. The sequence continues at coordinate 3,240,009 of JAHFWJ010000460.1, forward strand.
AAAATTGTTTTACTCTTTGTTAATATTTTTTTATGGAAAAATATGAGACGTTAGTCTATGAAAACTGTCTTTAATTTATTTATAAAGCATTTAAACTAGTTGCAGTAAATTTTTGTAAGTATTTATAAAATTAATTGTTTCAATATATAAAAAAACAAGAAGTTTTCAGATGACTGTAATTGTGATTATAAATAATCCATACATATTTTATTTTGTAATGATTGTCATAAAATCGTCAAATAAAATATGTTTTAAAAGTATAAGAAGAAACTTAAATATTTTATCTAAATTTAACCAATAGTTTTTATGGAATGAAGATAAAACAAACAACAAAACGAGTCGGTTTTAATTGCAAAGGCAGTATTTTGCAGATATTTCTGTATTGTTATTTTTCAACAAAAAAATAGTGATGATTTTTAAGGGTGGTGTATTTTTTTTATAAGCCGTCAAATCAGTGGTTGTATTCATAAAACGAAAAAGCCTTTAATAAAATTTACTCTGTTCTATATTTTTCTTCATTAATCTAGCCTTCGCACAAAGAGAAAGAAGTCAACGCTTCCTTACTCACAGCTCAATTGTATTGTACTTGCCTGCCTATTGAACAGTCACGGGAAAAAAAGAAATCCCGGCTATTGTTGAATACTTTTTCTTTTTTGGTTATGTATTGTGTTTATACTTTCGTCATTACTCACGACCCCGAACTTCAATGGCGTTTAAAACAACGTTATTGATGAAACACCTCAACATCTAATGTTTTTTATTACGATCACTCAATCAAAATCAAAAATATTTTTATTGCTAGATATTTATCTTTTTCACTTAATAGTAACAAGCACATTGATATAAGTCAACGAAAATTTATCATTAAAATTATACTCTACATTACGTTTTCATAATAAATGTATATTTGACGATATTGGCTGAAATTTCTTGATGGATTTCAATATTAAATTTGTATCTACAGGCATTCTATCATGTGGTTGCAATATAACCGGATCGGTAAATAAAATGCCGCAGGGCCAACCAAACAGAGGTCGTCATTAACAAAACATGGGAAATTGTACAATATTTCAACAATTCAAATAACATATTTGTGTATATTTTAATATAATACATATTTAAGGTTTTTGCACCATATTAAAAATAACGTTTTTTATTATTTACAATAAATTCTACAAACATTATTTTATAAAATGACAATAAACCTTATCGCATTACTCGATCTTCAGTTTTTCAGAATATATTATATAATAAGAGGCTATGTGAACAAAAATCAAACAGTTTTCGTAATGTTTTGATATACTTTATTAGAATAATTATAGATTCATTTTATATTCATTACAAGAAAATATATATAATCCTATAAGATGAAAAGATACTATCGCAGTGAAGTTCCATGCCATATAAATGCATGTACATTACATGCATATATATACGTGTGCTTTAACCACCCTTGCATTGAGCTTATGTGTGTTTGGGGAGGAAGTATTTAGTTCGGCTTTTAAGTTGATTCTCACAAAAAGCACAAAAAGCCAAATTTCCTTCTCGCGCATGAGATATTCCCCGTGAATAGAAAAGAATTTCTTCCCTACATCCTGCAGTTTGGATTTTCGACAAAATCACGTTTCGTAATCGTACAGATTATACCTATCTATTCAGTACTTATTTCACAGAAACAAAACGGTATCGTGATTTCTAAAAACTTTAATTATACTTAAACATTTACGATCAATAATATTTAATATAACCATCTTTTACGTGTGATATTAACATTTATTAAATATTATTGTATACTGTAGATTGTTCATAATATACTCAAACATTTTTTTAATACATTTCATGATAGTTTTAAATATTTATGAAATACTTTTAAAATGTTCACAATCACATCTTGGTCGATACGCATTGTACCTTTATGACATAAACAAAATAATTAGTATATATTCTAAAGTAGTATATACACAATATTCAATGACGATGATGATTCATTCGTTGGATAATATTTTCGATTAAGGAAAGCGGTCCCTATCTCGATAACATAAAAATATGAAAAGTTTGCTTTCATTTTTTAATTACATTATAAAATAGACAAAACAATTTATATATATGAAACTTATATTCTACATCATGCATAGCGAATTTATATAGGAAAAATGGGTTGCAAAAAATTTTATAATCATCCTATTTAATCATAGTCGTGTCATTGGAATTTTATTTATAAAATAATTTAAAACATTCATCTTAACAGAACAATTGTCACTTTAAAAAAAAAAGCAAACGTTTTATTTAAAATTAGTTTATTTTATATTCGTCAGATGTGTTTCAAATAAAAATAAGACATATTTAAAATAAAAGTATTCACTTTCAATAATTAAAGGTGAAATTCAAGTTTCATTGTTTTTCATAAAAAACGTCGACAAAATAGTATGTCATTCACAATGCACTCTAAATATGAAGCTTTTGATAGATGCAATTGTACGTCTTACGTATGTGAGAAAAATATCCACGTTTGATTTCTTAGAAGCCTTTGATCATCGCATAACCTCCAGCGGGATATATCCTTCAAACGTGCGGTCATCAAAACATCTCTGACACCTTCCTTTCAGGCAATACCAATACAAAAGCCAGAGTCAGAAGTCTACAAATTGTATTTCTGTACAGAATTCATTTTATTTATTCCTATAAAGATAGATTTCTCGCATAGTGTTGACTTCATATAATAACTTTATTTTAAATCAATAATGAATATAATTTTTTTTTTCAATGTTCATGCTTAAACATCAGAAAAATATATTGATTGAATTGGCATTTACTTGGAAAAACTCCATTATAACACGGTGAAAAAATAGCAATGTATCTTAGTTGTACATTTTTTTTATAAATAAGATATATTTGATAGCTATGTCAAATCACGCCATCGTGAGAACTATCCTATACTATACAAATTCTGATGATAGCAATCAACTATATCTTATTCATTAAAAAAAAATGTTGAACTAAGATACATTGCTATTTTTTCACCGTATTATTCGAAACATATATATTTTCACAACATTTAAGCAATAATTGTCATGATAAAAATTTATCTGATTTTCTTATTTACACTTTTATTTTACAATTTTTTTTATCGAAACTGTTTCAACATACACAAACTATTTGTTTGCGAATGATTCATGAAGGTATGTATGTGTTGTTTTATCTGCAAAAATGTATATTTTTAAAGCTGAAATCACATCATCACTATATAGATATAATCATCATTTACAAACTTTACTACCGATGACAGGCTTACCAATATTTGAAAGTCACGTTAAATGCTTTGATAAAATAAATGAAAAGTAATTCAAGCTATGTATTTTTGATAGTTTGATTCCGTTTATATTTGAGCTTCTATGTCTAGCTCCACGCAATTTCACCTGCGGAGATGGTTCTGACTTTAACCAGTAGATGGCGATGTACGCGCGTAGACTTCAATAGGTGAACAAACACAATACTCAAGGGAAATACAACTTTCAATAAGCTCTCAATGGAAGCTTCGACGAACGTATTCACAGTAAAAAGATGCTTTTGTGAGATAAATTTTCAACAATAATATATAATCCCGGGTATCAATTTATTGAAGGTTACAAGATTTCGATGCCAGCTTTGGATGAAATAAGAACATGATATAGATGATGCTGTTAAAGTAATTGTTATAATGATTGCCAAAAACATGTTTAGCAATGAATAAATTTTCAAACTAATTTCATTTATAAGTAAAATATTTTTTTAATATCTTTTATATGTTTTGCGAATATTCAAAAAAACGTTACGTATTGCAACAAAAGTGTTTTTTTAATAATTTGTGCTTAAACACACAAGTAGGGAATGCATCACCGGTTTACCGGTTAGCCGGTTAATGGTCCAAAATGCACCAACGGTAATTACCGGTAAATAAAAAATTTAACTCCGGCAACATTGATAAAAAAAATTTTACTTTTCACACTGATGTCATCTGTCATCGCAATTGCAATCGCAGTCACCGTGATGTCCACTGCAGGCTGCGGCTGATTCTAGTTTCAATGGGACAGATCGCGAAGAAAATTCGTATTTAGGTACATATTCAACTATGTTTTCATTATACAAAAGAAAATAACCATTTATTAATAAACTCTATAATCCAATACATTGTTTTTTTATTTTATTTCAATTATGAATTTATATTCATAGTTACAAATCATACATACATGTATAAAATATATATATACTACATAAATATTTTAATGGATAAACTAATAGTCTAGCGTATGAACTTCTTACAGGCAGTTAAACCAAATATTATCGTAATTTTAATTAATCAATCTTTGTGTGGCAAATAATAAAAAATCTCATTTACTTAAAAAAGTACATTTAAAATATACAGATATTCACCAGAAACATATTTAATGTACATTTTATGACATCAATATTCACCTGAAATGTATTCATGTTTCAATCCAGGATACCATTTTTAGTGAAAGTAGCCACGTACGGTTATACTTTAATGAGATAATCCACGTCTATTTGTTTTTTCATTTTACCGGTAAATTACCGACAAAACGGTAAGAGGTGAAATTATTTACCGTTTACCGGTTATTAAAATTTGACGGTAAATTGCAATCCATAGTGTTATATTTTTGATCTTACACAATATATTTTCGGCTACATCTTAACTCATGTAGTGTGTTCTGGCATATTATTTCTTTAACCATTGTTTGAGCGAATGAATTACACGTAAATACAATTATTATTTTCAATTTTATATTCTTTTAAGATTCCCATAAGAAAAGTACGTTAAAAAAAAATAAATAGAAATGATGTCTATATATATCAATTTGTTATTCCTAATGATTTGAAAATAAAAACGTTCGTTTATATGAAACAAACTAACTGTTAATGAAAAAAAATACCATGATGTAGAATGTGAGATTATTTTAATGGGCCTACAATCTAATTAATAAATTCCTATATTATTTCAACTGATGTTTAACCTTACCGTTGCCTACCAGTTTTAAATAAATAGGTGTCTCCAACCCTAAAATTACCCAATTGCATAGTGATGATACTAGATTATTATTTGTTTTGTAATATTTTCATCAAATAATAATTAACAGTTATTAAACTACATAAAGCTTATCATAGGCAGTCTTAAAGTCTGTATTTTTATTTTATAATTAATTCCTTTTGTTTATATTGATTCTAATTGTTTATTGTATGTCGGTTGTGTTGCATCCGTGTGATAGAATACCCGAAGATGTTGAAAAGCAAAATTCGGATCGTTGGTGAAAAAACATGTAAGACCGGAAAAATTAATAACAATTAGAATTTTTAAAAAATGCCAATAGAAAAAGAAATGAAAAAAAAACCAACCAGAATGAAAACGTGTTTCATGTCAATCTCGCAGTCCAATCTTTCTTTTCAAACGGTTAAGTTTTGTTGGTTGATTTTCACTCAGATTCTGGATTTATTCTATGCAACTTACATCGGGAATTTTCAATAAAACTCTTTTGTAAAACTTTTATTTCGTGTTATCAGAAACAAATGATTTATACAGCTTGCTTCGCTTTCGATCAGAGATAACTTTCAGGTGAACTATTTTCACCTGAGAATATCGTGTCACAACTTTTTGATACTGCGGCGTATACAGCCGAATAAATCAAGTTTCAGAAAAATACGAAAAACAATATTTAAAAACAACCTTTTCGAAAAAAATATTTACATTAAAATTATACTTTTAACGAAAGTTTATTATGCATGCTGCATACTTAAGTGCATGTAACTGAGAATTTTTCCTTGAAATTATCTCAAAATACATTGAAACACGCATAAAGCTGTTACGCTTGGGAATACGCGCTGTAATAAGAGTGTAGAGCCGTCTCGGGTATCTGGTAAAGCGTCAGCGTTGAGAACCGTAGGGTAATTTTATGATATTTAATGTTTGCTACATAGATTAACAACTAAGTGTATGATTTAAAAAAAATTTGGCATAAAAAAACCATCAACATGGTATTTCTAGTAAACGTATTAATGTTGTTATTATAAAACTGTTAAAACAAATTTATCTTTATGTGTCGTACGTCTTGGTGGGCGACTATTATAATGAAAATAATTAATACATTTTTTTATTTACTTTTTTCTATAGAATATTTTTAAGATCTGGACCAATTTCGATTATGAAAATAAATAGTTATAAAAATAGTACACCCATTTTTCTATGAATTATAATTAACTAAAGTTTTTCAATTTATAAAATATGAGATTTTATCATCCAAATAATTTAATTTTTTTTTTTAATTGTTATTACTTTGTATGATTCCACGTGTTTTGTCACTAATGACTCGGCTTTCGCCCTTCGGCATCATCAGACATACTATCACACCGATGCGACAAAACTGTCAGTTCTGACTTTTTATTTCTGTTGCATCCGTGTGATAGAATGCATGAAGATACCGAAAGGCAAAACCCCGGCCGTTAGTGACAAAACATGTGGTATCGTACAAAGTTGTAACAATTTAATTTTGATATTGAAATTCCAGCAAGTACCTTCATTCGGTATCATTCAAAAGGTAAATGTATAGCTAATTTACAGATTAAAATACGCAATACAGTGTAAAACATTACAATAAGCTAGTACCATTGTCAAAATCAAAATACATTTTTATTTTATGTATGATAATGGTGATTGTAAGTTTGAAATTTATTTCGCAACGATTTTAAAGCATTTTTAATTCATTAATTATAATCTTAGCTTGGAAATAATTACCGTAAAGCGTTTCCGCAAAATCGGATTGCGTAATTTATTGTCGATTGCAAAAAGCACAAATAATTATGACTGAAGCCGCAAAGTGGTAACAGATGTTTTCAATTTATAAACTTTTATCATTTTCTAGCGGCGGGCGAACGCACAGCCAAGTAAATGACTGGAAAGCAAGGTGAATCCTGCTACGTAGTCGAGCTTTGAGTTTCATTCTAAAGAAGCTTTACAATTTTTACAATAAATTGCATTTGATTTTCAAATAAACACATACATAAAAGTAATAATAAACGCTCCATTAAGATGCATCATTGTTCTTTTTACTGGCGTAAATATTTTCACACGTGCTATAATATGTTATAATTTTACACTAAGTCGCGTGCGTAAATTTGATAAATTGTCCAATCCTTGTCACGGTTCATTTTTCTTCCGATAATAACAGCTTGAATTTACCTCTTTTTGTCGTCTTCCGAAAAAAAATATATTTTCAATTTGTTTTTTATTTATTATTCGGTTACATTTTGTGAATTGGATGAATTAATTAATCCCTGTAAATGTTACTTTTTAACTGCTAAGGAAGCTGATTGCAGTGTTTTGTGATACAGTGTAAATACGGAAATTTAGTACGATCTTCCCTGATAATTGCTATACATTTTTTTTGACACCAACATTTTTAAATTAATTTTGAAAATATTTATCTTTTTTGAGACAGACATTTCTGGAATATTTTTGTTTGATAATTTTCGATGCATAAATAAATGGGCAAAATATTCAAATATTTCGATATTGCAAGGCCTTAAGAAAAAAATCCTCTATTAAAGTATCAAATAAGTTTGAGTTATAAAAAATATATGTCATGAGTCATGATCAAATAAGCTTGGCTTAAATTTTGTATTTTCCATATTGTTAAAGAAAGTTGAAGAATACCGTTTGAGAATATTTATTGATTTTTGCGTCAGACATTTTAAGTAATGAAAACACATTTTTTTAGTACTAATTTCCACAATATTCATTTTTTTGATCAGAAACGGTTTCGCTCATCGCGAGCATTATCAAACTAAGACATTTTAAGATTGGATCATAATTTAAAAAAATGTATAAAATCAAAGAACTTGACATTTATAATTATTTATGCCATCCATCGATATACTTGAAAATATCATTAAATGATATTTTTTTGTTGTTTTCAAATAGATAATTTTTTCTAGAAGCATTTTCTTTAATTAATGACATTAGCAAAATTAAAGTCGTTGTATAACTTTTTCTGTTATAAAAATAGTTATAATTTCATGACGCTAAAATAAATGTATCCCGTGTGCTTAATGTATCGAAAACCAATTCAATTTATGAAATGTAATCAAGAAAAAAATATTTTAATGGAACTGAAAACAAGTAAAAAAGTCACACGCAATAAAAATTTTCATTCTTAATATCGACGTAAGATTATCATCAAGAAAATATTAGTTTTCATATAAATATTTTTAAAATATATAGATTATACTTATAACTAAAACTTTGTTTAATGCTCACTCTATAATCATTTTCATATTGTGGAAAATAGCGTAATGAACGAAAATAGTAAAAGACGTGGCTAGCGGTAAGTTGTTTGCTAAACCAAAGAAAGCAGAGAAACGAAAGATGGGAAATCGGCGCCATTTAGAAACTTTGATTGCAAAATTTCTCCAGTTATGGCCAAAAGTTTGTGACGGCCATGTCTACCGCGGCATAAGAATATTTTCATAGTCATTGGAATCACTTTATACGCCAAACTTTATTTATGTGATGCTCATAGATAATGAGCTTTTTTAATTATTTATGGTAATAAGTTAAACTATGATCATTCAATTTTGAATTGTTGCAATTTTGTACGATTCCATATGTCTTATCACAAACGACCCGGGTTTTTATAATATTTAATATTGAAGTTCCATTAAGCACTTTCAGCCGATATCATAAATTAAATCATCATTTAATTAAATTTTCGCTCGAAAAAATCAATTTTTTTTTCAAACTATGAAAAAAAATATTTTAATGAATTTTATGTACCTCAAAAAATAAAATATAATTAATAACCATTAGGGAACGGTTTACTTACCTAATCGTTCAGAACATATGTAAAAAACACAATACAAATACATATATCAACTGCATTGAAATAAATTATGGAACTTTATCTGGAATGAAAGCTTAATTATACCTTCTTTTATTTATTAATATTTTAAAAACCGTTTTTCAAAATTATTAGTTTCTGAACAATTTTTTTTTAAGAAACAACAGATTGTACATCGATTTTTTTTTAAGTTAGGTTCTTTTGTCCCTGTTAAACCAACTTTTATAACTTATATTGAAAGACAGTTTGAGCGAATTCGTTTACTAGAATGTCTAAATATGGTAAAAAGAGAATTTTAGTTCCAAAGTAACTTATCATATGAAAGATTGCAAATCTTAAATGATTAGAACTTTATTTGTTTTTTAATATGACATTTCTCGCTTTATTAGGACGAAATGTAAAAAAAAAATCGTTGAATAAGTGGTAAAATAATAATTCATATATAATTAATATTTTCGATATTGAAGCTTTTTTATTATCTGCAATTGTTGTTTATTATAAAATTAAACTTAATTTTAAAAACTTAAAAAATTTCCACACCTTGACAAAATTTTATAAAGCATATTAGCGTATTATCCTTAACATTAATGTTATTGTCATTAACGTGACCAGGCAGCTTGGTCGTATGAAATATTTAGATTCATAACCTGCTTACCCCTTCTGGAGGATTAAGCCTAAATCCCTATTCACACACCACATCCAAGATTAACTTCTAATTAAGTAGGGATGATGGCTTGAGGAGAGGGCGGAACATTATTTATGAACATATGCAGGACCTGGTTTTATACTTCACACACCATATTGGATAACGTATTGCGTCAAACTGACTGTCAAAGAGTTTTCTAATAGAAACTATTATCAGCATTTTTACAGTAGTAAAAAAATGTAATAAAATATTCACACTTTAAAAAAAAAGTACTCCTGCATAAATCAAGGTTTTATCTATTCTGGGATTACAATTTAGAATATTCATTTTAGTAGCGTAAATATGATAAAGACAAATAATCACGGCTGTTTTTGATAATATATTTATCTAGTTATTGCTGCAAGAAAAAACCCCTTAAAGATTTCATGTAATTAAAAATAATTGAATGCACGTGAATAATTTATAAATGAATCTTGAGTAAATTATATTCTTAGGTGAGGCAAATTCATAATAAATAAAACGCCCATTTCCGTTGTTTACAAAAAATATATATTATATTTTATTGCTGCATCATTTTTAAAAGTGACATTTTTGCCACGATTTTTTATTCCACGGAGCAACGTTAATTGTAAATCATTATTTTACCACAACTTTCCAGTCCACATTTCAAAATATTGTCTACATGTATTAATAAAATCGTGTAAAATTTCATTGATGCAATTCACGCAACGTTGTGGTAAACATTTATAGTGCTGGGCTTTGAAAATATTCAGTAAAGCCAATTAGGGCTAGAGCAAGTAAAAGTAAGCTTTTCTTTCATTTTTCGAAGGGATTGATCACTTGTCTACGATATACCTAAAATCGATATTTTGTTTGTAAGGGGTTTTTCATTCTTTGCGGCTTCAGTTGATAGTTTTCGTTCAGTATAAAAAATGTATACAGTAACGAGATTATAACCAACTCTGCACACACTCAATAAATAAAAACAGTTGGGGAACTGAAACCTCGCAGAATAATATTTTTTTCATTATATAAAAAAATACAAAAAAAAGTTCTACTGAATTCACTTTTGAATTTATGTGAATTAGAAATTGCATAAAACTGCTGATATAGTAAAATTTCAGTATGTTATGATGATAATGGTGAGTTGAGTAAAAAAAATACATTTAGTTTATATTCACTATATTTCAATTAAATTTATTTTCACGGTTTTGTTTATATATAACATATCAATCAAATGTATAGACAAATTCAAAAATATTGAATATAACATGAGGAGTATTCTGTTGCCATTCAGTGAGTAACTTTCCAATTTTTCCACTCTCATAACTAGTACTATATCCACAACACATTATATGTTATTATTTAAATATCACGCCTTTCCATCAAGAAGTGTCAGTTAACACATTAAAAATGATTTAACGATACAGTTCAGAGGGACTCTCGCCGTCTAATTCAATTCCTATCATGTTTTACTGTAAAATGATTTCGTATAACGATCAATAACATTTAGCGCTTAATCATTCAAAAGGTTCAACGTGTTCTAACGTGCTAAAACACAAGTCCAAACAATGTACTTAATGAGAAGAGTTTTTATTACTTGCACCCAACTATGCGTAATATGAATATATATTATATCCCTACTGTAGAAATTGAATATTTAAAAAATTTACAATCACTATTTAAAGCTACTAGATGCTATTTTTGTTCAAAAGACCAAAAATATTTCGAAAGATCTTTCGTTCAAAGATGTGCAGTTAACGATCATTTGAGATAAGCGTCCAGAGATACTATTAGTTAGCTTAAATTTATAGTTATATAAAATAGATAATCTTAACATATTTTGACTTTCATGACCAATTAACCACGCTGACATAGCTGTTACAACGGCTAGTTCCTTGATATTAAAAAAATATGCACAATTTGATCTGACGGGTATACTTTTTACTAATTATTCACGAGCATTTTATTATAAGTAAATACAAAAAAATGTCACGGTTTAGACAAATTTTAACAGTATTAAGTACTATATACGTCTTGCTTAATATTATATTAAAAAATTAAAATTCATCTTTTGCATTATTGTGTGTTAAAAAATAAATTAAAAGGGTATAGAAATTATTTCTAATTGAAAGCAATTTGTTGTTAAAGAACCACTGGTGAGTACGATAAGCCTTTAGAATCCTTCATTTCGGATGTACCTTTTCAGTTTTATGTTTCTGAAATTAAATATTCATACCCACAATATCTTGGACATAAAGGCATCAGTGTTAGCCGTTGGGATTTGTGAGAAACGCTCAACATGTTTATTTGTTTTTAAACCTTTTGTGGAAAATAATCTCAGCACAAATTAATAATGTTACCCAACAAAACAATAATGTACGCGTTAATACGCTATGAAACAAAAAAAATACCATTGAAAGGCGGTCTGGTGTTCATATTAGTGAATATTTAATTTTATAAATACAACATTCATTATAGTGTTAAAATTGAACAATATACTTCTTTTACTTAAAAGTCTAATATTTTGAATACTCAAGTTAAGTGTAATATTATGAAGTTTTTGGGTAATGTTTTTACTTTTTCCGTTTAAATTTATTTCCATAAGTATTAGATAGATTTAGCTTAAATTATTCATTAATAAATGCAAAAAGAACTTTTCATACTACCAAGCTTCAGAAAAATAATAATTTTACTTGTAATTTATTAAACAGTTAAAACTTTTTAAAAAATTTCCTCAAAATTCATTTATGCAACTGCAATTTTCGTAAAAAAAAACTTCTGTTAGTGTAACTTTATTGATTTCTAATATCAATTGAAGGTGCTTGATGGAATTTCAATGCCAAAATTGAATTGCTACAACTTTGTACGATTCCACATGATCTGTTAAATCCGTGTGATAGAACGCCTAAAGATGCCGAAAGACAAAACCTCGGTCGTTAGTGACACAGCATGTAGAATCTAACAAAGTAACAATTCAAATTTGTAATTTTATTTGTTTTTAAGTCCATATGCCCAACATGCGGACCAAATGCGGACGAGGCTAAAAAAGACTCAAAAATATCTTTTATATGGCTGGTACAGAACTAACAGAAATTTGTATTAATTACGGAAACTAATAATATAACCCACACGGTGAAAAAGCATTTTAGCAATGTAGTTTAGTTCTACAAAATACATTGCTATTTTTTACCGTATTATAATGAAGTTCTACCAAGTAAATACCAATTCAATCAAGTTGTGTTGGTTTCTTGCTATGTGGAATATCTATTATATTGTTACAAAAGGTATTAGTTCTTTGTACGTCATATGTAAATATGAACATTTAGATTATAGTATATAGATAAACATCACTCAAACGCTTTTGATTATGGCGTAGACTTCTTAAGCGGCACTTTATTGACATGCAAATGATTCCAGTGACGTGACTTATAATCAACTCACGTATTACGTAGCAAACCGCCTTACGGAGGCTGCATTCAATATCGGCATCCGCCAAGGCTGCTGATTGTTACCTTAGCTTGAACTCAAATCGTTTTAGTGCAACTTTAATGGAAGCTTTGAATGGGCGGCTGGCCCTATAATATTCAAATGCAACGAGTCGAAGATCAGTGAATAAGAACATAATTCGTATCCTGTGTCGTTCATGTATCGGTAAAGTGTTATATAATCCAAGAATTTGATTATCAAGTTTTTTGATATCTAAACCTAAATTTCATGAATACAATGTAAAAATTAATGATATTATAATTTTTCATTTATATACACACGTTACACAAATTACAAATGACAAGTTCGTTGCTTTTGCAACGACAAAATATTCAAAAATTTAATATTGGAAAATTAAAGAAATTAAAACAAAAAATAAGGATAGCAAGAAAGACAATCATGCAAGCTTATGAAAAATTCACTTTACACTTTAAAAAATAGTATTCGCTTGATCTTACTTTCGTCCACATGGAAAATGTCAAAATCTAAAGCAAAACTGTTGAACATTGTTTTTTTTAGTTATAAGCTTCATTTAATTATTTGTTTTAAACGCGCTTATAAATAGCTAAGGAAATGTAAAGTTACAGATATGCTATCAATGCTTCAATAAAAACAAAGACTCTTTATTTATTTCTTACTGAGTGCATAAGCATAATTTTTAAATTAGTATCTGCCAAAAAATCAACATGTTGGAATACTGTAAATTTTCTGCAGAAAGGTAAGTATGGGCTGGTGCGTTTACAAACTAACAGATTGAATGAACGTGTCAATGTTTTGTGTTTCAAAAAGTTGTAGGTAAATTTTAATATTTTGAAATTTTATCTCCCAGTTGACAATAAAATAGATCTTAGATCGAACAAATATATTCAGAAATTAATAATGCTATTAATTTTTTGTTTTTCTCCAGGAGGCCCATTTCATTGATTTATTTCATTTAAATGTTGATGACATAACAAAACGTATCAAATAAGAAAAGGTGATTTTTTCAATAATTGAAATGAAGATTTTCAAAGTATAAGGTAATTTAATAAACGTTTATACCTTTATTACTTTCCAATTCGAGTTCAATTCCGAATACATCGCAAACTAAAAAAATATAATTCAATTTGAAAAAAGGTTATCATGAAATACAAAACGAAGACTTGAAAAAGTAAAATGTATTGTTTTTCTTTAAAGAAATGGCTAATACGGAACCTTTTTTTACCAAGTGTTATACAAAGCTTCCCATTGACTTGACCTACAGGGGTCCTAGGCCGACTAAAGGAATTCCCGGGGGAAATCAGGTGCAAGGTACTGAGGTGATATTTAGGGTGTTAGGAGGAGATTAGAGGGCTGAGTCGAAAGTTAATTGTTCAGCTAAATATACTTTTAAAAATACAAATTCTTAAGCATTATATATCTTTTACAATGAGGTCAATATTATATCAAACTGTAAAACAGCGAAATCGTTTAAAAACAAATGAAACAATAAACGCATTTTCAACTAAAAAAAAAACACTATAACAATCATCGAATAAAATAAATTGTACAAAGTCTCTCAGATATATATTAATAAATTGACTTGTTTTTTTTTAAATATACACAATATTTATTTATTACATACATGCTAAAAAAATATTACAGATTATAATTAAATTGCTTTTGCAATATCAGAATGTTTAAAAATATAAGACAAAAAACAATGGTAGTAAAGAAATCAGCCTTGCAATCTCATGTAAAATCTACTTTAATACATTAAAAAATAATAGTCGCCTGAACTCACTCTTATCCAAATGAAATATGTTGAAATTCGAAATGATAGTGTTACACTTAAAAAGAACAAACAATTCATGTCCACGATTATGTGTATTTGTTGAATACACTTGAAAATATGTCATTGAATGTTATAATCAAAGGATAAATTTTCTTTTGGTGAAAATTTTTATGTTAATAAAAAAACATAAAAAACGAAATTACTTATGAAATTGTATATGTTTCAAAACTATTTCGACATCAATGGAATATTTAAAAAAAAAAATTAAGCATGAAAAATCTTCAAAACTTCACCGTATTCAGCGTATATTATACTAAAATTGTAGCGAATTCATTTTGCATAGTTACTATGCGTTTTGAGAACGTATTTAACCGAATTATTTGCACAACCGCATAACGGCTAACACGGAAGTACTACGTGTGGGATGAGGGGAGGCTGTTGGCCATCGAAAGGGATGTCCGTAAGGCTAATTCAGCCCTCTCGTGTCGGCATGCCGCTTTGTGAGATAATTGTTTTAGCCAATCCGTATTGTCTAGATGCTGTATTAATAATCGTTTCTTTAAAGTGGACGCAATATTCGAAAGTGTGAAATAAAAAAAGCACACAAAAAATATTATAAAACGATTAAGATTTTTGCTAAAGCAAATTGAAAAGAATTACGCTAATATAAAAATAGTAACACTATACTATTCCCGATGAGATTAAAAGGATCACTTTACATGGATATTGACGTTGTCTTGTTGATCACGTCAAACTGGAAAGTATATTTGTACGTCAAAGTGAGTTGATTGAAAATTATTATTTTTTTTTGTAAAATATCTCGTGAAGCATCATTTACGGAACGCACGCATCGCCATAATCAATACGCGTTGAAGAAACTTTTCTTGTAACTTAAATAAAAATTGTAGCATTAATATGTTAGTGACATATATAATAGTATTTAAAAAATACTACTGTAAATTCAAACGGGTAATCATTCAAAAACCTGTGTGATTGTATATATGACAAAGTGAACAGATGAAATTGTATTACTAACATTTTATTCCAAAATTGCATTTAATTCAAATACAATCGTTTATTGGAGTTTCCATTATGTTGATAAAATTATAAAAATACACATAATACTTTATATGCACATTATATCTCCACTTATATTTTCCATTTACATTTCTATGTAACGAAACTTATTTATTACACATATTTTTTAATACTCAATATTTATTTAAAAAAAACATGTTCCTACGATTTGAAGACTTGGATATTTATTTTCTCTTAAAACATTCATAAGAAAGAGTTTATAAAATAAAATAGCTATATAAACGATATGTATGATTTTCTTTTAATAATGCACTCGGTAACCAAAAAGTATGTTTGTACAATTTCCTACACAGTTGATTTCCCAGATGAGATGAGAATGGAGGAATATTGAAAATATCTTACCAACAAGAAGGAAAACCTGAAAGAAACCAAACCGGTGTTGAAGAAATACTTCGCTTGCCAAGTCCGCAGGCTATTTTCATTTGTACTAAAATAGCATCGCGTAATTAAACCAACCACATATTTATATGTACATTCAATACTTTTTTAAGTGTATGAAAATGTTTTTAATTACAATTTTATGTAGCATAATTTTAATAATTACAAAATAAATTGTTTACTTAATTTAAAGACTCTTGAGTAATAAATGTATGCAGCAATTAAGAGATATTATGCAAAAATTAACAGAAGAAAAATTCAAATTTAAAAACCAATTGTTTTTACGTATGCAAAACCAGACAAGATATCGAGATATGATGATAACTAAGAAATATAATAAGCACATTGACATGTGCTTATTTAGTTGACTCATTTTACTTTTGTACTTGGAATATGGTTTAAAAGATCCTGTTTATTTCTATAAATTGCAATATAATGTTTTTTTTCTTTTTGAAACGTGCAAAAACTGTGCGAATCCCCAAATAAATATTATAATTTAATTGAATACACGAAGTATTTCGAAGACGTTACTAGTCATGTTTTATTTCCAAAAATTAGTTGAATATACATCTTCAGAATACTTAAATACAAAAATGTAATACGCAAACTTCCCACCAATATATAATATATATTATTAAAATATTTGATATACATTAAAAAATGCATTTTTTATATTATGAAAGCGTTACAAGTCAATATTAGAAAAAAGCGGATTCAAACAAAATATGTAACCTTAAATAAAAAAGTTTTTCGTTTGAATACAGAAATTAATAAATGTTTTAATATATATATTGTATGAAAAATTCTACATGAAAGATATTTTTCACACTCCTGAACAATTAATTACAAAAGGGTCACTCATGAAGTTTATGAAATACACAATTCAATTAGAAACAGATTAATCTTAAAATAATGCTTATATAGATGAATGTATGGATTGCTAAAGAGTGTACGAACAAAATTTGCAGCTTTCGGTACAGCATTTACAAAATTACCTGCCACTTTACTTTCAATTTAAGCAATTATTAATGTGGCAATACTTTGTAAACTAAATTGACAACGTAATAAAAAGAAAAAAATATTTCTACCATTTATTTCATAATATAACAGCGCCTAAGGATGACTTTAACATAAAAATGTTCTGTAAATGATCTAAGTTATGTGTAATTTCGCACGGGCGTCGCTGGTGCAATTAAAAGTTTACATCTGAAGCAATATTTATTAGGAATGAAAAAATACACAATTAAGTTATCGATATGACAGAGAATCAAAATGGATATACTTTTGTAAATTTTCCATAGAGAAAATTGTACTGTACCTTGTGAAATTGTTAAAATTCATTATCGTTCCAAAGAATCAGACGGTGGGCATTTAGAAATAGCTAAGCGGTCAACGCTTTGGTCAGCTTTGGTATATAACGTATCTATTTTCTCAATTTGTAAAATTCTAATCTTATGTAATTTTTAATTTGTTAAATATTTGTTTTACATTTGTTAAATATTTGTTTTACATTTGTTAAATATTTTAATACATTTAAAGGTGTTGCCACTTTTTGATGGAAGGGCATGATATTTTAAATAATAAAAGCACAGTTTTAGTGCCTATTTTCACAATATATTTTATGGTCAAGACCGATATCGCTCATCGCGAGTATTATCAACTAGCAAATCAATACAGTTATTTTTATTTTCAAAATAATTTTCTTATGGTATCAATGAGACAAAAACAATTTAAATCAATAAAGAAATATTATTTTCTTCTAAGATGAATTTTCTTTCATTTGGCCCATTTAACCTCAATTTTTCCTACGGAAAATTGATCACAACATCTCACGCATACGTAATACAATTACTAGCTGTTTACTTTGTAAAGACTAAATGACTGAAATGTACAATGAATGAAAAAGCATGGCCGAAACAGAGAATTTTGCCAAAAAAAATTCACCTGATTTTGCTCATAATATTTTTCAATGGGATTTAAAAACTTGCTAAGTGCGAAGTCGTGAGAATTTTCAATTCTGATTCATTGAAGTAAATTATATGGCATATAAAACCATTCTTCAACAGGTCAGATCCTTTCAATTTGTGAATACCGGAAATCACATCGATTCATATAACGCAGGTACACCGCCAATATAACACTTAGAGAGTCTTATAAAGCATTTGAGTATCCCATAAACCGTTTAAGTTGAAGGGGCTCTTTGTAAAACACCGTCTTGGCACAAGTAAACTTTCCTCACAAAAGGGATTCCACTGATGGGAGAAGCAAAATCATTATTGGGAACAATAAATTTGTAGAAAATTCTCCCATGCAAGCAAGACACATTTCTCTTTAATATAACCCGAAGTTACGGCATGCAGCGGGAGGCATAAAGCATTATGCAGAGGTACTCTTTCGTTTAATAGGAATTTCATATCGATCAAAAAGCTTCGCTTTAAACTTTGAAAACTTTTGCACTCTTCGCCAAGTGCTGAAATTAAATAGTTTAAAATCTTGATACACTCAATCTTTTTTTCACGCAGTACATTGGTTTCAATATAAAAGAACCGCGTTATTAAAGCTTAATTTCATGTATTTTGTAAATTGGTTCGAAAATCAAAATTTATTTTTTTTCGTCAAATTTACAAAAATCTTTTACATATAAAGTGATCTTTTTATTGATTATGAAAATACAATAAGAAACAGATGCATTTGTAAATATACATAACTTTATTCACGCATAGAAGTCATTCGCTGCTGCCACCATCAATTTGGAAATATAGTCGTTATACAAGTACGAAAGTATTGAATTTTTCTCGGAATCATTTGATAAATTCTGTTTTTCCTATATTCTTGAACTGATTCAAAAATTTTATTTATCTGAATCACTTTTTCTGCTGTCAAAATATCGCGTAACAACAAATAAATAACGTAAAAAGGGATCGATGCCTTCTAAAAAAATGCGTGAAAAAGGACTGGGTATAATCTAATTAAAAAAACGAATTATAAATAATTCTACATAAATAAGGGTAAAATAAATAATTTTATCTAAAGCTCGTTTATTTGAACCTCTCGGTATCTTTAACATGCAAATATGAAAGCTTTTTATTCCAAACATAAATCAAATCATAAAAGAAATTTTATAAAGAAAAATACATAAAATCAATTTGCCATATTTAAGAATTTATTATCACAATATAAAACAAGGATGTTGTATGCAGAAGTGAAGATGTATTGTGTATTTTTTCTACACCGCTATATATATATATATATTATAAGTAAATTTACTTTTAAAAATAATTGTGATGAGGGCGTTAGCCAAAATACCTTTCAACTATATATCTTATAAAGTTTGTAGAAAAAACATTGCATTTTTTTCTGTGATTATTATTTATAAATACATTATTGTGATTGAGACCTACCACGCAAAAGCCACTTAAATTAGGCATATATAAATGTTAATTTAAAAATTTATCATTTCATATAAAATATTATACATTTTATAAAACAGTCTTTTCACTACCGATAGCCTGTACCTTTCGCTAAATTCTTCCATCCTTCCTGTTTCTTTCATACGAAAATTTAAATTAGTTAGCGGTAATATATTTTAAGACAGAGCGTTTATGGGAGAAACATATATTTTATATCCTTTAGATGTTGCAAATTTGATACTTGGTTACCTGATAAGAATATTTTCATACATTGTCAATATGTATAAATATTAATAACTCAGATTCGAGGACGAGTGGTCAATATCATCGTTTTTGAGTATAATGAAGTTGTCTTATAAGTCTTGGCGTTATTTTGCTGACAAACAATAAAAATATGTATCAATTTCTCGCATTACTAAAGTATACGTCTCTCTAAGCAGCCATTCATTCCATATATTATTTTTTTTCATTTTTATATATGTATATTCCTATGTGTTTAGGAATTGGGGGTTTATAAATACTTAAGCATTGCTATTTACGTTTCGTGTTGATTAAATCACCCTCATTTTTCTTGCTAGTAATGATTCATTAAAAATTGTCATTCTTGGACATTCAGAAAAAGACTTCTCTTTCTATTTGCCTTAAATATTTAATCCATTTCTGAATTCTTTTATAGCATTCACGAAACTTTTTTTATTATTTGCAACAATATGGCATGCTCAATACGTTCATAATTATTTATTTAAAGTCCACCCTATACTCGTTAATCTTTAATTAGAAAATTGTAAAAAATTGCAATCACTACAAATTTACACACTGGTTTTTACCAGCCATTACTGTATAATGTTACAGTTATAAGCTGCTAACTAAATTCATTGTAGTAGAGGTCTTTTTACGTTCACTGTTATTTTTAATTTGAAGCTGAAAAACTTAAAAAACTACTCTTGCGATCTTAAATTGATCAACTATCGTTAAAAATAGATTCTTTAATTTATTTTGTATGTTCAAAAAGAAACACAAATTACAAAATTATCAAAAAAGCAATAAATCAACCTGAATGAAAAAGTTGAAAAAACGTTTCTGTAAATTGATTTCTGAATTCATTTTCGAGTTCATGGTTGTTTAAAAAAACTGGAATATTACAAACAACCGATCGTGTACAATTATCCACCAGAAAATAATCGCTTGAAGTTTACCGTTAAGTCAAGTTTTATCGTAAAAAAAAGACAGTATACACATGCTTTATACTGAAACTTAGCACGGTACAGTTAATGAAAACCGAATATGAATCAGAAGATTAACTGTACTATTACCTTATGGGTTAAGAGCTTAAAGTTAACCTTTAGCATAAGTTCATTAGCACGACACACATATAGCCATGAAGAAAAATGATTAAAAAGTACTTAAAAACATCGAGTCCGAGTATCTAATAAAATAAATAAAACTACCTTTTCTTTGATCTTCCTTTAGGTTTGTACGAAGTCTTTCTAAGTTTCTTCTCTCGTTTTCTTTGTCATCCAATTAATGGTAGAAAAAGTGCGATTGGAAGATTAACGGAGACCAGCGTGTCAGTATTACAAATTAGTTTGCCTTCCACGGTAACAGTGAATGAAACACGCAACGACAAACAACTTCAGAATAATTCAATGTATCTTGTTCTCGAAACTGTCTAAGCTAGTATATTTCAAATAAATGAACTAAAAATCTAGTTTTGTTTATTTTACCGTCAATAGTAGTTACTTTATAATGAAAAAAATATATAGAAAGTGATAAAGCTATAAAGAAGGATTTTATTAATTACAGGTTTAAGTGCTTATCAAATTGACATCTGGCACATTGTATTTTTTTATACTCATCTTAATTATATCAACCACTTTCCAAATAACGTGATGTCAAAATAATTTGCGAGTCATATTAGATCAATTGAGAATAAAAATCTCACCCACTCATATTTACGATTGCTTGGTTTAAATATTGTAAATCAAGACAAGAATTTTTCTGAAACTAGCCAACTATGTATAATTAGTATTTTTTCTGCGAACTGTATATCGTTTATTTTGTTGAATTCACAACTGTCATTAGATGATTCACGTTATAAATTTTTATATATTCAACTTAACGTTTTTTTTTCATCATCACGAACTAAAAATTAAATTCAATAAATGTAAGGTTAAAAAAATATCATTTATCAAAGCGTTTTGGTTAGACATATTTTATTTGCTCACTTAAATGAGTTCTATTTACGTATTGAAATGCAAAACTCAATATTAACCTAGCTCTATAATTGAAAACATGTTGATGTTTCAAAATTCTTTCAATGAACTCAACTTCAAATTGTTGGAGAAAATTTTGTTAGTAGTTGAAATATGTAATAAAAGAAAACTATTTTATAAGAGCATGAACGATCTCAAATGTGGTTTTAAATTTCGTTTTCCTCTATTTTTAGAATCCTGTGATAGAACGTTTATATTTTATAGTCGGAGCATTTGGAAGATGTCATTCATACTTCGTTTATTGTCATGTTACGTTATTTCATTCGACGAGTTAAGGCATTAGTCAAACCGTCCACGAAGACATATCGCCGCCCTTGAAAGCGGCGTCCTTTATCTGGGTCACGAAAACAGAGCCTGAGACGTATATTTATTTCACTTTCGGCTGTACCTGTCCCGGTAGGCGGGAACGCGGCAGGCGGGGCTCGCAAGGCGGGAAACTCCGATCTCCGCCCTGCCGCCCACGACGAATTCCTTCGAGATTAGGTTTGCTTGCCTCTTGCGAGACTGGCATATTGAAAAAAAATCCGCCGTCTGGGTGAGGAATGACATAAAATATCTCAGAACAGGGCGCTCTGGCAAAAACTTTTATTTGATATTGAAAAAGAGTGTATTTTATATTAACTTTGTCAACAGCTGACAAAATATTTTCAACGAGCAAGGAGCAATTTATTTTGAATACAGTTTTTTTACACAACCTGTGATTTTATATTACATAAATTTTTCTTACTTTGTATGTTTTATTTCGAAACTGTGTTTATTTTTTTGTGTTGATTAACAAGCATTTTGCTTGAAAATAATATCTAACATCTACAAAATAATATCTAAGTCAATCCGTTTTTCATCTCGAGCAAATTTGAAACAAAAGGGCATGACAATATTGCTTAGCTTTGATTTAATTTCGAGCAATGATTTCTACCCATCCACTGACCATTTAGGGACAATTGACTGTTTTGTGATCATTTCAAGATTAATATCACAAAACAGTCAATTGTCCTTAAATGGTTTAAATTTTATCTATACCTTCCGTCTTAGACATGATAATGATTCATGGCATAAAAATAAAATAGATATAAGAAAGTTTGTTATAAGCCATTCAATCATCAAACTTTAATGAATATGCATATCTACAAAAAATATTTATAATTACGCATGAAAGTTTTCGACCAATAAGTGGAATTTTCCATTGATTGATCAGTACCCTAATCATAAGAACTAATGCTTAATGCTTGCTTATATATTATCAAAAGAATTTTCGTGTTCGTTGTCTTTTTTTAAGAAGTATCTGATTCATTTTCAACAGTCTGTAGATAATCTTTCGTGGTTATATTAGTCTTAAAATTAAATAATAAAATCATTTTTCTATTAACTAGTGACATTCTATCACTGCGATGGCGTTATTGTATTGATATTTTGCGACAAGATTTTTTGTTGACCTCTTTTTATGCGAAAATGTAATATTCATTAAAAAAAAAGTAATTTGTTGACGTGACAACGTCTTATAAATCGATGAACGCCCGCTGCACGCACGAAAAAACATGACTCATTGTCCCGTTTGTCGCGTTACGCCGAAGGCAAGCGTGCGAGCGAGAGCGCGGATAAGCGATAGAGAGGCACGATCGGCCTACCGTTCGGATTGTGCCGCATCTATCTCTCTTCCACTCGATTGGTCGATGCGTCTGAGTAGAAAAGTTCATCAAAGTAATAAACATATTTGAATTAATGAGTGCGAATAAAATATATCAATAAAAAAATGTAGATTTCATTTCAGTCCTTCTTCGTATCCATACAAAATAATGATAATTCAATAAAAATGATTCCATTTTATTCATAAAAGTATGCAATCATTTCATCAATGTTTTCTTATGACGTTGTCACGTTAAACTATCGTCCGTAAACCGACTTTACAGACAGCCAATTTTTTTTGTTTTATTTTCAAATTTAAAGTTACAAATATCACTTTCATCCTCACTAAGAGCAAAGTTTTTTTAACAACTAGAGAGATATGAATTTTTTTTACGTTACCAATGTACATTTTTAAGGAAAACATTTTCTGATAAACATTAATACTCAATCAAACATGACGTTTTTATTACTTTCTTATTCCATATTTAGAGAGATTTTTGTTTGTGACTACATACCTATTAACATGCAGTAAATCACTACATATTTACATAACTATTAGAAACGCTTATTCATCTGACTTTACCTCTAAAATAATCCCAATTTTGCTTATTAAATCTGTAGCATTTCTAGGATAGATACTTTTGCATGTTACAAAGTATCCATAAAGAAAAATTATTTAAAATATTTATATTACGTCCAGTTATGCAAATTCTTATAAATACAGCTTGAAGACAAAGTAAATCAACGACATACGCCCAGTCTAAACTTTAAAAAAAATAGATTCACGTTGTCATTGATTGAACCCTTTTAATCAACTAAGCATAGGTGAAGCTTTGTAATGATATCAATGTTGTTATTAGGAATAAATGGTTGCTTATATTAATTCTATAGTCATTTTAAATGAATCTAATTTCGAAGAAAAAAGTGCATTTAAAATGTAATTTCACAAGAAAAGCAGAACACAGGTAAAGTGAATAATAAAAAATCGATTGTAAACGAATAGTCGTAGTGGAGCGCATTTTTTGAAAAGCATCTTCTTGAATACAAAATTCACCAAACCACAATCTACGATTGCTTCGCCCTTCACTACCTTAAGGTGCAATAAAAAACACATTGCGTTACAATTCGCTATCAAATAATACCGCTTTTATTTCCAGTCTATTACTGTTACTGATGGAAATGAAATAAATAATTTAATATCGGGTTATTTTTTTGAATGATAACAATTTTCTTTGAATTTATCTCATCTACCAATACATATTTATTCTGTCAAGAAATAACCAATCTCAATTTTCAATTTTATTTTGTAATGTAGTTCAAAATAAAAAATACTGTTTTTAAAAACAAAATATTGTTTGACAATGAAGATAATATTACCAACAATTCAAATTTAATATTGAAGTTCCATCAAGCACCTTCAGTTGATATCATAAATTATATTATATATTGGTTCAATTTTGAAGTTGTCACAGATAAAGCATCATGTTTTTGATGGATTCTGCGGTGACTTTGTAGAATCCATTTTATATATAAAAAAAATAGTTTTGTTAACTTTGTTATTTTATAATACTTGGAGTGTTACAAGATATATCCCGTGTTTCACTTCTTTGAAAAGTATTTTTAGAGTATTTTTAAATAATGAAACACATAACTATGGAACTTAATAAACCTTTGAAAGCGTGTCATATGTATGTACTTACACATTGAGTGAAATAAATAAGCTATCAATTTTTATAATTATTACATTAATCGTGTTATACTTTCGTTATACCCAATAATAATCGGGATATGCCAAGAAAAAGGGGGAAATATGGCCAAAATCTCCCATTATTAGAGCAACAAACAATTCTTTTTTTTTCCTTATAAATATTAAAGATTTCAAGCAAATTAAAAGGTCCGTAAAAAAATCTTTTCTTCTGTCAAAAACAAATATTCAGATATCAAAAACAGATTTTTTTTGTGACGGTGTCCAACTCGTACGAGATATATTTTCATGTGTATTTTCTAGTTTGATCACGAACTAACCTCTCCTTGCTATCCTGATAACTTGAATCTATTAATATACGTATTCACATATTTGACTTGTACACTTCAACGTTATACTTTTAACGTAATTTACTTATTTAAAAATATTTATGGTACTAAATTCCCATTTAAATCAAAGAAAAAAAACCCAAAATATTACTTTGAATTTGAAATATTGAATCTTTGTAATCTTTGTTTTGTTTGTCATTAACGACCCGGGTTTTACCTTTCGGTATCTTTAGGCATTCTTTCACATGGATGCAACAGAATTAACAGTTCAAAAACATGAGGAATCGTACGAAGATTTAACAATTCAAATTTCACATGAAATAAGTTAACACAAAATAAAGCTAAAGCAAATGTAGCCAATCAATTGAAGTATTTTTTTAACGAGATAAATCAACACTTACTCTTAATGTGTTACTGGTATTATTTAAAATAAAAAAATATTGTTTTATTTTCTAAATAAAATTATATCATTAATTTAAAAAAATATGTTATATATTTATGTCGTAATATATTTTAACTAACATTCAATAACGAATAATGGAATATACCATTGTCATAAACTGGCAGCTTATTTTAATTATTATGATTATGAAAATAGTGCACGAATTCTGTTTAAAGATTCAACGATTATATAAATATATATAGTGCACAAAAATGCTTAACTACTTAAAAAGTTCATAAAAAGGTAAGTTTATTGTATAGATTTTTCAAAATTATAATTTAAAAAAATATTTCACGGCGAAAATCAATTTTAAAATTATAATCAAGCAGTATTACAAAAATAAACTATAATTTGCGAATAATTCTTTGGTTGGCCAATGAATTGAGCCATATATATATATATATATAGATATACATATATATCAACATATTATCTTAAAACAAAGACAAATGACTAATAATTGTCACTATTTATTTATATGGTTTGAAATAAAATTTGATTTATTCAACCAAAGAAAAGTTAGCTCGATAAATGTAAATGTCATTATTTTTAATTGACTAACTGTTCCGTTTTGTATCTTCCCTAAAGTAAACACGAAAGTTGTTAAAATTATAGAATAATTACTGCCGCTTTCGAATATCAATTGCGTGGGTTAAAAAACACGATACAAA
Source organism: Himalopsyche japonica (assembly GCA_028555115.1). NCBI lineage: Eukaryota > Metazoa > Arthropoda > Insecta > Trichoptera > Rhyacophilidae > Himalopsyche > Himalopsyche japonica. The sequence goes on from JAHFWJ010000460.1 coordinate 3,266,708, forward strand.
ATGGTGATAATAACAGGTGAAACGGTAAAACATTTGAGTTAAAACCATTAATAAATGGATGTAATTTAAAGCACCTGGTTGAACGCACGGCCAGAGCATTTGTATTCACATATCTGTGTACAGTGTAATCACCACCCTCTGCAGACAGGGGCTGGATTAAAAAATGCCTGCATTAAACAAGTCGTATTAAAAAACGTTTAGTCTGGTTTCAATAGCACAAGGCGATGAGTTTTAGATGAATTAATAATACGCTTGAAACTACCCAAGCATTAATATTACCATTAAGTATTATTTTTATATGCTTTGTAATCAGACTGTGAAATAAGAAATGTAATCGACTTTTCCTTTCAATACAAAAATTTATTGTCAACTTTCTTTTCTTTATATATAACCGATACTGTTTTAGTATTATGACAATACAGAGCAAGCAGAAAATAGGCAAAACTCTTTTAAATATTTATTTTATTAAATTTTCCTATGGTATGTATTTTAAATCTTTATTCTTAAATCTCAACTTTTTTTCATACAATAACATTGAATTGATTTATTTATAGAATAAATTTCAAATCATTTTGTCCATAATAGAAACAAGTTTTATCTAGTTGTAACAATTCGATATAGTAAAACTTCATTTAAAAGCCCATATTTTTTTAGTTACGTGTGATTTTTGATGCGAGTTGTAACAAATATGAAACATTCACTACAGTTGATAAATAAAATGATAGTAGTGAATGGCACTCAATTCCACTTAATTTATGACAAAACTTATATCAGTTTTCTGATCATCACTGTCTCAATATAATTATAAAATCTCACACAGTTTTTACGCTCAGCATCACAGTATTTTTTTAAATTCAGATATTTTTTTCTCAAACAACATATGTTTATCATGAAACCAACTCTAGACCCGTCAAATTTATACCAGCTTCAAAATTTTTAAAAACTTTCAGTTTATACTGTTTTACTTAACCGTCTTAAGTACTACGTGGATAAAAATGTTTTTTTGGATACATGTCTGATTATTTTGTTATTGTGTTTAATATTTGAAAATAAATCTTTGACCATTTATTAAAAATTCAATCATCTAATTTTAATGAAATTTAATAAGTTTTAGCTATATTAACCTTTTGTTATATGTTTTCAAATAATAATGCTTTCAGTGTATTATTCAGCTTATTAAATATGTTTCTTTGTTGAACAACTCTCGAACTGTCATTATTTGTAAAATTTTTAGTTTTTTCGAAAATGGTACAAAATATTCAACCAAACGAAATATTTTCATATTCATAGGTATCATGACTACTGTTTGGTGATGATTCATAAAAGGTCAGGTTTATTACATGATGAGAACCATAGGTTACTTATATGAATTGTAGGTTCTCTCGTATTTTGTGAGAACTATTTTTTATTTCGGCCAGAAGTTTGCTGCTAATTTTTTGACCTGGCAATGCAAAAAAGCTCTTGATTTCCACAAACGTGTACTAGAAAACATACCACTCATATATATTTGGAACTATCTTAGCGTACTGAACTTAAATTGTGTAAGTATTATCGGTATTGTTTCTTCAAAATTTATTCAGTACTTATTTAATATTTCAAAAACAAATAAGTATTCACTAAAATGGAATTTACAAATATTTATAGGTTTGAATATATTGAATTTAAATAATAATAGGAAATATTCAATATTATTTAGCAAATTTTAAAGCAGAAAATGCTCAAACATTATATTATTCTATCGATTTTGTGCAAAAAATTGTGTTATTGAAAAAATATATATTTTCTCCCTTAGTTGAAAAATCTAATTAACGAAACGAAAGTTTGCAATGAAATTTAAATTATGATTTGATACGTAAAAACACAACAAATTGGTGTTAACTCACCATGATGTACCATATTATTTATTATTGAAAATATATTGTGTTTACATAACGAAAGTAAATTAGCGGAAGAATTTATTGTCAGTCAAAAATCCCGGGAGAATTTTTCCACCCGCACCCGATACAAAATTTATCAGAACCGGCAAGTGATACACGGCCCACCCGGTTCGAGGGTAGCGCATAACAGGGTTAAAAGTTAACACGGGGTTGGAGCGAGAGAGAGACCGCGCACACGTGGAAACAATATCATTAACATTTGTATACAATATTTAACCCAAATTACCGTTCATTTATCATAATTAGCTTATGAACAAGTCGTTTGTAGGTGCGCGTACGGCCACTTAACGTGTGAGCTCGGATCCGATTTCTGAATTTATTTGTTACTGCAAATATATCTGCGGCTATGATTTAGCCTGTAATAAAACTTAACTAACGAAAGTAATTATAATGTTTATTAAAATGGATTGTTTAAAATAATAATTTGACTGTATATTTAACCTTCAGTGCGACAATTTTTAATGAAGATAATTACAAAAAATAGGGATACAGTAATTTCAAAATATGATATTAGCCATGTAAGCAAAAATGAAAAGCCACATGTAAAATATATACAATATATTAAAATACATATATGTTAGAAAGAAAACATGATTATATACAATATGTTTGTAGTATATCGTCGTAGCATCTCTATATATATAAATTCATACTTTTAATTACTTAATATAAATAATTTGTTTTCGTTGACTTTTTATGTAAAAGTATAATTTTTAAATTTCACTCTCACTTCGTCATGTCAATATTTCCACACTTTATAGCGGTACTATTAAAACGCGCTTTAGTCACAACAAACGTCTGTTTTATCCAGTTTATTTCAAATTTATTTTAGAAAAGTCAGACTTATTAAAATGCTATAAAATATTGGGGTGGCGAATGGTCAAAAGTAATAATCATAATTGCTTATGATTTATTTTATCGACTGTTTCGATGGTAATTATTTTACACTATATTATTTCTAATACCGCATTGAGTGATTTGTTAAGCCATTATCAATAATTGCATACCGAAATTCCATCATTCATTTATGAAATAACCATGCAATTACACAATAATACCCAAATATCTATGTCAAAATCAAACGAATCGGTACAATATGATTACATTAATATTAATATTGTAATCAGAAAGCAAAACCATTGTTGAAATTTAATCTGTTTAATTGTCTCTCGCATGTTCGTTTGATTAATCACGTTTAAAATCGAATTTGGCACTTTAATATCCTAACAACGCAGCGTTTTGTGTTTTTAAATATTAAATCACCAATGGAATAATTTACGGAAAATAATGCTAGCGGTTTATAGAAATTGAAATTTACGCCGCGCAAAAATGAAAAACATATTTGAGTTTTAAACGCGCTTCGATTTATGACGTGAAGATTGTATTTTGTATCGATATAATTTGATCACGAGATATCAAAATGTGAATTATTAAGCATAGCCAATAATTTAATCCACATAGCATAAAATTTATGAATATACTAAAAGATTCAAAGGAATATTTTATCATTAAAATTATTTATGCTCCCGTACTTCATAAATAAAAAGTTATCGACATGAACCCAATGTTTCAAATACAAATATTTTTTTATTTATTTTCGATACTTAAAAAATAACGAGTTCTAAATTTTGAATCAATAATACTTTCAAATATAAATAATGAATTCTTTAGGTCGTCGTTTTTCAAAACTTCCAACAGTTTACATCTTGAGCGCTTTCAAAGCTTGTAAAGATAGTAAATAGATTAAATTGAAAATTCATTTATATGGTAAAATGCAGAAAACTCAGGATAATTATCGCAAATTTTATTTTAAATAGTATTTTCTTTGCTACTAAAACTTCTGATGATAAAAGCGTATTTAAAGTATGCTCATACATGTTAACTATAAGCTTTTCTATTTTTATCCGCACTATTTTAATATGTACATCAAAGTGGCGGCAAAATGGGTCAAATCGATGAAATGTCATAGATTTCATAATCTGACTTTGGCATGCTTTAAGTTCAACTTTTTTGCTTCCTATCTTTTTAAACACCTGTTCAACTCTCACAGTATTATTTTCTTACAACTCAGTGCAATCGATAAACAAGTCTATTACGTATGGCACAGGTATTTTTATGTACACCATAAACGTGGAAGCGACCTTAAACTATCTTTTGCCACAACTAATCTTTACACTGGAAAATGTATTAAATATCGTATACAAAACTTATAAATTTAAAAAGCAATATAAACAGCTAATTTTTCATTATTATATTCTTAAATTGAGCTGATATCTGAAACTGAAATCTCGATAATTATCGTTTTTCTTTTACTAAAAGATAATATTAAATTTTAAATTAATAGAAAAAAAAAACAATACAACATGTTAATGCCATTTTAAAAATCATGAACCCACAAGACATTAATTGATTTTTTTTTAGTTTTTACTTTTTTACTTACGTAATATGTGTTTTTAGTGCTATATTGAAAAATGAAACATAAAAAAGTTCGACACAATAGAAGCAAACGAATACTATGAAAGCTATAAACATTTAACTTTATGACTACTTATAAAATTATGAAATATTTTTTTCAATTCATAAGATACAAATAACTACTATATGTAATAATAACCAAGTTAACAATGATGCTCAAAATCAATCCTCTTATGTTAATGGCTTTAGCTTAACAGAGACAGTTTGTGTTTCATCACATAATCTGTGATTATATTTCCTCGTCCACCTGATACAAAGTCCAGCCAATATTGAAATTATTCATTTATTTTCCATTATAAAAAAACTTTTTCAATGTTCAATTGATCATTTCAGGAGTCAATAAATTATGAATATGAAAAAAGGAAATTTCTGTAATACAGAATACTTTGGTAATTAGTTATTAATTAGAATTGATATTTTTCTTCTGGGTATTGGTTATTTTTGAAAAAATTTATCATATTCGAAAAAAATCATATTTATTTCTTATTAAAAAGTAATTTCCGTTTGCCAATTAGCATTTATAGCATGTATAGTCTCACGTTTTATCTGTTTTTGATAAAAAAAATACTTGTAAAATTTGGCTTTAAATACTACTACATATAAATATTGAGACTTTTACCATCATTTATATTCGTGGTGTATGTATGTTAAATAGATGTTTTGATGATATTTTGAATCAAAAATTTAAATGACATTTTTCAAAAAAAAAAACCAAATTATGTAAGCTTTTTAAAAAGTCAAAAATGTTAAAAAGGATGCTAAAACATGTTTGCTTTTAGAAAGATAATTTATCTCTAGAATATCTTATAAGTTGATGCAAACGTTACACCAATTGCAATCGTTAATAAGCTTTAGATAAGTGATTCAATTTGTTAACTTCGACATGTGTGTGTTGCTAATTAATTAAACTGAACTGCATATATTGGATCAAGTGATCTGGTAAGTGTTACTTTGCCGTGTGAGCGATGCAACAACACGCCTTCTACGTGATATGTATGCACCCCGTAGTCTAAGTGAACCTTCACTGGAGAATAAAAAAATACTTTCTAATTTTAATGTTGACTTCTTCATTTTTTTTCATTTATATCAAACACTCAACAAAAATTTAAAACAACCCACTCGACTTAATTAAAACAAAATTGGCAGTATTCTGTAAGATTCATCATGTTTAAAACCTGCATTTACAGAGAAAAATATATAATATATATGCCTTATAACAGGATATATATATAGATTCGTCTCACATGAATTAATAAATATGACAACTTAATAATAAAAAATTATCAACCTGAATTCAAATATTAATTGAATTGGCATTCACTTGGTAGAGCTCCATGATAGTACGGTGAAAAAAATAGCAATGTATTTTAATCGTCGGAACTATCGATGGCGTGAGCCGAAATAGCTATCAACTATCACTTTTAAGGTGTTAACTGTCACTTCTTGATGGAAAGGCGTGATATTTTAAATAATAAAAACAGATTTCCTTAGTACTTATTTCCACAATATATTTTTTGATCAGGACCGGTTTCGCTCATAGCGAGCATTGTTCATCTGTTGATAATGATAATTCTCGCGATGAGCGTAACCGGTTTAAAAAATGTGTTTTTATTATTTAAAAAAAGCTATCAACTATATTTTCAAAAAATAATGTTGTAGAACTCTAATGAATTCAAATATTTCAGACACTCATTTTATCGGAAATTTTAGAAATTGAAGTATGGATACCATATTGTAATAAAAGCATTAGACTTATTGATAAATACATACTTTGGTATTTTTACGATATTCATAAAAAAGGTTTCATAAAAATTGTTAAAATATCAACATAGTTGTTTTTTACATTAAAAAACGATATAAATTTATTGCTTTTACTTAACCACGGCCATTTTCTAGGCAGGATATTAAATATGCCGAAGACAGTATTCCAATAACATTATGGTAAGGTTTTTATGCCTCCCCCACCTATGCCGGTTGTTCAACGCTGCCTGCCTCGATAATAAATATCTCACATTGGCGAAGCGTGAAATTGAATAGGCTGCTCTATGATCGGTGCATATGGTAAACGGCAGACGATACTCCTCACTGCTGCATATTAAGAGTCGACGGCGTATAATTTTTGCATATCAGCCAAATTCCATCGATAAGAATTATTTTTCAGGAATCGATCTTAATAGTGCAGATAAAAGCAGTCATCGATTACACTACCGTTTGGTATCTGTATATCAAAATAGTGGAGATTCCTTAAAATCAGTAAAGTTTTTATCTAAATAAATCTAAAGTAATTTTATACTATTTTCATTATTTAAATCAACAATTATTTTACTATAATTCTTATTTCACTTTCTCTCATAACTTTAGCAGTTTCAAATAAATTGATCAAAATTGTAGCAATTTATAAATGTTTTCTTGAACTAATTTTTACAATAAATAAGAAAGTGGCGAATGGTGAAAATTTTAATTTATTTATTTTCTCAAATAGTCCAGAGTAACAAAAAACAATTGTTTTAACAAAGTAAAAGCGTAATGCCGTTTTTTTATCTGAATAAATAAAAAGTTATTTTCATTTATTAAATAAATTTGAGACAAATAGTGAATGATTAGTAAGCCTTTATTATATAAGAGTTACAATGAGGTTTTAGTAAAATTATTTATTGTATAAAAATCCAACAAATATTATATATAATATAAAAGCTTGAAACAATGTATGGTGATCTCTCACTATAATAAGAAGCATTGAATGAATAAAATAACTTGTCTTTAAATAAACTTTATAATTATAACTATATATTATTGAATTTATATTAATTCATGATTCCCGTAACATAATTAATCTCAAATACACTTAACATCTATTGATTGAATTGGCATTCATTTGGTAAAACTCCATTGTAACACAGTGAACAAAATAGCAATGTATTTTAGTTTTACAAAATTATTTTTTTAAATATAGTTGATAGCTATTTCGGCTCACGCCATAGTCGGAACTATCAAACTAAAAAGTATCAACTATATTTTAATAAATAAAATACATTGCTACTTTTTTCACCGTGTTAAAATATATGTACTTATTAAACGCTAGCAGTAAAACTGTTAAATTTCTTACAGCTATCCCGTATTTCGACATATAACGTCTAGTAGTCTTCCACCCCTTAACACGGTACGTGAACATTTAGTACAGACGTTGTATGACTCGTATGTTTTTGACAAGAGTAATAAAGATCTACCGCATAAAAGTAAATCAGCATTTCTCAAATCACCATTGAAAGATTCAAACATCTTTAAACGTAAGAGCTTTTTTTTTAAACTGTGATTGATCGTCATTGCAATAAATCTATTATCATAACAAAGTGTCATTAAAGAGTGAAAAAAGGAAAAGTGTTAATAAGAATATTGCTACATTTTCTTATTGTAATATTTTTTTTACTGAATTAAATGATTATACACATAGTCCTTTTAACGCGATTTGTCTTTCATTTTTTTATCGAAGAATGAATGACTTATACAATTATAATAATAAATTCAGATAGAAAATCTAGGAAAAATAACATTTTATCAAATGATTCCGAGGGAAATTCAATTCTTTCGTTGAAAAAGTCGCAAACGATTATATTTCTAAGCCGGCAATGACAGTAGCGAATAACTCCTATGAGTATAATTATGCTTGTTTACTTATGCATCATTTACATAAAAATTGATTGAAGGTACTGACTGCACAATAAAATCAAAAACCAAAAAATAGGATTGCCGTGATTAAATGTGTTTTTTTAAATAATGATATATTCTATTTTTTTTAGCTTTCAATAGAGTAGATAACATGGTCTATAATTATGTAAAAATTGTTGAAATTGATCAATATGTAAATGGACTTATCAAAACTAATACAGATAAATTTTAAATAATAAAAAATACATATTTAGTACTATTTCCACAAGGTATATTATGATCTGGACCGGTTTCGCTTATCACAAGTATTATCAACTAAAACTTGTCCTTAGCATAAAATTTATTCTGGAAATAGTACTAAAAACTGTGTTTTTATTATTTAAAATATCATGTCTTACCATCAAGAAGTAACTGTTAACTCCATAAAAGTGACTGATACAGAAAATAGTGCAAACATTTATACAAATATACACATTTATTTATTTGTATAAAAACTCTTTTATTGATAATATTAATGTAAATGATAGTAAAAGATATAAATCAATATATAGTCGAAGTTTCACAATGAACAATGGAACTCCCAATGGAACAATAAGGCAACGTATTTTTATTTTTACTCATCCGAAGTTCTCCAAAAGAGCATGAATTATATTGTTTTTCTAAAAATATTTTAGCTTTGAACACAAATTTTACTATCCGATATTTCAATTGGTATTAAAAATTTAAAGATTTAATATAATATATTATATGAAGGATAATTTGGAGAATGATATTAATCAATTAAAAAGTCAATGATTTGTGAAAAAGACTATTGATAATTTGAACTATATGTTACCAGCAAAAAAAATAGTATTGATTTTAGTTTAGGAATATTTTCTGCTTAATCATATTTTTAACATTACGGTAAAATAATACGCTGCATGATATCATAGCTGGTTAACGTTGATACTTCTCAAAACAAAAAAGCTTCCCGTTGTTTTAGTGAATAATTGCGAGCACTTAGATAAAGTAAAAAGTTTTTCCGCAACCTCATTCATGTCGTGAAAATCTTTTATTCAGCACGACACGTGTTGGAGGTCTGCTTTGTTTTTATTCTAATCTGCTGTTATGCAATCAGGCGGCAACTTGTAAAATTAAATCGCTCATGTTATGAGCTCCCGAGTGCCGCCCTACTCCCATCACGTGTGTCTTAATATACTCTGTTCAATACACAAATGATTGTTAAAATAAAGTTTTAAAAATACTTTTTAACGTCAATTTAAAAAACAATTGCCAATTGAAATTATGTTTCCTAATCAAAGGTATCATACTACATTAAATAAAAAAAAACTTTGTATCTTATATATTTTTAAATACGCATAACAGAAACAATGAGCATACGTTGTAAAAAAGTCATGTTATACATATATAAAATATTAATATGAAATATGTACGGAAAACTGTTTTGTCACTAACGACCCGGGTTTCGCCTTTCGGCATCTTCAGGCATTCTATCACATTAATGCAACAGAACTGACACATACATGTGGAATGTATGTGGACACACTTAAAACATGCGGAATCGTACAAAGTTGTAAGAATTCAAATTATTGAAATTCCATCAAGCGCCTTCAGTCGATATCATAAATTATCGATGTATTTTCTGATGATTTTGGAAATAATACTAACTTTTTTTAGGGCATGAATTTTGTTACAATAAACACTTACTGAAAGCATTCTAAGTATCAGCTAGGTTAAAGACAGTTCAGACATCACATACATATTCATGTTTTGATAAATTAAATCTATATTAAAAATTGTTTAGGGAAATATTGCAGACTGTAACCGAAAATAACGACATAGAAAATTCGAAATATGGTAGGTTGTATATTATATTAATAGCATTCAATTGTTTTATAATAGTTGAATATTTTAATAAGCTGTATTTAATTAAAAAATTTATTTCAATAATTAACATCACCAAATCTACACTTTATCTCTGAATATATATCAAAAGAAGCAATATAAGGCACGTAAGAATACGCTGGCATTTTCCGCTTCCATCTACATATGCCGCCCGACGTATCTATCAAGCCGACGGTAACTAGATTGTTTTCCTTTGGAATCTAATCTTGATTTTGGGCGGGTACACCTGCCGTTTGTTGCTTGCGCGGGACTTTAAAAAAATCCCCCGCAAACAACACACAATCTCAAGTGAGCTTTTCCGCAAGGCATGCCGTTTTTTAGAGCGTCTTTTAGGAATCGTTTGCTTTTTTGTCGTCCGGCTTGGATTTTTAACCGTTTGGTATTCTGAAATTGTGCTTTATACAGTTTTATTTTATTTGAAAATACTACAACTGCTGTCGTTGATTCTTAAATCACTTTTCGTCACTATAAATATTTGTTCTACCTAAACGATATTTTTTTTCAATTTCTTTTTACAATCCAATTCATTTTCAAATTTGAATTGCTACAACTTTGTACGATTCCACATGATTTGTTACTTACGACCTGGGTTTCGTATTTCGGTATCTTTAGACATGTGGAATCCTACAAGTTGTAACAAATCAAATTTGATACTGAAATACATCAAGCACCGTCAGTCAATATCATAAATTATACCGTATACTCATTTTTATTATGAAACCATTATTTAAGACATTTTTGTGTAAATAAATGGGTTTTGATACCAATAAACTAGAAAACTTTTAAACAAGTAAATATTTATGAAATTATGATTGCTTTTATTTGTAAGCTTATTTAAATATTTTTTTTTCATATCAAATATGTCTGCATACTTACTTATCTTTTTATAGAGAGATAAATAAAAAAAATAAAATGCATCAAAATATTCATATACAGTGGAACCTCGGTCAACCATTCTCGCATAATACGTTTTCCCGGCTAGAACGCTTATTTTTTTATAGTCCCGTGACACTCCCATAAGAACAATGTTAAATAATCCCGCACCGACCGTTTCCCGATTTCCTCGATAAGCCGTCTAAATATTTTGGTCGCGTCACAAATATTATCCCGATCGACCGTTTTTATTGCATATTTCTCCGTATCTCAGCAAGCAAGTTTGAAATTCGTGGTAATAATGTTTCCTGAACATACAAACTTTTCGTCACAAGTTTAGTAACAAGTTTTTTTTCCGATTAAAGTGCCAAATAACAAAGAAGCAAATTAACATAAAGGACTTAAAAAAATAATTTTATATACAGTATGTACAAGTAACTGATAAATAAATGTTTTTTACGATTTTACTTATTTATTATTATTTGAAGCTTTCCCGCATTCATCGTTTCCCTCAACTTCCATTTTTTTCAGGGTCCCTTGGAAAACGTAAAATCAACGTTTCACTGTAACCAAAAACGCTCTTATGGAAACTAAAAAATTTTATGAAACTTTTATACTGAAATCTATGCTTGAACGCATTGATCGTTAAACAGTTTTTCAATATCTACGAAAAATCAGCACGTAAACACTTATACGTGGTAAATTTAACACGTACTGGTCAATGATTTGACTTGCATTATGTCACACCCTAAAAATACATTTTATAACCATGTCAATGAATTTATTGTATTGTATGCTTTAAATTTTGTACGGAATATATATTTGTTGTAGTAGAAAAATCTCCAATAAATTTGTTACGTCGTAGTGTTGTTAATCGATTTTTTGCTACAAGAGTCTTAATAGATATAAAATGAAACACCAATTTCTATCGCACACTTGCTACAATAAATTATCGAAAGCCCCCAATCAATCTGAAAGAGGCCGCCCCCAGAAAGAGCTTCCCCCGTCCCATAGACACCAATCTTGTGTTGTATGATGCGAAAATTATTCACAACAATATCTCCTGAATCCATGAATAAAATGAATATTCATACAGGCGCGCCGCTCCGCCATTTTCCCGCGGGCTCAAATCACAAGGATCAAAGAACAGAAAAAATCCACCTGTATTTGTGTAACGTTATTTATTACTTTGAATGAAATTTAAATTAAATCACCCCTCAAATTACTCATTTAATATAAATTATTATTATATCTTCGATTAAATAAAAAAAAAATTAAGAGTATTAAAAATCAAACTATTTGTTAAGCGGAAATTTCAGTCAAGAAAATAATAGGCTCGTTGTATTGCTATGATTTGCTTTCCCAAAAAATATTCGAACGCGAGTTTGAATTTTGAATAACAGGCACAGACAATATTTAATGAAAATATATATCATTTTTATTTAGTATTACATTTTGCTTTTTACTATTGTTACTTTGTGACACACGGAATAACAAATGTATAAAAAAAATGATTTACAATTACCTGCGTTAATTGCAAAACAGTGATATGCATCCAGCGGTCCAATGTGAAAATCACTTAATCACCAAAGCTTTGATACACTTTTAATTGGATAAATTATGTAATAGTAAGATTATAGAATCTTGACTGTGAAAAAATTCACATGGTGATATTATACTAATATAATATATTATTATCATTTTTCACGATTTACCACTCTTTGTATTATAAATGTCTTACCGAAAAAAGCTTACGCTTTAGGCCTAAATTCAAAATAAATATTTTTCATCAAAACTAAAAAAAAAACCATTTGAATAATGATTTATTATAAATAACATCTTTAAAAATTGAACTCAATGTAAAAATGTTTGAATCTAGCGTGTAGTTCCAAAACTCTCATTGTGTATAATAAGTTAAATGATCATGCAAATATACATATATTTTAGAGTGATGATAAAGTTTAAGTACTTTATTTAATGTTACTATTAAATTTAATGAAATAAAGTTTACTTGAAAGTTTACACTTCCAGCCTCTTCAATCATGCGACCCGTGAAAAATTAGTTGCATAGATGGTTGTGTACCTCTAGCTTTTCAATTTTCAAAGCAATCAATGATAGGAAGGTCATACGTTTGAATTTTATTAAGCAAAAATGACTTCTATAATTACCCTTCGTTGTACAAAAAAATGAAGTATTTAATATTTGGAAAGTATACAACAAATAAACAAGCATTTTTCTTAATAATCAATCAGTTATAATGAATATTATTTTCCAAAAGAAGTATATATTTGTTCTCATTTTAAAACGAAAACAAAAAAGTGCTACCAGAAAGAGTAGATAATAATCAAGTTCTTAAAATTGCAAGTCAAATATTTGAGTCAACCCACATGTATCGTAAAATATTAATTATTCCAAATAATTTTCTCTTACCTATGATTTATATCATGCACAATGATAAACATACTGAATAACTTAAGGAAAATTCTTTCGATAGAATATCATATTAAAATTGATAACTCCATTTTATGAATTGCATTGGCATTTACTTGGGCGAACTTCATTATAACACGTCCATTATATAGTTCTGACGATGGCGTGAGCCAAAATAGCTATCAACTATATCTTATAAAATTTTGTAGAATCAAAATACATTGCTATTTTTTCACCGTGTCGATAACTTCCTTTCTATAAGTATGACATAATTATATACATGCTGTTTTGTGAAACCATAAAAATTTTCAACTAAATTATCTTCAGATTTAAAATTTTATAGATAAGCAAAAACAATGATCATTATTTAAAAAAATAAGACTCTTACTTTTTGAGTTATTCCGTACAAAAGGAAATATATCTTTCTTTATAATCTCTTAAAAATCAATCCTTTTCACAAGTCAAATAATTCTGAAAAAATAATACCATTACTTTTTATTCAACCTGTTCAAGTCTCTTAATATTAAGAGTACCTACATGAAACCTAACACCGTCATCCAGTCTGAAGGCATTTTTAAGACGAAATTATTTGTGTCGTAGAAATAATGAGCAGATGTGTGCTCCCCTTTGTGAGTTTGCGATTAAAATTCATGCACAGGTAAGCTTCGAAAATATCAAAAGTCTCGCTTTTTTGTTATGTTAAAACACGAACATCTTTAAATCCATAATGGAAGCTGAATTTAATGTTTTTTTCAGTTTTCAAATAAATATAACAGGATTATTTAATTTGACTCATTAATGAGCATTAGTGCTTCCAAGTGTTGAGTTGTATATTAGTATTTGCAGTTTTTTCTTATTTTTATTGCTTTATTATTATAATTTAAAGATATTTATCAAAAATAATATTTATAATCAAATCTGTGTTCGTATATTATAGTGTTAAGCTCAAAAATCATTTTATTCGAGTTGTTTTTTAGAATGATCATCAATGAGGAACCACGCACTGAATAATAAATTCAATTAAAATTACGGCCTGAATTTTAAATAAAATCTTCTTTTAAATTATTAAAAAGTAGTCAATAATCAATTCATTTATTCTTTTAATGTGTCATGCGTTTGTAATTTTATAACAAGATTTTCTACTTGACATATTTTGTCGAAGACAATACTCGCGATGAGCTAAACCGATCCTTTTCTTAAAACTATAAAGTTATTGAAATAGTATTTTTTATTGTGCCTTTCCAACAATAAATGACAGTTGACAACATAAAAGTGCTTTCACAAATCGAACCATAGAACAAACACTTTTAAATATTTTTTTCCTTTTGACAGTAAAAACAATAAAAAAAATCCTTAGTACATATTTGTGTCATTTAAATTATTGTTAATGGGGATTTTTCGTAAAATGAATTCCATGTGAAACACTAAATATTTCAAGTATCAAATACAATTTTGTAATATTTAAGTAAACAATTATTACACCGTTATAATACTCGGTGACATAATTAATATGGTTTCAATTTTGTTGAACCCAAAGTGACTACTTAACAATTAGAACGTGAAAGGTTACAGAATTAAATAATAATCAGATATCTTAAAATATTCACTAACACACTCAATCTGTCGACTTCATTGCTAATAAAAATAATTTATCTCATTAAAAAAAAACTCACAATCTAGGATATTTGTTGTACATAATTTCTCTTATTGGTCGCAAAAAAACATGATATATTGTTTTTTTTAAAACTGTAACATTTTCAACAATTGATATTTTGTAAAAACAATACTTTCATCAGTCTCTGGAATATTCAAATAGAAAATTTGTGTCTCAACAAAATCGAAAACGCTAAAGATGTCCGTGGACATTATATGGAAAATTTTCGGCTGAAAATACGTGATCAATAAAATTACACTTGTGCAACTATAATTACTCAGCCTTAATGATCGTTATTAACAATGTTATCATCTAACAAAATATAGTTTGCCTGAACGGGATAATATACTTTTGACAAGTGAAATTTACGTATGATGAAGGACTGGAGTAAAAATGGGACATAAAAAAACTTTCACTGCATTGCTGTTGTCAACTTTAATAATAGACTCCAAAATTTCCCAATTTTCTATTTTACGATATTGCAAAACACATTTAAAAGCAAAAAGTCTGATACAATGTTCAGTATTAAAGTAGAGAAAAAAGACGATTTTTTCATTTCTTTCATGGTGGCACCGTAAAGTGCTTTACCTTCCGAATAAGGGGCGAGAAATCATCATTTACATTTTTAATTCCCTGCCCTAATCAAGGTGATGCTGTATACAAACATAGGCATCCGAAAAATCTTGGTACATTTAGCTGCAAACATCTCAAATAGCTGCGATGTCGTTTATCTACTGTACGGTGCTTCGAAACAAATTTCGTTTAATATAGCAATTGGGCTCCAAATTTTATAATATAGTTTTAAAATAACTGGATACAAAAAGAAACAAATTTTCCAATAAACAACAGAGTTGAGTATATATTGCTTAAATTTATAAATATAATATATAAATTTTATTGGAACCTGCATTAAATAAAATACATCAAAGTAAAACTTTTTTTATTAGTTTTATTTACATGATTTTTGACATGTTAATATTTTTCAAGATAAAAAAATTAACAATCAAAGCAAGATCAAGGGAAAGTGTAACGTTCTATTATGATATGTACAATCCCCTGCATTTGTTAGTTTTTTTAATTCGATGAATTAGTTGAAATATGCAGATTTGAACTGTCACTATCAACCCGGGATTCGCCTTTCGGCATCTTCAGGCATTATATCACACGGATGCCACAGAACTGAAGGAACATGTGGAATCGTAAAAAAAATTTACAATTCAAATTTGACATTGAAATTCCATCAAGCATCTTCAGTCGATATCATAAATTATGAAATATTCGTGTTATTTTTATCAAAAACAAACGATAAAATTCCTAGCTGTAATGGAATACGAAATAATATTTTGCTTGAGAACATTTCTGGTAAATTTTTTGATAACAGAATTTTTTTCAATAGTCAATATCTGTCTTTTTCTCTTTTTACACACTTAAAATAACCAATATTTTTAATTTAAGCTTGGGATGATAATTTACTTATATACTATTAGGGCTTGTCACTAGAGAAAATCTGTTTTTATTTGTATAAAAAGATACTTGACAAATTTTATATATTTTTGATACAGCACATATTTCTGTTATTTTACCTAAAGTTTAAAATTTAATTAAATTCCATTGACATTTCGAATATATCCATTATTGATTTATGCCAAATTTTTAACAAGACTAAATTTTATTTTTATGGTGACCATGAAAAGCTAACATGCAAAGTTTGCATCTACTTGCCTTCATGTTTCCTGTAATAAAAGCACAGCGCTTTCGTCCCATTGTATTCCACTCCAACACTTACGCTTTGTGTACGCAGCTGATATTTACATCGAAGGGGTACAATCTATCTTATATACATATTCATTATTCGTCGCCTTTTTTCCTTCGCGTTTTGTGTGTTTTTTTATTATTCGTATTTTGCTTTTCTCTGCCACTTCTAGCTCAATACTCCCAGCCGTAGTGGTAGCATTGTCAAGACGGACAAAGATTTTTTTAATAACCTGCCTGCGCCGCTGTCTTTGATTTGTGTAAACTTTGTGGTTGCTGTATTTTTTAAAAGTTCTAACGCTCAAACGCGCAAAGTCATCAGCGAAGCTTTTTTTGCTTATTTAAAATACTGGAAATTTACAAAACAACGAAAAGATTATATTTTATGCCAGAAAATTCAGACACAAAACGGATTTGTTTTTATTTTATTTATTTTTTTCAAAAATTTGCCACCATTTATTTTAAAACAGTTTCGTTCTGATCTAAAAATAATTGCATACCTTTGTTTTAAACTTAATTATTTGTTTAAAGTTGTTTCTAAAAAGCTTAGAATTTTTAGATGAATATAAAACAAACAATCAAAAACCTCGTTCAAAATCTCACTATTTTTCAAATATACATTAATGTTTTCAGAAATCCAACAAATATTACAAATAGTAAGTCATTAACTGCTTATTCAATATAAAATTATTTTCAACTGAAAACTACATACTTTATAGTAAATTTATTAGCTTTTGAGTGTCCCTAGAGCTTAATTGTATTCTATTAAGATTTTTATTTTTAAATATATTCAGTATTATTATACAACTTTTCATTTTAAATAATGTCAATATTTTTATACTTTGGAATCGTATATTGTGTGAGCTATACAATAAATATGAATTGTTAAAACTGTATGCGGTTAATCTTACTCGTGAAATTGTACGCCGTTTCAATTTTGATATTGCAATAATATCTCAGTCAATATGAATATATATCGTCATCTCGTATATATTTTAAGCTCAGTACGACTGTATTTATAAATATGATAGTTTTATCTGACATCAGCCCATGTCAAAAAAAAAAAAGATTTTGATTGATTAAATTTCAATAAAACTATTTTTTTTTTAAATTTTATTATAAAACAACTTTATCTTGAGGTGGGATGAAAAAAATATGATTTAATATTTATTTCACTTCTAATTAAATGCGCATACTTGTGGCTATGAGGACCCTCGGGCAAAATTAATTCATTAAATATTCGACCGTTTTATTTTAACATGTGGGAAAATAAATATTCCCGGAATACCGACGGTCCTCTTCCCAAACTAGCAGATAGGTATGCGCCCAACTTTCCCGGTAAAAAGAAGTTTTACACGGCACATAAATTAAAGAGAATTCAAAACCGCCCATATGTTCCGCAGAGTGTCCCCTAGCCTAGCTAAAGAGTGAGCTTTCAGTGTGGTCAAATATATTCTCCCTACCTCCAAAACACTGAAATAAATTTGATTGTTCACTAAAATTAGTTTAAAACCTGTTATAAGTTATCAATAGATAAATACAACCATTTTGTAATACGATTCTCAACAAATATTTTAAGCAACTGTTGCAGTAATATAAACTATTATTCTCACTTATCTGTCTGTTGATTGGAACAAATTTATTTATCCAGTATAATCCTGATAATTATCCAGCAAATTTATCAAAAAATAAAAGGTAAAACAAGGTGTTTTATTTATCAAATTCATTACAATGAAGTAACATATCAAAGAATAATTTCTTAGCTATTTTGAATTTCATCATCGTCAAGACTGGAATATAAATGGTGTTTATTTATTATTGTTATAAACAATGATAGTTCATATCTCAGACGTGGTCTTGGGAAGTTTTTATTTAGAGACAAAATATTTAGCAAAGTTGTGTTTTTAATGGTTTGACTGATTTCTCAACTGGTTTTTTTATATCTTTTAGCTACACGTTGCAACTTTATATATAAGTATTTTAAGAATATTTTCAGCATATCAATTTTATTAAATAAATATAGTATAATCACTGAAATATAGAGAATTTGATACAAATATATTTATTTGTTTTTCAGATTTACT
Source organism: Himalopsyche japonica (assembly GCA_028555115.1). NCBI lineage: Eukaryota > Metazoa > Arthropoda > Insecta > Trichoptera > Rhyacophilidae > Himalopsyche > Himalopsyche japonica. Next base: position 3,285,485 of record JAHFWJ010000460.1, read on the forward strand.
AGTGCATATTATTTATTCTTCTTTCGTAAGCTGCACCCAATCTATAGTCGTATAACAAGTCATGCGATAAGAAATACGCTTCCAGTTCACAGTTTTAGAAAATAGTTAACTATTTCAAGTCATGGGAAAATTTAAGCCACCAGCAAAAATTTAGTAGCGCAGATAAATTCCATAAAAAGTCATCCTTACTTGGCTATTTAATATGCTTTATTTATTGAATGTACACTAAATTTACTTGATAAAGAATCGTAGAAACAATATTTGTGTTAGTGTTAAATCATGTGTATTAAACATTTAATATTTTTTTCTGGTATTGGATATTAAATTACTAGTTGGCAAATGTATTCTAATATAAAATTTTGATGTGATCTGTTTTCATTCAACAAATGAAACATTTCATTTTTAGTATGGATTTGGCAGGAACTTAATCTGAATTCATTTTAAATACTGAATTAAAGTTGATCATAATGTAAATCTAATGGTAATGTTACAACGTTGACATATATTTCATAAGTTAAAAAGCATTTCCAAAATTAATCTATGCAACTTATTGAATTGAAAAAATACATTGATTTATGTATTTTCTTACAAATTATGAAATACAACATTGACATGAAAAAATTTTTTTCCATATTGGACCAAGATAAAGCATAACACGCAATAAAAATGGTATTTAATGTCACAACATTATTTATTAGTGTCAAAAGAGAAAATTTCTTCATTAAAAAATTCGAAAATGATGTCACTTTACATAAATAAATATTTTTTAACCTTCAATCGATTTCTTTTATTAATGGTCTATTTAATTTGTAACGATTATGAATTTATTATTTTTCTCATATTTTTGACTGTATTAAGTAATTCCATATTAATTATTTTCTTTAAATTACAATCATTTTTTTAATAATAATTATAATGTAAATGTAAAAATTTCTCCTATCACTAATTGTCACTAAGATGTGATTCCAAGTTTTTTTTGCTTGACAATATTTGTAATGATGTACTTAAATTATTTTATTTAAACCAAACGCTCACCGTTCTATTGTTTCACTTTGTGTTAAAGAATTACTTGGTTGGAATTGTAAACAACTTGTAGGAATTTATTACGCGTGTAGTACCAGACCCTAAGTCTTATAAAGCACGACAAAACATGCAATTGTTTGGTATGAAAAATCTTTTCTGTATACTTATTCATACAATTAATTCACCAATTTTATAACTTGAAATAAAGTGATGGTTTCATTTAATATTATGATCTAATTGAAAAATTAAACAGGCTTAGCAAAAAGATTTTTGATATTCAAAAAACTATTTTGTGTTTATTTATCTTGCGTGATTTTTCGTTTTTTATGAGAAGTTATTTGTCTGAACCCTGAATATTAGCGCGCGATTTTTGTTTTTTATTTGTTTTATTTGCGTAGACGAAAGTAAGTTATCAAGTCTCGCCAAGGTGGTAAACCCACAAACCGGGCCAAGCCACACCACACAACAAGGGAAGCAAATCCGGGCGCAGTGATTTATGTGCACGAAAAAACTTTCCCCATACATCATTCGTGCAAATGTAATAATGCATTATTTAACAGATCTTACTTGCTGGTACAACGTCAGTTGGTGCGACCTGCGACGCCAAGAATCACAACCCCAACGATAGAACACGTATAGTAAAAAAATATAAATAAAATATTTTTTAACTTATTAAAATCATTATATTATCAGTTCAATTTCATAAAAAAGTTAATCAAAATTATCTTCTCAACTGCTTAAATTAAATTATTAATGCCCTTATTATATATCGGCATCATATAACGAACATTTAAAATTTTATTTGCACACGACTTATATGTTAAAATAAAATACTTAATAATCAAAATAATCATAGAATCTATTATTTAGTATCTTCTGTTGGGGTGAGGTAAAACTGTTTCAAATATCTATGACAATCTCTCAATTTTAGACTATAAACATTTATTTTTCAAAAAAAATTTAAAAAAACACAGGTAAATTTTATGAGACAACTTTACTCTAAAGTTTTTCGATAATAGAAACAACCGTAAAAAAATACATGTTTTGAATTGATATTAAAAGCCTTTATTGGACATAGTCTCATTATACTAGAATGTTGATTGAGTTTGTCATAATGACGCAGTAAAGTGATGCATTAACACAACTTTGGATATTGCGCAGTAAGTGAATATTGCATTAAAATTATTTATCAATAAGATAACTTTTTATTTCTATTTGTACATGTTTGTCAGAAACATTTTTGGTTTATTATTCAATTTACGTTATTAAAATATAAAAATTTTCAACAATAAAGTTTTCTGATAACTTTTAAATAAAAGATATTTTTAAAAATACAAATAAGATTTCTGTACCATCTGTTAATTTTATTTATATGTGTGATAACTTTATGCAAGTAACTCAAGTGGTAAGCTAGGTTCATACCCTCGATGAAAAACGAGGAAATCTTCCATTTATATGTCTATGATTTGATGTCCTTAAAATTGGCAAAAAATATTTCAAAGCAAAATAACAAAGTGTCGTAAATGATAATTAATTATCACATTCATTGTCACACCACTGACATTTTAAAATATTTTTAAATAACCGTGAACCAAATTTTATTTTACTGAAACTCCACTCAATTAGCCACCAACATTTCATATTAGGTTATCATTCTCAACTTTATTCCTTTCACTGTATGTGTCGAAGCTTGGAGACATCTAATCTTGAGCCAGTCACTTTATATTGTCAATATTTAATAATTTGGGCTATATTTGGTAACGCTTTATGAAAGGCAAACTATTTCTACTGTCAATTTTTGAAGCCTGTATCATCCCATGTTTAATGTGTATCTGAGTGTATTTTATTTCAAAAATGAGTATCGCTAGTTAATTGTTTTGAAAAAATCAAATATAGTAATACACAACTGCACTCGCTCGACAGAACGAGTTTAAATAAATTCAGATACAGTTCGAATTGATTATTTGTTTAAATCAGTAGACACACCCGGAAATAGTCGTGAACAAACAATCAACCGACGTGAAGTTCCGCCGGTAAACAAACATGTCGGCCGGGTGACATGCCGCCCCCGTTTTCATTTTTTTCAAACACTTTTTTACTGTATCAAGTCTATACGATGTGTAAATAAAACACTCGACAGTTATAAGTTTATTGTTAACTTAATGGAAACGTGCTAGTAATATTGAAAGTCGTAAACGATTTGTCTTGCATTTGACTGATTTTACTTGAATTACGATTTTTTACTCACCATATGTATAGTGAATGCAAAAATATGGTATTTACTAGGGTATTTTAAGCTCTAGAAACCAATTTTTTTATCGCTTTTCGGTTTACCACAACTTGCTTTAAACCATTCAGATCCTAGCATTTTTTTCTTTAGTTTAAAGTACTATTTTTTTTAATCTTCTTATCGACTTGTATTAAACGACTTTAAAACGACATTTAATACCACTTAACCCACCTTCTGTCTGAATTAAAAATACAGAACGCAAGACAGCAAATTATCGACCATTCATATATTCCTAAATCAATTCTTCTCTCCTTGCTGAAAACAAGTAAATTTATTTTAATTTCATTTAAAAAATAAATATAGCTGTTTTTTTAATGTATTATAATAATCTTGTTTATTTCATCATAATCTGAGTTCTGAAAGAATCAATAGAGACGTACGATAGTGAATACGATCGACTATTTGTAAACAAAAGACGCATTCGATGAAGTTATTTACCCCTAACAAACAGAGGGAGGATGTTTCAGGTGTTTATGGGATACACCATAGCTGGGCCCCTAAGCTTCGATAGGTGCTAATTCTCCCTTGTTACCTTTATTGTTTATTTATTTTGTTAGGACTGAGCGCTTTTGTGATTTCATTAGCACTTATCCGCCCAACAGAAATGTCTTTGAATACTTTTTGTATTTGGAAACGTTTAATACCATATAGAAGAATAAAACTGTTTAAATATAGTGGCGATTAAGATTTGAAGATATTAAATGATGAATATTTTCTTATATACGTATTGATAACTATTTGTTTTTTTAATAATTGATTACGTAAAAATTCGTTTTATTGAAATAAATACTTGGTTCCTGAAATATCATAATAACAGCAGATTAATTTTATAACAAATGAGTTGAAGGTTATTGATTTTTAGTGTGAAAATTACTCTAGTAAAACTACTGAAAATCAGTCTAAAGATTAAAAATTATAATATTTACTAAACTAAATACGCTCTACACAAACAACAAAATCAGCCACAAAATGGAAGTATGAATATTTTTTTATGATATCGACTGAGAGCGTTTTATGAAGTTTCAATATCAAATTCAAATCGTCACTGCTGTCGACTTTACAAATATACAAAAAAATATCTTAATTTGTGTGAGATTTCAAACGCATCTTTAGATGTGCAGGACTGTATAGATTTGATGATATTGATTGTTATTTTTTTACTGTAAAGTGTATAAAAATGTTTTTATTATCGGAAACTTTAAATGCAGAAATGATTTTCCTGTGTCAATTTACATAAAATAAATACTCTTTAACTTATTTACAATATCTAAAGAGGATGCTTGATTAAATTTCAATGTTAAATTCGACTCGTTAAAACCGTTAACAATTCCACATAATTTGTTTCATTTTTCAGCAAATTCATGGAGGAATATCTAATAACCGAAAAAAATATTCTTGCATTAGATTATCAGATATTTCATTCAACTTTAACCCATATATTCAAAATAAGTGGTATCACTTCGTATTAATTTACCCGTGAAAAATTGATTGTTGTAAAAAATTTTCCTTGGAAAGTTGTAAGGTTGTATTGGTAATAAGATTACCGCTTTAGCATTTTAACGTCATCACAATCAAATTAAGTGTGATTAAAATAATCTCCCATTTATATATAAAACTCCTAATCTAAGATTTTTTTTTTATTTCTTTTGTATATAATCGATGCAATTTGGTTACTGACTGTCAATTCTATTTCATCCGTTTGATAGAATACAAAAAATGTCAATAGGCGTATCGTGAAAGACAAAAAAAAATATTTGAATATGAAACTAGACCTCATAATAGCAACATATTTTATCTCGTCTATGATATCGAAGACATGGCTTAAAATTTTACTGTAACGATATTTATTTAATGAATATCCAACATTTATTTCTATTAACTGACAACCCCAAACATATGGTGTAATCCAATATTACTCAAAAATGTCTCTGGTCTATAAGACAGTTATTTAGACGTTGTTACAAGTTCACGTAGCGTTTCGTAAATAAATATGAAAGTCAAATTTAAATCAATATATTTTCAATTAGTTTAGAGTCCTGGCAAAGACTATGCAATGATATTCAGGTTGGAGATGCATTTGGGAACTATGTGTATGTATAGAATTTCCAAGGCAATGCGGCGCCAGTCCAGTGGCTCTGCTTTGCAATAAAGCCAGAGCTACTATTTACTTTCCCTGCATACAAATTACTGATTTAAATTTCCCATTCCCCGTTAGTTACCCGCTGTCTTTGTGTGGATTTTGCTTCTTTTGGCTACAAGTACATTTTACGTGGTAGAATCTTTTGATTCACTCAAGGTCAGATTTATGTAAAACACTTTTTTCGTACAGCGCCTTTTTTTCGATTTTTGTATACAAAACACGATGCACAGCTTTCAATCGCGTTTGACTGTATTTAAATATTCGGAACTCATTTAAAACAAAATATGTAGTATATTTTTAAAAAGTTTGTATTGATGGATTTTTGGTGAACGTTTGAATCAGTTGTACGAATACGAATCCTGTATTCTTATACAAAGAACTTTGAGTTTATTTTTAAAAATGTATCTAAAAACATGGCTATCTAAAATATAATACATTTACTGTATTTTAAAATAACCTCAAGTTTGATTTTATTTTCTAATAAATCAACTTGACCAACTACTCGATGTGTGTACTGGGTAAATCCACTTGACGCTTTCATTTTCTTCAATGAATTGCTTAAATTTTTTTATGATGTCGACTGAAGGTGCTTGATGGAATTTCAATATCAAGAGTCTGTGGAATCGTACAAAGTTGTAGCAATTCAAATTTAAATTGCTTAAAACTTAAACTTAAAACAATCAAAAATCCATCAAGAAAATTTGACAAAGTCTATTGTCTTTATCAAAATGTGTCTGGTTTTTCCTCCTCTTCATATTGAAATTGTTACATCAAAAAAAAATTTTACATAATAATTAATGACTGACAAAATTTTGTAAACTATCATAATACATAAATATTTGATGAAATATAAAATGAAATATAACACATTAACATAAATCACATTCAGTTTCGCTGTACTACGAAATAAAGTGCGTTGTATAAAAGAAAAACACTTTATTTATTATTGCTATGAATTTTATTTGTCTAAAACGGAAGAGTTATCAAAAATATTTTTAAATATTTTTTTTTCCATAAACATCGTGCTTTGTAGGTATTTTCTAAAATCTTCGTTCTAGATTTGAAAGTTTCAAAAATATCACATTTTACCTAAAACTAAATGTCAGCCTCAAACGGGAATATAAAAGAAATACACTTAAGTAAAATATAACTATACTCTTTATGAATCTACAATGTAGTGTTATACGGCCTGAACCATAAAATAAATTAATTTTGATATCATGCATAGTAAAATAAATGTGTGTATATTTAAATATGATGAATAGACAGACACTTTATCCAATTTTCCGTTTTCACTCTTTTATGATTCTACTTTGCAATGATAATGCAATCAGGCTTAAACTGAGAGAATTTATTGCGGTAGTCATATTTCATTAATTTCCCTACAAAAAGCTTCGTATTTTTCATTTCGAATAGGTGTAATAATTCTTCTAAACGCTCTTAAAACATAATCACATTAAAATATACTATGCCGCTATGGTATTCTTTGAAATTAATCTTTGTTTCTATAACCTTTGTATATACATAGAAAGTCATTGGAACAATAATATTATATTATATTATAGAATCGTGATTATTGCTTAAGAACAAAATTACGATATGATAATTGGGTGGTTATTCTGGGAAAAGAAAATATTTTCCAACAAGATTATTTTAAATAATAAAAACACATTTTTTAGTTTATTGATTGAATTGGCATTTACTTAGTTTTTGGTAGAACTCCATTATAACACAGTGAAAAAAATAGCAATGTATTTTAGTATTTATTTCCACAATACATTTTTTGATCAGGGCCAGTTTAATTAGTCATCCTGATCAAAAAATATGTTGTGGAAATAATTACTAAAAAAATGTGTTTTTATTATATAAAATATTATGCCTTTCCATCAAGAAGGGACAGTTAACATCTTGAAAAAAGATTATTTCAGTGAAATTGCCCATTAATATTTCAGTAATAAAAGATAAATCAGATGGTAGTCGCACTTTCCAACATTTTTCCAATCCACATTATTATCACGATGTTTTGAAAGCGAGTGTGTTTACTTTAATCTACATTCATTTAACATTACAAACAGACAGGTCTGATATATAAAAACAATTTTGTTGATATTTTTTTCGAGTTTTATCCTGCGATAAGTTTTCTTAACAGTGACACTTTTCAGACATTTTTTTTTTCAAATTACATACAGTAACAATAAAACGTTATGGCAAGGACATAACTAGAGCTTATTTTATCGCTCTTTCTTAAGTTTATTGTAATAATCTGTTGGCTGGAATAAAATTTAATATGCCACAATCATTAATGTCTTACAGCCAAAAATCTTATTTTTAAGGTGTTGTTTAACAGTCAAATCTTGGTAAAAAAATTCATGTTTTATAGCCGTAACATATTTTACTAGATAAATTAAAAATCAATAATGAAACGCTTTGGCGTATATTCCATAATTTCAGTCAATGGCTTAATGCTGCGTCAAGAACCTGAAGGAATAGGAATTTATGTACTTTAATATTTCTGCTTCGATTTATTTTTCCCTCTATCGCCTGACATTATAAATATTAATGATGAATGGTTCCCCTCTCTGAAACACGTCACACTAAAAAAACATATAGTTAAAATATTCATTATCTATATTATTTAATATTAACTGCAATTGGTTATTGATTGAATTGGCATTCACTTGGTAGAACTCCATTATAACACGGTGAAAAAATAGCAATGTATTTTAGTTCTACAAAATTATTTTTAACAAATATAGTTGATAGCTATTTCGGCTCACGCCATCGTCAGAACTATGCTTAAACTAACATTTGCTTATCTATATATAGCTGTGCAGAAAAGGTACACAACATCTCCTCTCTCCTTTTCCAGCGGCCTAGCTTGTTATTTAAACACAATGACACTAAACTTTCAAAATTCCAAATGAAACAATAGGTGTCTATGACAATAAGATTATGGCGTGAGCCGAAATAGCTATCAACTATATTTGTTAAAAATAATTTTGTAGAACTAAAATACATTGCTATTTTTTCACCGTGTTGCAATTGGTTAATTATATTATTAATATTCAGTTTCTACTAAGCGACAATATTTTCCTAAAAAATATAATGAGATTTTTTTTCAAAAACGCGTCACAATAGAATTTCATCAATTAACTCTTCACATTTTTTTATTCAAAATGAGCTTTTTATAACACAAATTTGGGAATAATTCGTATTAAAATTATTAATTAAAACTCTACGACAGTGTCAAATGTATGTATGTAACATATATGAAGTCATTTACAATATTTTTCAATATGCAATATTTCAATACATGTGTACTTAACATTTTTGAATTGATAAATTTATCTTTTTTACGACGAGGTAATAATTATGGGTCATTTTTATCCTTCCAACACAAATTCTACCCCATCAAAGCTAGCACCCTGATTGTTTTATTTTCAGCTTTATACCATCTCTCAGTTGATTGGGTTTTTATTGGCAGGAAATTGTCACTCAATAAATATAAATAGAGGGGTTTATATGAAAAACTCAGTTAATTATTTATTTTATAAGGAAATGCGTTTTCTAATAAATTTAAATGAATTAATGAAACAGAATCATAACAAAAAAAGCAAGAAAATTGAAATTGCCAACTCAAAATAATATTTTTTATTAAGTTTGAAAATTAAATACGCCATGATTCAAGCTGCAATAAAAAACAAGAGTTCTAGTTTATTTCAAAATAACAACGTATCCTTGATTATTTTTAATATAAATTTTTTTTTATGAAAAATAGTCGTAAAAAAATATTAAGGAATGAAAACACTTTTCTTGTTCAATGCCTTCACACATACCATATCTAAAATCAATAATTGTCGACTAACTTACAAGTTGTTCTTAATAAAGCATAATCGAATCAAATGCAACGTTATTTTTCATCACTGGTACTTTAGATGTTTTCAATTATAACAATAAAACCAGTGTTTGGCAACCAGTTTGTGAGACAAAACATTTTTTCTATTCAAACTTCAGTTGGAAATATGTTTTATTTTAATTCGTGATATGACGTAATGGTTCTCAATAATTAACCAAATTAGCTTACGGTAAAATAACTTTTCGTCCCAAGAATCGTTTCAATGTTATGAATAATTTTTTTTTTATTATATCCACGAATTCGAAACTTGTACTTTTGCAGTTTTATACAATTTCAGATTTAGAACAACCACTTTTAAATTGTTAGAGTTCAATAGGACAAAGAGATTGCTGACTTTATTTAGATAATGATGCTGTGTAAATAAAAAGTCTATGGAAAACCTCACGTAAAATTTAGCCTGTCTGAAGTTTTTGGGTAGAGCCATATTATTTGCGATCAAGACCATACAAACCACATGCTATTCACAGACACAAAGTTTTAATTTATGAACCGAGTTTTTACATTTGCTCTGTATGGGGCAGCCCAACATTCCAATCGATCATAAGTGCATGCGCTGTTTCTATGAATGTGAAACGCTCTATTAAAATAGATTTCGTTACTCCTTTTTATCGCAGACTATGCTTGTATTGTATTATTTTGAAGCGTTCATAAATGCACATATAGTAACATTCACCTTACTTTTTTGCCACTATTTGATAACAAACTTTATGATTTAAATTTGATGACAAGTGAATATGTTTTTAAAATATCACTTGGTTTAGTGCTATAATCACTGTAACTAAAAATAGCTAACATTTTTTTTAAATATTACGTTCACGTTTTTTGTGTTCCACTTATAAGACGAGGTTTTTTTATGTAGCCCATTCTCAGAAAAAAATAGAGAATCATCTCCCTTTTTTTTGTTAAAATTTTGTTCTCTCTACGTTGAAAAATAGGTTTATAAATTTATATACTCGGCTACAAAATTTCCCTAGATTTTTGTATATAATAATTGAATTGTAATTTTAATAAATATATTTAACATTACTTTTTATAAAAAAGATAATATAGAATACACACTTCATTTTACATTTCCTCGTAGAATCACATGCCTTCTTGAATAAACATAGCATCAATTGGCGTGCTAAACTACAGTGCTATTTTTTTTAACTAGGAGCGTCTTAGAAGCAACTGTAACGAGACTTAACACTCATACTGGTTACAACATAGAATATAATGAACTTTTAGAAGCGTCAACACAATAATTATCTAATCATTTTGAAGATATGGAATCATTTTCCAACTTAAACATAACATTTGTCGTACAATAAACTTAACCACCATTATTCATACTGCTGGCGAAGCGTTCATTAAGTTTTGAATTCGTCTCGTCAATAATATCGTTACTCTTACATATTTAACACTGGTATATGTCATTCACAAGTTAACATGGAGTAAGAAAAGCATGTTTTAAATTTAGATTATTTAGCTATTAAAATCTGGAAAAAAACCACAGATTTTTTATTTTATTTTGTTAGTTACTTTTAGATCACAATTAAGGCGAAAAGATCATATTTTCTGATTTTGGCAGATAAAAAGAATAAAACTTTTTCTGAATTTTTTATTCATTTTCCAAAATATGTCCTTGCAATAAGGTACATTTTGTCCACAATTCTCACAGGAAAAATAAGTCGAAGAAAATATGTTGGAGAAAATAAAGCTCGCATTTATTCTTTAATTCTAAAACTAGCTATTAACTATCGGACTGCTGCTCGTGGAAAAGCCCGCTTTTTGTACGTCATATGTATTGTGTGGTCAACACTCAAAAGTATTTTTTTTCCTCCATCAATTTTTTATTGTTTCAATTGACTGTGCTAGATAAACTCGCGTTGATCGAATAATAATTGAATAAAGTATACATTGGCCCACGTGACTATTCAAATGGGCTGGTTTATTTACAGCTATAGAGGCGAACACCAATCGGCTTAGGATTAGAGCCCGCCGCTAGATGGATCCAGCGCCGTCCTCGTTTATTCCTTTTTATCCTTTTTATTACTATTTCATTTTTAAATCCTTGATCCTTACTCAGATGGGTTTCTGTCGCCCTTCTTCCTAATTCACCTATACAAAATGAGATTTTTCGCCAGCCCTTTTCAAACAAAGATTTTCATTTGAATTACTTCATCACTATCATAAAAAATGTTATTTATGGACAAAGCATTGATTATTAAATTATTATCGTACTACCCATATTTGCAATATTTTTGAATCATCATGAAATGATCAAAAATTTGTTTTAATCATTTAAAATATTATACATTTCCATCAGGAAGTGACAGTTGAAACCTTAAAAGGGACTATCTCATAGTTCTAAAAAAGAAAAACTCTTTAATGAAAAAAACGCTTTATTTATAAGCTCATTTTTATTTTATAAAATACTACAGTACATAATTAAATAAATCAATTTCTTGAATTTGTATGTTTTGATCAAACATTTTCTAATTCTAGATAAAAAAAAAACTTCTTCAAATGGCTACGGAAAAATGCAGATCGTATAAAAATTGATGATAAAACTATTTTTATATTAAATGGCATGATATTTCAAAAAATGAAACACAGTTTGTGGTACTATTATCACAATATATTTAATGATCAGGATGATTGTGATTGATGTGATTGTGACTGATTATTTTATCTCAGTTGTTTTATTATGCCTTAAATTATTATAATATTGCAAGTACAGCCGAATTTTTTATAGTTTACAATCTATTAATGTAAAAATATCGTTATGAGATAAATATAAACGATGTAAGCTGGTTATTGACTGTTAGTTGAAGTGCATGTAAAAGCTTGCTTGAAGGTAGCAAAGGTGTAATAAAGTATGTGAAAGTGCCCAATGCTATGAACGAAATAAAAACATCACCCTCAATCAATTTTCATTTTATATTTCTAAATAAATACATTTAATATGGTTTTATGGAAAATGGTGGTCTTGATAAGCTAACTAGGAAGCTGCAGTTCTGTTAGGCTAACCTCCATAGATTTGTTATTTAAAATTTTGTTATTGAAAATGAGTTTCTTTAGTTTAATTCCTTATGTTGTGCATTTTAATTTGTGGGTGTATTTCTGAATATGCGTGTCTGTGTGAGTTTACTATGTCGAAATGCATGTCCTCGTAAGCTGAATTCAACGGATTACTCAATCTACAGTGACTAACGTATGTGAAAAATAGTACGTCATATAAATCAATATTTAAGAAATGAAGTAGTCTTGAAGAACTGTTATATTAACACTTCATAGATCACAATGCTGAAAAAATTTGAAACCGTTAAAAAAAAGATGTTAATTTTCCTTTGCTTTGAAGAGTTCTGCCTGTTTATAGCTAAAGCATTCGACAACTAATCTTCACGGGCTCATTCAAAAAGGTTTATTTTATATAGTAGCGGTTTGGATGCCGAAATATTATTATACGAACAGACACCAGACGGTGATAAATTCTTTCTTCTCAAATCAACTTAGCATATTTAAATTGAGCACGATTGTCTCATTTCCGTTTGGTTAAATTTTCTCCATTATTCGTAGGAAAATTAAATGATAATAAAACTCCCTTATAATATATCTTCGTTTCTGTGTAAGTACTTAATTGGGTACACAGCGTATGGCGGAAGGGTTTTGTGGAAACCGTTATGTTACTCTAAAATTTATATCCTTTGGACAGTTTACATATGGTAATAATGCACTAAAGCGTTGAATTTATTTACGCTGAATCAAAAAGTTGCATAGAACAATCGAGTAACATTAAATATTCATATATCTACTTTAAAATTAATGGTAAAAAAAGATTACAACATGCTCGACAAAATAGATTTGCATGGGTAATATCTCCCCACTAGACGTTTCTATTATGTAATAGTTCCATTTTTATATCCTTTGCCGAAAACATAGATTGAATGATAAGATAACGATCAATTGCTCTAAAATAATCTTAATTTGCAAAATCCACAAAGGAAAAAAGAATACATTCGACATTGCATTTCAAAACTTTGTCGTTGCTTTATCTTAAATTTAAACACTAGTAACTTTAAAAAAGCTCTCAATCTGTAAAGCTTTTGTCGTACTTCAAAAACATATTTAACATGTAATGAAAATTCAATTTATTTTTTTGATTTAATGCTTATTTGAATATATAAATCTGTTATGATAATCTGTGGAATTGTAGGTTTCTCCTCTTTTAGTTTTTAATATACCATAATATTTTCGGCATTCTCGAAAGAGATTGTTTTCAATTTGGTGGAGAAAATAAATGCTCAGTCTGTTGTTATATTATGATGAACATTTCCGCTTGTATGGAAAACGTAGATATACTAAAGGTATGATGAAAACGTTTGTACCAATAAAATTCTACAGTAGGGTGGTTCGTGGTCGTAAAGGAAAGGTATATTTATTTTTATTTTCCGAAAGATTTCGTATACTCTTATTTTTTTATGTGACAATCACCAGAATATGGGAATAGTGCTTTTTATTTGACTATCATTATAGATAGCATTCCTTCTAATCTTAATATAAAAGTAATTAAGAATAAATTTACAAACTCTATTATTTAAGAATACAAGTGTATAGATATTTGTTATCTTACCAAAATGCACCTGATTATTAAATCAAACCAAAAATGATTATATTAAAAAATTTGAATCTTTAAAAATCGATCAAAAATAAACGCGTATCGTTTCATCGTTCATATGTCAAATTCGCTATTAACATATTGAGTGATTGAATTCTAAACAACATTCAAAATTACAACACAATGGAAACATTTTTTGATAAATTTTTATTAATTTGTAAATCCAGCGAGATATTCGTTTGAATGAAGGCGTAGCGCTATTAAAAACAAATATAAATAAAATATAATGTAAAAATAATTGCTCGACAACTAGTAATATTTTTCTTGCTTTGCCTTATATGTAATATGTTTAAACTACTTATTTCTAAAATTTCTGCTGAAGCATATCAATTAATTTAAATGTAATTTCTAATATCGACTGAAGGTGCTTGATGGAATTTCAGTATCAAATTTGAATTATGAAGATGCCGAATGACGAATTACAGGTTGTTAGTGACAAAACATGAGGAATCGTACAAAATTTTAACAATTCAAATTTAATTTAAATTTATTAAGAAATTAAATGAAAATATATAAATAAATCAATAAACCGAATCCTGTCAATTGCTGCCAATTAATTCTTTGTATTGGAAAAGGGTCTTTTACTAATATATTTTCTGTTGAATACTGTTTTTAAAAATATTCATATTATATCCACTAAGCGCCAATGTCAATCGAGATTCGTTGTTAGTGAAAAGACCGACCCGAAAAATATATATACCGAGGTAAGGGTAAAGAGTAGTAAGGCTGGCGGCCGCGCGCCGACAGTTTCTTGGATCGCAATATATCCGCTGGCAAACAAAACTTATTGTTGAGATCAAAACAAACAGACGTATGAGCCTGTGAGGTAAGTTCGCGGTGGGTGACTGAAGAGGTCACCCACTCAGATTCGAACCCCATACCATCCAACGGACGATGAGTCACAACTCACAACCTAATATGAGTGTCAGCGAACCTTTTCCCGAACGTATTAATTTTCCAAGCATTCACTTATAATTATAAGCTTTTGTTGAGTTGATTAAAGATCACCAGCGTACATTAATTTAGCTCTGCCTTAAATCAATTTTTTTATCAATACTTTCTTTACCGTTATATATTAAGAGATATTGAGAGACTAACATACATTCTTTAAACAATTATCTTCCATTCATACAACATTACATTCTTTTTGTTTTATGTAAAAACCTATTTAAGATTTTAAAAATGTTTGAGAAATTCTTCCGAAGGAAAACAATCGTGTCAGTATATTTATTATCGTAAAAAATAAAAAATACTTTTCAATCGATTTTTTGTCACTTCAATAATTTTGAATCAACTTTGTTTCAAATGAAAAAGAAGGATTGTTTTCCGGTTATTTATGTATACAGTTTTTTTACAAATTTCATATAATTGACAGAATAAATTTTCATTGTTTTCAACTAAAATTCGTTATAAAAAGTATTTTTCAATCAAATTCAGTATTCAACTTTATTAGCTTCGTGATAATTAGTGTAGATGATAAATTTGCCAAAATGTTTTGTATTATTTTGAAACTCTAATTGTCTGTTTACAAAAGATTCATAACGAAAAATAAATAATTCGAAAATCATTCAAAAAATTAAAACCATGTTATGATTAAATATTCAAGAAAGCATTTATGTCATATTCCTTTGAAATTTACGAACTAAATATTTTTTTATTTTAATGTTTTAATTTTTTAATCAAAAAATAATAAATTAAATAATTTGATTACTCTCTTATTGACTGACAATGAACATCATATGTTACTTATAATGGTTGCCAACATCTTCCCTTTGTCTCCCGCCCTTATTACAAACAGGTATGAGGTGGAGAGATCAATCTTCTTGGATGTTACACACAAAGGGAGCTTTGAGATTTGTTTTGAAAAGAATACTTTATGATGTACTTATACAAGTAAATAAAATATTATTGTTTCTCGCGTTTATTTTAAAGAATTGAACTGATATTTGATTCTCAATATATCACTGAACACTTATAATAAAACTGTCTGGAAATCCGTTGGAAAAATATAAGATACCATAAAAATATACAATCACTGTAATTCAATCATTGGTCTGACATTACGATTTCATAAAAGACATCTGATTTATTTCTACCGTGGCACATTAAAAGAATTTGAATAATTCCACCAAGCGAATTAGTTTGTTATTTTTTTTATACGAATGACTTTTTAGGCTTAAACTGTTACTTCTAAGTGGAAAGGCAGTTTATTTTAAATAATAAAAGCTCGTTTTTAGTACAATTTCCACAATAAGCATTTCGATCAGGACCGGTTTCGCTTGTCACGAAAAATATCAACTGATACTATACAAAATATATAAAACGTAATTTATTAAGAAAAATGATTAATATTATACAATAGTTAGCAGCTATAAATAAAGATTTAAAACTAAAAAAATAATTTATAGGCAATCTTATATTAAATATTTAAAATACGTCAAATAGTAAAATCCATTGAAAAATGATCTTAGAATCAATCGCAAAAAACTCATTAGCTAGATTGACGAGAGGAAAATTTTCATACTAAAGATAGTCTACGCTTTAAAACATTACATGCTCTGCTGTCAGTTCTGTCTGACTGACTGTCAGTTCTGTTACATCCGTATGACAGCATGCTTGAAGATACAGAAAGGCAAAACCCGGGTTGCTAGAGACAAAACATATTAAAACGTGCAAAGTTTCAACAGTTCAAATTGATATTAAAAAAAAAAAAAAATTACTCAAACACCTTCAGTCGATATCATAAAATAAACAGTTAAAATAATATATCATCGAATATCGCTTAAAAATAATAATAGTATTAACAAAACATTTAATGTAAAATAAATACTTTTATTTGTGCCAACTAATATGCCTAATTCGTTTTTACGTGTGCGGTCTTCCAATACGATTGAAAACATTCGACTGTACTCGCGTATATCTCTTTCAGTAAGAGCCGAACGAATGATTCCGAATAATTTACTTGGGCCATTTCCTCTGGTGAGTTTTGTCGGAGCCTGACCACCGAAGCGCAATCATCAGATTGTGCAGCCGCGATTAAAAACACAACAATGCTTCAATGTTTCTTTTAAAGTATACTTAAATGCAAAATAAAAAGGAGCTTTATGCTTCTATACATTTTTTTTTCTATTCTATTTTTTATCTTGTATTACAAACACTACACACTTCGGATAGTGTTTCTATACAAGTAGGAAAAATGTTTTAGTTATGAAATGACTTAAAGTAAACTGGTATCTCTTTTATGCATCGTTTTTTATAAAAAAATACATAGAGGGATGTCTATATCTCATATACGCATTCTTTTGAATTAAATAAATAAATTCAATCAAATAATCATACTTAGAGGTTTGTGTATGGAATTGACGGTGTTAAGAATCAGATTTAAGACTTCATAACTTTTGGCGTTGACTACTTGGCTATAATATCGACTTACATTACAAACACTATTTGACTTTTAAAAACGTAAATTTTTTGTATTGTGCAGATTTTCTTATTTCAATTGGAAAACTAAGCACGGTAAAATCAAAATTTTCACAATAAATAAAGGGAAGATGTTGTTTGTTGCTGTACTATCATTAAAACATATTCAACTCAGTTGATCAGATTGCCAAAACAGTAAAACTGATAGAAATTATATTTCGTATTAAAGAAAATTTACGCTCGAGTTATAGACAAATAGTGAAAAACAATAATCAAACACGCATAAAAAAATCAAATGGTTTAAGGACAATCTTTTGGAAATTTTATTAGTCTTCTGCTAATTGTCAAATTTAGACTTGCTACTTAACTTTACTGTAAATGCGATATATCAATATTTTGACTTCATTTTTTAAGTGAGAATTATTAAGGAAATTAACCAAAATTTGTCTTTGACAATTTTTATAGAAATCAGATACAGTTTTTCTCTTCGTGAGCATTACAAATTATTCCTGTTTATTTGAAAATATGCCATTTAATGAAACTTGTATATGATTTAATCTGTGTTATTTATTTTGTGTGAATAATTTAAATATATATATATTGATTTATAATGAGATATCATTTTACTGAATAATATACTGAAAACTTTATTGCTGTCTATTATTGTAAGACTATATTTATTTCCCAAAAATTCGTTTTATTATTAAACAATAAGTAACGTTATTACATTTATGCATTTATTCAAATAGTCCAACTCAATCACATTATTTTTATTCGAAAAACTCTTCAATATAACATAACCCGCTAGTTTTTTTCCACGCTATCCCTTTAGTGATTCAAAATATTATTCAATCGAAAGGATGAAATGCATTAAGGGGAAAAGTGGATAAAATTGAACGATAATCTCTGATTCAGTACGACAGATATCAAACGTTTATTCCGGATAAGTGCATTCAGGCGATTCGACTTTCTTTCAACAACCGAGGGTTTTGTTTTCTCCCCGTCATTTCAAATGTTTTTTCGCTTAAAATATATTCGAAAACAACACTTAAAGACTTCAATAACATTAGAAAATCAATTATAAACGTTACTCTTTTTTTAAAAACTATATATTTATACACCGACAATTTTATGAAATATATTTACATTGATTTACGATCTACATCTTAAAATATTCCATGCTTATTTTTATGTGATGTCATGCCAAAATAAGTTGCTATTTAATTCAAATGATAGATTTTTTCTCCCAATAGCTTTTTTTAGTAACATAAAATTATAATGACTATCGTAATGTCAAAAATAATGAATACCGAGTGTTTATTATATTTTATGATATTTTTCTAGTGACAATGTCGCACATAATGTACTCGTTATAAAAATTACGATAAAAATCAGACTTTTCGACTGTTGGTAGTCATTCATTCGGCTGTTTTCTTCTGCCATTGAGAGATAATGTTGGAATAATTAGGGTTTTGAAAAAGTATTATAATAAGTGTATTTCATTATTAAACAGCCGTGCCGTTGAAATTAAATCCATATATCGATTGGAAAATCAATCTATAATTTGTCCGTTTTGGAAACCAAATAGGATGATGTTGACCTTTCGCTTAAGAACTATACATTTTTATATCGTCAGCAAAATTAATGACTGACGTATAATATGACGTGAATATATAAATCTATTATATTTTATATATTGCCGTTATATATAATTTCAAAATATGATCTTTATACAATACAATATAATGACATATCTATGCATACATATAATTTATAATATCGACTGTAGGTGTTATATGAAATTTCAATATCACATTTTAACTGTTGAAATATAGTGCAACTTCACATATTTTGTCACTGACGATCTGGGTTTTGCCTTTCGGCAACTTCAGACATTCAATCATACGGATACAGCAGACCCGACGACCGACTGTCAGTTCTGTTACAATAAAACTTGTGATATATTGTTTGCAAATGCGGAAAGGTGAAACCCATGTCGTTAGTGATAAAACATGTGGGATTGTGAAATGTTTTAACAATTCTAATTTTATACATAAAACAAATATGGTGAATACAACACCCCCATATAGAAAATTTTCTTATAGCCTGGGTGGTAGTCCGCCTTTAAACAGTATCCTTTAATACATATTTAAAAAAAACGCCAAATTTTCAAGTTCAAATTATAATTTACACAATTAAGTTATTTAATATATGAAAATTGGAAAAATGCTTCATTAGCTGACTTCAAAATACAATTGAAAGAAACTAACTTCAAACTTTGTATGGATGCCTGCTACCCCATAGTGTCAGTTTGTACGCTATTGAGAGGTTGATTGTATTATACATATAAATGTTTCTTAGGTAGTAAGTTTTCATTTAAATTCATTTTAAATAGAGTTTACGGTCAATATAAATTAGTACTTAAAAATTATCGAATTGACTTTATCTAATACATCTCATTGAACTTTTGCGATAAAAACAATTTTTACTTTTATAATACATATAATACTTATATTTTCTAGTTATCGCTTTCTGTACACCACATTTTCTGGGTTAGTAAGAGCAAGTAACGACAAATTATTCATTTCCTCAATATTCGTTTTAAATATATTTTAACATCCATACATCTTGTGGCTTAATTTATCCTTTACAGAAACGTTGTATATTAAAAAAATCGCCTTAATACTAAGTTTTATATTACATTTCCGATACTTTCCGTAAAAAAAATCTTGCATTGTGAAATCACCCTTTCTGTGCACAATTTGAAAGATACCTAACATGCACAAGCCTCACTGCAGTGCCATTTATTCCGCTATACGTGAAGACTGTTCTCATATATTACCGGAAAATCACTCACACACAAAAACACTTTGACCCTTGCGCCGTCCTGGAATATACACCGAAATTGCTTGGCGGAAACAAGATTCGCGAATCACATATAGGAAGATTTGTCAGTTCGATTGAATAAGACTTTTAAGAAATATTGGCCCGCCACCGCCGCGCATGCTTTGCACTCTTTTACAGCATGATCTATCGAGGGAAATCGTGCACATTGGGAATATTGGAGCCTTTCTTATATTACCTTTTCTTCAATATTAATGATTGGAATGTACAATTTGTTTCGGATAATTTAAGTATTTTGTACATGCTACAATACTAATTGTAATGCCATGAATGGTTTTGTTTTTCAAACGTTCAAAACTTCACTGTTAATTTTTTTACCGCAAGCTATGAAAAGAAACAAATGAAATTTTAATATTTCGTCTTTTCAAAAAATTACTATCATTAACCAACGATTTGCTGCTATATTTTTTTAAAATTTCACTTTTAAGATGCTAAGTTTCACTTTTTGATGGAAAGGCATGATATTTTAAATAATAAAAGCACATTTTTTAGTACTTATTTCGACAATACATTTTTTGATCAGAACCGGTTTTGCTCATCGCAAGCATTATCAAATGATAAAATACAATTTACAAACATGTATATTTATTTTTGAATTGTTACAACTTTGTACGATTCCACATCAGTCCGTTTGTTGCATCCGTGTGATAGAATGCCTGAAGATGCCGAATGGCGAAACCAGGGTCGTTTGTGACAAAACATGTGGAATCGTACAAAGTTGCAACAATTTAAATTTGATATTGAAATTCCATCAAGCACCTTCAGTTGATATAATAAATTAAGTCTATTTATACAAAATATTATCTTTTTAAAATCTTTTATAAATAGTAGTTATATATTATTTGACTCGTAAACTACTTACGTAAGAAATTATTTCTGAATTAATTCATATTTTATAGTTTTTTTCTAACTTTCCATTTTTGTCAATCATAAATGCTTCCAACATCACATAACATACACAAGAGATAGAGATGTTTAGAAAACTTTTTTTATACTTAAAATGGTTTTTTTCACTTATTCATGAAGTATTGCTAATGAAAATAAACTTTCGAATTTCTCTTCCAGCATCGTTTTTTTTCAAATGAATTGAATAGAGAGAAGTGTTAACATTGAATAAGTAATACATATATAAATAAAACGATCAGTTTTTGTGGACACAATAACTGATAAGAACAAACAACCAAGAACATTAACAACAGGAACAGCTTATACTTACGTGCAATGAATGCATGAGATTCTTATATGAAATATGATTGTTTTATTATAATAAAACAAAGAGTACGGTTCTGCGATCTTCAATTATTATTTATAATCAATTTAAGCTCACATAAAAACCGGGGATGAAAATATTAAGTTGAATAAAATATCCTTCGCGTTTCTGCCTAATCTATATTTAAACTACTTTCAGGAACAAGAGCATTTAAATATTCATTATAATGTCAATAGATGGCAGCTATGGACGCCTAGCTAACAACTAAAGCTTGAACGCGTGAAAGATTTTCCTAGCATTTTGAATATTTCCGATAGCCGCATTTTCGATTCATATTTCGACTTATGAAATTATTCATTTTTTATTTATATAATGATAGAAAATTTACGTGCAAATACACAGTCGCATTTTTTATAAAAGACATATTTTTTCTAAGCATTTCCATTACTTATAGCAAATTGACAATGCTAGCAAAATTTCCTTTTAATCAGTTACAGGGTATCGAGCTTGAATTGTAATGTGATAATTTTGTATATTTTAGAAAACAGAACTTTTTCTGTTGTAAATCCACAGTGTGATTCTAAAATACATGGAAGGGAAAAGCGATAATCTCAACACACTCTATTTACAAATCCTATTATTTTATATTCCAAGCCATTTGAAGAGAAGTTTAAGTGGTTGACATTCGGCCGGTTATTGTCAAATCATTTTTTTAAAGACTAATCTACTAATATTTAGTTTAAACATAAATAAACTTAGAGCTTTTTCAATAAACTCTTCAATTCATTCCAATGTTGTTTTGAAAAGTTTTAATATTTTGCACATCTTTAGCTTTTAAAATTCCAATTAATAAAATCTACTCTTCGAATATATTAACAAATATGCACAAAATTAAATATTTAAATATCTTTATACAAAAAAGTATTATATTTTAACATGTCTGCTCCACGAGTTACGCTCATGTTTTATATATTTACCCAATGGAGCATTAAAAATAAATAATATAATAAAACTATATTATAAGGCTGTTTAAAGTTCAATATGATTACTAGCTATCACAATTTGATTAAAATCTAGTTTAGAATGAATATTTAATAAAAATGTAACTTTATGTTAAAGAAATCAATTCCTTTACCGCGGAATCAATGAAGAGTAACCACTTAAAATATCTCATAGTCTCATTATTAAAATTTCACAATTGAATTTTTTAAAAGAAAAGTCTTTGTGGTGGATAACGGAATTATCAGTTGACGAGTACATGCAGATCTCACGATGCGGAATAATTATGTGTAAACACGCGCTTTGCCTCCTTTAACACCCCTGAATAAATCCTACCACCCTCAGCCACTCTTTAAGTGTTATATTCAAATGAAAAGATTTGAATTGCTAGAAATGAATAGAAATAATGCTAATTTCAAAGATGTTTTATGCTGCATAACTTATAATAATATTTTCAATGTATAATTGGACCGAAGTAGATAAGTGGCTATTATTTCCCATATGTTCTATGATTTGCATTTCATTAATTTACTTTATATCATCATTATACAATGTTAAGAATATTTTTTTCAATATGACGAAATGAGTTTTATACCATTCCATCTTAATAATATTTATCAGTTTTCTCACAATTGAAATAGTAACGAGACAGTATAGGATAAAGCTAATTATTTTAATATTTTACCAACCTAAAACAATATCGAATCAAACCCATGCGTAATAAATAAAATTAGATATTTACAAAACAAAAGACAAAAAGTATTGAGTATAAGAATGTCTCATTTTATTTTGTTTATTCACTCACATCTCTTCTTTTTGATAATAATTTTTATTGTATTGAATAATAAATCAATGAAAAAAAAAGGCAATGCTTAATAAAATCAATCTTTACATTTTTCACAAAATAAAATTATTAACCGGTCTCGTTCATCGCAAGCATTATTACCTGATGAAACTGAAGATTTGTAATGAAAATGGTTTTTGGTGGGCTGAATATTATGCAATATTTTTTTTTTAATTGGTGAAAAATAAAATAATCAGTTTTTATCCAATAACCTCGAATTACGTTTTCAATAGTTAGAAATATTTTCAAGATAACATAAGCATAATCATACCTTCACTGTGACTTATGAAACGGGTATATTTAAACTTAATGTTTTTATTTCTTTACAATTAATTTTATAATTTTCAGTCAAAAATAATTTCATTTTAAAGATAGGCTGATTTATTAATGTATTATACATCAATTTATACGTAGACCACCTAAGAATTATGTATAGAATATACAATATCTTTTCGCACAGAATACACCACACAAGTAATCCTTTATTGGTTTAGCTTTCAACCCTTATGAGTCGATAAAAAAGTTTCACCTGAATAAAAACTAATATTAACAAAGTAGAAACGAGTAAGGTTTTAAAGAATATAACTTAAAAGAAAAATCCTCCCTTCAAGACATATTAATGGCGTAATTATACTCTAAGTCGATTCAGACGGAGATTAAAACAATAAAAAGGCACCTCAATCCATTCGCATCGATGGACAAACTTTTAATATATGCGAGGCCATCAAATCTTTCCCGCGGGCCAAAAAATCACCGTCCAATCGATCCCGCCTTGGAAAGACTGTGCTTTATACCACTTTATTCAAACACAAAGACAAAAGTCGATTTTCAATCGCTTTTTTTCAAACTCAAACTAAGCCCTGCGGGATGTTTCATTTGTCGCGTTTGTGACTTTACGTTCGCAAGTTTAACAAAAAATACTATAGGAAAAAACTTTGAAATATGAACTTAAAACTCTTTTGGTCGCTTCTTTTTTCATATGCTTTTAAAATCTGAAATTGGTTGCAACATTATAATATGTGACCGATTTTACGCTTAGTAATTTTTTTGACTCTATTGTTGTTTTAATAAGTCGTATATGATTTTTAAATGAGATCCTGAAACGTATATATAGTAATTAAAATACGAGTGACACTGTATGTAATATGACATAATAGAAATAAGTATATTATACAAATGTTAAAATAAGGTGTTTTTTATAATTTCAAAATAAATAGTTTTCATTTCTGTAGTTAAATTTACCGGTCATTCTTAATTCGACATCTTCAGGCATTAAATGTATAATCTCGAACTATTATACTAACAAAAGTAAGTACTTTTAATGGTTTATGCATCAGTCGAATTCATTTTAAGAATTTTATTTAATTCGAATCTAAATACATTTTTAATTAATGTGGCTGATGTGGTATTCAAAATAAACTTTTTTGATTTTTTTTTTTAAATCATTTTTATCAAAATATATTCAAATTAAAGTGATGCACATGTTCCCACGACACTACACTCCTTCATAAAACCGTTATATTTTTAAATATATTTCTTTGGCTCGGCTTTAATTTATTCATAGTTTCTCGCTTACCAGACAATGAAACGAAAGATTTTTTTAATGATTTGTATACAATGTATATGATCGCGGTATTGTTAAAAGCCAATAATTTTTTTACAGGAGGAATAACTTTTTTAATATATCCTTTTTTGTCTCAGTTGAATTGATCCCAAGTATTTATAGCAAACGAATAATTCATAAAACATTCTAAATTTTGTTTATAATAACCTCATTTTGTTAACTAAATTAATAAAGTAAACAACCCAATATTTTTATTTATTTGAATAAATGTTACATGAAAAAAATAGTTGTCTCTATTTCCATGAAGTTACAGTTACTTGCCCTAATTTTTGAAAACTGTTATCATTGCGAATCCGATATTTAAATTGTATAATAATAATTGTCAAATTAATATGATACATTTTCATATCGATATCGTTTTATGCACAACAAGCAAAACTTAATATTTCTCCAAAAATGTTTTATTAATAAGTTATTGAACTGTATTCGAATGAGTAGATGGCAATAAATTGAAAAAGTCTCCAAAAACCTTTTTTTACTCCACCCATGAGTTTGGAGGTCTCAATATCCAATAATAAAAATGCAATCATCTAATGAACGCCGTCGGCGAACTACACCCCAGTTACCTTCTTTCTTCACTATGATAACGGTCGTTTTACTTTATCCTGACAGTGTATCTCAAAATTTGGAACAAATAATAAGTCAAAGCCTAACAACATGTATTTTTTGTATTGAATTTGCCAGACGGATCTTAATTTTAAACAGTAACGGAAAAATTATCTCAAACTAAAAGCACGTTCTGGACAATGTATTTTAATTTAATATATGATAATGATGTTTTGTTGTGATGATTTTAGACACACGCACTAATTATATTGCCTTCATTTAGTTTATACATGTAAACAAGGAGCCAATGTCTTTCTAACATCCTTAACAACCGAACAATTTAAACCTAATAATATCAAAAGAATAATATAAAAATAATTATATATAAGAATCATATAAAAACAATTGTTTAATGAATACATCCGACTGACAAATTTTTAGACGTGAACATAAAGCAGAATATTCAAGGCTCTTATACTGTTTAGTCAAATGTTTAAATGACGAAACCTTATCAAATCTAATAATTTTGATGTCTTTAGTGCTATTATTAAATACCATTCACATCCTAATCGAATTCAAAATAGCAATTGAAAATATTTACAGTAGGAAACTATTATAATTTCAATGAATCGTTTAAGCTTTAAATCTTCTAGAATTTTTTTTTGGCAAATTGAGTAATAATTTTCCTGTAAATATGTTAGCATCTCTCAAAATGATTCGTGATCAGTTCAACATTAAAATATTAAAATAACTTTTTCATAATTTATTTTCTTCTATGATTTATTTAATAATATTTCCTACTTTAAAAACGACTTCAACAAACAAGGTGATTTTTCAAATAAATTTATTACGAAGTCATGTAATATCATTAAACGAAATCTGTTTTTTCGACAAAATATTTTACAGATATGATACCACTGCTCTAGGGGGTAGTATATGATACGTCTTGATAAGCCAGCGAACTTTTAGGGCTTTCAACTCACTGCAAATGGCCAGCACAAGATTATTTCCGTATCATTGTATTAGATTGAAGTAAAGTGGGTCTAATTTTGCGAGTATACACAAAAATATGTTCGGGACATCACATAGTCCAATGTCTATGAAACACTTTTTTATCAATATTGCTATTTAGGATTGTCATTACACTGAGAATTTCTTAGTTATAAGATTTTTAATCACTTAACATACTTAAATATAATTACTACTTGAAATATACAAAAAAAAAATTGACCCGAATATCCAGTCATTTAATATGAAAAGAACTAATGCATACATAATAAATTCTGAAAATACAAGAAGAAATACTATTGTATACCTTCCAAAAAGCTTCCAATTCTGCGATTGACATTTTTTCAATCCTTAGATTTTAGAACTATATCATGATCGTTTGATAAAAAAAAATGTATATTCTTTTTGGATACCATTCGAATAAATTTAATTCACATGCATTTAATAAATAAAATAGCATTTTGTAAAAAATTCGTTTGTTCCCATTTTTTCACTTTTTTGTTAATTAACGTTAAATAATTAATAAAAAATAGTTGCGATTCCAATTGAAGTCATAATTTATTTTAAAAAAATCATTTGATTAAACTGAAAGAGAAATTGCTCCTGATAATAATATCATAAAATTGTGGATATAGTAAAACACGACGTGATTTTATTAATCTAAATATATGAATGTCCACCGAAAACTGACAGGTCACTCAAAGGTGAAAACTGTTGAATTCAAATTTTTTAATGTGACCAGACCCAAGGTTAAAAAAATTCATTGATTGAGATGATAAATATCGTCAAGAATTGAATTCCTCAATGACCAGTCTGTAACTCTCCTTGCAACTGGGATTTTATGTTCATTTTTTTGAGCATAAAAATCATTCTCTTAGCTTTCTGTTTTTTTTTTTTTGTTGATATTTCTAAGGTAATTTTAAATGTTTGCTTTGCAAAAACAAAATTCTCGCATGTATTGTATTAAAGTAATGCTACATAGGAATAAAATTTAAAAAATAGTCTACAGAAAAATAAAAAAAACTGAAAAGTCAATAAAAGATCGGCATCTGATATTCAGATAGAAAATTCTATAGAGTATTCTTATGACACGCATGTACCCAAATTCACAACCGATTTAAAAATAAAGTAAATTTCTAAGTCATTGACGGGCCGAAGAGTTTTGTAGATTTTTATATGATCGCTCCCGATTTAACGCTTTATAATATTTTTAATAATTGTAGCCGTATATTCCAGCTCTTATCTATTCTATAAAACGTTTATATTACGTTACGGAAATAAATTGAATGTTTTATAATTACTTCCAAAAGACTTACACAAAGAAAAACCTCGTGATAAAATTTCTGGTGAACTGAAATACGTGTTTTTGAAACAGCGAGCAAAACATAGATGACAGCTTGGTTGCAGAAAATATTCATATTTTTCAGTTAATTGGTCGTAGTTTTACTACTAATTAACAGGACATTCCAATCAATGTTAAGTGCACGTCGGCATAGCTTCCGTGAGAAGTTATATATTTTCTTTTACTCGTATCAGCTTTATTAACGTTTTTATCTTTATATGCACGCTCATGAGGGCTGCGCTTGATAAAAAGACAATAAGGTCAACTAACTGCTACCCAATAAAGATAACACTATTGATAAGAAATAAATTAATTTGCAAAATCACTCAGCAGTTCGAATGGACGCTATTATTATTGATTGAATTGGCATTCACTTGGTAGAACTCCATTATAACACGGTGAAAAAATAGCAATGTATTTTAGTTCTACAAAATTATTTTTAACAAATATAGTTGATAGCTATTTCGGCTCACGCCATCGTCAGAACTATGCTTAAACTAACATTTGCTTATCTATATATAGCTGTGCAGAAAAGGTACACAACATCTCCTCTCTCCTTTTCCAACGGCCTAGCTTGTTATTTAAACACAATGACACTAAATTTTCAAAATTCTAAATTGACGCTATTATTGTTTCATTTTTTGAATGCCTTTTTTATTCATTCCCTCTGTATTGAATAAAACAAAATTACGTTCATCTGCTTAATTGCTATTTTTTTCACCGTGCCTTAATTATATTAAAAAAGTGGAGCTTTATAGCATGAAAAATTTAAAAAAAAGTACTCGACGTTACACTTCTTTTGCCATAAATATGACGAATGGATTACTTCTCCTATACCAATACTGTGAAACGTAGACATTGGCCACGGCCAAGACCACGCCTAGCGTGTCCATACGTATAACTTATATGTGCTTAGGACCCGCGTAGCATGTTCATGCCCGAACCTGAAAAAAAAAAACTAATTTTACTACTGTTGATTTTAACACGGTGAAAAAATAGCAATGTATTTTAGTTCTACAAAATTATTTTTAACAAATATAGTTGATAGCTATTTTGGCTCGCGCCATCGTCAGAACTAATGAACGTAGAACATAGTTCTGACGATGGCGCGAGCCGAAATAGCTATCAACTATATTTGTTAAAAATAGTTTTGTAGAACTAAAATACATTGCTATTTTTTCACCGTGTTATAATGGAGTTCTACCAAGTGAATGCCAATTCAATCAATAAACTGTTGATTTTGTTTGTATTTTTTATAAGTCGACAATTTTCATATCTGATTTCGTCACCATTCGATATTATTTTTTTTGTTATTTTTATTCAAAAATTTTATTGCACTGTTGTTTTTAGCAATTGGAATAAAAAAAATACTGGAATATTTCTATAACGTCGTTTTGTGAAAATTTCAACGCAGAAGAATTATTTCATGTAGATTTTTGACTATGGTAATTTTCGATTTTGAGTAAATTTTGAGCATACATACGTGCTTTTCGTATAATATAGTATAAATTTTTTTGTGCATAGTATACATTTACAATCATGAATCAAATATACTTGAAAACAAATACACGTGTGGACCAAACATTACAATATGAACCGCCGATTTCTCAGTGTAAAAGTACCAAAGTCGAGTTATTTATACTTAATTACCGATACTCGCATGTCTATTGTCTACTGTCTTTGAAATAATACATAATTTTATTAATTTGTAACACATTTTAATTATTGAATATACTCAGCATGCCACTTTTAAATTAGCAGTGATAGCGTTAGCAAAAAAAGCGGTGAGAAACCAACACCAGTTTGTACTGATAAGTAATATTCTATAAATACTACGGATGATTCTCGGTGTTTCAATTTTAGCAAAAGCTCTCTCTTTCCTTCTTTTTCCTTGCAATCTGTATTTGAAAGTGTTCATTTTTTTACAAAATTCATAAGCTTAAAAAATATCATATTTTCTGATGGTTACATAATCTATCAAGTTTTGTTCGGTCATTAAGCACAACACGGTAAGTGAGGTGTCGAAATATTTACTTATAAGTTTCTCGCAAGCCGTGAGCGTATCGCATTTGCATAGTGGCGCATACGATCCAACCGGCCCGTCTGCATTCACTATTCATATGCCGGCGCGGCGGCCGTCGGATAATAAACCTTATAAATATTGTGTAATTTCCCGGCCTCTACAGCACTACGGCAACTGCCTCTGTTGGCGTAGACGCACACCTCTACACAGCGTAGATGTAGCTTTTGCGCTGAGCTTTGACCACTGATTTGTTCGGCCCGCGGACATTTTTCAGTAATTTCGAAACCTCATTTTATCAAAACTAACTCTTGATTATTTTATATCTGTCGTTTTTATTCCGCAATAAAATCTTAATATCAACATAAAAATAAAACATGCTTAATCCATTATTATTTTAAAAGACATAAGATTTATTTAATTATGTTTATTAATGAAGATGTGGTTTCAAAGGAGAAAACAACAAGTTTTTTTTTAACGAAGTTTTACTTTGAAAACTATTATAAGTATAAAAACAGTGAGATTTTAATTTTGTTATGAAAGCCTGAAGTGCTTAATCTATCGCCAATTATAAGTAAGCGTAAACAGGCATAAAAACCAAGACAAAAAAAAACTGTAATCAATACCGGTTTTGGACATCGTGAAAATATCGTCAATTCATTAAATTGTCAGGAATGTACAAAAAATTTACATATTTCTTAAATCACCATTTGTGTCGGAAAATCGGATTTCGCGCCATCCATACCACCCACTCCTCTCGCTAAGTAAATTATGCTGACGTTTTAATATTCATTTACTAACACGAGAAAAATATTCTACACAATAGACTCTTATGTGGTGTTCCTATTTTTTGAGATAGCTAAAATTGTAGTATGCGCTTTTCAATACACACATAAATAATAAAAAACGATGAAAAAAATAGCAATGCATTTTAGTTCTACAAAATAATTTTTAAAATATAGTTGATAGCTATTTCGGCTCACGCCATCGTCAGAACTATAATATGTTAAACTAACATTTGCTTATCTATACATAGCTGTGTAGAAAAGGTACCAATTACATCTTCTCTCCTGTTTTAACGACCTAGCTTGTTTCCTGCTCGTAATGAAACTAACAATTGTAAATGTAACTAAAATCAATAAGTTCACATATGACACGGAAATGGTCCATTACCAAAACAAAGGAACACCACCCAGAGGGTTCAATAATCGTGACCGACATATTAGTTTGTTCGTTAAGAACCCTTTATAATGGAGTTCTACCAAGTGAATGCCAATTCAGTCAATAAATTATAAGACTTTAAACATTTTTAAATTTATGGGTTTAATTAATATTTTGTTGGTAGAACTTCGTTAAAACACGATGAGAAAATAGCCATCTATTTTATTTCTATAAAATTTATAATGTATAATATAAAGTCAGAATTATCCTGCTCAACGTTCTGTTCGACGATAATAGTTCTGACAAGGGCATTAGCCGAAATAGCTATCAATTATACATCTTATAATTTTTGTAGAAATAAAATTCATAAAAAAAATTACTATGTATTTTTTTAATTCATTTATTTAAAAAAAAGGACACCTTTGATGGAGTAAAAACCCCTGAAAAGCAAGGATTGCACATGTGCTGGCTTACCTGAACATTTTAAACTCCGTTACGTTTTGTGCACAAAGAAAAATCTTGATGTTTGTTATTTTGTTGTTGTGTTCATCGCAAAAACTTGTGGAAATATTCTGCATAAAAAGACTCTAAATTTACTTACATATATAAATTTCACATTATTTTGTGGAAATTATTCAAATATTTTTTCGCGGTATTTATAGTACGATTTTACTTAGATTTAATCTTACAATCTTGGATCAGTGACAGAGATTTAATTCATATAAATGAACACAATTATCGATTAACCTTTAACCTTTTCTTCAAATATTCCATACAAATATTCTCACAAAATCAAATTAATTTTTAAAAATCAGTTGGAAGTTTGTTGCAGAACAATTAAAAAACAATGTAAACGTTTTCATTCAATTATCTTTGAATTCAAAGTAATTCATAAATAAATACAAGAACTATTTTCGTCCTTTTTAACCTTCCAATCCTTGATGAAGAGCGATTTTGTTTGAATAAATAAAATACAACCGTTTACAGTACCACGATAAAAAACATTTATTAATATTAAAAAAATAATGCCAATAGGCGTCATGCTTTATACTATAAGCACCTAGATAATATTTCCTGAAGTATTACTTAGTACTATTAATTAGTAACATAATACGTGTAACTATTTTATTTATTTAAAATTTTATATAAAAATAAACAAAGATACCGCCAAATCCATCTAAATTATCAAATATATTCTCTCCTTATAAGATTACCGTAATTCATTTTAATTAACTAATATTGATCAGTTCAATGAAAAACAAAAAAATACACTATACAGAAAAGTATACTTCAATAGCAAAATCAACGATTTAGTATCCATTAGGATATTCAAACCTTCGACGATGAAGTTAAAACAAAAACGTTTGATATATCATTCAGCTATTGGACATCAATTTAAGACTTAAATATTATTGGAAGTGTAACAACGACATAATTCTTATCGATTTTTGTAAGAAGTAAGTTCAAGGGCATGATTATAAATCATTTGGAAAAATAATTACCAGGCAGCGCCGTGCAAAATTGTTTGGAAAAATTTAAGTCATAAGACGTCGTTTGCAAAAGGAGTTCGAGCTTTTTCAGGAGAAATATTCCCTAAAAATATGTCTCAAGCAATGCGTAACGTATTTCATTTGGCGGCATGCCTCAGCGGCCACGTACAAGATTGAAATGTCCTAGATAGGAGGCTAATGCGCGCTTTGCAGGCACGTAGTCGTTCTTTAATCGCCCAAGAACAGCGCCGCGCCGCTAACAAACGTCCAACGCCGCCATTCCATGAGGAAACATTCACGTAATCATAACGCCAAGGGGCACTGGACGTAAATCTTTAAGTGCACCGATCTGCATCAAGATAAAAAAGGACGTTTTCGTATTGTTTTTAGAGATTAGCAGATTCTGTCGCATTTTACTAGCAATGATGAATGTGGGCGCTCAGGTTTCATGACTTTGTTTTGTTCTATAGAATGTATCGAATTTTTACTTTCAATACGTAAATACAAGAGAATCTTTAGGTGGGGTCCTTTACTAATTTCGATCGTATAATCGAAAATACATATTTTTACTTTCAATTATATGTGAGTGCTTTAATAATAAAATAAATTATACATTTTCAATTTATAGAAAATTATAAATGTTTCAATTTGTTGAATGTCATATTTTTATGTGTTTTATCATTAACGGATTTGTTTTAAAAAAATTATCTATATGTTTTTAGCGCTTTTGAAAAATAATTGAAAACCTGAAGTTGGCATTTTTTATATTGTAGGTGTCATTAAAAAAACATACATTTCTTTACAATGTATCTAAGTGCAGTGTACCTCATATAAAATAATTCCACTCGAAAAAACAGTATTTTATATAATTTATCATATTGACTGAAGGTGCTTGGTGGAGTTTCAACATAAAATTTGAATTGTTAAAAATTTGTGAGATTCCATATATTTTTGATGATACTGATCATCAGTTCTGTTTCATTCGTGAGACAGAATGCCTGAAGATGCCGAAAGGCGAAACCCATATAACATTTAATCGTATGCATGGTATATTTTTTATTAGTTTTATTTTTGAATATTTGCAGAAAAGCATACTCTATGATTCTTGTAAACTTGGGTGTTATATGTACAAATATTTTCGGCTGTACTAATATTCATAAGACTGTTTGAAATATAAATTTCTATGGCAGAACAAATACCCAAGATAAAAGAAGTTGTTGAATCAAATATAATTTGAAGTAATGTTACAAATAAAAATTATATAATCGTTTGTAAAAGTTGTCGGTGGGACACCAGCACGATTTGTACAAAGCAATCATTATCACTTAAGCAAATCGTTTTACACATGTTACAGTTAGAGCAAAGGGGGTGGGAACTAAGTTATCGTTAAGGTTGGGTGTATTTCAAACGTAAGCGGCGCAAACCGAGTGTTAATTACAGGCGAGCAACTCCGGGCAGATGCTGCGAGCTCCTCCGGGCATTTCCGGCTGTCGTCAGATGTGCTACAAGTTTCGCAGAAGAAAGGCTGTAAGTTGTACAAACAATAGTCACGCGCTACCCACTTTGCTATATCTCATTCAATACCCGACGGCTTTCCTAAACTTTGGCTCAAAATATTCAAGAAAAAGCCATCATATCACTAATATGGATATTATTGTTTTAACGCCCCACTGCCTGTTTGCTTACATTAAGAACAATGGTGATTGCTTGAATTGAATATTAAATTTAATTGTTACTCAGTTAGACATAAATCAGTTACATACGCACACTAAAAACACAATAAAGTACAATCTTTTAATACAAATTTGGCTGGTTTGTTCATATAATAAAACTCATATCATTTAAATGATTTTTTTACCATTAACACTTTTACAACAAATTGTAAAAAGTAAATAAATTGACACCGAGCACATATAAATTTACATATTTTTAGTTCAAAAAATTTTTTTAACCAATATTGAAATGCAAATATAAATTATACGTTATTAAAATTTTTATATATTACAAACATACTTCAGATATATTATATTTATCGCTTTAATACATTTATGTAAAAAAAATAATTGTTTTATTATAATAAATGCCTGTTTTACTCATACTTTTGAATTGTTTGGAATGCAAATCAATCAAAATAGTTTATTTTTTTGTAAATGCATTTTTTATTCTTTAGCATAGCACTCTTTTTCTTGATCGGGCACATTGAAAATAGTGACAAAAATATGTATATACAAGTCTTCTAAA
Source organism: Himalopsyche japonica (assembly GCA_028555115.1). NCBI lineage: Eukaryota > Metazoa > Arthropoda > Insecta > Trichoptera > Rhyacophilidae > Himalopsyche > Himalopsyche japonica. The sequence continues at coordinate 3,320,323 of JAHFWJ010000460.1, forward strand.
CACGTAATTAAAATTGAATTTTGAAATCTACTGATTAAGTGATTAGTCAAACTAAAGCTTATGTATGTTTAGCCATAGACTAGACGAAATAAATCCATAAAAGCTATCAAACCCGTGTAATGTTTTCGTTGGGCTAATTTAAATTTTTTACAACTTTTACTATAAAACAATCAAAAGCATCATTTTTTGTACCATTCAGACTTATTTTAACCGTTTACGAATGATGATTTATAAGCGCTCATTATGAAACAATTGAAATAGTTATATAATACGTGCAATCATTTATGTACTTATAAAAATATATAATACTTCCAATTACTTAGCTGCAATTTCATCAAACAAGTAAAAGTCCGTCTGAAAACGCTTTTCTCCTTTTGTCTTTTTTGTTTTTGGAATATAAAAGCAGAAAAATATGAAATTCTTTCGCTCGGAAATATTCAATAGATTTTCATTTTTTAAATCAAACTTGTTCGTTAAGTTTAATACCGATTCTGAACAGTGCTCATTTTATTTTTTTAAGTACTTAATAATTTTATTGATAATATCTTTCGTAAGAAAAAGAAAAAGTGAAATTTCAATGAGCTTTACTGGATTTTGTTTCACTTTGTACAATATTTATAAAAACTACTTTACAAAAATGAAATATAACTATTTAATTTTTACTTATTTTTTTATACTCAAAATAGATATTTTAAGTCATAGAATTTTTTTTTCAAATTACAATTTAAATAGATATTTTTGTATAAAAAGTCGTAAAAACAATATAAAATAAGGTCCTAGTCATATTCAAAAACTAGTTTTCTAGCATACGCATTTTTGATATGTCATTCCAAAAAAAATCTCTCGATTACTTTATGAAGTCTCATTAAAAATTCTAACTTACTTAAAAGCAAATACATGTCTTATAATTGTATATATTTATAAAATGCATAAAAAAATATTACCGTATTCAAAAGGCATAACATTTTTACTACTCAGTAGATGGCTTACTGGAAAATCGAAGGAAAATTTCTACCATTGATCTTAAATCAATTAATCAAATAACATTCATATTGTCCGGTGATATTTTTTATAGTATTGCAGGTTATATTCAACATTCATGCAATTTTTACATTACTTTGTAGAAAATCAGAAATGACCAGAAAATTAGATATCTTCTTCTAATTAATTCTCATAATTTTTCACTAAAATTTCTGAAGAATGTTTGAAGTATTCTGTTGTATTGTCCGATGTAACTATAATACATCATTAAATTGCTTTTCATTAAATATTAAAAATATATATATATATCGATTTTTTCAATCATTAAGGAAGGAAAATATCATGAAGAGAACAAACACGTGTCAAATATCTTCGCAAAGCCAAAAAACGTTGTTTTCAAATATTTCAAAAATGCATAACGTATAGACAGACATATATATATATATATGTATAATGTTGTGAATATGCGTCTTAGATAGACAAACAAATAATAATTCAAAAGAAGAAACACATGCTAATAAATTGCACATATTTTCAGCTAAATTCAGTCAACATAAAAATTCAACAATACTTTTTTTTCAATTATTATCAATTTATTGTAAATTTCTATACCTTGGAAAAAAAAAACTTCCGTAGCCGAACAGAATTATGTATAACACCACTATTTAGATGGTATCGCATATTATCTAGAATATGAAATTATAGGTTATACCGTATAATGGGTGCGAAATCTCTATTTTACATAATTCCACCATACATTTATCGATAGTTATCTGATGTATTCTTCACACAGCTGTTTCCTTATATGCGTGAATTACAGCAATTTATATTTGAGAGGCGTACAAAGTCAGGAAGAAAGCTTCCTGCTTCAGTGAGAAATTGGCCATTCTTATCACAATTCGTTATGTGCTACAAATTCACTTTTTTCGACATAAATATACATACACAAACAATTTAGGAAAGTTAACTTTTTCAATATTTTTAATACACGCATTTTCATTTGTCAATTTTATGCATAAAAGCCTTTTTTTAATAAGTTATATGGAGCCAAATTGCAAAAGTTTCACCTAAGCTATCAGACAGTAAAGTTCGATATCAAATTTATATGTAGTATTTAAGGTTATGGAAATACATATTCGTGAAAATTTCCCATAGGTTGGTAACTCAATTAACTTTAAATAAATCATTTGTGGTTTGATTTTCGAATTTCAAAAATACTTTGCACACTATTGCCTGCATTTTTTATTTATTTTTTAATTTAAATTCTAAATAATCTAAGATTAATTCGGTGAACTAAATTAAGTTGTAATGATTTGGAAAGAAATTTAATTTAAAAGAGACATCGTAAAATATATTGTGAAAACTAGCACTAAAAAATGTGTTTTTATTATTTAAATATCATGCCTTTCAATTGCGAAGTGACAGTTAACACCAAAAAAGTTATTTGTTTGTGTGTTATATTGATGAAAAAATAATACGTTATTAACGACATTATATCGAACAATCTTTAAAAAAAAAATACGAAATGTTTAAACAAGACTTTATTCATACTGAAATTGACGCGATATATAAATTTTTTGCATGAGTTATTTTAAGTCAAAATATTTTATTTATTTTCATTCAATATACTATTTCGCGAAAGAAAATATTATAAACGATTTTAAAAATCAGGATGTCATAAAAAGTAATATTTTCGCAGTGTAAAATTCATTACGGAGCATCTCAAAAAAGTGTTTTTTTACAATAGTTCGTTTTTATCCAGAAGCTCAACCTTTTTTTCGTAGAGAAAATGATGAAATTGAGTTTTTAATAGAAGGCTTCATATTTTGATACAGTTTATTTAATATGTCCAATTGATTTCAGGAAAGACGAACACATAAATTGTACCTGACCACAATTCAGCAGTATGTGCTGAACGTGATGAGTGCAAATCCCCAGCGGCATTTGCTCGGGGCGGGAGAGCCAGGGGGCGGCAAATGCTCGAATTAGATTCCGCTCACGGCGCGTTCCGACGCCGGCGACCGAAGCTCTCCAATAGAAAAAAATTAACAGCCGTGTGGGGTGCCGGAAATATTAAGGAACATCTACTTCTAGAACAGTGCATCACAAATATTACCTCCGAAGATATTAAAATATCAGAGTTGAATATGAATAACACCGCATAATTAAGACTAGCATAATAGAGAAAATATTATTTGTTGATGTGTAGCGAACTTTGTAATTTCAATAGTTAAAGCTTCTTTATGAACAATTTCAGTACAGAATGTTTTAGAAGAATAATTTCAAAGCAATCCACTTGACGTCAATCATTTAAAACAATGCTCGAGGTGAGTGAAGCCAGTACGGATGTAATGAATATAAAATTATTAAGTCTTGTGTTTTATTATTCAAATAGAATTCATTTCACCAAAAAATAAAAGTTAACGCCTTAAAAGTGATTAATTTTGTGTGAAATATTAGACGGTCAAGTATTTTTTATCATAATTTTATATATGTTATATATTTACTATTGAATTGTTACAAATTTGTACAATTCCACATATTCCGTCACTAAAGACCCGGGGTTCGCCTTTCGGCATCTTCAGGCATTCTATCACATGGGTGCAACATAACTGACAGATTTTATATTAGTTTATTTTTCATTTCGATACCTATGTATTATATTATACCAACAATAGTTTTAAACAATAAAAACACATTTTTTAGTACTTATTTACACAATATATTTTTAGATCAGGACCGGTTTCGCTCATCGCGAGCATTATCAACTGATGTTATCGTGATGAGCGAAACCTGTCCTGATCAAAAAATATATTATGGAAATACGTACTGAAAAATATCTTTTTATATTTTACAATATCATGCCTTTCCATCAAGAAGTGACAGTTAACACCTTAAAAGTTACCAACAATAGTCTTTATAAAAATATTTAATTGGTAAATAAATAATTTTAATTAAAAATAAATCACTTAAGAGTACAAAATATATAATACAAATCAACGGTAGGCTTCATTGACAAGTATACATAGTATGCTTGGAAAATATGTTAGGCTAATCCTGATACTTCATTTCAATGAAGACGCTTTTTGTAAAAGCACTCAAACTAATAGGGCTCTTTTTTGCAATCGGAAACACATAAAATGGACTCAAATGATATCATATTTTTCAATGACAACTATTTTTTGCAAAGCATTTTTAAGCCGTACAAGATTTTCCCTCTGATATATTATTTACTGATATGCAGTATTTCAAGTAAATAAAATAATAATAATTAAATTGTCATCAGAATTCAAATGTAGAGAACTATCATGATTGCAGTCAAAGCAGCAACATATTGAAACGTCAAATAAAAAGAACATTTTTAGACACAAAGAGACCAAGCCTCATTTATTTTTACTGCACATAGAAGAATAACGTTTAAAAATGCAATACAATCAAACACAAAACAAATGAATGCAAATACGATAGTGTGCAGGAGGAACTAAAAACATATCACTGCTCACAATAGACCGTTTGATCCACGGAAACATAAATCAGACGTTCCGTCAATGAAATAAAAATTACTCACTATAACAATAAGAGAAAAAGTGAACGAACACAATGCATCCGCCGGAAGTCTAATTCTGAAGCCGAAAGCTCTGTGTTTCACACGCAACTCCACCAACAAAGCTTCCAATTAAAGTAGGCACAAAGTCTCAGTGATTTTGTAGAACTTCCGCAGAGTCATTGTTATAAAATTGACTTAGATTTGTTCGAGCCAAAATAGCAATGGGGTAGCTAAAAAAATAAAGTTTATTATTCGTTATTTTTATGTGTATGTTTGACTAATGATCATAATTTTGTTTGACATTGGGAATCGTAAATTTGCTATGTTTTTGTTTACTGGTTAATAATACGCCATTTTGGTTCAAATTGTCTGTTTTATTAAGCCTTAGTTAATCATATTCATTGTAATAATTATATAGGCACAACGTCTCAATAGTGATCAAAACTTACTTGTGCATAATCACTCTAAAAATGTTTTTTTTTAATAATTAAAAACACATTTTTTAGTACTTATTTCCACAATGTATTTTTTGATCAGGACAGGTTTCACTCATCGCGAGCATTATCAACTGATAAAAATGTTTTAGTTTGAAATGTGGTCAACTTAATTGCTAAAGACATTATTTTACTACAGATATTTCAAAGGTTAGCCATTTTACATCAATTTCATCATGCAATGTAATGGACTTAAAATTTACGTTTCCCAACTGTGTTTTATTTGTATTATTTAAAATGGAGACCACAGTTACCCGGTTAACTTCTATACCATTATCCTATACTTTAAATTTATGAAAGCTTTGCTTAAATATTCTCGACCTTTCTTGTCATTATTGGTATCTTCATAATTGTATATATTTATTTTAATCTTGATACGATGTATTGAATTCTGCCTTGCAAAATATAATACATTTAGTACAAAACCAAAGCCTTTTCTTAATATTGTCATAATCTCATATTTTAAAACGATTCGTTCATGTTTATTTAAAATGAATGGCTTATTTGATTTGCTTGAAAATAACATTCAGATTGATGCTGTGCAGTGCTATTTCCACACATCATACAAAACTATCATCCAGAATGATTTAATTGAAATATTGGACCAAATTTTGTCATATTCATTTGATTCTTATTTTTTAGACTAAGTTCTAATAACCAAAGCAAATTTACATTTTAAAGAATTCATCGTATACTAATATAACATAAGTGGGCTAATATTGCAGAGATTATTTTTTGGTGAATTGTTAGATTGAATTTTTATAAATTAATCATGGAACGTTGATTTAACAACAGACGTAAAAATACAATGTCAAAAGAAAAGCTAACTAACTTCCCATGCCACCCTAATAGTGTAACCACACTCGCTTTGTCTGGCACATTTCCACTCAAGCAATCTCCGCAAAGATGCTTTGGCGCACTAATCATAAAAGAGCAACGCCAAGCCGGTCCAAATAGAATAAGCTACTCTCACGGGAAACTATCCAAATTTGTTATTCATTATCGTCGCAGAAGCCTCCGATCCTGAGGCAAAGCACCGGGTGGGCTGTTTAACATTCATGACGCGCTTGCGCGAAATGCAACTTAATGCGCCACCCCCAAAATATACACTTCTCTTTTTAACTGTTCCACTGTCTCCTTCTGCCGTCCATCCCCCTTGAGGTGGGCGCAGAGACAGCGGTAGAATTGCTTTAACGAAGTAAACGCAACCCTTAAAAGCGCATATGACAACAGTCGTTGGCCGTTCGCCGCCGAGAACGGTCGGCCGATATGGCGTTGCGACGCTCCTAAAAATCTTGTGTGAACGTAGCAAACGAAACTTTTTACGTGACTTCGAAAAGAATTTTCAAAGTTTGTTTTACACATTTGATCTTAAAAAGTAATTATAATATTTTATTATTTTTATAAAATTGACGAAATATCATCTGTGTTAAACAATCACATAAACAAAAATGATTTCATTCAATAGCTTAATTTTCTTTTCAAATATATTTTCTTACCAACCTCCATCAGAGAAATAAAATTATCAACATAACTTCTTTTAATGCTGTAAGAATATTAATATAAAAGTGTAACATTATTAATAGAAATATAATACAAAGGGCATAATTATCAGATTTAGTTTAATATTTTGTAAGTTTATAATAGTCAACTGTGCATACAAATTTTATACGCAATTTTTATCATAAGCTCTAATCAAAAACATTAAATAATTCACAATCGCATTCATTTATTACTGTTATGTTAACATTTTAAATTCGTTAATGAAATAAAATCTCGAACTTCTATAAATTCTAAAAACACATTTACTCTAATTTAGCTACAAAAACGAGCTATTTTTATTAATTTAGGATACTTGAATAGATTTACATTAAAACATAGCTTTAATCGTTAAGCCATTTAAAAATAACGTTCAATAAGTGTGAATTACCGAACTAGAATATATGGATAAAAGCACTTAACTGTTTTTTGACTTCTCAGAAACCCTCCATTCAAAAATTGAAGCAACTGATTGTTTTTACATCTCAAACACGCAAAGCTTTGCACTTTTACATAGTTTTTAAAGCTGTTTTATTGAATTACAACGAAAAGTTCATCACACTATAAATATGTAAATTTGAAATAAAAAGCCTTAAAAGCTTTTTTGTAACACTGGGGTCATTAGCTCGTTTCATTTCAATCCAAATGATTTCAAAAAATATTAACATTATTTGATTGACCCGTACTACAATTTTCCAACACGTGGATCAATATTTTAACTTACAAGATGCTTTCTCAGACTAATGTATATTTTCTTTGCTGATTATACTAAATTTACCGAAAGCCTAAAATCAATACAGTATTGTTATATCTTATTGAATTCAAGTAAATTTCATCCCAAATATATTATTTTTAAGGCATTTAAGAATTTACAAAGTTCTCAAAATTCTCTACTGTTTTCATGTTATATAAAAAAAAATTCCATAGCAATCTTTAATCATTTACAAAATTTAATATTCAAGAGAAAATACTGCATTATTCAGTATATTTACAATCTTGGATCGGTTGTCCTAATATAACATTTTGAATTTAATATCATCGGCAAGTTTGTAATATTATAAATGTTGTACACATTGGTATAAAATACAATTCCACAGACTATCACATAAATATAACTATTTGTATTTTTTTTAATATAATATCAAAAACATAAAAGTTGTCAAGATCAAAATTTTTTGATAAACTAACATTTGATTATTTTTTATTTAATATTCAGATATACAGAAAACAAATGAAAACATATTGAATAAAACTATTAGTAACTAGGTAAAAGTGTTCAGATTGTTAAAATGTTATTCATAAAACGACTTTGAACGATGGAACCAATACCAGGACTCGATCATAGAGCCCTTGACTTAGCGAGGCCAGGGTCTTTGGATCCACCAAGGATGGACTCGTTAGACCCCGGTGGATCGAGGCCTGTAGATCTCTCAAGACCTGGATCCCTCGGCAGAACGAGGCCTTCTAATCCAAGACAGAGACAACCTGCCCAAGTTGTTACAACTGGATCCAGAAACCACATTATTTACACCGATGAGAAAGGCAGAAAGTAAGTCAATTTATTAAAAAAATAACAAATTTAGTCTAAAAGTAATCTAGCTGCTTCTATTGTGACATCATATATTTAAAATGTACAAATAAAAACATCTTGCTAATCTCATTTCAGTGTCATTTTCAATACATATAAACCTATTCAATACACGAAAAATTAACGACAGATTTTAAAGTCAAATAAATTATAAACAAAAATTAAAAAAAAAAATAATAATTGTTTTTTTCGACAGACCTTACATAGTGAACATTTTTTTCGATTTTTCTTCATTCTATCAAAAAAAATTTAAAAATTGGCAATATTTTTCTCAAATAGATATCGGCTACCATTAAATAACAGAACTAGGTAAAATCTATGCTTACTTAAATACAGCAAGTTGGTTATGAAATTGGATAGCCAATATATTTAATCGAAGATATCGATGTCGATATATAATTGAAGACTGCAAATGGCTTACTTGAAAAATTATAACATTTAAGGAAACAATTTCATAATTGTGTATAAGAAAATTCTTACCCATATAATCCCTTAAATTATAACAATTTAACAGTTTATTTTATAATATTACAAATATGAAATCATATTTATTGGAAGCAAGTGTATATTTAAGTCAATTTTTAAGCATTTTAATTATCCAAAAACTTTTAACTTAACATATATTTTTTTTATATAAATCTTCAATTTATTCTTTTACCTAACTACAATGGATTTTTTTGTATTGAATTGGTCTCATTATTATAGTGAATGCTAGAACACAGCTGTTACAAAATTTAATGGTTTCATCAAATTTCAAAGATTGTTTTACATGAGCGCGAGCATTAAATCCACAGCGCTTTATAGTCTCGCCAAAGCCATTCGGGGTACTCTAAATCCTTTGCCTAGCTCGCAGAAATATCATTGCACACTGCGTATGAATAAAATACCAATGAGTGACATTATAAAGTCGACCGTCGGCGCTTGCGGCCCATAACGGAGGAAATTACACTTTTAAATCGTAAAAAAGAAATGCCATACCGCCGACGGCAAAATATTCATGAGTCGCGGTCAGGCAGGGCAAAAAAAATATAAAACAACAACAATACGTAGACCTCAGATTGTTTTAATTTCAGTATGTGGATATTTGCCAATCTAGAAACGTATTTTGGTTATTATTTTTAATACTTTTATTTACTGCCAGTGATTTTTTCAACGACTTAAACCTTTTTTTATTCAATTTCGCAAAAGTTTTTTTTATAACTAGAATTTTCGTTGACTAATTTATTTTGGTCGACGTAACGGTCGTTGTGAATTTATGAACATAATTTAATTATAAAATAAAATTGTATACTCTCTTTCTGGAACTTAAAAAACACATGAAATAATTGTTTAAATAAGTTTAGAAAGCTATCAACATTTTTACAATACATAATACACAATTGAAGGTTACCTTTTTGACAAAAATAAAAGATGTTTACATTTTACAAAGATGAAAAATTATTTCATATAACCTGCATTACATATTATCTCGTATATCAAATGAACTTTAAATATTTTTTCATTGGCATCAGAAAGTTATTTACTATAAAAAAATCAAACGTTATTTTCTAGGTAATGTCAACATTTTGAAAAAAAATGTGGAAAATAATTAATTATGTTGTTTTTCACGCATATTTTTAAGCGCTTACTTATGTTTTCAATATAATCCCATTATGACGTCGGTCAAGTCTATCAAGTAGTTAAATAGAATAGACTTTAATAATTTTTCACTTCCAATTTGGCGGAACAAACGTTTATTTACTTGAAGATTTACATATTTGAAGTAATATAAAATTTCGTTAAAAAATAACGTGTATTTATTTATTATCTTTATCAAGTCAAAATTAGAACCCAACACTTTTGTCTGGTACACTATACAATCAAAAAATTATAAAAAAGAATTATGAATCCTATTTTTCTTACAAATCTGTAAAATTCATCAGATTTTAATGCTTTATTACAACACATTTAAATGTTGCATCAAATTTTAAAAAAGTCACTATAAAGCGTTGCAGTCAGTTGAGAAAACGCTAGAATTTGTGAGTGATTTTTTTACATCTATCGAGTAGTGTGCGCGCTGTATCGTTTGGTCATCCACTTTCCTCTAAGAGTCTACAACCGAATGCAGCTAAAATGCACCACTAATCACGCCATAACTCGCAAGCGGACTGTACAAACATAACTACTACGCCACACTGCTCAAAAGAGATAAATTTCCAACAACTTTAAATTTAAAAGGCATTGCAAAAACTTCAAAAAAATAAGCCATGATATTATTAGGGACGGCAACATCGGTAAAACGGTTAATCGGTTTATTTATTCGGAGTCTAAGCTGTTATTATATTTGCATTGATATTATTATCAAAATTGCAATGTTTTTAAACATTATTTTTCAATCATTATCTAGATTTAAAAAAGACGCTGAATCTTTTTTTTTTCATCAGCTGTATATATGGAGTTTGGCGTATGGATTTCATTAAAATGTAATGCTTGAGACAACCAGCATGTCAATTTGAAGAACCATCGATTTTACTATTATTAATAATAAATAGATTTGATCACATAACGAAAGCTTCAGATTGATACTAATTGATTACGATGATCAATGCATTCTTTTATACGCATTCAAAAAAAATAATGTTGTAAAATATATTTTCTGTTAGATAAGACCAAATAATTTAATAACATAATTTATTACATTTTGTTTTTATTTTCTACAAATTATAATTATAATATATAGAACTCTTCAAAAGGTCTTAAATGTACGGTGAGCGAAATAAAATGATGAATCAAAAAGTAAATCCGAAAATTGTAGCATACCAGACTTTGAAATAATATAATACAGTTTGGGTATTTTTTGCCAAATTGTTTTCTTGTTTGGTGTATTTATGTGTTTCTCAGCTATTAAATAAAAACAAATCACTTTTTATAGTATAAATGACAGCGAATTTAACAAAGTTAAAACCAATTTGTAAATTGGCCAACCCTAGTTTAAATGTATTTCCAAGTTTTTGCTTTAGTCCGAGTTTTATATATGCGTGTTTATTAATTTTATTTGGTTTACTGACTGAATAAATAATGAAATTCTGTCGTTATGTAATGATTTATGTATTTTACTGGAAGATAATTTTTGAAATATTTTTTCTGATTCAACTTATCCAAATCTATTATACATTTTAAGCGATTGTAAATTTTATTGGGAAAGTATAAAAGACTTTACAAATATATATTTTGAACGATTAAATAATAGATAGGCACTATATATTTACGTGATCATATCGTAACTGCCAATTCTTTTCGTGTTCAATGTGTTATTATAATGAAATAACTTAGATATGAAATTATAAAATATAAAATGCTTTGTACATTTAAATATGACACAAATGAACTTATTCCTCTTAAACAATATTAGTTGCAAATTACACAAAAAATTATTTGTTTTAAAGGAATGCGAATAATAATAAAGCATCCCAATCGACATTAATTTAATTCAATTGCGTTTTTATATGTATATTATTATATTTGTAGCTAGAAGCATATTTTCAATTTTTCTCTGATCTTTGATCTGTTAAGATTACAATCGAGTTGAGTAACATTCTAATTCTGCATTTTGAGTATATATAGAATTTTCCCGTAAATACACAGATATTTAAAAAATATTTTTTAGTACTTCTAGTCTAGTACTAATAACAATTTTCAAAGTCTAGTTTACATTATCGGTCAGAAAACATCTAATATATTTATTATAATAAAATTAGCATGTCTCGTGTGAGTAAATTAATCTCACTCGAAACATATATTTACTTTAAATTATAGAGCTGAGTACTGCACTAATTTAAGACCGATGACAAATTTTAAGATATAACATAAAACAATCCATTTACACGATTGTCTTCAATCTAAATTCTTCAGTAACGTACAGTTTAACACTCTTGAGAGCTTTTTTCTTAGTATGGACCAAAATATAACAAAAGCAAGTAACATGTTACTGAGTCATAGCATTGAATATTCAATGAATACATATTAGTAAAATATGTCACACATTTTCAAAACACGAATATATATAATAAAACGGTGATTTAAAATCAGTAATTACTAACTTGAATTATATCTTCTTTTAAAATTATTTGAATTAAATCTAAAAATCTATTATCTATGAACTGCGAAACCAAAATAAGGTCAAATATGTAGTGGGAAAGTAAAAATTTAGAATTAAAAATATCTTAAATAAATTTTATAGGCTTTATAACTTACAATTACTTCTAGAACTTGTCTGCCATAACAGTACAATACTTCACTTGTAAGGTGTTAACTGTCACCTCTTGATGGAAAGGCGTGTAATTGTAAAAATAAAACACTTTTTTTAATTCATATTGTATTTCCACGATATATTTTATGATCAAAATTCGTTTCCCTCATCGCGGGCATTATCAACTGTCTTTCCATTACAATATTTAACTGGACCAAATTTTTACTTCCTTTGGAACAAAATAGTACATTGAAATTTCACAGTAAAAATAAATTCGATTGATTGATTGAATTGGCATTCACTTGGTAGAACTCCATTATAACACGGTGAAAAAATAGCAATGTATTTTAGTTCTACAGAATTATTTTTACAAATATAGTTGATAGCTATTTCGGCCGAAATAGCTATCAACTATATTTGTAAAAATAATTTTGTAGAACTAAAATACATTACTATTTTTTCACCGTGTTAAATTCGATTGTATTTCAATAGTTTGTAAAATCAATATTTTTCCACTAAGCTTACTAAATATTATTTATTTTACGTGTATTTTTTAACCATCTTCAGAAAAAGTGTAGTAATTTCGTGTTTTAATAAGTTAAGTACGTTCAAAATCTAAAATAAATTACGATTAAAATATATTTTATTGAGAAAATAATAGTGGAAAAACAATTAGTAACTTAGATTTTTAGAAAATTTACGTAGTAACTAAAGTCATTGATTTTAATTATACAATTATAAAAAGAGCTTTCACAGAGTTATCGTCGAATCCACTGAATAGAGTTATGAATCTATTAATTATTATTTTTTATTCGTTAAAATTTATGCAGTTACGATACATATAATAGATAACGATATTTATAACGATAATTTTGTTTGAAAAACTTGGTAGAAATCTTTGTGTATTCATCTTAATAGCCGATTGAAAAAACAATTTGTCGTTATGTGTTATCGTATTCTTTACATTTTCAACTAAACCCAAATATCACACGTCGGAAACTTTTACAGTGCGCGAGATGGTTCATACACAAAGTCGTTTTTATCGACTTCTCAAAGTATAGTTTGAAGGTTGTGTACGTATATATAGAAGACGTGAAAGTAAACTTTAGTTTGCTCCTTTTACTGTAAACATTTCCCATGTGCATACTTCGCAGTCAGTGCATTCGTCTCTCGACAGACGTAGTGACAAAATCTCAACTCGCGTAGATAAGGGGCGGTTTGCAACTCTTCGCCTGCGAGTGGCAAGCACCTGTCATCCTTCACGCAACCCTGTGACAGCCCGACACTATTATTACTCGTAAGGCGTTACATATGTCACCAAATGAATGACATACTTATTTTGTCTTCGCAAATATCTAAGGAAGAGGTAAAGTGTGCATTTTTAAATTGTATAGAATTACACTTGCATTTACATCAAAACTTCCTGCACTTTTTGTGTTTTCACAATTTTAGTAAATTTGACCCGTAAATCATCCAGATAAGATAATCAAAATTTTATTTAGAAATACATATCATTAAATAATGTAATTTAAATCTGTTGTAATAAATTTGCTATATATAATATAAATTTTACTAACGGCCTCCAAACAAATATACCGAACGAAGACAACGATTTCTTTTTATAATTCCGATGTTCATTTTTTACTCTGTTAGAGAATAATACTTACAAATTTAAAACTAGTACAGCAGTTGATTTTATATCCTTGCATTTTATGTAAGCCTATTAAAAATGATGTTATATTCAGATTATATGGTAATATAAATATTTAAAAATTAAGTCACGTAAATAAATAATATAAAATATCGATAGAAAGAACTACAATATCTTATTTGAAGTGTAGAAATTGGAGGTATGAAAACAGTATTTAGCAAGCTAAATAGTTATCCTTTAATAATTTTATCTATGTAAATAAGCTTACGAACAAACTCAGACCTTAACTGAATTATTGTATAAAATTTTATAGCAAATTGTAGTACTAGTCGTTTTTTGAAATCTATACAAAAAAGGTTGGTTATAGATAAATTTATGAATTATTATAATCGCTCTGATACGAGTTTTTATAACATTTTAAAATACATTTATTTTTGGACCTAATTGATTAAAATAATTTAAAAAAAAAACCTTGTGCAATTTCCACAAATTTATATTTTAAAGACACGAGCCAATTTTGCTCATAACAAATAAGGTTATGAATACAAAAGTTTGAGTTAAATATTACTTGTTATATAAAACTGAAGGTTAAAGAACTGAGAAAACTATTAAATATTTTGTTTCTGTCAATGGGAGAAAGTTGATACCCTTAATGTGACTAAATTTGTTATTCGAAATATAAAAAAAAAATGAAATATGACGAGATAAATATAATATTTTTTTTAGTAAACAAAATATAAATATAACAGTAAAAATCAGGTTTAAAATCATTTTTTGTTGAAGTATGAAATTATAGATTTTTTAAAACTAGATAAGAATAAATAATACACCAGTTTTTTGTAAATTAGAAATTCAAAATAGTTCAGTCGAATTTTAATGGTCAAAAGTGTTTCTATTCGAGTAGCTTAGCATTATTGTCCATAAGAGCTGTGGGCCTGTCATTATATCGATATGAATACTGTTTTATTGGAGTTTTGTAATTTCTCACCCCTGAATTACATGTAATAATAGTTGTAACTTGATGCGTGACGTAGCTTTTCCATTAGGGTGCTAGCATGCGATTATAAACATTAGGGGTTGTAATAATTTCATCGCACTAAATTTTCTTTGATCGAGTGCATTGCTGTAATCGTTCGACACAAAAAATCAAGGAAGATGCTTTTATTCCTAAAAAAATATTTTTATGAAATAACAATAGTCTACAAATAAATTTTAATTTATAAATTCTTCATATTTGTGGGAGTACTTGTATTAATACAACAAAAAAATATTTTGTTACCAAAAAATTTATACATGTTTTTTGACCACTAAAAGTTTCACACACGAAAAGTTTTATTAAGAGTCATTTATATCAAAATTTACAAAACACGATGACAAATCACAAAAATCTTATAATACATATTTTAATCTACATTTTTTTTATTTAATCAAATAACTAGATTTATGGTATAACTTTTAGTTCTTTTTATGTTATCTGTAAACTTTATTCATAACCAATTTTTCGTGACCATACAAAATGCCAATTACTTTTATTACAATATATCACATGCATATAAAACTTTGAAACTCCTTTTATAATTTTATTTCTTATTGTTTCAATGTATGGCAACAAAGAAATTCTATTTGAGAACGATAATTCAATTAAATTCCAAATGTAAGCTAGTTCAATTCATAAATTTTTTGATTTTTTCGGCATTTAATTCCTTGAGGTTCTGTAAGAGCTACAAATATCATACTTACAATATTTATTACGGCCATTCGTACAGTAATACTATTCTATGACGTAGATCACTAATGACACGATTTCAATCGTCGACTGATTGACATGTACAGTAAGGGAATATTGTAAAATTGCAGGGTTTTGTCAAAGTTCAAGTTACACCACTGTGTCCACCCCCAATATATAAAACCCGAAATATAAACGTACACATTTTTTAAAGTTATTTTTTGGCGCCCAAAAATTCAACATAACTTTTGTTAAAACCGCATAAATATTTATCACGCATAAAAATTTATGTCTGTCCTACAGCCGCTTACCTAATATTATGACGTCAAAATATAGCAGTTTGAGAAATGTCCCGCACTCATAGAGGAGCTGCGGTGGGATAATGACATCCATATTTAGTCTTATGTCAACGCTTTTTACGGCCCCCATAAAGCGGCAAGTGACTTTAATAATATGACATGAATATTATTAAAGGTAACAGGGGGATTTGGCTTATATAGGGTAGATATCTCTATCACACGTAGCTATACATTATACAGATAAGTAGTTACAAAGCCGTCATAAACGTCTCGGTTGGGTTGAAAAAATCGTTTCATAGCTAGTAACAATTTAACGGTCTTCT
The DNA here is from genome assembly GCA_028555115.1 of Himalopsyche japonica. NCBI lineage: Eukaryota > Metazoa > Arthropoda > Insecta > Trichoptera > Rhyacophilidae > Himalopsyche > Himalopsyche japonica. The sequence continues at coordinate 3,336,699 of JAHFWJ010000460.1, forward strand.
GGAAAGAGCAGGGCACTTTAAGTATTTAATGTAAATGAACACTAAGCTTTTGATGTATCGTAAATTTATGATAATAATATCCATTTTATTTCCAGCTATATGTCTAAAAGATCTGTTATTAGGTAATGAACTTCCGTGTTCTTCGTCTTGATGCTCTGTTTCCTAGCTGCGAAATTTTCAATCAACTTTGAAGACGTTCATGAAAAATTAAAATTGATTTCTTTTCCATATCACTTGATGTATAACTAAATGTAAGAGACTATTTATTTCAACTACTGTTTCAATTTAAATTGCAGAATTTTCTTAATTTACTTAAAAACTACATAACCTTGCGAATTGTTCCGTAAATACTCCTCAAAAAAATGTAACATGTTTCACACGGTGAAAAAAAAGCAATGTATTTTAGTACTACAAAATTTTGTAGAATTAAAATACATTTCCTATTTTTCACCGTGTTATAATGGAGTTCTACCAAGCAAATGCCAATTCAATCAATAATATGTTTCACATTGAATTACACACCGAGTAGAATATCAAAGCTATCAACATGAATTGTACATTGCATTTTTATGTCCAGTTACGTATATAGCGATACTTATAACATGAAGAAATAAAATTTCTTTTTGTTATTATTATTATCAAAATAAAAAAAATGAATCCTAGAATCGTAGATTGGAATTTTTTTATTGGATAATTTTTAATTTATTTTTTCACTTATCCGTAACTTTTAGTAGATCACATCTAGTTGTCCAATAATTTAGGCGTAGATCGTGTAATTGAAAACCTTTATTTAAAAACTGTCAATACACGCATCCCATGCTAAAATTTATTGTGGTTAGTTAGAGAACTTACACTCACTGACAAGCAACGCTCCGAATCTATCAAACCGCATAGCGTTCAAACAATTGCGGTGTGTTACGTCACGCCTTGAAGCACCAAGCTTTCCATAATCCTTCGTGTAAATTACGGAGTGACTAATTTTATGCTAGATTAAGGTAAGCACGAGAGGAATCATCGGAGTACTGATCACAGGGAATCTGCATCTATTTTATAATATTTAATTTAGCCCAACAATCAATACCACGACAAATATTTTGAACAAAATAGTCAAGCAATAAACAATCCAAGCCAAATAGTAAAAAATAAAGAGTAGTCATTATTTCTAAGATAATTACTTGTAAAAATCCTAATATATATGACCATTCATAGACCAACCAGCAACTTCATATGATATTAAAATTGACTCGTTTTTAAATTAGTAAAAAATGTGTGAAATAAGTTACACTCTTACATTTCATTTTTTGTAACCGAACATGCTTTTTATCTTGTGATTAAATTAACTTTATGATATTGTTTTGTACGGTTTTATAAATTTTGTTTGTTTGTTTAACTTATTAATAACATTATAATACCTCGAATAACAGACTATGCTGTAAAAGAATAATATTTTAACGATATACGGCGGCTGGGAGACTAACCACCGTTAAACATAACTTTATATTTCTTTAGATTTATGTTTTTTTCCATATTTTATAACCATTTGAATTGTCACAATTTTGTATGATTCCACAGGTTTTGTCTCTAACGACCCTGGTTTCGAATTTCGGCATCTTCAAGCACTCTATTACACGGATGCAACGGAACTGAACGAAACGCAGGTCGTTAGTGACAAAACATGTGGAATCGTACAAAATTGTAACAATTCAAATTTGATATTGAAATTCCATCAAGCATTTTTATAACAGCAATTTAATAACCATAATTTTATCTCATTGTCGAAAACCGGTTTTTGGTATTGGTTTTTATCACTGTACGGTAAGTGTTTTATTTTTCCTTAAACGTATTATCAAATTACGCTGTATTGCAGACATGCGTAAAAAATAGAGTCTTCACAAAGCTTCTTTTCTTTTGCAAATCGTCCAGTTGCAATAAATATTTGATCAGTTTTCCACATCAACCCTTGTGTTATACCTAAGAGGTCCCCTTTGCTTTCGTGGCTTGCCTCAGACTAAACCTTTCGCGATTTTTTGCTCGATTGAAAGTATCCCCTACTTTTTATTACGGTTGTTGAAACTTTTCAATAGCCCTCAGCGGCATTGTATATGGAGTTACTAAGTCTACACACTGCATCGCGAGGGAGAATATATATTCTTCAATGATGTTATTGACGTTTTGATAAAATCGATAGCTAACTACAAAGTGTCTGGAAACCAAAACAATGTGGTGTTTAATAAAGTTTTTGGTTATTAAAAGCTGCCAGTAATAAATAACTTTCCATAAATTTATGTCTATCTAACTTATAAAAAAGGAAAATGGCTTCTGCTTTATTTATAGGCAATTCAAATTTTCTTTTCTTAATCATTATATAAATGAGAAATTGCTCGTGTAATTATCTACAAGAAAATTGATAGAAAACATCCGTACCACATTTTTGAAATTTTCACAAAATTTTAATTGATGCTTAATAGAAATTGAAATCAAAAACTTTTCAATGGCATGTTTTTGTTAATGTTGTATAGTTAATTTTTCCTATGCATGAATTTAAAACTGTCAAAAAACTTTAAAACGATAATCTTTACTGATTCAAGAATTTCGCCCATTTTTTAAACTAAACTGATATATGCCAGACGTAAAAAAATTTAGAATACATTTGTATAAACTTAATGTTCTTCTTAATTCTTACATAATGTAGTTATGGAAATAAATTATTTGATTCTTATTTAACTAATCAAATTGCTTAGTTAAATTTACAAGTCAATTGTATTAAAATATTTAGAAATAATTAAATAAATTTATTTTCGATTAATTGAGCAACATAAGAAAATCCCAATTACTCGTATATTTCCTTAATTTTTATTTTTTTTCAGTTAATATGTTTATTCCACTTCTAATAAAAAAAAATACATTCATTTAATCAATTCTCATTAGGGTGTATAATATCAATATAGTGCAACTTAGGTTAACATGGACACCTAAATTATATGTCATTATTTCCTTCTTAGAATTTTTATCGTAAGTAATACAGTAATTACTTAATCAAAATTTTTATAACCTTCGTAAAATATTAAAGCAATTAAATATTGCTCATGAGTCTTGAAATGAATTCACAGAGTATGGACTATAAAACTTTATACATTTTTTCTGTAACAAAAAACCTTATTTATAATAATGAATAAATGTTGAATGTTTATAATCAATAAATGCAGAATGTTTATAATCAATAAATGCTGATGGATTATCCATCATTGAATCGATTAGAATTAAAATATTGCTACCCCTCACAGTAAATGTGAAAAATGGTATTGAAATATTTTTTTTACTCAATTAAATTAATTTTGACCTATGTATGAATAATTACCATTGTTGCGTGTTGAATAAAAACAATATAGTTAAATAAATTCGAATCAATCTTATTTATATTTGATGCTTTTAAAGGTCTGTATTTAAGCCAATATTCAAAATACTAATGAAATGAGTAAAATGTATAAGACATTCATAACCTTAAATAAATTGTATTTTTATTGAAAAAAACTACACTCACGTTAAACAATTTATCGATCATTTTTTTTTAATTAAAATTAGATTTACTCAACTCTCATACCTTTTCTATAACAAAACGTTCAGAGTATTAGCCTGCAATAGTTACAAGCAACGTTTATTGTGCATTTACAAGGAGCCATTTGATTAATTGCCTTCACAAGTAGAGCACACAATTCGCTTTATGTTGCGGTAGTGGTGAATCAGTACTGAAGGTGTATTAGTACGTCTGTTGCTTTGTCTCTCGAATCAAACGCCGATGCACTTTTGAACGTTTCATGCAAACTACAAGATTTTTTGAAAAACGTAAAAATAAATATCTATTATTTGCTTATTTTGTTAAAAAATGTACTTTACGGCGCAGAAAATAATATTCTAAGTAGTTTGAATATTTTTAAATAAATTGTAAAAAAAATATTATGCTATTTTCCTTTCAATAAAAAATCAAACGTTAATTGAAAAAAATGTATTGACGATAATCTTTACTGATATTATCATGGCAAAATATATTATTTTTGATAAGAATACATACCATGTATATTGAGTCTTATTAAGATGTAGAATCTTTGTATTCTAATCATCTTTAGTATTGGTTTGCTTGGTGCTGGGGACATAATTGTTTGCAACGTGAATTTCATTTCGTTGTATAGAAATATTGAAACATAATGCATAAAAACTTCCAATCAAAAAATGTACTGGTAAAAAAGAGATCATTTGAAAGCAGTTTGAACAAAGGCAATTGACCTACGTTAATTTTAGTTAATCTGGCAACAGTTTAGATTATTAATATTTTTCTCGGTGTTTTGTTAGGCTAATTAAGGACAAAAAAGTCTATTTGACTTAAGAAGTGATAAAAATTTGGTGTTTTTATGTAAAGTTTTTTCATAATCACACAGATCTCAAATTTATATACACAGTTGCTTTTTGTTGGAACTGTTAAAGCAGATTACTTAGAACAGCTTGATGGTATAGTCTAGAACTGTTTTTATATCCAATTCGCCCCATTCCCAGATATGAGGGTGTCATTATAAACATATGCTTTGTTTGTAGTAGTAAAAGTGTGTTTGTGATTTTCTTTCAGAGTCTTTTTAACTTTTTCTAATATACTCAAATTGATAGATAGTATGTGGGAAAAAGCCAATCACATACAGTTCTGCCGCAGCCATGAGTGTGAGGGATTTACTTTTTTTATTAATTTATGATATCGACTGAAGGTGCTTGATGGAATTTCAATATCAAATTTGAATTGTTACAACTTTGTACGATTCCACATGTTTTATCACTAACAACCCGAAAGTCAGTTCTGCTGCATTCGTGTGATAGAATGTCTGAAGCTGCCTAAAGGCGAAACCCGGGTCGTTAGTGACAAAACATATGGAATCGTACAAAGTTGTAACAATTCAAATTCGATTTACTTTTCCTATCTATACATTCATAAAAAAATCCCACGCCTCCCCTCTTTTTCATTTTTAATAAACATAATAATATCAACATGTTATTTATTTGTAGTTATTTATAACATTAAATTAAAATTATCTATTTGGAAAAATTTTAATAGAATAAAAATAAGGCTTTTTTATGTAACGGTATTTGTCTTTATTATATTGAATATATAAGATTTAAAAATACCTTTTTAATAAAACGTTTTGGTGCCTCTCAAGCCAATTGTCCGCACTTCCCTGATTGGAAACTGGTCTATGATGTTGTAAAAATGGTCGCAAAACTTCAGTGGAAAATATGGTACGAACGCTAGTGGAAAACCGACAGATAGATAGTGAGTGCATTAGTAGTCAATACGTTTCAAACTTTACCAGTATAAAAATATATTATATACATATCATTGAAACCGAAAGAAAGGCAGTTGGAGTAAATTGTGCCATAATAATTCAGACTTTAAGCGATATTTTTCAATACACATACAATACCATAAAACTTTCAATGACTCAGTAATACAAAATTCACGGGTGGCATTTATGTAATATAAAGCCAATACAAAAGGGAACCGCGTAATAAAAAAAAGTTTTTGCCGATTCATCTCAATCACAAAACGTTTTGCTTCAAAATATCCATCACGCACATTGACATTTCTTTGACAACATCTGATAGGCATTTTACTGGGCACAGACGCGTCCAACATTTCCCACTATAACTAAATCAGAGGAACTATCTCAATAGTCCACAAATATTTTTTTTTATCTCAGCTATTTCAAAATAATTTTCTAAAAATTATTTATACTGTTATAATATATTAATCCTAATCTGCTCGCTTTGCTTAACATAAGATCTCTTAACTGAAAAAAATGTAGAAGGTTAAGTTTTCAAGAACCGTTTGTTACACAACATCTTAAACCCTTTTTTATAAAGAGATTAGAGATAACACGGTGAAAAAATAGCAATGTATTTTAGTTCTACAAAATTATTTTTAACAAATATAGTTGATAGCTATTTCGGCTCACGCCATCGTGAGAACTGTCTAGTTCTGACGATGGCATGAGCCGAAATAGCTATCAACTATATTTGTTAAAAATAATTTTGTAGAACTAAAATACATTGCTATTTTTTCACCGTGTTATAATGGAGTTCTACCAAGTGAATGCCAATTCAATCAATAGATTAGAGATAGATGAGGTAAGTCTAGGAAACAGATCTTGTAGCAACAAAGTCAACAGCTCGCTATAACCTATATAATGGTTATTATAGCGTCACATTTCAAAAGTCTTATACAAAATATAATAATAAACTATTTTCTTCATATTTTGCAATGAAATTCAAAGCATCTATTATTCATCGCTGGTAGACTAACATTTTTTTCAGTTTGCCTTTGTTATGCATTTAAACCTAAAATTTAGTTTAAGATTTAAGATTTTTTTAAATTGCTTGTTTCACTAACTAAAGTTTATTGCTTTGAAATCATATGAAACACACTTTTATTGGTATCAAATTATAATATTTAAGTCAGTACTTTTTTTTAATTAAAAAGCAAAGATAAGGTAACATATACACATGTAACTTATTTTTATTTCTTCACTACGGATGTCATACTTTTTGTTGCGAAAATGTCTTTAGTTTATCATGATGAGAAAGATAAATACGAAAAAACTTTAAACTAGCAACATGTCACAAGTGTTTATTTGTTTTTGTGACGACGATATGGAAACGTTACAAAATATAACTATTAGACTGAATGATTCTGGGTATCACAGCTGTGGTACAAATTGAAATTATATAATATAAAATGACGTTACTAAATATTCATCTCCGTTTTAGAGCAGTATGATTCACAAAGTATTAAATTTTGTAAGTGTTTCAAAATATGAGTTCTAAATAGTTTGTTTCGGAAACAATTCAATTTTCACCCAATTTTCATGAGCGCGCAGACCGACCCTCTCGTAAAACTACCTGTAGGCCGAGCTGAAGGCAGTGGCGGTGCGCTCCCTGCCAGTGTTAAAGTGCCTATAAACTAGCACGTGACCAGAGAGCAAATATTCTACCAAGGCAGCTACACATACACTCAGTAAAAGAGAAAAGAGAGACTTAAAACGGTTAGTGAGAAACAAAGAACGGGGGATTGAGAAAAAACGTACCGGAAACAAAGAGGTTACCCAAATGCGCGGACGTCGATCGGAAATTGGTACACATTGATTCCAAAGGCGTAGTCGCTGTTAAAGTAGGAACTTCCGGTGGCGTGTTGGGACTGTTGATCCAATCTGCGATACATTGGACATGTTTCTTTTGAATTAGCGAGTGACGTAAAATTCCTAATAGGCGTAAAGGGATTTTTTTATTGAAATATATTTTAATTGAAATTTTTTTGAATAAACCAATTCAAAAACTATCCTGTGGTCATTGATACGTTTGCATTACCAACATAATAACTTTTTAACCGTTTATTAAACCAATAAAGAACTATATTTGATAAATATTTTTACACGTAAAATAGTAGCATAGAAAATTTTTGATGATCAAACAATTAATTTATCCGATATAAAAATGTCCAACCGTGGTCAATATGTTTTTAAATGAAGAATTCTTTGTGTGTAAAAAAATGTTCTGATGTACAAAAGGGTGTTAAAGTAATGATTAAAAAAAATTGTTAGAAAAAAAATATGTTTGTAATACGAATGACTACTTAATTTACTTCAAAAACCTGCTCAGCAGATTTTTTTGTAGTATTAATAAAAATTGTATTGCGTCTAATATGCGCGTTAAAGCAGTGTCTAAAATGATCCATTTAATAATGAAAACAACGAAGGAAGACATACATATTACACTAACATTTCGTGTATTCAAAACTTTTTCAATTAAAAGAGAGCGTAGTTTACAAGGTGGCCTAGATTCAAAGTATCTCAGATCTCAGCATTGTCAACGTAAACTATAATAAATAACTCGAAATATTGAAAGCTGTATGCAAGCTGAAATAGATATCTATTTTTTTGTGTTTTATTCATATACTATGATTTTTTATCATATACTATGATGAGTCGTGGTATATTATAAAGGTAAAACACTCTAAAAAACTTATATTCGAATATAAATAGTATTAACTTATCATTTTTATACACAAATTAAGCGATAGATAAACATGTACATGGTCATTTTTAGATATAAAAATGGCAACATTAAATTGAAAGAATATAAGCAATGTCTTTAATTATATATTCTCATACAGTAGTATTTGATAAATTGTTATATTTACTCTATTATATTATACATATTTGAATATAGTGCCTTTCTATCAAGAAGTTAAAGTTAACACCATATAATTTTTTGGAAGTATATTTATTGTATGATATGTTTATTAACATTTTTGTATATGTACTGTTAAGTTCAATCTTAATGAATACTTTCAACATCAATTTGAAAATCATATTATATTATACTGTTATACTTTGAAAATTTGTGCTATGAAATATGTATAGTATAAATAATCAAATATTTCTAGTGCTATTTAGAAAAATATTCAATAAATATTACTTTGTTTCACACAAAATTACTTAACGCCTAGAAACATAAACTAGTTTTTAGAACTCTCTTAGGGTGTCTACGCTTCTACGCTGCAAATTGTGTAAGCCTTCTTTGGCCGCTCACTCAGAACTCGTTCACTTTTATCTCTTCAGTTCACCCTCGAACACGTTTGTAGGCCTTAAATTGTATTACGAACAAATTATCTGACAGTGCGATTGTTTCGACAATCTTTTTCTACTTCCCTCTGAGAGATGGCACGCCAATGAATACGGTGCATCGAAGGGGCAAACATTTCTTGAATATCAATACGTTATACATGAGATAAAGTTTCAGAGGTATCGCTTTTCATTTGTTATTTTCGGTAATAGAGTATTGAGTTCGTAAAAAAATGATCTTTGTGTATTTTTTGTTGGGTTATGAAATGAGGAAAGTATTTTTTGCACGCCGATTGAATACTAATGCACGCTAATGCATAAGTATTTTCTTTGTATTGACGCAATAATGAAATATATCCGTCAATACTTGTATCATTATACTTATATCGAAAAAAATAAATTGCGATGTTTTATTCAGAAGAGATATTCGTATTCTTCTTGTTTGTTGTGAATAGAAAAAATAAATTGATATAAATCAGTTAATTATTCCACAATAGATAGCAATTAACACTTTTGATAAATACTTATATTTCGACCATATTCGATGTTATATTTTGATTTCCTTAAATTTTGTTTTACGCTTTGTCATATAGTATACTTACTTTAAATTAGTAGATTTTTGTTAAATAAAATATTCTATGACGTATTAAATGAATCCAATTATTCAGATTGTTGATTGACTGAAATTTGTATACTCAAAGAATACTCATTGCGGAATATGAAAGATTAACTAATTTTTTTTTTAATTTTACGCCCGTCTTGCCAGATCTCGCTTATTTCTAAAATGTTACGTAAAATAATTTGCGATCTTCAATTTTTTATATCAAATAATAAAATATAAATAATAAAGCGTCATATTTTTATTAAATAATTATGAAAGAACTTTGTTTAGTTTCACATCGCTTTAAGAAATATGATATTTACACAACAGCTTTAGTTGCAAATTCGTAAATAAATCATAACACTAACATCTTAAAAAACGGTTAATTTCAATGTTCTACTAAATGTGGCTATTTAAAAAGCTAGTTATTTGATATAAAGCTTAAAAATAACAGTAAATTGAAAATAACTAGGAATATTTTCTTTGTCGTGGAGAAAGGATTAGTAACAAACAAAAGCAATTTTAATTATATTTACTGTGCTAACTACCAACTTACAACTTTTACCCTATAGCATGATTGAATTAAAGCTTAGTGTTCATATTATTTAAATTTAACCCATAATTTTATGGTTCTTTAATACACGATAGATTCTAATGCTACTATCAAATTAAATTGATATTAAAACATTGCTTTTCTTTTTTTGTTGTACTTCGCTTTAAACATTTTATTGTTACTTCTACTCTATTAACAACTCTTTTTTATTATTTGAATATTCTAGTTACGATTACTACCATAAACAAAAGAAAAATAAGTGATGTAAATTTCTTAAAATAATTGTTTTATAACTAGTTTTAAATATGAGAGTTTTACGACATGATAAATTGTAGTAAGTAAATTTTTAATGGGGTTTGCGATCTTTTTAGGCATCTGATATAAATTGCTTTCAAGTGATCACATAAAAAACAATATCAATCAATAAAAAATACTACAAGTAAAATGTCAAAATTACTACGTTGCTTGTCTGAATATAAATCAAAAGTTTAGCAGCTCACGTAGAAGCTCGAAGTTCGGAGCCAGAGCTTACATGTAGGCGAAGAAATGAACGGTGATGCACGACAATACGACGACTCTACGCCCGAGTCTACGCTAGCGGACGTGATGGGACATAGTAAATTATCCTAGGAAAATCTTTCATGAATAGTATTTAGACTATATAAAAAAAAAACACCTGAGATTATTATATTATATTATGTTACCGCTTGATTTATATGATCGTAATAAAAGCATTTTTTTTCAATCGACACTCTCATTTAAGGATATTTTTTGTCCATTTCATAAATGTTAAATGAAATTGATTTTCGAAACAAGTTTCATACCAAATTTATTTCAATTATAACCATTATAAAGCTACGAAAGTATTTTCATATTTTCGATCAGTTCAATCGATTTATCAAGTTGATATATCAGATGATAATTCTTGCGATGAAAGAAGCCGATCCTGATCATTTTATATACTATATAAGTAAGTATTTTTTTTTTCAAAATTGGGCTTTTTTATTATAAATAATAATATATATTATTTTTTTATTCTTTTTATTCTTCTAATTTGGATATATTTTATCTAAATAAAGTAAATACGTGCATACTTCTTGCAGTAAAAATATCCATTGGTCAACTCAATCAATAAACTTTTAATTAAATAATTATTTTACGCAAACTGTTGAATAACTCAATACCGATTCAACAGCTTGGAAAAAACCGAACAGATATATTTGGATCTTTTTTCCGGCGAAAACTTTAACGGGATTGCAAAACCGTGACACACTATAGCTTAGTTGGCTTCCGACAACTTCTCTTTTAAATGACTGTTCCGCCAAATGAAGTTAAGAGCGGAGAAAAATGGCTTTAAACTTTCATAAATGTATACCACATTGCGATTGTTAAGGTTGTACTGCATTGCTTTCTTATAATTAAGTTTCCTGCTAGAAAGTTTGCTACAAATATTTTAGAATGGGTGCTATCCCAGACAGGTTGTATTATTATTATTTGTCTTTGCAGATTTAGCGAAGTTAACCTAGCGAGTTTCAAACGTCATAATGAACAAAAGAGTCTGGCGATAATCGCTTTATGTAAAAGTGAAAAGACGAAAACAATAGAGTTAAGTAAGTGCATTAGAATTTTAGAGACATGCTATATTAATTTCGTCACGAAATGCTTTGCCTTTTGTGTGAGTTCACATTCACTTTAAAACTTATTAGCCAAACGAGTTCCACTCAACCATATTCAATACAATACAACCCTAACGTATCAGAATATAACAATGTTCTATTAATAATCAAAAAAAACAAATAACTATAACTCTTCGCATTGTGATTATATCTTTTTTATTTAAAAATTAATGATGAAAAATTTCGTTGATCTCTTAAAATAAAATGTTGACTACTTCACAAGTTATACAACACTTAAAAAATATATTAATTCACAACAATCAATCATACTGACCATAAAAAACCAATAACCAGCAGATGCAAATAATATGTTCTAGTGAATATGCAATTTTCTCATCATGTGTTTATTTATTTTATAAATTCAAACTTGTATGCAAAACTGCAAACCTTCAAAATATATGCATTAAAGCACATGGCTACCTTCCTGGTTGGGTACTAACGTTGTTTACTCGAAGACATGAAATGTTACCGTTATTTCCCTTTAGGATACGTGTCAGATATGCATTTCCCTCAACTCTGAAACAGATTAAAATATACTGAGCTGTAAAGAAATACATTTTCCTGATCTTTTCTTAGCGTTTGCATCGCAAATATCTATCTTGAATGTAAGCGTTACAATATATTATCAAGGAATTGTATAAAAATATGTATAAATTTATCCATTTAAACTAATATTGTAACATATTGCGTATTTTATATACAATATTTTAACATTAGTTTAAAAAATGCATCATTTTTTCTTTTGATCGTTGGTTATGACTTTAAATATCGTTTTATGAGTATATTTAGCGACGTATTTTTTTTCTTTAGCAAACCTTTTCAACTTGTTTAAGATTGTAAACTATTATCTTAAGGCGTAGCTGCGGACTAAATTATGTGAAAAAGAATATATATATCGTATATCAATAATGTTTTTTATGAACCTTATTACCAATGTCAAATAATATTTAATTTATAAAATTTAAAACGATTCTTGAAATTACAATAAAACCTCGAGGTACCAAATAAATTTATTTGTCACTTTAAATTCGAATTGTTAAATGTGTACGATTCCTCATGTTTTGTCACTAACGATCCGGGTTTTGTCTTTCAGTATCTCCAGGAACTAACTCTTGGGTCGTTAGTGACAAAACGTGTGGAATCGTACAAGGCTTTAACTATTCAAATTAATATTGAATTTGCATCAAACACCTTCAGTCGATATCATAAATTATATCACTTTTGATTTAAGATATGATAGACAAAAATGAAAAAACCAATTGCTGAAAAAATAAATAATTTATACGTATATAAATATATAGATTTTATACAGATAACAATAAAAAAGCAAGATTAATTGACGACAAAATCATACGCACTCATCACAGAAAAAAAATATTACAATGACAAAGATTGTTGAGTTAAATTTTACTTTGGAAAATATATTTCGAATTGATATGAACCATTGCTGGGCAGAGTTTTATTAATAAATTTTGGTCACTCAAATAAAATAACAAATATTCACGTTGGTCTTGTTGCTGAGTGAGGAATAGTATTTTTATTTATCACTCAAAAAACAATATTCTATCTTATGAGAACAACATAACTACAACTGTGGGTTTAAACGCATTTCATCTAAAAACCAATTACCAACTTTAATTTTTGGTGGCATCGAATTAAGTATGGACTTTGATTTTTAATGAACGAGAACGGTTCAAAAGATTGAAAAATAAATAATAAAAATATTACACTGGCATCTGTACACGCGAAAAGGTTATTTTCGTATCACGGTGAAAAAATAGCAATGTATTTTAGTTCCACGAAATTTTTTCACCTTGTTATAATGGAGTTCTTCCAAGTGAATGCCAATTCAATCAACAATTTATTATCGTAGATAAAGAGACAGTTTTTAGACCTTGCATAAGACTGTAGAGTAAAACAAGGTGCAATCTTACCCCGTCGAGTAACTTTGGATCCCTAGGGCGCGTTTAGTCGTGCTTGCCGCAGATTCAACCCTCATTCTTTTCTAAATTCATCGCGAAACAGAAAAATCTAACAACGATGGAACAAAGAATGATACGGTCTTGATTATAGAAAAACTCTTCCACTACTGTCGCTGGTGTGTTGCCAAGACAAAAAACAACAAAGTTTCAATGAAAATCGAGATATTTAAAAACAATATAAAACCGATTATTAGAATGATAAACTATTGAAGCGTCAATAGAACAAGTATTTATTTGATTCATAGATCTTTTTGTATACTAATCTGGACTGATTTTAATTAATTGAAAAAATCGACTTCATCTCTGATTTTCGTACAAATGTCATTTCAATCAATTTTGTAGCAAATACATAACAATAAAAAATTACTCAATGTAGCTTTTTTACAATATTAAAACAATTAATTTTTGGTCGATATTATTTCTTCGTAATCAACACAGATTTCTTGTAAACTAAAAATATCGAAACATGTTGTTTTATGAAATAGTATTCGAGATGAGAGTGTGAGGTATGCGTGATAACAAACGTAATTTGATTTCTATTGCCTAGGAACTGGCGTTCGTGATAAGAAAAAGCTACAAGTAAAAGGCAGAGAAGCAACTTTCTAGGCAAAGCTCTGGATTATGTTTTCGATTTGTCAAATTCCTTGTCGTCAGAGGGCAGGTGGCTTTGTAAAACTTCTATGTAGTAACTTTTTATGGAAGCGGTGCTAACGCGAGTAAAAATGTCATATATGACGAGATGAAATGAATTTCAGATCCTTTGACGGTTATTCTTAACTGCTTCCGTAAATCTTATGTTTATTTTATTTTCTTCAAAGGTGCTGTTGTTTTATTTTTTTGGACCTTTCATTTTCAATATCCAATTTTATCGAAAACTTTTAATGGATAATTAAAAAAAAAATTATCATGTTAAGTAAGCTACATTTAAATAAAAAAAACATTCTTTCATCTTAGCGTAACAATTTCCAAAAGCTAATAAAGAATTATGTATAATCAAGGCATACTTGGTAAATTAAATGTGAGATTATGATATTATTTTCAAATTTAATAAACGATACTGAATAAAATTATTTATTATAATACATTTGATCTAATTTAATTTAATGTAAACCAAATCATACATTTTTAAGACCTGATCTGTGAACAAAGAGGCTTAGAAAAAATTTATTAGATCAACAAACGAATCTCTTTATGATTTTTTTACATTACGACGTTTATTATATTATTTTTATCTAACAAGTTATTACTTTGTGACTTCAACATAATAAATAATTTAATATAATATTTTTAATACAATCAACAATTATTTGAAAATATATTATTGTCTAGATTGCCAAGACCAAAAAACATCTTACCTGAGTTATTTGACCTCCAGGTGAGTCTGCTATTGTAGATCTCATTTGTCGACCGCAGTTTGAGACAACTGGAGATAATAGAGCCACAATGGTGCGCTAAACACTCCGTACACCAAAAAGCTTTTTATGAAAGCACACGTCCGGGCCGCGAAGTCTGAAAACGAGCTTTTCTACCTCATGTCACCGGACGTGTGAGCTTTTGTCGGCCCTTTGACTCCTTTGTGAACCTTTAACTGTTATAATCTTATTCCTCTCGTGACGAAAATGATTTTTTTTAAAAATATTATTTCTAGCCTTATCTACTATAGTAAGCTATTTTTATATATTTCTATTAGTGAATACATCAATATTTTTTAATAATGTTTAATCTTCAGACATATGTTTGCAAATATTGATTGATACTTTAACATGCATTTCCACTCCGTTTTCTTTTCTATAAAGTACCGAATACATTTTTTTCAATCGTCTATTTTTTTAATCCTACATTTATCTTAAACAAAACCACTTGGCTTACAAAATATATTTCATACAAATTCCTCACAAATAAACAAATTTCACTACGATACTCATTAAGCTTCATATCTGGCAATAAAGCTTAAGTAACTACGTTTATAATCGAGACATTGATACTATTGGATATCTGAAACATATTATACTATTCACATATTTATATGTATGTGTTGTTATCAAAATGATGTGATACCAAAAATTTATTATTGAACATATATATAAATTCCTCTAGACATCATATAATATTATATATATAGCAGTGGACTTTCAGTTCAACCACCAAAAAAGGTAAGAGTTATATTATTCTAAGTAAAAACTACATTATGGATCTTAAGTGCAGATCCGAGTTGGAATTCGCAGATTCTGCACTCCAATTTTCTAAACAAAAACTTGCTTTAAATTTCCAATAAATTTTCCTGATTTGATTATTTACACATATAAATTCAGTAAAGTATGAAAGTATTAGATAATCCCGTTGTTCTACGACTCTCATTCATTTTGAAATAAACTAATTTGTTGCGTTGCTATTCCCTTGCTACACAATTATTGATCGTTTATTCATAAAATTAATAAATGACCGCTTACATTACGTGCAATAATTCCAACCCATAAAAGAGATAAATAGGAATTTGTTTGAAGCGGTTAAGTGGTGCAATTTAACGTATATTAGCTTTTAATTCGACGCTTATCTCAAATGTCAGATTGAGCGATTACTTTTCTTCTACCTGATTTTTTTTTGCATTTGGTCAGCTTTAAAAAGCTTTTTTTAAAAAACTGTTAAAAAAATATATTAACTTTAGTCTAGTGGCTGAAGCCTTACGTTTCCATTGTGTGATCATAATCTCGAATACATCTAAGGGAATTTGCTTCAATGTGGAAGTCGATCACCATAACTGTTTTGAATCCGCGTCCCACTTGGGTGTGTAATTAATAGTGTGAATACCAAAAAGTAATAAAAACCATTTGCAATCCTTACAAAAGAGAGTGAGATAAAGCCATTGTCCACCTCTGAAAATGGAGATTTAGCAACCAGTTATCAAAAACGTTATCATAATTTGCTAAAATAAAATTTATATTGAATTCCCAATACTTTATATTTAAAAATGTTACGGTGCAAAAGCAATAAATTGATAATTTGTAAGTTTTCTACCGTTTAGTTAAAAATAAATAAATAAAACGACTAAAAATATAATTATGTACAAATAAAATGTAAATATTTCTATAATTAATGATATCACCTGAAGGTGCTTGATGGTATTTCAATATCAAATTTGAATTGTTACAACTATTAACGATTCCACATGTTTTATCACTAACGACCCGGGTTTCGCCTTTTGGCATCTTCAGGCATTCCATCACACGGATGCAAAATAACTGACTGGGCTGAGTCACAAAACGTGTGGAATTGTATAAAGTTGTAACAGTTCAAGAACATATTTCTCTTAATTTATCTTGATCGAGCGTAAAAAAATCTTTAAAATATCATATAAAAAATAAAAAGTGAGAATAGACTGTTTGAACTACCACTGTTCTTTTAACATATATATTATATGAATGTTTAATATTTGCAATAATATCAAATTGTATAATAATACAACAGTCAAGTATTGTTTCAAAAACAACTCATTTAATTGGAGTTTACTTAGTTGGATTCCATTTCAACGAGATAATATAACTTCGTTGGAATAAATTTGTTTCTTATGTGGTGGTGAAGCTGCGATACTCAATTGGCTATCAAATAATACTTCATTCATTGGGAACTATTTTTTTCCCCCTAAAAAAGACGTTAAAACATTGAAGCTTACGTAAAGAAGTAAATTTTCGATTTCAAACAGATATTCAACATATTTTATAAAGTTTAGATATCTACAAGAATTATAAAGAAGAGTGTTCTTAAACAAGATGTTTAAGCACTGGGAAGAATCCATTTTGACATTTAACACCCTTACCCTCAATCTTACCCCCACACATAGTGGTGGACTTTGGTTTCCATTAAGTAGTCGGGTGGTAAACCCTAACTAACCCCTGGATTTGCGGTTACTCTTACCTACCGTTGTGTGCAAAGGTTTTGAGTCTCCGAAAGCCTCCAAAAATACTCTGCGGAAGTAAAGGTAAAAAAACGTGTGATTCAAGGTTTTCAAAGTGCCAAACGGGTGTCGAACTTTTTTCCTAGCTTCCAACTCGCTAAAAATCGTGTTAAGTTTGGCGAAAAAACATGCTAACTTTTATAAATTTATTTATACCTCCCTTGAGAAGCCAAACTATAAAGTAAATGGTTATTTTATAGCATTTGTTTTTAAGTAACCGTTTTGGGAAATTGGTTTTGTTATACATATGCTACGATTTGTAGGTCATAACGATAATTATTAAATAAAATTAGAAATTGTATAAAAGAATATTTTCTTTTATTATTGCTGTTTTTGAAAATAAATTGTCTTGCTACCGAGAGTTGACAGTTTATACTGAAATCAGCACTGCAAAACTAAATGTCACAATAATTCGATATTTTCTAAGCTTTTTTCTTTTGAATAAATTTATTTCGTATCATAAAAAATAAAATCAATTGAAACTTTACTGGTGCACCGCTTTTGATAATGCATATCCGTATTTAATATTTTTTAAAATTTTAAGCTTATAACAATTTCGTTAGCTTCAGATACAATGATTCAGGATGCAAATCCCAATGAAACTTTCACACACATTTGCTTCAATTCATTTATTGGTTTTTTCTCAAAGATGTAAATATATTTAAAAAGATTATATCTTGTCAACTTTTTGATCAACAAAACTGAGTGCAGCGAAAGCGAATGACTTACAATTAGTTCTGATTTAACGTTATCTTTACTCTCTTACTATAATGGAATTTCAGCGATTTAGTTACTTTAAGTATTTGTTAAATGGTTTAAATTAATATTAACTAAAAATTAAGCCAATGTATTCAGTATTGAGAGCAAACCTGGAAACAAAGTGATTTTTCAAATAATTCATAGGATTTCATCAAAACATAAATTGGGAATATAATTATTTCCAAAACGTTATATTACGTTATATCGCAAAATAAATCGAGTCGGTCTGCCAATGTTTGTTATTTCAAGCCTCTCATTTTATTTTATTAGTTTGCACGATTTGTTATTTAATCTGGCTTATATAATTTTGGTTACAACAATCATTGTTTGAAACAAATATATTGTTCATTTTGATCATAATGCATATTCGATTTGAAAATTTACCTTAACAATCCTAATTTATTTTATTCAATCATTTTTATCACCTATTACTACCTTTATTAGACAACATTTATTGGTAATCGAATAACATACTGTTTATATTTACTCTTCTACAAAATATCAAAAGAACAGTGTGAAACTTCATTATCTTATGCTTCATATCGACTGAAGATTCTACGTGTAATTTAATACCAATTAAATTCATTAAAAATTGGTACATTGCCATGTGTTCACAAGATTTTAATGTATCGAAAAGCAAACGGTGGATAGTAAGTAATAAAAAAATATGTACAAAATTTGATTATTCATATGAAGCATAAAGAAATGAATTAACTGCATTTTTCCTTATTTTAATTGAAAAACGTATTTATTAAAGGATGGAGCACGATTTAAACTTGTTCTGACGTTTGAGTTTGCTTTGATCAATCATACGAATGTTTATAAAATAATCATATTCATCATTTTACTATACATTTGTCACCTCGATTTT
The DNA here is from genome assembly GCA_028555115.1 of Himalopsyche japonica. NCBI lineage: Eukaryota > Metazoa > Arthropoda > Insecta > Trichoptera > Rhyacophilidae > Himalopsyche > Himalopsyche japonica. The sequence continues at coordinate 3,355,750 of JAHFWJ010000460.1, forward strand.
TTCTATGGTTTTTATCACTCTTAATATATAAACTGTTACTTTTTAATGGAAAAGCATGCTATTTTGAATAATAAAACCACATTTTGTAGAAATTATTTCCAAAATATATGTTATTTTTAAGACCGGGATCGTTCATTGCAAAAACCATTTGATCTCATTTGTCATGATCATAAAACATATTGGGAAATAGTTATTTGAAAAAAAATGTTTTTATTATTTAAAATAAAAAAAAACTATTAAATTTATCTCGGTGATACAGTGAAAATTATAAATCCGAATAACATTTAAAAAACGGCTTAGATATTATAAATTCACACATTTGCAAATACCCTACCGAAAAACTATTCAACATATTATTAAAGTATACACTATTTAGTCATTTTCTGAATATCTTTGCAAATGTTGTTTCCTTTTTGTATAATGACATTGCTTTAAATTTCAAAAGACGCTAGAATCTCAGAACCATCAACATGCTTTCTTTGACAAAAACTTTTCTTGCGAAACTTTTATTAAAAGTCTGCTTTCATATTTAAAAAAGCTCTTGCATCAAAAAGTCTCACTTTTAATACATATGCAACACATTTAAAGCTGTGTATTTTTTATGAATTAAAGCATCATCAACATAACTGACCAACAGCACGAAGCTTCATAAAGATAACGACTCTTTCTATATTGCGACCAGTGTTTGCACAGTTTGTTGAACTGACCGTCTATTCATCCCCATTGCAAGCGTCTAGTCACCGAAGTTTGGTCGTGTCAAATTGACTAACGAGTCTAACAATTATTGTTCCAGACATTTAGAAGGTGTCTTAGCGGTCGGACGTCGTTCATTTGACCAATATAGTTTACCCAATGAGATTTCCAACATTATTTAAATTTTTGTTGTCAACTTTTTTTATCACAGATAACCAAATAACATTTGCGACATTAAAATTAAATTAAAATCATTAAACCATTTTTCACGTTTGTGTAATTTCAATGCTTTCATCAATAACAAACATAAATTCTAGATAAACTTCCTTGTAAAACAGAAGTGATTTTTTTTATTTCATTGGCAAATCTTTATGGTGTAAACTCTAACTTCTTGGTAGAGACATATTTTCTTTTTAAATACTAAAAACTTTTTAGTACTATTTCCACAATATATTTAGTGATCAGAGTCGGTTTTGCTTATTGCGAGTATTAAAAACAAAACAAAACGTATTCAAACATTATTCCGTTTATTTTGATTCATTCTTTCAAATAAAACTAATCTTAAAAATGAACCTGCATATACAATAGTTCTCGATATAATTTGATTTGATTCTTTAAATTGATATATCAACAATTTTAGTAGCAAGAAAAAGACTGAGTTACTGTGTAATACACAGGTCTCGTATAATCACTTCCGTTTAAATACCAATCATTAGAAATCGATGGACTCTTTTTTTACACTAAAACGTTGTTATTAAAATATTTCACTAATTAATTGCGCATAAGCAATACCTCAAGGAAACACCAAGCTTTTTTAACACCATATACATCAGTCCACTTCCTTTAACCTTTCTTGGTATCAAAATTAATTTATTATTACATTCAATTATTATGATTATTAAATATTAGGATAAATTAATAAATATTATATCCAGTACTACGCTTTTTGACAATTAACTATCATGCATTGACATTTCAATATCAAGAATTAATTACTATCATTTTTAACTATTCATGATTTACTCAACATAAAACGACTAATAAATAAATAAAAATAAGTCATAAAACCACATTTTCGGCAAATTAAAGTGTTTTGCATCTTTGTGTCCTGCAATATGCTTAATCAAATTTACAAGAATAACGTAGACGTTTTAAAATTATAATTAAAACTGTAAGTGCATTAACATCATAGTTTCCATATAATGCGTACCACGGGGCTCGTACGCGGTGCCTAGTTTTAATTAAATTTCTAATGAGGTATTGAGTCTTTCGTTCATACACTGTACCATGTTTACTAGAACTACGAAAACGTCTTTAATCTAATATTACTTCAACATAAACGATACATTCTCAGTAAAATTATTACGATGTTTAAATGGAGTTAAAATTTATTTCATGAAGAAATAAAATAAATGAAGAATATTAATTGATAATAAAATCAATAGTTAAGCATTGGTTGAATTAGAACACTAAAAATAGTTATGTATTTTAGTTTCACAACATTTATAAGATATATAGTTCATCATATCCCTACACCTTCTGATGAAGGCCTGAACCGAAATAACAATCAACTTTATAACTTATAAATTTTGTAGAACGTAAAGTAAAGAATTTACCATATAATTAATGTTCTCGTAAAAATACTGTTCGCGAGAAATATTCGTACCTAGTTTTTTTTTATATTAAATATTAGTATCATGTGTGTGTAACCCTCAATAATAAATCAATAACTGTTGAAAATTATCAAGAGCTTTAAGCTATATGCATCATTTTTTTACTAAACATTTTATGTACTTAAGAAGTTAAGTCAAGAATTGGCTAAGAATCTTTAGCTAATGGTCAGTGGTTGAAGTTACCAGAGTCTTTAATTGACATTATTTCTTTTTTAATATTTACCTTATAACTAAAATATTTTCATTCATATTTTACTACTGTTGACAATTGGTGTCTTCAATATATGACAATTCATGCTGTAATGCATTGCCATTCAAATACTTTCAGATGCTTATGTCTCTTTATATACATATGTGTACAATAAATTTCAATATAAATTCGCTGTGACATTTTGTTATAAAATAATAATTTGATTGCAGATGTATTATTGTATAAGAAACTGATAATTATAGTCATTTTATAGTCATATTTTACTCGCTATATTTGTGGTCAGAGAATTAAGACAAATTACTTGAAATTAAGTAAAAGTGTGAAAAACGAATTGACAGCATTACTTAATCTCTTCCACGCTAACGCCCCGACGTATGGGACGGCAATGTGCAAGGCCTGTCTGGGGCGCTTGGGACGCGAACATTCAAACATCGATAATACAAGCAATCTTTTGCATATAGGACTGATTTTGGTTTTAAAATATCGCCCAATTCGTCTTGATACTACTACTTCCATAAAATTGTCAAAACTATTAGGTTTAAATGCTAAAAACATCGATTTTTCGAACCCTTCAAATTTATTCCGATCCCGCCAAATGTTTACATATCAGTTTGAAACTGCGTGCTAAGCTTGCGTCTAACTTCGCACTGAACTTTGCACCAATCACGCGGCATTGCAATCTGACACTCCATGACACGTGACAGTAATGGCCTTGTCCGTTTGAGTTTGATTGGTTGCTTCGTTACGTCACGGTAATGGCAACTTACGAGTTAGTTATTTGTTAGGGATATATTTGTTCAGGTGATTGTGACAACATAGGACATTTCTTTGTGTTTTTAAAGGTTGTGAAACATTCCTAATGCATCTAGATTCCATAAAAGCCTACCTAATTATTTTTTATTTGTGTATTTATAGCTCTATGTGGAAAGAGAGCATCTTGAAAAATAGCAACGAGGACAGATTTTGTTTGTCTGAAAAACTGTCGCGCCGATCGGGTTAAAGAGTTATTATTATTTTTGTTCCAGAATGCCATACAACGACACAACGAAAGCAAATCCAGTAAACCACGTAAGGACAACAACTGATGCGCTACTTCCCCATCACTCTAGTAAGAATAGTAATATAAAAGTTGGAATTTATGGTTGGAGAAAACGGTGTCTCTACCTTCTCATCTTCGGTCTTATGGTCATGATGATCATAAACTTGGCGTTAACGTTGTGGGTTTTGAAAGTCATGGATTTTAATACGGTAATAAACAATTCTACAATATCATAGTGTTATATGTATGCATGTTTTATTAACCCTTGATGATGTCTGTAAGGTTGAAGCTTATTTAATTTTTTTGAGAGGAATTAAAATATTTAATGGAGACACAACACAATTCGTGGAATAAGCAAAATTATTTTTTATTTAATATTATTACTAAATACCACAATATCCACATGCTCAAACACTTATCAAAACAAGTAATGATTCCAATATAATACGCGAATTAAGAAGAATATTTATTACATGTTGATGTCACCAATCATTCCATTTCTCATTAAAACTGAACAGTTTTTAAACCTTTATACTTAGCAAAAGATATTTTTGAATACATTAGCATCTTATATGAAATAAAATTAATGATTTTTCGTTACGACATACTATTAGAAAATAAATTGCCGCAATCTGTTCCATGTGAAAACAATTTGTGTTTGTCTCTGCAGGAAGGGATGGGACACTTGCGAATTGTTCCAGGAGGACTTCAACTCTTAGGTCAAGCGATGGCGTTAGATTCGCTGTACGCTTCTTCGATACGGTCGCGTAGAGGTCAACCAATTACTATAGAATCTTCTAGAAATTTTTCGATTAATACAAGAGACGTCGATGGAAGATTATCGAACAGATTTTTTATTGGTGAGCAATTTATTTTATAAAATATTTTTTTTGTGTTATATTATAATATACTATTAAAAAATAAGTCATATAAATATATTCGTAACCTTTCTTGACTTGTTTAAGAACAAATAACGATATTCGAATCATAGCTATGCTGCATATTGTTAAGCAATAATACCACTGTGAAAAAATACCAATTTTAAATCTACAGTTTTGTAGAATTGAAATACATTGCAATTTTTTCACTGTGTTATAATGGAGTTTTGCCAAGTAAATGCCAATTTAATCAATAAATTAAGCAACAGTATGAAACAAAAACTATTAATCTTTTAATGGCAAACATATCATAGTATAAGAACATAGAAACAATTGTTGCTAAGTATTTTGTTCATTTTACTCAAGAAGAAATATTAAAAAAATACTACCAGCATTCTTTTCCAACTTTTATTCATCGTTTTTAATCTTAATTCACACACTTTATATAGTAATGAAAAACGAAAAATTGTAATGTCCCTTTTTATGTTTGTTAACTTTCATAGGAAACGATAAAATGGAGTGCCTAACGAATTCATTACGAATAACGGACACGAGAGGGTCGTTACTATTCTCGGCAGATCCTGAAGAGGTTGTCGTGGGTGCAGATAGCCTGCGAGCGACTGGAGAGGGAGGCGTCGCTTTCACAGGATCTGTACAGACGCCACTCGTGAGGGCGTCGTCTGGAAGCCCGCTGGTGTAAGTCCAACATTGATTATACCTATCATAATTTGTATACCAACGAAGCCATATGTTTTCACATTCATAGTTTTCAATAATTTAAAATTAAATATTTGAATTCACTATTTTAGTGATTTAAATTTATAGCATTTGAAGATATACTATATCTCAACAAACGATGTTTCTTTTTTTTTAATAATAAAAACACATTTATTAGTACGTATTTCCACAGTATATTTTTGATCAGAATATAATATTAATACATTAAAATATTTATATTAATATACAATAGTAAGATTTCCTGTAAATTGTTTCTTAGTTCTTGAAGCCATGGTTTTGTATACCTGCTAACTTAAATATTTTGTATAAAAAACTTCTTTGTAAATTGTATTCTATCAGTTGATAATGCTCGCGATGAGCAAAACCGGTCCTGATAAAAAATATATTACGGAAGTAAGCACTAAAACTGTGTTTTTATTATTTAAAATATCATACCTTTCCACCAAGAAGTGACAGTTAACACCTTAAAAACGATGTTTCTGTGAAAGCTGTTATTAAAATACTGATTGCGAATTACATTGCTTTCTATTCATTCTATAAATGTCTTAATAAATTTCCATACAAATTGAGAAAAATCATAAGTACTTGTATGTCTATGAACTCAAAATCTTTTTATATTAGGTGTACCTTAGGTTAGAAAAGAAAGTCGTTTTTTTTGTTCTCGCTTTTGAATGGTCAGTTGTGTTTCTCCAGCTGATTCTACACAAAATATTTTAGATGTTCGGTAATGTCAGAGGCGGTTCAAAGAATTTTGATCTGCAGATTTCAATTAAAAAAAAACCACCCAGGAAGTGGAAGACCAGCTCAATTGGATGATGATGTTTTAGCTATAGGGAAAAATCCAACATAAACTATTCTTGAACTCGCAGAAAAACTCAGATTTTCATGGTCGACTTTACAAGAGCACAATAAAAGTATTTTAAAAAATAAAAACACATTTTTTTAGTACTTACTTCCACAATATATTTTTTGATCAGGACCGGTTTTGCTCATCGCGAGCATTATCAACTGATGGAAATCAGTTGATAATGATAAGTGAAACCGGTCCTGATCAAAAAATATATTGTGGAAATAAGTACTAAAAAAATGTGTTTTTATTATTTAAAATATAATGCCTTTCCATCAAGAAGTGACAGTTAACACCTTAAAAGCGAATAAAAGTATTGACAAGACTTAGAGACAAGGAAGATGGATACCGCACAGGTCAAGTAAATGGACGATGGATGATAATAACACATCGACCATTTTTATCAGAAATTGCTCCATCCGGTTACCTTTTGTTTCGGTCGATGCAGTATCTTTTGAATGGCAAAAAATTTACTTATCACGGATGAAGTGAAAATGGGCCTATCTGAGTATTTTGATTCCAAAGCAATCAAATTTCAATAAAATAGATTTAAAAATTGCCATATAGGTGGAAAAAAGTATTCACAAATGACACAAATTATATATCAGGCCAAATTTTGTTAGAAAAATATTTTCTACAAGACGGTGAAAAATTGGCGATGTATTTTAGATCTACAATTTTTTAAGATATAGTTCATAGCTTCTTCGGCTCCCTCCATCGTCAGAATATCTTATAAAATAATTGTAGAACTAAAACACATTGCTATTTTTCCACCGTGTTATAATGGAGTTCTACCAAATAAATGCTAATTCAATCAATATATTTTCTACAACTTAAAAAACGACATTCTTTTCCGGTACACCTATCATGTATGCAAATAAGTCGTGGATTCTTGTATGATAACATATTTTCCACTTTCCTGTAGATTGGAGTCATTGACGAGGTCTCTTGAAATGAGAGCGGCGCATTCGATAAATATTGAATCGAGGGCTGGAGATATAACAGCAACTTGTTTGACCAGTCTCAAACTTCAATCAATAGCTGGAGCGGTAAGAAACATACTTTCTTCTTTTCACACACTGTATTTGGTCAACTGTAGACAGCTTAATACGTTTATAAAGTATATTTTTAATTATAATTTATGATATCGACTAAAGGATCTTGATAAAATTTCAATGTTTGTCAATTGTCAATAACGACGTGGGATTCGCCTTATCTTCAGGTAATTCTATCACACGAATGCAACAGAACTGACCGTCAGTTCTGTTGCATCCATCACTGTCACTAACGACTCGGGTTTTGTCATTCAACATTTTTAGGCATTCTATCACACGCACGCGAAAGGTGAAACCTGGGTAGTTGGTGAGAAAAACATGTGGAATTGTACAAGGTTTCAACAATTAAAATCTTTAATGGAGTAACTTTAAATGCCTTTCTTATATCTAGATTAGAATTGAAACTAACAATATTAAACGTTTACTTCACGTTTCAGTATTCCACTGGCTTTAAGCCAATCTTTTTTATGTTTCTTGTTTTTATTGATCCGTTTATTTGAAATTGAAAAGCATATTATTGAAAATATATATAAACGAAAGTTTTAAGATTTTAATGTCAAAACAATTGAAATTAAAAAAAAAAAAAAAATTACCGGTCATTTTTTAATCAAGAACACAAACAATACACTGTGTAGTTCTAGTATATTTTTCTAGCCACTCTTTCGGTCATTGTTTTCATTTGATTTTTTTACAAATCTCTCATGGTTACAGTGAATTGCAAAATAACTGAAAATATAGAGGGATTTCCGGAAAGCCCCGTCGCAATAACAGAGCAGACCACTTGAGTAAACAAACACGGTTTGTTTAAAACACGTTTCAAATAATATATAGGTATATTTCAAATAATAGAAAATGGATTTTTTTGTTGCTTCATTCACTTTGCGGTTATTTTACTTTGACCAAAGTAAGCGATGTTTATGTATTCAGAGAAATATCCACGAAAATATTTATTTTAAAGTTAAATAAAATGTAAATTGAACCGTTACTTAACAAACTTTTAATGGGGTCAGATTTTCTTTTTATAGAAATGCACTTCATATTCGATAATTAAAATATCAAGAACAAACCTTAGATTACTGAACAAATTCTAAAGTAAGACTGAACTAATAATAATACAAGTGCAAAGTCCTTCATCTTTATTGATTGAATTGGCATTCACTTAATAGAACTCCATTATAACACGGTGAAAAAAATAGCAATGTATTTTAGATCTACAAAACTATTTTTTTAAAAATTGTTGATAGCTGTTTTGGCTCACGCCATCGTCAGAATAGTCCCAACGATGGCGTGAGCCGAAATAGCTATCAACTATTTAAAAAAATAGTTTTGTAGAACTAAAATACATTGCTATTTTTTTCACCGTGTTCTTCATCTTTGCTAAATCGCGTTAAAAACATACACTCAATTTTACTTTGTATAACCTTCTATAAAATTTCTTTGCAACTGACACCATAGTTTTTTTTGTTTTGTTTTTGAGTCGTAGTTTTTCTTTTATTTACAGCATTAGCGTTGGCTATCTGAATACTATCATATTTTTCAATCAGTTCTTATTACGTTGACGCTATAATATTTATTTATTTTCAAATTTTATCATCTTTCAAAACTTTTATGTTTTTCTGCACGTTTTTGCATATTCTATCGAGGAATACTTACACTAAGTAATTGTATAGTTTTTATTTTTACTAACTGACCACTAATTTTTTTTTCCATTAACATGAAAGATTATTGAATTGACCAAATTAAAGAAACTTAACTTAGAAAAAGATAGCGTGAGCCGAAGTAGCTATCAACTATATCTTATAAAAAAAAAATAGAACTAAAATACATTGCTATTTATTAACCATGTTATAATGGAGTTCTACCAAGTAAATGCCAATTCAATCAATAAGTTTTATTTTTTCTTGAAATTAAAAAATAGTCTTGTAAGGAGTTGGGCACCATAGAGGAGTATCTATTTTTTCGCTTATTTTTTGAAGGTTTCTTTTTTAAACCATGTAGTTTGGTATACGAGAGGGGTAAAATATGACGTTTTGATTCGAAAATAGCTAAAAAATCGTGACTCACTTAGAGCATCGAAGACTGGCTATTTGTATAATATATTGACATTAATATTGCACACTTTATGACAACACTGAAAAAAGTCAATGAATTAATATATTGTGTGACATACAAAAGGTCTCAATAATAAATATCGTTATTTTACATTGTAAAGTACAGTAGGTCTGAAATGTTTTACGGGTGTATCACAATTTTTAATTAAATATGTGTATCTTTTCACAGATAAAGCTTGAAGCTTCGAGTATATTTATGCCAAAACTCAAGTCAGCTCTTCCACTACCAGCAAGTACTGCACATTCACGAGATCCACATCATCACGATATCTACCAATTGTGCGCGTGTGGAAATGGGAAACTTTTTCTAGCATCACCTCATGGCGTTTGTGCAGCGAAAGAAGATAGTTATATATGTCGATGATCTACAATATTTATTTAGTTATTAATATAAACATATTTATATTGCAAACTTAATTTTTTTTGGTCCGAGCATCATCGATTATTTTAATACTCTTAACATCGTCAAATTCCTGATATTGTTTGCTATTCATTGAAATAAAAGTCACTTGTCTCGTTGTACAGAAGGATATTAGCATAATTTTTATAAATGATCCGGAAATTATTATTTGGTCATATGATTTTGAAAGCATTCATTATAATAATATTTGATGACAAAAGTAAAAAAGAACTGTCAAAAAATACATTTTTTAATTTATATTTTTATCATGTAAATGAGTTGGTGTTTTTCTACAGCTTTCGTGTAAAATGAATAAACAAATTAAGTTTACATTTAATTTCCTTCACATAAACGAATTAAGCTTTCCTAAAAATAAAAAATGTTATTTTAAAATACAAGAACGTCTTATTGAAAATATGAACGACAGTATTAATTAAGATTGTCCAAGATTTCTCAAATATGCGAAGATAATTTATGTAGTTATTTTAGATAATTTGTTTTCCCAACTTTGTCTATACATATATTTAGAAAAAAATGAAACAATGATTAAAATTTATCAATTAATTGTATAAATGTATAAAATGAATATAAAATATTGTCGTTGAGCTTATATTTATATCGTATTTTTAAAAATCATAGTGTGTGTAAATAAATTAAATAAATACACACGTTTGTTAATAGAAATAAATATTAAACTGTTCATTTAAAAAAATATATAAGTCAAGTGTTTCAAAACAAAAATTACGTCATGTAATAACTTTTTAATACAGATTCGATATGTCATGGCCTAACGTTAAGAATAAACAATTTCATACTCGAAAATGACTATCATCGTGTGAAATAAAATACATTAGATTAGTTTTAATTGTTTTTCATGAAAATCGAAATCAATATGTGATGAAATGTTATTTACATTTATTTTCCAATTTTGTTCTTTAAAACTGCGTCATTATGTTTCATTTAACCATAGTAAGATGGAAGTAAAGATAAACACATTTAAGCTTTTTGTTAAAGGATGAGTAACAAACTTTTCTCTGGCAAGAAAAAAGGAGTCGTTTGTTTATTTGCAAAGTGATGTATTCCTTATCAAAATAACTTTTGTGGTCAATATAAAAATCGTGTCGATAAAATGTTTTTCAATATGTTATTATATAAACAATCGTTTTTTTACAAAAAGAATTTTCATAATTTCCATGTTTGATTCATGGATAAAATACTTTTTCCTGTCTTATATATACAATTTTCTCAGTTATCTAAAATGGCACATATTATTTCAATAATTAATTTAGTAACAAGTAACAGAATTTAGTCAAATATTATTTTATCAGTGTATTATATATACAATAGTTTCGACATTAATGTTCATTGAATGATTTTTATGTTCTGAGACCATATTCTTTAGGAAGTTTGCGAGATATTCGCATTTTTGTGTGGTGTAATTGTAATATTAAAAAATATAGTTTATGAAAATTGTTTTTCAATCAAATATTGACTGAATTGAAATTATATTATATGAATACATAATTAAGCTATCGTAATTGCATTTATGGAAAAATGAAAACGAAATGGTTATAAAAATGTTATAGAAACAAATTCCCACCATGTAGGCATTTAATGTCGCTTTTTATTGCCTTGTAAATACTAAAAAATCATTGAAATGTAAATAATCATAGAAATTGTACATAAATTTTCAGTATAAATATATGAATCTGAATAAAATGTTTAAGTGAGTGTTTGAAATTTTCTTTTTACATTACTATACCTATCATTAATTCTTCAATTGTTCTTGGCAACGAACATTATTTAAAGCAAGCCATAACAATAATAAAATATTTATCATTGATTGGATAATTAATCATATCGACTGAAGAATTTCAATACCAAATTTCAATTGTTGAAACTTTATAAATTTCTGAATATTTTGTCACTTACGACCCTGGATTAACTGTTTGGCATCTTCAGACACAACAATACATAATTAACAATTTACATCGATAATTCTTCTTGCATTTAATCGATAAGAAAACATATGAAAATTTACAAAGATTCAACAACTCAATTTGACTGAATTATTATTTATTATTAATTATATATTTTAAAGTAATATAATTTCCTGATCATTATTTTAACTACGTTAAAGAAATCATAAATAATTAGAAATCGTATACAATCTTCAAGAATTAAGAAAGTAAAACGATAAAATTCTTAAAAAAAAGCGTATTACGATGAAAAGAATAAATTTATTCTACTTTTTCGAATGATCCCATGACAAGATCGATGAATCGACCTAAATAAAAATTTTACATCACACTGACGAATTCGTAAACTATGAAAAAAATCAATAAACATGAAAGAAAAATTTATGTATCAAAAAACGTTTTGTCTATGATAAAACATCGCTATGACGCTCTTTTTTCAAGGCAGGTAAATCCGTGTAAACAATGCGCGGCTTGAGACGTCTTCAAAGTGTTCCAAGCTAATGCTTCGTATTAATGCGACACGCTCGCCCGGTTTCAAGCTTAGAGAATCTTTTCCCCTCTCTGGACTCTTCGATATCTAGCTATATTGTTAAACTTGAAGAGTGTTTGTTTTTTATTTCAAGTTGCAGATTTTTAACGTGATGTGTTTATTAAGTGATAGATATTTTTTTAAGTTATCTTTTTCCATAATTATACTTCATTTAAAATGATCATTTTTGAATGTTTTCACGTTTCATTATTTAATATTTTCGATCTATTTTATTGTAAATTTTTAGAAGGTATTTTTTATATTAAGTTGATTACCTCGTTATTTTATTATTATTAGATATGACACGTGTTGCTCTTTATTCAAAATTATTTTCAGACTAACTGTTTCGTGCGGTTATTCATCACTATGAAAAGCCGTAGATGTAATAGTAACCCTTAAATAAATTGTAAAACTATTTTCCTTTTACTGAACAAGGGAAAGATATGGGAATCAAACAATAAGGGTTCTTAAAGTATGGTGTTGAGTCACGTGTTCTGTATAAAAATAAACGATTTGCACATTTAGTAACCCACCAGGTAGAATAAAAAAGTTGTTAATATTAAATCTCTATCGGAATTCATCCGAATAAAAAATATGTAATCTCGATACATATCCGTCTCAGTTTTCCTAACTTTGTCATAGACTTTATTCTCAAAAACTACATTAAATGTTTAGAAATACTTAATATAAATAGCCTCTGTAAACTAAAATTGAGAAAATCCATCTTCTATCAACATCACAAGGGTTAGGGGTAAAAAGACTCTAAATGCCAGATAGATTTTTTTTCCTAGAAAGTTCTATAAACGAAAATGTCTGTACGGCTATTTAATCACGTGAGTGCATCGATTTATGATTTAGGCGTTAAATATTTGACAAAAAAGTCGACTAGTTATTTCAAGACTTTCAATTAATATTTTTAGTGTATACCAAAATAATTATAAATTGTTGACAGCACCTTAAAAAATATTATAAAATTTATTGAATAACGCGTTGTTTCGAACAGTAAAAACTATTTTGAATGAATAAGCATTCATATTTAAAAAATTCTAAATTTCAAACAAAACAATTGTTATGAATATTTCTGATGCAATCAAAACTTTATGCAAGCATATTTCAAATGAAAGTAAATAATAGTCGCAACTCAAAATATACCATCAATAAAACTTTGAAACGACGCAACGATCGTGAAACCTAATTTAAAAACGACATTCTATGAAAAACATCCCTCTCTATAATTCCCATAAAAGCTCCTCTATATAATACACAGTCTTTATTAACATTTTCAAATGAATAATTTATTTCTCTCTCCTTTTCGTGGTACGCTTTGGACTGATTCTTCTTTTGTGTGTGCTTCAAGCCAAATTGCATGGATTAACTCAATAAAACAGGACTTAAGTGTTACAATTATTACAAGAGGGTTTAGAGAGAAATTTCAAACGAAAACTGATTGTTTTTACTTTATTGAATCGGGTTTTCAGTATTTTATTTCATTTATTTTTTCAAACATATTCTGAACCTACACATTTTTTTTATCAAACCATTGATTAGCAACACTGCGACGAACTCTCTATATTTATGAAAAAACAAATTTTCGTAATAACAACAGATTACTAACTGTGAAATAGGCTTTACTGTAGGCTTAACTGTAGACAAATAGCGCGTATAGATAAAAAGTAGCCACGTATCGTTCAGTAAAATACTCGCAACACCCTTTTTACCTAAGATATTTAATAAAAAATCTTCGAAAAATAACTGAAAATTTTAACCAAGAAGTTAAGAACTTTATAAATATAGCAGATAGACTAAATATTATTCTTAACACCAACATAAAAATAAAAAAAAAAGAAATAAATATACTTGACAGAAACATAATATGCAAATTGAAAACAGTTTGTTTAGTTCGCAACATATTGGACAGACAGAAAGATGTATTTAAACTTGATTTATAAAAATAGAACATAATGCAGTATTTACACAGAACAAGTTAGTTTTCAAATTTATATATCAAATATTAGAACGCAATATTTTCATTTACATATTATCATACATTTTTTTAAAGTAATTAGAATTATTATTTGTATTTTCAGAAACAGCATATACATAAGTATTTTAAGTTTAAAAAAAAGTTCTGAAGAATTGAGTCCAGCCAAAAGAAGTTATGTTTTGTATGATTAAAATACTTGGATATTCTCAATATAAAGGAGAAATATATAATTATTATCGATAGTACAAATGTGAATAAAGAAAACAAAACTTATATTTTGTTGTACAGTAAAATCTGGTTTATTGTTATTTTATTCAACAATACGTTAATTCTATCCACGACGAAGTCTTTTATAATTCTTAATTTACTGGAATTGTATTCATCACACAGCGATAATACGTTGGGCTTAATATCCCTAATCAAAACAAAATCGCTCGCGTAGAGAAATTTCAGGCTTTTCATAGACACTTCAAATTATTTCAGCGATTAGTGGCCGTTTTCAGCGAGGGTAGCTAAATTAGTTTTGGATTGCGTCCGCCTAGGGTGCACCGAGGAAATTGTTTTCTATTTCCGCCACGCGTCAGGTGAATTTCTTTTATTTTTCTTCATTATTGGATGTTTATACATTTTAGAACGAAAACAATGCGCTTTCATGTTTATTAAAATGCTATAAAATATAATAGTTTATATTACTATACTGTATTACTATACTATATATATACTGACTATATTAAACACATCAAAATTTTACATTTGTGCTTGTTTCAAGTGCTTCTACGAATATTTTTATTGCTTAAATTGTATCAATTAATTAATTTTTCATTTATGACATCGACTGAGAGTGCTTAGTGGGATTTCAAAATCAAATTTTAATTGTTGAAACTTTGTACGATTCCACAAGTTTTGTCATAAACGACCCAGGTTTGGCCTTTCGGAATATTCAGGCATTCTTTCTAACACATGCAATAAAACTGATATAACACTGATCTGAAAAAAAAACAAGTTTATTTTCAAAAAGTTTTATCTTACTCAACTTTGTTTTACTACTGTTGGTAAGAAATATTCACACATATATTATTACATTAAAATACATTGTAATTGAAATATCATACTTTAATAGTTGTCGAACTAAAATACAGCTTAGCTATAACCGTTTCCGTTTTATATGTGTATTATATATATTGAAACCATTTTAATCGACTAAAATTTTTTAATAAATATACGAGAAATTGTTACTCCTCAGACACTCGTCGTCAATTACATAGGTAACGATGTACACATTTTTTATGATTATTTGCATTTTTTTATATTATAAAAAAGAGTCATTGGTTAAAAATTATATTCAAAATCCAAAATCTTGATAGTTCCAATGAGAATCAGTTCTAAATTATATGAATATATATATGTATATATTGATATTAATAAAACCACTTCAAAGTGTTCAAGCAAATGTGCAAGGGATTTCACGACATCTCGTGAACGATAAAACAAGCTTGTGTCGTAAAAGAAAATATTATCCCTGCAAAGGAATTCGCCCGACGTCGAATCCAGATACTCTCTTTTCTTTTTACCTCGTGTATAAAACAGTTTCGTATAAGTCATTGAAAGGAAGAACTTTTACTTCATATTTATTTCTTTAAGCTTATTTCAAATGAAAATATTTTGTAACATAGTTTTGAGATATACGAATCGACATAATATATTATATAAAAAATATATATTTACCCTGAATACAAAAAAAACATTTTGATTAAAATTGTATACATTTTTAAAAATATCATGCCTTTCCATCAAGAAGTGACAATCAACATATAAAAAAACTTCGAGTAATATAAAAGTTTTACTCCAAATAAAACGTAGCTTGTTTTTGTTTCATTTATATCCTAATTAAACAACATTTTCTTTGAATCGCTTAATTTTTACTTTTGTTTCATAGTTTTATTTTAACACATTGTTAAAAAACTTAATGTTTCTTTTTATTATTTAATATGCAAAGTTACTACAATCTAAAAACAATTAGAACCTAATGTGTGCTTCAAATCTATTTTCAAATTATAAACAAAGGACTAATCAATCTTGTTTCAAATAATTACATATTTACTACTTTCAATTAAATATCTTCAGAGTAGTAATTACATTCCATTTCATTGAATTTGGATATCCGAATCATTAGTTTTTCTATGAATTTAACGGAACATATTATTATCCCATTATTTTAAAAGCTTCACTTGGTTCTTGAGTTTATTATTGCTCGTACAAATTTTGATCATTGTTGTGAAAGCTCCGTTCTAGTTTTATCATAAAGTCTTCGCTGCTTTCACATAAGTAATATCATACCTGAACATCTTGGGCGTATATTTTGCGTTTTTAATTAAAACTTGGCGTTTTCAAAGGACTATATGCATGCAATGGTGAAGAGCAAATTTTCACCAACTTACGCTCAAAGCATCTTTCATTTTGCATTGAGTTTTTCAAAGAATACTTAGATAAAGTTTTTGTCAATTAATATGATTCTTGGACTTTTGTGTGTATCAAGCCATTCACTAATATCTCTGATACATTATAAAAAATATTGGTGGTCTTGAAATATTTCAAATAATGAAATTTTATTTTATTTTAGCAATTTAGATATTTTAGCAACAGCACATCACATTATATTGATGAAAATACGTAATCAATATAATGTAAAACAAAATGAACTTGCATAAACAATTAGTTTTTTTTATGTGTATCCATTTTCTAAGTGAACATTGTAGTAGGGTCAGAATTGTGGCATCGGTAAAAAACTGAACTCCTACTAAAAAACTGTTTGACTTTTTCCGAGCTTCCTATTTATTTGCACTAAATTAAGGATCAAACAACTAATCAAGTAAATTGTTCATTGGGATACTCTTCAAAATCTTCCAATCGAAAGAAAAGTTGGAGCTGCATGTTCTTCACGACTCCAGCTTTGTCTCCAATGCCCTAAGTAAAGCTTTGACTATCTGCAACAAACGTATGCGAAAAGAATTATTCTGAAATATGAAGCTATAGAAATATTATTTTTGATAAAATTCATTTATTTTGATTTTTGTCATATAAAAAAATCAGTTACATTCTCTATTATGTTCAAGATGAACCAAATTAATATTTTAGAACCAACAAACAAACATTTTTTTTGTTAGTGCAGCTGTAAATTTTGTATTAATTTAAGTTTTTAAAATTCTTTTTGAATATATTGCCTTATGTAGTTTTTAATAAGATTGATATTATTGAACAGTTATAAAAAAATCAAATCAAATAAATAATATGTTTTTTAAATAAAACTGTAAACATAAAAATATCTTTAAAAAAATCAATATAAATGACAGCTGAATTGTCAATTTTTTTTTTGTCTAATATTCAAATGTGTGTAAGTCTAAGCTGGTAATTTCAGCAAAAAGCTACATTCAGCTTTGAAGTAAAATGCAAGTTAAGCTTGTAAATTCAATTTTATTGTAAACTTAATTGGCTAAATACTTAAAAAAATAATAATATGCCAAAAATACAGCAATGAAAATTTTTCTTTTTATTGCGGATAATATTCAGTTTCAGCACAATTGTAATAAATGTTATATAGAGGGTTGAGCTTTGAGCCCGCTTCAATCGAGAAAGGGTTGATACATATGATTGCCGATGTTGCTTGGCTCTCCGTCAGGTATTGTCAACATAAAACTACCCCAAAAAAAATTATTTCAGATAAGTTGAAAAATAACTATTTTATTTTTATACAACTTCGCGTTTTTTTTTTATTTTAATAACCATTAAAATTTGACAGCTTAGCGATAAAAATCGTTTTGTTTTGACAGTAATGAAGGTGTCAATGAGGTTACATATATATTATATAGTCAATGTTAATTGAGTTATCTATATTACTTTTATCAGCCTATATATGCACAAATGTTTTTCATTGTGTCCACTCTTCAGGTTGCGAAAAAAAGATGATAAAAATATACAAACTGATTGTCATTTGCTTACCATCATCAAAGCAAAAAGTAAAATTCTTTCTCACTACAAATGCTAATCAATTGAACGTTTTATATGATAAAGCATATTTAGAGCTTATATAGTAGTTATATAAAAAATCGCTATATTACTTGATATGAATACAAGCTTAAATGAGCTGTAATGTGAAAATGTTTGTCGTGAATAAAATCCAGCAGGCAAGTTTGCATGATTTGAAAAGTGATATTTTATTCTTTATTAAACGTTGTTGATTGTTTTTCAAAGATTCTACACAAATATTTAAATTATATTTAAAAAAGGTTCATTTATCTGTGCTCGCAAACTATGCCGACTATGCCTGATAAAAAGCGAATGGTGATGTTACAATAAATTTATATATGTATGATGCGCGGGCGAGGGAACTTTAAATATCTCTGAATAAAAGCTAAGCGTTTCGATCGTCGATCGCGTGCCGGGGCATCGTAATGCCGAAGCCGGGCGTCGCGCTGCGCGGTAGGTGTAATTTCGGAGTACGATGATTGCAGTTTAATGATAGGTACTACAGACGCCGCCAGTGTAATTTTGTGACGCCAGGTAGCGGTGAACTCAAAGGTCAGAGGCTTCAAAATCTATTCGGAAACGAAAATGGTTTATTTATAAGTAGAAATGTAAATAATATACCAGAGAAGTAAGTAATAGCTAACTTAGCTATATTTAATATTTTAGCGAATCTTTAATACTTGAATTTTCAACATTTTTTTATCATTGTTTTGTTACTATATCAGATAATATATTCTGCAACGCTTTGTATTTTTTTGTCAATTCCTACAGATAAATCAAGATAGTCAAAAAAATGCCTTATCTTTTGATTACATTCATTTTTTATCATATTTATAAATACACATACAGTACGACTTCCCATTGCGTTCAGACTGATAGAGAAGTTTCTACGGCGTATACGGCAGTTCTTCCTAAAGCGCAGTTAAAAAAACGTTAAATTTTCAAGATTTCATCAGAATATTCATAATTTCATTAATACAAACAAATATTTTATATCCTTGCACTGTGAAAGTAATTGTCAGTAACCATGTGTCCCTTAATTTCAAGATGAAGGACAAATGCAATGACATTTAATATATCAAAATGGAAAAATGTTTTATTTGCTGATTTTGGGAATCTCAAAACACCTAACCTCAAACTTTGTATGAGTGCTTTGCCTTTTATATTTATATACGCAGTATTAATATAGCAAAATCTTGATCTCTACGCTATAAATACATCAACTATGTATTGAATATTTTGATTAAAAAAACTTCATGCCGTTTACTTTCATTAGAGGTAGTGGCAATAAATCGGTAAGCGCTTTGAAATTTATTTTAATGGTAATTGCTTTGCGAAAAATGTTTATAAAATAAAAATATTTACAGCATTGAACTCTGAAGATACATAATATATATATATTATATATAAAAAACAGATTCGTGTGGTTTTTAAATATTAATCTTTCTAATGCATTATGTAGATAGTAAATATTATTTTTTTTTGACAAATATCAGTTAATTTCATTGAAATTCAGTTACTGAAAATCTTCATCTAATATACAAATTAATAAAACATGTAACATCAATGGGTCATTGAAAAAAAGATTATCCTTTAGTGAAAAACAATTGAAGATAAAATATTAAAGAATAAAATTGTATTTCTAATTCGTTTACCACCCATTTATTCATCACATAATGACATATTATACGTTCTAGTTCAATGTTACTCATTACTCGTTACATAATTTAGTATTGAAATATATAGAACATTCATTTATATCAGAGAAAGTTAATAATACACATTTAAGCAGTAACGTCATATATATGGCAGTTTTTTTCTTTATAAATCACTTTCCTTTATTTGACAACACCTGTTAAAATTAAAAACACTGAAAGCAACGATTATGTTACCTTACGAAATAAAACCCGTTTTAAATGAACATGATCTTACAAATTCTTTTGCGTGAAAAGTTTTCAAAAAAAATCCAAGTTTGGTCGATCTTTTCATTTCAAATAATAATTTGGTTCACAATTCAACAAAAACAGTAGCAATTTTATAGTTTCTTTTTTTCAAAAATAGTGTTCTTTTATTATTTTTAAATTTTCTAACGTTATAAAAATATTTTTTTAAATAAAGATTAATCATAAGTCTTTAAATACTACATTTGAATTATAGTTAATCATTTTGACATGAGAAAAATAAGTTCACACCTATATATAATAAATATTATTTACACTTTATAATTATTCAATCTTGATGTTTTCAATATATTTTGAACCATTCAGATTTCATTGAAAAAATACCAAAAACATACAATATTTTTTTTCTTACAAATAGAAACTTAATCGAGATATTTTTAATTAAAACAAATGAAAACTAAACTTTTATCGACATATAATAAATGTATATTTGTTTGAATTATAGAATTGTTAAATATGTTGCATCCGATCGTTCTGGGTCGTCAATGAAAAAACATGTGGAATCGTAACCTAGTCTCAATAATTCAAAAATGAAATATGAAATTCCAACACATTCAGTCGATATCATAATCTATCAATATATGTGTTAGGCACACCGCCCAATGCACGGAAAGTTCAAGTGTGTGTGTAATGTATCTTGCTTCTTAATTTAAAATCATTTCAGTATTTATATTAAAGACATACATATTATAATTGTTATTATGCTAATGATAGTAATTGTAAACTAAAGTAATTCTAATTCCCCATGATTTAATTTTCGTAACAAAAAAGTTTGTCGTGAATATCGATCAAATATAATATATTATCAAATGTCATTTTACTTAAACATTTATTAAGGAATTGTTTAAAGAGTCTGTAGTTTAAAATTATATTTAAATAGAACAATATATTTATTGACGCTTCTCATATTTCATTGGCACAATTTTATAACTCTAACCGTAAAATTAGAGGTCAATACTATTTTGCAGACTATTTATTTGACACACATAAATGACATCATAAAACAAAACTTGATTACATGTAAGTATTTTTAAATTACATCTATTTTCAGACAACAAAGCTTCTCAATCTTTTCAGCGCAAAAGTAAAAGTTTTGTAATAAAGTTGTTGACATATCCCTCTCTTCAATTTTCCTAATTTTCTTGACGTGTCAAGCAAGCATTAAAGGTGAATTTAGTTTTCTATTCGATAGAGGTTCTCGACTGCACAATTGCTATGTTTTATTTTGCCATTAGCGGTAATTTGTTATGATTCGTATCTGGCGCGCAATTTTTGACACGCGTTGCCGAAACTTATAATTCAGTAATCACAGAAGCTTTGTGAGAGGTATATTTCTATTAAACTTTCAACGAAACTCTTCTCAGTAAATTGTTTTAGATACCCTTCCATTAAGTTCTTTGGAGTCGATGGCTGTTCTATTGTGGAAAAAGCATAATGTTAAAATGTAATCTAGAACTTTTCTTATGCTTTTGATAAGGTTGTTCAAAAGCGTACGAAATAGTTTAGGCAAACATTTTTTTTCTAGTATATAATGAAAATTATCATTAAAGATCTCATAATGAATAACAGAGTATTTTTTCGATACATCAAAATTCTTAAAACAGCAAATCTTCAGTTTAACACTTTTGGCAGATTGAGTAAATTATCTCTTGAAATTTATTTTCTGTCAGTTTTACCAACGTCCACAAACAAACATGTACAAATTATTACTATATTTGCTAAGTTCACCTATTTTTCATTCCCAGTAATCTATTTTTCAAATATTTTATTCATACTTTTGAGGACAAGATTTTTCAATACAGAAAAATTATTACAACATTTACTTTCGTTCTTAATTACACAGCCAAAAAAAAAAGTTTTTAATGAAATTAGAAGCTAATTTTGCACAGTTAATCATCAAAAATCCGGCTATGGTTTTTTTTATAAGCTTATATCGTCATATTGATCAATTATTTTTTTTAATAAATTTATAGATATAAGACACACTTAAAAATCAATGATATTTTCAAATGAAAGTTTTCGTGCTTCAAAAATAAACACATTCAAGTCCATTTTATATGGCTATTTTCTAAGCAGAACAGGTTATCAAAATTCTAAGCAGGTAAGAAATAGTTAAAATATACAAAATTAAATGCCACAAGTTTTTAAGCTAGATTTTTTTGTGTTTAAGATAATACATAATTTATTATTTTTATAATTAAATGAACTACTATACAAAATAAAATGTCCGTATATTTCATCCATGAAGAATATAGCTTTTCATTTTGAATATTCTCAAGCTAAAAGCACCAAAACGAATATTGCACTAGTTACTTATTAATATATTATTATCGTTCTTAGCAATGTCTAATAGTGAATACTTTTAAGCAGAGTACATTCGTTCGTCACAGTTTGCGAGCAAACTACTCGTATCCTTAACAAAAGCCAATTAAGCACTTTCCTCTTGCGGAATTAGCACTCTGACGCCGAAGCTGCAAACGCCACTACGTCCTGTCGAGGATGCCGCTTCAACCGAGACATTCCCCATAGTTCACGGTCCGCGTGCTCATTTATATCACTTTTGCATTAATAATAATGATGTTTTTTTTTATTTATTTTAAGTATCGTATATATAATTAAACAAGATATTTAAGTCGGAAATTCTTATCAATTAAGCGAGCGCGTTATGTTTTCTGTATTCATTGTTTTATCTAATAAATATCTTGACCATAAATTTTACTAGTAAAATATTTTTTGAATAATACATTCGATGATCAGGATCGGTTTACCTCATCAGGAATACTATCATCTGGTATGATACAAATTACAAACAAGCTTATTTATACATTTTTAAAAAAAATCTATATTCTATTAGTTAGTAATGCGCATGACGAGCGAAACCCGTCCTGACCATTAAATATATTGTAGAAGCTGTACTAAAAAAATGTATTCTTATTATTTAAAAAGGCAAGCTTTCTCACTAAGAAGTGACGACAACTCCTTAGAAGTAAAATCTATACAAAAATACTTCAATTAAAAAATTTCATTGGTATAATAAAAGCTTGACTTGCCGCCAATGAAATGTTCATTGTTTTTTTTTTACCATAATAATAATTGCTGTTTATTTCCTTGAGATGAGTTGAAAATATGAAATTTCGTTTTCAAAAAATGAAGCTAAGTATACTTAACGGTCTATGTTTCGATTGAATTGGCATTAACTTGGTAGTGCTCTATTATAACACTGTGAAAAGATAGCCATGTATTATATTTCTACAAAATTATAAAATATCTACTATTTCGGCTTACGCCTTCATCATTACAATTGTTTTGATGAAGTAAGCCGATATTTCTAACAATTATATAACTTATTAATTTTGTATAACTAAAATACATTGCGTGTTTTACCGTGTTACTTAACAGTCTGCTTTTTACTGATTATGGTATTTAATACTTTAAAATTCATTAAAAATGTTAACCAATTTTTCGAAAAGATATTTTTATACTTAAACAGCACTGAATGCCGTGCTTTACCCATTAAATTTAACTGCATACGTGTAAAGTCGAAGCTTATAATCAAATAATGATATTTAGTTACATATAAAGTCAAATAAGGAAGGGTGTTGTTCGAAAATTCAATATGTAATGATAATCCAAAATTACTTGGTTGTCAACTCCTAGGAGCTTACGAACTAAGGTGTATATTGTCCGACATTCATACACAAACATGTTCAGTGAAGGCATGCAGGCAGCCGCGAGGCTTAGGCGGTAGGCCAATGACTCGATTAACCGGAAGTGATGTATCATCTAACTCGTGCTTTGACATCAATGCACTGCTATCCAAGACAATTCCGCTATAACTTTATGATGTTATCTGAATTCAAAACTGAAAACAGTCGCGCGCATCTATAAATTAAGTCATAGATAGATTATCAGAGACGAAAACTTTTTTTATAATTAAGTCAATGCTTATTTAATTCTTCAGCGCCGAATCAAATTTGTATAACCATCAACTTCATTAAATATTTAACAGTATTTTCTTATTAATGTGTCTGTTAATCAATATTGATGGTCAATTAAATATATAAACAACTTTGCTCATATAATAATAGAGGGAACTACTTTTTTGTGTTTTATTTTAATAAATTAATTGTTGAGATCACTAGCCCAAAGTAAAGTTTGAAAAGTAATTAAGATATTCAATAAAAATATTTTATGGAAAATAACATCAATTAATATAGCCCCTTAGAACAAAAACTAAATGTAACGAATACATCATGACACAACTACCTTAAATTATTAACGCGGAATATACATGTGTACACATTGAGACGAAGATAAGATTACGTAGACTGTACTTCCATGTAATATATTGTAGCCGCTACTGGGCATAAAATTCATTGAAACTAGAGATATTTTCAGTAAATTACCTTTAAGAAAGAGACAGCACGACTTACACTAAGACTTGTTCTAAATAACTCATTTGTATATTTATTTACAGTGTTTTGAATCATAATTTTTATTTTCTTTACTTTAAAACAAAAAGGCTTCATAATTTAAAGATATTAAATTTTCAAATGACACTTTTACCTTATTGGCTTTGTAGTGCAGCCATTTAATAGTATACATGGATTACTTATCAAAACAAATAAAGTTTTATGTAGGTACGTCAATATTTTTTTTTTATTAGAATGATCTAGACTTGGAATTAAATAGTCGATTTATGACTTAGCGTACCAGTTTCAATTGATAATGAAAGCCAAGATACGATTTTTTTCAATATTTTAGATCAGTCTGGAATATTGACAAAAAACATGTCAAAAAGTAACAAGTAACCTCATGCAATTTTCTATGTAGAATCAATAACATAAGGATGAAATTTTATGTGAAAATTAATTGTATGCGACAATTGGTGTAATAAACCCACGTTTAACATTTGGACAACTGATAATTGCATTATATTTTTTTATGCAACCTGGTAAACTTGTACTTAGGTATATAATTTATATATTTTTCAAACAGCGTCATAAATCCATCCACTTACAAAGAAACCTCGAGTAGCAATGTGTACTGGCGAGGAGATTATGTTATACGCATTGAAAAGCGCTCCCTTATTCCTATTAACTTAAATTATACAAAATTCATAGCACATTTGCTTGGAGTGGTGGCTCTAAAGCCAGCTCCTGGAAGGATTATGCCAACAATAAATAATCATCCGCAGATTTATGTGACATATTTATCACGGCCCGCTCTGCCATACTAGCCGTATACAATTCAAAACTCATAATTTCCAAAATTTACACGCCATTAAGTTTCAGCGAGAGCTTTCGAGGCTATTTTGAATCTATTCTCAGCTTAGACAATTTCCCTTGTAGACCGCTCGCGTTAGTCCATCTTTCTAACTGGCTCCCTCAAACTTTACATTATGACAAAGATAATCAATTTCAAAATATGTCTAAAGGTAGACGACACTTTATATATTAAACTGTTTGTTTCAGGGATTTTAAGCTAGTACCTTTGTTTGTACATCTTGTCGAAAAAAAATATAATTTACAATAAACCGATTGCCTATAAGTGTGGATGTGAAATCAATAGCATTAACATTTAGTAATAGAGACTGATACTTGAATGGTCAACATATACATAACATATTATTTAAGTAGATTTTTTCGGAAAGAATGTTTAAATTATAAAATATTTACGAGATCAATCAATAATTGTTAGATTATGAAGTCACAAAAAATACGACATAGACACGGTTTAATGAATGGAATGAATTGTTCTTTTATAGTATATAATATAAAAGATAACATTGATAATAAATTAGAATTAATTGAAAACGTTGACAACTTTAAGCTTCGCAGGTTTCCGCGATGAGCTTTCGTCGGTGACAAAACAAGCGTGCGCAGATAAAGCAAGACGTCCGGTTCCTCTCGCGAAGCCGCCGGAAACGAATCCATTTAGCCTTGCGATGAAGAAACCTTAGGATGGGTGCTGCAGCTTTTGACTTGCTTCCTTGTATGTTATGACTAACTTATCTATTTAATACCTCGAAGAAAACTCAGTTGATAGTCATTTCGAACAGTTAAGTATTTTTTAATTAAGTTAGTTTTTGGTTTACTGGAGAAAACAAAATTCACATTTAAGTGAACATATAGAAAGATATTGAACAACTTCAAAGAAGAAATAAGTATTTTTTTTAAAACACCCAGATAAAATGATCGTTAATGATTCATTCATTCATTTCTTCAGGAAATAGACTTAATATAAATATTTCGATTTTCAAACCACATTATAGGTGTTGTCATTATTTGTTGAAAGGTTTAACATTTAACAAATATTCATTTTTGTTGGAGAATTTTGTTTATTTCTTTACATCGTAACTTAATGATCAAAGCCATACATAATACTTGCGATTCATAGAACTGGTACTCATCATCATAAAATCAAATCTATCAAAATTAGAATTCCTATTCAATACAGAAAACTGTGTCAGTGAGGCGTGCTTAAACAAATAGTATATTGATAATAAATTGAAATTTAATTTAAAAAACCTGCCCTAACTCGTCATACCAGTGTATTAATAGTTTCTTATAAATATACGGTCATTATCAGCGCACTGATTTTGAAGTTTAATGCGGGAATTTAATATTTATTACAAACAAAAAACCGAGAGAAAATTTACTTTCTAATCATATTCTAGTCAAAAAATTCAAAGACTTTTAACATAATAAAAGAAGACCGACAAATAACACAGAATTTATGATATTGACTGATCGGTGCTTGATGGAATTTCAATATCAAATTTGAATTTTTGGGCGCAATAAATATTTTCTTAACTCTGTTGCATTTATGCGATATAATGCATTATGATGCCAAAAAGTGAAACCCGTGTCAGTAGTAAGAAAATATTTGGAATCATACAAATTTTCAACAATTCAAATTTATTCAAGATAGTCCAGTAGATTTTTTTATGTATATATATATATATAAGTATAATAAATTTCATCAATGAAATATTTTTTCATCTTACTTCAATTCTAAAGTAATTGCAGTCACCGATATAAAAGTAAAATAGTCCTCCCTTCTTTAAATATTGATTAATGTTTAATTTTTCATTAATGCATAGTCACTAACAAAAAATTTCCCCGATTAGATATATTTTGTTATTTTAATGGTTTTTCATACAAGTACAAAAAAATAGTATTAAACTTAAACAATTTACTGGCATGGTCATTCTGAAAAAAAGTCTCAATTTCTGAAATATAAAATAATCTCAAGTTTACACTAATTTTGCAAGCTGTATGCCCACCCAAACTCTGAAACAGCACCAAAGTACAAATGCCTTATGAGAATTGGATTTATCCTCACATGAATTTAGTGCGAACGAGACTGTCACTGTACCATGATTAATGAACGGTGCAAGGGAAATACGATTTAAGTCATCAGTGAACGGGCATGCTTTTGCGGATCACGATTTACTTGAAACGACGTATTGGGACTAAGAAAACATCTCTCAAGCCATTTCACGAGCTCTAAATAATGTTTCGCCAAATAACATATCTATATAATGAAGATCTATTTATTTAAATGATATTGAAAAAAAAGTTAATGGCTTAAAAAATAGAAAAAAAAATGTTTTATCGGTTTTAATTAATTACAAAAACATAATTTTTAGTACTTTCTCCACAATATAATATTAATAAAATTGGAAATGATTTTGCTCATAGAGAGCATTATCAACCAAGACAGTTGATATTAATGGTATTACATAATTCCTTCACAAAACTAACACTTTAAAACGTCTTTTCTTAGTAACAAAGCCTAAATGACAACGTACACAAAGATATTGTGTCAGTACCAAAGATGATATTTTTTGTCTTTACCAATATTTTCTGGGTATTATATGATTAAGTCCAAAAGTAATAACTAAACAAATGTTTGTATAGTTTTTGGTTTTGTCATATTTCTCAAATCAATTAAAAAATTCTCAATAATTTCGGGTAGTTACATCGTGGAAATATGAAGGAAAATAACATAATTGCAGAATATACTATCAATCGAATATGTCGTTTGTAAATCACCGTTCGCTATCGAATCTCTCCTAATAGTATTGAACATACTTTTTTACGGAAGGTGTTTTTTATTATTTTTCATTCCAACAACCATTTAACTAACTATCATTTATTCTTAAAGTGGCAATGAGTGAAATTTTAGAGCGCAGAAAGACGATTATCATAATTTTAATCGATATCAAGAAATGCTTGATTTCGTTTTGAAACCTATTTTAGCATTGTTTTTTTGTATAACTATTTAGTGAATTAACAAATTAGTATTGTTCAGTTGCCAAACTTTCTCGAGATACTCTGAAGAGCTTCTCATAGCCCAGAAAATCGTTTTCCAGCGCTAGGAGCGGAGGCTCAGGTTTACAGTTGGCGCCAAAAGTTTAGCCCCCATCTGACATGAAGTTGGATACACTTTGCCGCACAAGTTTGGCGGCGGCAAAGGATGTGACATAAAACAACCCCGTCTCATAATCTCGTGTCTCGTAGGGGTTCCCCTCTCAAGTATTCCTATTTTGCCGATTGGTAATATTGTTTGGCACTTTGGCGCCCGCAATGGAAATAAATCATATTTTGTTCGCGACGAATTATTCAAAGTTATTTTTAATAAATCAATCACACATGATGGGCCAGGAATATATGTATATATTTATTTATTGCTCCATTTATATATATAGAAAAGCTCTTTTTAGTTATATCAGGCGTATATTTCAAAGTTTAATTGAACATTCCTTTTTTAATAGTATTTTACAATTTAACATTCTATAATATTTTCTATTCAAAACATCTATCTTAAGACATCAAAGGAGACCTACGACAAAAATACTGATTTTTGATAATTTTAAAGATTGTTGTGAAAAAATTGTATGAGATCATAATATTTTAAATAATAAAAACACATTTTTTTAGTACTTATTTCCACAATATGTTTTTTGATCAGGACCGGTTTCGCTCATCGCGAGCATTATCAACTGATATCAGTTGATAATGCTCGCGGTCCTGATCGAAAAATATATTGTGGAAATAAGTACTTAAAAAAATGTTTTTATTATTTAAAATATCATGCCTTTCCATCAAGAAGTGACAGTTAACACCTTAAAAGTGAGATCATAATATATTTAAACTTGACAAATAAATAGATTATAGAACGAAAAGATTGATCCGAAAATTGCTAATTTGGTTGAGGAATTCTGACGATTAAGGTAACAAAAACAATGTCTAAGGTGTCACTACACAAAGTCGATAAATAAACAATTCAATTTAAAAATGTTAAGTTTGACTCTACCTTTTTTGGAGAAAGAAGTAAGCATTATTTTGATTGACGTTTTACTTGATTTTTTTTTGTTGAGAAAAGATTGATAGTGTCGCATATTGTTCATTTCAATCGTCATAAAAAAAAAAAATTATATCAAAAATACAAAATAATTGTTTTCAGCTATTTTTGTGCTTAAAATGTACTTGCTTAAGATATAAAAAGTTTGAAATAAAGAGCATTCTTATTACTAAATATAACATTTCACATTATAAAAAAATCTTCTTTAATATAAGTCAACGTTTTGATGACCCTTTCCTTTATTTATCTAAAATTCAAATGTCGTGAAAGAATAAGGGAATATATTTTTATTAGTATTATAGATTAGAATATTATGATATTTAATCTTGTTTTTACATGCAGAATGCATCTTTATTATTATTTTAGAATAGAAACTATTGCATATATTTATTTTAATATGTAAATAAATATTTTTATCGCGATAATAATTTCCCGCAGTTTTTTTCCGGACAATTAACAAAACAATCTATTTCAAAGCTGTTGCATGGTTAAATATTCAACATCATTCCAATATCACTCGTCAATCGTAACAACAGCCATAGCAATTTCGTGAGCTTACAAAATCATAATAAATTCATGAAAAGCTTTCGCCTAGAATTGTATTTTACTTTGAATCTGAGTTGAACATTTCAATTTCCTTAATACACGGCTGTTATTAGGTGCTTGTACCTTCAAATCGCTGATACAATCGACGAAGGGACCTGGTCTGAATCCCTGGGCCCATTAATATTGGACAAAGGGTCTATAAACACATGTCAATAAAGCTTGCCCGGTTATCTGATGATAGAAAATTCGTAAACACATTATTATTGAATTTTGTAAATTTAAATGTTTGTTTGTTTCGTTAATGATGATTTTTTTGTTATTGTTATATGAAATTGCAATTAAGTAAATAATATCATAACATTATATTTTATTCAATTTACATTTTATTTTGATAATACTTTATTAATACAAATTCATGCAAAGCATAAAAATATTAATTAACCCTTTTTTCTCATTGATTTTTTTAAATATAATCATTATGTACATTTTTTCAAAGTATTATTGAAGCATATCAAGTTCAATTGAAAGAATCGAATTCTGATCGGTTAATCAAAAAATGAAATAAGAATTTGAATTCTAAAACATTTTAAAAAATGTAATTTTTTACAATACATGTTTCACGTTGTAAAAGTTTCCATAAATACATACAACAGATAGTTGGCGGTTATTTTTAACTCGTGAAAATTATTTGTTAAGCAAGAAGATTTTTTTTAATACTGACAAGCCCAAAACATATTTTCAGATTTGAAAAAACTTCATGTGGTGCGTTATCGTGTTGTTTTAAAATATAATTTTTTACATAGATCACATACAGTCATAACCACTTAACTTAAAACACAATTAATTGTTCAACCGATAACTCATATAGCTTAATTCAATAAATAATTTTTAAAAAAATTTCTCATATGGCCTCCCAACAAAAGTATACCAACAGCTTTAGTTAGGTCCATTATTTTTTTGTTTTAAGATGGCTTATACGTGGTTCTCTCTCTCTTCTCTCTTTAAGAAATTGTTTTATTAATGTTTGTCAGCATACTTGGCTATTTAAGACATCTTATTTATTTGAAGCGGCGTATAAAGTTAAGTATGTTTTTCATTACACACGGTATCATCATTTAAAGAATGATCGATAAACAATTTATTTTCTTGTATAAGTTACTAAATCTTACATAATAAACCGATTCCAATACGGACACATCAGAAGTCTTTATTACTTTATAACAATTATATTTTTTCAAAAAATATTTTTTATCGGCTTCTAGCATTGCGATCAACGCATTTCCCTTTTGTTGATGTATCTACGGACACGTACTAAATAATATTTCAATTGTCTTATTTCTTCGGAGGCTGAAATTTGTTTAATTTAATTATTGTTCTTTTGTAAAACTCAATAAACATTATTTAGTGTCCTTTCGAGAACTTTTTATCGTTTAGTTTTGTCTATATTCATTTAAAAAACTTTTTACTGTGCATACTTCCATTAGTCTATCCTCGACGTTGGAAGAAATATGTCATGAAATAATTACTTAATAATCACTAATAATTGTTAATCTTTCTATTTTATGCTGCTTACTGTCACTTCTTGGTGGAAAGGCATGATATTTAAGGAAAAAAGTTATAGTACTACTTTTTTGCCATCAGTCAATAATGCTCGCAATGAGCAAAACTGGTCCTGATCATAAAATATATTGTATATTTAAAATATATAGCCAACGGCCATACCACGTTGAAAGCACCGGCTCTCGTGCGATCACCGAAGTTAAGCAGCATTGGACGCGGATAGTGCTTGGATGGGTGACCGCTCGGGAACGCGTGCCGTGTTCTCTTGGCTATGGAAAGGAAAACCCAGACAGAAAACCGAACACCAACTCGCCTGGGCAGCGTTTGCTATGTCCAAACAACCCCCCTGGAAAAAAACAGAAAAAATCAGGGGGAGGCCTTCATCCAGCAGTGGATCGACCCCGGCTGATGATGATTTAAAATATTAATCTTTCTTTTCGGAGATATTATATTACAGTATTCATTCAAAAAATCATTAGTTGGATGTAAAATATCCGAAAATTTACAATTGACTTTATCATAAATAGTTCTTTCAATATACGTGTATAAACGAAAATTCCTAAAAAGAATTTATGAAAACGTTAAAGTTGTGAAAACGTGGCGTTAACTCGAGCGCTATCGACTATTTTCTTTCGTTTTTCACGAACTCAAGTGCCTGAGCCAATCCTTTTTTATTGAAAGGCTTAACTTTCGGTCTGCTCACGAGATACACATACTTATTTAAACATCGCACTTGTGTTATTGCATTTTCATATTATTGATTGTTTTATAAATCACAATCAAGTTCATTTTTATCTTAGCTGTTGGAATAACGAGTAAAAGTTTTCTATACAATCAATACGCTTTGTTTTATTCAGTAGTCAAATAGTTTTATTTCAACGTGGACACTATTGTAAATTCATTTCTTTAGATAAATAGACTTGTTTCTGATAGTTATATTCCTCGTCACTTCCCCAGATATAAAATCCGTATAGTTTTACATGATTTCCTTTCAAACTTTAAGTTTCTTATCAGACGCTCTTCTATTATATCTATCACGTTAATTTGTCACGTGATTTGAGATGACATAATTCATATTAATGAAATCATATCATATTCAACATTTTCTTGAATAGATTTTTTAAGCCGCAAGTTACTTTTGTGTCATGTAAAAAAATGTTTCACTCTTCTTACACTTATAAAAGATTTTGAAAACATTTTTCGCGACGATGGTCGAGAGAAAGATTTTTCCCGATCTAAGAGAAACTCGCAACACCATGTTACATTTAATATAGAAGCTTTTGAGCAGACTAGCAATCCTTTCTCAGGCTTTACACCATAATATGTGCACGATTCATTGAATAAAATATCACTTTTTTCGTATTATTCTCGTACTTCAAAAACTGATTATGAAGTATTTCGTATTTAAAATATACAGACATATTTAGAATGTCTTCGTTTAACTTCTTTTATACATACATGTTTTTCACTTTTGATTTTTTTATACGAGTGTAATGCTGCTACATTCATTGATTTTTTTATGTGCTTAAGATATTTGATAAAAATTTTACATGTTTATTTTTTACCAAAGCCTTACTTCAAACATATTTCGTAAAAAATAGGATCATTATAAAAACGATAGCAATACATGATTCATTTACAATTTCTTGATACCTTACCGCTTTTAATGGAACTTTTAAAGTAAATTTCGTTTTTATTCTTCATGATGAAGAAATTATCTTAAGATGCATCATTAAATTTCAAAAAGCGATTACATCTTGGGTAATATATTTTTATTTTTCCAATATTTATGTTTTCATTTTTAATTGAAAAAAAAGTATTCAGTTCAACAAGAATGGTATCAATTGTTTAAACCATTTTCACAAAATGGCATCTTCAGATCTCTTTTAAAACTAATCCTAATTTATCTATGTTAACTGACTTAGAAAAGATAGATACTTTTAAACTTGTATTACTTACACTTACATCCCAAATTTATTTGAAAATAGTTTTTTTTATTCTAAACTAAAGTATACATTTAAACTACTCTTTAATTTAAAAATAACACGTTTCCACAAAAGAATCCATATAAAATACTTTAATTTATAAATTACAAATCGGCCAATTTAATTTATTTAATACGTTGATATTCTGTTGTAAATTACTGATGCAAAAGTGTTATATTTTTAAAAATAAAACTCCAATTTTATCTGTAGTATTTATCAATGGACAATTCTCACGATAAGCATTACTTTGTGTGCTCATTATCTAAATAAAGAAGACAAATCAATCAGACATTGTTGTGAAACTAAAATTTGATAATATTATTATACAATATGTATATTTTTTAAAAACTTTTCATAAAATTATTCTTACAAAAACAGCTCAAGAAAATATGAATATTTTACGCGTATTATGTTAAATAATTTGATTGTCAAAATTTGTCTCAAACTTAAGCATTGGCGTAGTTTCAAAAAGGTATTCAAAAGGTGTGCTAATACCCAACATCACATTGTGGCCAAGGAGCAGCATATAAATAGGGACCGGCCGCGTAGGTACATATATAAAGCGGTCACTTATACTCATGTGAAGCAGCCTTCACCCCCCTGGCATCTGGAAGTGTGTTCTCGCAAAGATAGCGCCGGATGTGGGGTTTATGAAGACATCCTAGTCCTTAAAGGGTGGGTGGAGTGTGTTCTGTCAGATAATGCGTTTATACTGATGGTCTTTGGGTATTTATTAGGCCTTGTCTTCTAGAAGCCTTTTTATCATTTTTATTCCGTATATTATGTCACCCGGTTGCAGTTTTGTCTTTAGCAACAAAAATAAAAAATAAATATATTTTTTTTTAATATTCAATGTAGCTTAGCAAAAAAGTTATAAAATGAAATGTTTTTATCGTAAAATCATAGACATATCAATTTTATTCGACGTTGAATTCTATTTAACGACCAAACATCCAGAAATGAGTGTGATGTGAATCTAGTTATATTTTTTTTACTAAGAAGATTTACTTAAAATTTTGAAATGCTTTTTAAATTTCTTCTAATAACAATTGTTTGCATAGTAAAATTTTTGACCACCTAAATAAAAAACAAATATCTATAATTTTAATAAATCCAGCTGATCGAGCAATTTAAATGTGGGTTTGTTTTTTTTTTTGTTGGGCTGTGCGTTTTTTTTAGCATAAAATTATGTATAAGAACTTACTTCATGGATCATAAATTATTCTGTACAATTTGAAAAAAACATAAATATTAGCAACAAAAAGTCGAAAAATCTTTAAAGTACCGAATAAAATTTCACTCCTGTACAAACAACACAGTATAAGTCACATATATTCATTTAAGCTCAGCTTCTTTATTTGAATTATGACAATATTGATTTAATTGAAAAAATTAACGTTATGTGTTTCGAGTACTAAAATCTATATTTTGTTTTTTTATTGCCAATTTTGTTTAGTAACGGGCTTATGTTGCTTTAAAATGAATTAGCTTTAACATTTTAAAATGAATAATCAAGTGTACACCACTTTATTTATATTGTTTTGGACCTGTTGCCGTTTAATCTACTCAATATCTTTAACAAATTCAAATAGATTTTATTGTTCCACAAAACTATTGCGAAATTCATTTTAAATATTTATGTATCATTATGACAACAAACGCGCCTTTATGTTTATAAAACTTTTCAATTTAATTAAATAAAAATATTTATTTACCCCAATTTTGTGTAAGACAATGTAACTAAATCATATTAATACAACCATCATAAGAATTGGAACCGTTGATCTTCTTTTAATATCCCATTCAATTTGTCGGGGTATATTTTTATGTAAGATTCCCCCCGTTCTTGACCCGTTCCTGCCCCTTCCTACGCTCGTTTCACATGTCCCCTCGTTAAATAGATGTCCCTAAGAGTAAAAGATGTAGCACTATTATTTTAACGATGATAAACCACCGGCATTTAACGTTTCGCTTCTATTTTATTTCTGTGTACGCCGCGCCGGGACATTTGGGAACTGTTTTTCCATGGGAACCATTTTTCCTTCGCAGTTTTTTATTAATGTCCCAATTCATTTAATATTTATCTAACTTGTCAAATAAAGTTTTCTTGTAAAGATTTGGTCTTATAGCAGCTAAAAATTGAATTTATCAAATAAAAAAAAAGCTAAGCATAAAAGGTTAAGTCAATTGCATTTTGTATACGATATTTTTAATAAACATATTCTAACGATATAATAACAGAGGTTAGCAAATCCAGTGACGGGGTGTATATTTAGTATGCCTAGCCTTCGAAATTACGTTTTTATATTAAAAAAACCTTCCAAACTGTAATTAATCTCCAATGACAATAATATTTCAAAATTTACATAATAAATTTAAGCTACATAATTGGCATTGAATTTTAATCATCGTCTACTTATTTATATATCATATTAACACCATAATTCGTTGGTATTTTATAAATAAAAATTATTTGATTTTTATTTTCTACTGAACTTTTAAGAATTTATTTCTCTTATGAAAAATTTGAACATCCAATAAATTCATATAAAGTATAAGTGAATAACCAACTATTATATCAAATTTTAATTGTTACAATTTTGTACGATTCTACATGTTTTGTCACTAACGACCCGGATTTCACCTTTTGGCATCTTCAGGCATTCTATCACACGGATGCAACAGAACTGAAGTGATAGAATACCTGAAGATGCCGAAAGGCGAAACCCGGGTTGTTAGTGACAAAACATGTGGAATCGTACAAAATTGTAACAATTCAAATTTGATATTGAAATTCCATCAAGCACTTTTAGTCGATGTCATAAATTACAACTATTATATATATATATATAAGAATGAATTAAAACATTAGATGTTAAAATTAGAATTAGATTAAGCCGTGTTATTTCATCATTTCAATAATTCAAATTTACGCTTTCAAAAATTAAAAAATATTACAGTAATACAAAAAAGCTGATTATATGATTTGTTCAAACTGCGATTGATAATATGATAGGATTCAATATTCAGTTTATTGCTGCCACAATCCTTTTCTCTTCTTCCACAAAATAAACTGTACGTAAACACTAAACATAACACTCTGCCGCTAGCATTGCGAATCACGAATCGATGCATTTATATCTATTTTATGATGCACGTTTTACTATTTATTCATCGACAATGTATTTTAAACAACGAAAAATTCGTGATTTATCTATCGTGTGTTAAAGAATTTTTCGAATTTTAGAACATTTTTTCTAATTAAGGTTCTGCTAAATTTTATTTTATCGTATAGATACGATATGGAAAGAGAATAATACAAAATCTCGAAATGAAGAAAAAAGCATTAGGCTAGTAAAACTCTGATAGGAAGTTTATAGTTATCTTTTTTGCCCATTTTATAAGTCCTTTATCAGGTGACACAAAAGAGAGCAAATTATATTCACACTTTGAGATACACATAAATTGTTTGATATAAATTTTTGTAAGAAAGAATTTTAATTTTTGACTTTGTAGTAAAATAAAACAAAGAGCGCTTATAGAACATCTATGGAAACCGTAGAATCATCGTCTAGTTAATATTGAACAAATTTAATAAAATTAAAATATTTCACATTTAAAAAGGTATTTCAGCGTTTGAAAAAATTTTGGAATGTATTACACAAAAAAAACACAAGCACTCATAAACACCTATGTCTCGGAGGATAAATTTTACATTGTTATTCTGAAAATTGAGTTTAATCTCTGAATTTAAATATAGTTTTTTTAATCATAATGTATATCTTCTATCACAAAAAAAACAAATGCTTTCTGCATTAAAACTTTAATTGTTTGATGAAGAAATCCAAAACCACGTCAAATCTGTATTTATCACGTCATACACATACAAATATGTATGTGTAATATATGTGGCTTAATTTTTATTAAGATACAACTTTTTAATCCAATCGTTGAATGGATGGAGGTGCGACAAAAGATGAAATTAGAAAATATTTTTTTTAATTAAAATACTAAAACAAAGCTACAAAAATAGTTTTATTACGCACACGATATTCTCAAATAACATAATTGATAAGCAACAATGATGAAATTCTATGAATTGCTCTCCAACTTTAATAAAATTTTAAATCAAGAGATGTGTTTAAAGTAAAAATGAATCCCGGTTAATATTTAATTGTTGATTTTAAGACAAATTATGCAGAGAATTGTTATGGTTTACTAAGTATATTTTAAAATTTCAATATTTTTATTACAGCATAAATTTTATTTTATTTTGAAACCAAATGGATTTACGTTATATTTTACTTGCATTCGGAAAGCATTTTAAACAGCTTCACAGTGCGTTGTCCGGCTTTATACGTTTACGTTTTATGGCTTTTTCGATGTACGCTTTATGTATTTTGCTATTTGTTTTAGTTTTTTAACGAGAGGCGACAATAAAGTGTCGTGGTTTATGTTTATGGAATCTCGATACGTTTTACGAATTTACGAGCCACGGATCAGTTTATTACAATCAATTTCATTTGTACATTGAAAATTTACACTTTGCTTTCAGATACATATACTGAATTTTCCTTCGCAAAGATTGATCATAATTTCCATTTCATATTTTATTGTTAAATTATGTTTTTTCAAAATTAATATCCCATATAATCCCAATAATTTCAAAAGTACAGTTATTAAATGCAAATTTAAGTCACGAAGACAAATGTAACTATTTTCGTCATATTCAATTAAGAATTATGTAAATGTGCTACCAATATTTCTGACTTCATTCAAATTTTAAGAAAAAACATAATATAATATTTAGCTTTGTTTTGAAAATTAACAGATATCAACATTATCATCAGATCAATAATACAATAAGCGTAACCAATCCTAATCATTGATACATGAAAGTGAAACAACTTTCCGTCAAAAATTGAGATAGTTTATAACTTGTTACTGAAACATCTTTAACTATACTCATATTTTAAAATCCAATCGTAAAAATGGTACCATTAAAAATAGAATAAATTCAATTGTCAAAAAAAGTTTAATCATATCAGCATTTTAAAAACGATGCTAAAATAATTCGTTAGTAATAAGTCATATGTTATGAGAAGATTTTCATTTATTTCGTTATTTTTTTCACAGATATTAAAATGTTTTAATTAAAGTGCTTTTACTAAACAATAATATTTTTGAGTGCTACAGAAGAAAATTTGGATATTCTATATTTTTTTTTCGCTTTATAGCTTTATAAATTTTTACATTAACTACGTATTTGTTAAAAAAAAAAAACATTTTTGAGTGACGGCTGCTTAATTTTTTCATTTAAATCTGTCAAAACTTCAAATTCTACTGTATACAAATATTGCATAGTAATTTCATTACATGACATATGTTCAAACTTTTCAATTACGTTGTGAACGAGTTTGGTGCTTCAGTTATAAATTATAATATAAATAGAGCCTTAATCTACTTAAGCATATTAATTCCGTCTTAAGTAATAGTGAGTAAAATGAAAACCTTACAAAGACAATATGCTCCGGAGTAATTTATACTCTCACATAATTTGTCGTAAATGTTACAGAATAACGATAATCATCTACGTGTGCGTGTCAGCACAGACATACAAGCGATTATTTAGAATTTAATTTAGAAATACCTGCACGGTATACAGTGATGCAATTAATTTTATTCTTTCCCACCCTGTCATGCATTTAGGTATGACGAAGCAATATGCTGGAATTCTGTTATCTTCCGCAACCCGCGAGACAACTTCGCCGATTCCAAAAGTTGTGCAGTGTATCTAACTTAATAAGGTTAACTCGACGTGATTATGTGAATAGTTTTAATTGCGTACTTTGTTTCGTTTATATGATAACAAATTTGCCATTTTCATGGACGGAATAAACTTCAAATAAATTTCACGCAATTATATCACAAAAGGTATGTTTAAACCATTTTTTTCTATTTATAATTAAGCAAATACGCCGAGCTTTTTCGAGTATTCGACGACATTCTCATTGATTATTCTGTCCACCGGTCAAATCTTAGAACTATTCTTTTTAATCACATTGATCTTTTAAATTTCCTGCTACTCATCAAATCGTCTAAGTGTATATCAGAGAGAGCAATAAGCAATCATGAAATTTATGACAAACACTTTTAACAACTCCTGTTGAGTCTTCGGTAAAAATCCTGATACTGCACATAAATAATTTCTATTATCTTTCATACCTTATTTTAACAACCTTGGGAAAAATCTTTTTGTTCCGGTAAAACAATATTTTTTTGGTTGAAATTGATAGCATGACTATTTTCAATTGAGTATTTAATAACATCTGAAATTAATATTAATCTCTTTTTTAGATTTTTAGAAGTGTTACAAAACTGATTATAAATAATACATATGTTTAATCTAAGCATTTTTTTACAAAAACGTTATCTACAAAGATAATTTATAGTTAATTTATACATCCATCTTGAAGCCATCCTTCTGCAAATTTATGTTTGAATTCTTTTAAAACTCATTTTTCACACATAGGCAATATTCAGTAATGAATGATTTTAATTATTTCGTCGAATAAGTTTTTTTTATCTATTATACATTTTAATTCATGATATCAATAAAAAATTGCAAATTCTCTATATTTCAATTGTATCCAGCTATACAAACTCATCATTTTAATTCACAAATGATAATTAGTACTTTCGGGTAATCATTTTGTATTTTCTTCTTGTTACTCGCGATTACAATTACCTGGATAAAATTATGTCCATTTTGGAGTTTCAGAGCGCGGTATAAATCACCTGATACTTTAGAATCGAATACAACTGTGATTACACAATTTGAGAAGTGTTGTTCAGCTCTGAGTAATTTGCAAGCGCAAAATGTACGTCGCCTGTTCTAATAAACATATGTCCCAACGCTGTTGAGTCTTGTACCTCGATAATTAAACCAGCAACACTTCAAACCATAAATTATTTTTATTAAACGCATTTTGTAACTACATTTCAACCATTAAGGAAAGGATTACTATAAAAAATCAAAA
The DNA here is from genome assembly GCA_028555115.1 of Himalopsyche japonica. Lineage (NCBI taxonomy): Eukaryota > Metazoa > Arthropoda > Insecta > Trichoptera > Rhyacophilidae > Himalopsyche > Himalopsyche japonica. The sequence continues at coordinate 3,396,374 of JAHFWJ010000460.1, forward strand.
GTATGTTGCATGTTTATTAAATTGGATTTAACTTAGCAAAACTCCATTATCATATAGTACACGTCAAAGTATTAAGCTCTACATATTTTTATATAATTATTTCAGCTTTATCTTTCGTTGAAACTAAAATAATCCTTAGTAAAAAAGATTCAAGAAGAGATAGATTACAAACCTTATATATATATTCTTGCATCGACAATCGTATATGAAGATAAAACATTAAATACATACATATATCACTATGCAAGTAATGATATTTCTATAATAGATGAGACGACAAATCATTATCTCTTCTCATGGAGTATTTAAAGCTTAGCTTAAATTTAGTTTAATCGTAGTATTAACGATAGCGAAAGCCGAAATAGCTTTCAATAACAATGTTTGAAATTTTTTAAAGATAAATACTTTATAATATTTAAATCTAATACATATACTGCATAACTCATTTGGATGTCATTGAAAACTGTCTCAATAGTCTCAAATGGCATGATATGTAAGAGGCCTTCACTATATTTGCTGTCTTCATGTTATATATATACTACTTCAGAAGCCTTTTTAACAAGTTATGAATCATCCAAATATGTCTTGCTCGTTCGAGAAGTGATCTGAACATGATGTTTGAAATCATGCATATAATTTAGCAAAAGATGGTTATACAAAGCTGTGTTAAGAATAACAGACAGCAGGTTTGAAAATTTAACAAATTTAATCTTTTTGAACACAAAAGTATTCAAACATATACCAATAAATTTATCACAGATCATCGACTTTAATCATTTTATAGGTACGCATTTCATAAGAATTAATTTCAGTGATTTACAATTATGATCGTACAATTTACAATTTTGGGTAGAGAAAATCGTTACTCTCGAAAAGAATTTTTCTTACAATTTGAATAAGCATATAATTGTGTTAAATTTCTAATATACTATTTTTTCTTAAGTGTTGAACCAAGCTGTCAAATGTGATAAACAATAAACTTGAATATTATTCAATGGCATTGAATGAGCTCAGACAATTTACCTTCTAAGACTTCTTTGGTTAGCATTTCCTAAGAGTTGTTTTTTTTTTATTATTTTGTGATTATACGTTAACTATAAAAGCAATACATTTATTCTTGTAATAGATGTATTTTGTATATTTATATGAGGTTAATTGAATCACTTGCGTCAGAAAAAAGATCGAATTTTACTATTTCAATCGAAAACAGAATAACCCATTAAGTAGAATTAGTTCTAAATTGAAACTGTTTTATTTCCTTTGACTGTATAGTGAAGGTATTCCCACAGCCGTGGAATACTGACTCGCTCGACGCGTGCTTCGGGCTAAATTATTTTCCTCGAAGTTAAAGCTCTATAAATCGTAAATAATTAGACACAACTCTACAAAATTAAGGAAATGGGAAATTCTGGCATGCGATGGTGGAAAAAGGCTTTTAAGGGACCGGTTGCTTTTTTTTATTTATGGTTCTCCACGTCCGCCGCGAAAAATATCGCATCCAAAGTGTTTGCGTTTGTTCGGTCAATATTTACTGCTACTTGCCGTTGATCAAAGCACAATATTTTCTTTCAACGCAGGATTTGTCTCGGCATATTTACAACCCGAGCTTAAACGGATATACTATTATTTAATACTCTTTCTACTATGTTAATCATAGACTGCGATGACGTTTACACAAATGTATGTGATTACGAAACTATGTATGTAGCGACCTCAAAAATACTTTTTATTGTGATCGGTGTAATAAAATCCTTATGTAAGCAAAAACTTCCATTCTTTGTACGTATTTTTAATACGCTACAGTTTACGACTTGTTCGATACAATTGTTTAGCTATTAAAATACCTTATTTATATTCTCAAATAGAAAATTAATAAAAATGCTTTGAATATCATGACTATTTTTGGAATATTATACATATATTTTTTTTTATGGGTTATGTAATTGAATAAAAAGAAATAAAGTTTACATTTAGAAGCGATTTATATTATTACTACGCAATACAGTGTTTTTGTAAAATGATGATTTTCACGATTCTATTTTATTGATCAATTGAAGATTGCGTTATTAGGACAAGCCATTTGAAAGAAAAAAATGAAAAAAATTCTCAAATTATTATATTATCTTTTTGGATACTTCCTTTATCTCCAATCAATAAAATAATACGCCATTAAACCAAAGTCTGCAGACATAGTACATACAAGATTACACAATTTTAAAGAAACAGTTTAACCGTCCTGTATGAAGATAAACGGTATACATTTGATGTAAATTTAAATCATTACGTATTTTTAATTTTATGATACTTTGCATGTTGAAGTACAGCTAATTTTGCAAATAACTCAATAAAACTGACTAAATTGCTATTTTGTGTAGAAAACACCTTGCTATGATAAAATTTATTTTTGAGCCACGAAAAAATATGTTGAACTGAATATGATATGTAAATTATGCTGTCACACTAAAAAAGGTGATAAAAACCTAATCATTCATTGTGTAATTCCAAAAACTTAAAAACATTAAATTTAACTATGTATTTTCTCTCGTGTATAATATATTATAATACTCACTTTTAAATATGGCTTTATCTAACTGACTTTCTATTAGACATGCTAACGTTCTATTGTTTTTAAATTCGACAAAAATGTACATAGCCACCGAATTATTTCCAATCACAAGATGCCTAAATGAGAGTTATGTCATTCTTGACAATGTAAAATCATATTTTCGTAATATATATATTGAAAAGTTGTGATCATGAATTATTTTTTCTTCTTAAGTTAAAAACTAGTCTGCCATTAGGGATGTCACTGGTAAAGCTTTAGCAATATTTTAAATACGGATTTTAACATATTTCACGTGGAATAAGGTGAAATCCGGAAATTACAATTATTTTAACACGGTGAAAAAATAGCAATGTATTTTAGTTCTACAAAATTTTTTAGAATTTTGTCAGAATTTTGTAGAACTAAAATACATTGCTATTTTTTCACCGTGTTATAATGGAGTTCTACCAAGTGAATGCCAATTCAATCAATACAATTATTTTATTCATTATAGAAGATGTTGTATGCGTTTACTCGGTAAGTCAATTTGAACTGCAAACTTAATTTTTATAATACGTATGCATTAATAAAGAATGGCGTCATAAATCCATTATATTTTATTGAACAATTTATTTCATAGTGGAAATTGAATTAATCTCAATAATTCTTATAACCTAACTATTTTTATAGTTTTATTTACAATTTTTAGGTATATTTCTGTTCGAAAAATCCACCAATAAAAACTGGTCGATTTTTATGGACTTGGAAACTCAATTATAAAACTGTCCATTCAACGATCAATTATTCAGTCGGTTTTCAATAGTCATAATTCAGCCCTCGCGTCAGTCTGACACGTTAATCAAATAAGGGCAGTGTGTCGACATGTCAACCGCGATTCATCGCTGAATAGAGGCAGCCGAAATAATTATAACAAAAAAAGTATTCTGGCTAAGCCGAAACGCTAATTGGAAAATACCTGACTCTTGCATTATGATACAGACGTGTTTGTGCTTTTTTACATATCATAAAGCTGGGCGTAATGTACAAAGGTTAACGGTATATAGGTGGCTCTTGGTTTTCAAACGTTCTATCAAAGTACACTTCAGCAATTGATAACAACACAAAATATTCTATAACTTATTGATTGAATTGCCATTAACTTGATAAAACTCAGTTATAACACAGTGGAAAAATATCAATTTATTTTAGTTCTACAAAATTTTATAAGATATAGTTGATAGCTATTTCAGCTCACGTCATCGTCAGAACTATGTGCTAGGAATAAAACTAACATTTTAATTTTAATTGAAATAAACAGGCGGCAACTTCAATGAGCTTAAATACTAGCCGAAGATGATTTATTACAGAAATGCATCTTTTCCATGGAATAACACAAAAAGTTATATTCAAATCCATTAAAAAGTAATCATAAAATTTACTTTATGCTATTCTCTTGTAAATTCAACATTCGAACAAATTTTTAAGAACACTATTTTCCAAAGTTAGCACAAAACCTCCTGTATACATTACTGAGCGGTTGCGATAAAAGATTTTAATTGTATGAGTTAAATATTATTATAATTTAACCTTTTGAATGCTAGCGTCTCAGCCGTTGGGACGACTGATTTCACTGTGTTCATAGTTGATACCCGAAAATATATGAACTAACAATGGCCAAAACTTTCTTGTGCTCGCTAATTTTTGAGTTATTGTATTGCTTGATTTGTCCTGACAAACTCAATAATATTGTTTTAAACCAATTATATTCAAAAAAAAACATTGAAGTCTAGGTGTTGGAATCTCCTTTAAAATGCTCAGCAGGGAATGAGTTAAAGAATGTCAATGACTGATAAACTTATTTTGTTAATTTTAATAAATTTACACAATTAATTATGCCAAATAACGTTTTAGATGTTTTAATGTCTTAGTTTTACACTTTTTGTGATCATTGTGAAGCAGGTGGAAATGTTTTATAAGACTCGACTACCAATTATTCGCTCAACTTGTTTTCCGGGCAGAAGACTGCTAGATAAACATGGCTAGTACATGACTAGTTGTAATCCTAATACTCTCATTTTCTCTTCATGTCAAGTTATGAGTGTGGGATAAGAGGAAAATAAAAAAATTTATATCACAGACAACTATCTCATTGAGTGAATATCCATAACAGTTCTTACTACAATACAAACCCTCGAATACTGCAACTAAAGTCATCAAAGATCTCTTCTCATTCAATGGCCTAGACTTAGATGCTTATCAGAAACTACAAATGATGCACACAATAAAAATGTCACCAGAGACTTTAATTTATGAAATCATGTGTATATCTGTGATAAAGTTTAATGGTGAAAAAAAAATGACTGAAATAAATTTTTAATTTTAACTGAGGTTTATACAATATATAAGTTTTAAAAAAAATTCTTATTCATTTAGAGGAATTGATAAAAAAAAAACAACAAAAACGCTTGTCTTAAGTGCATTTAGAATAAACCAGTGCAATGTTAGTTAATATAGTGAATTACGAAAATGTTAACATAAAACAATGCCATTTTCTTTATCAATACACGTAAACATGAAAGAAAACAAGCCTTTAGTGAGAATGCTGATCTGTCCATATATTAGAGATTACCGGTGTTTTATGAGTCGAACTAGTACAGGTAGGAAGGAGTATTAGTGAGGTGCGAATACACCGCATGCCTAACTGACACCTAAGACAGATATAAGTCTGCCGAAACGGCTGGAAAATATTTAATTAAATCCAAAGAGAGGCATTGCTATCAAACAAGAGGTAGACGTACAAAACGGCTTACATTTCAGATACTTTCAACATATTTACGTCAGTATTTTTTACAGTAATCAAATACTTAGACGTGAGCTTATGTCAATAATTTTCACAAACGTTTTCAAAAGCTTTTTAAGCAATAGAAAAATATATTTTATTTACTTAATCTGTAGGTAGGAGATAAATTGTTTGTAGCCGATACATCTTCCATGAATTAACCCAAAGGCCGACACTGGCGTATATACTATTGTATATAAATTCATATAGACTGAAATATTTAGTAGATAACACTAGGTAACAAAAATCAGAATTATCAAATAAAAAAATTCGTTCTTGTTTAACTATCTCAGTTGAGAATCTTTTTTGAGAGTAAGCATATCAGAGATTGTAAAAACAGACATTTAAGAGCGATAAGTCAATTTTTAGATGCGTTAATATTATTTATAAATGCATTTAAAGTAATTAAAATTATGTAAAAACATATGTGAATGGCACACCAATCGTCATTGACAGATGAAATAATTTGCTATATTTTATAACAAATATATTACATTTAATCTCTCAAAAAATAAATTTAAAGAGTTTAAGAAATAAGAAATTATATCCGGTAAAAAGTTAAAATGAAGAAAGATGCAATACAATTTGTTTGTAACTGATTGCCAAACTCATTCGACATAATCACTCATTTAAACTTCTTCCTATATAAATTAAATTCAATTTTTATTTCAAATTTTTTGTGGAAGCGCACTTTTTTATGCAATAAGTCACATGACTCAAAATTCTTGGTTTTTAATGGTACTTAATAATGACATCATTAAAATCTCTAAATTCTGTAAAATATAATATTCCATATCAGCGTTCAACGCAAAATTTACTTAAAAGGCTTAAGTAAATTTATCCCGTATTTATTATATATTATATTATAGACCCATAGTAGCAAATAATAGTTTGAAGTAATTGAGTTGATTACTTCTGGGAAACGTGCTCTTGTCTAGTACTAAACAGGTGTAAAGATATATTGAATTAGTCGGATGTTAATACCGTGTATAATCATTAGAGCCATATATTATGCCTTACTATACGCAATCTTGTTCCTGCGCCTAATTTATTATTCTTTCCGAATGAAATGTGTTTACCATATTGTTTTTGAAATAGTTAGCACAAAGTATTTGCTCACCGTTCGGAATTTAAAATGGGTGTTAATGGAAATTGATATATGATTTTTGTTAAACAAACATGCATCGATTCAATTATTTTAAAAAGTAAATTATGTAATTAAGATGAAGTAGAACATATTTTTTTACTACATTGATGTTAAGTCCACTGTTCAATTTTTTAGGATTTTTTTCGGAATAACATGTACAGAAAAACAAAACAAAATTCATGATTTTTTGTATTTTATAGTTATACATACTTTTTAATTCACAAGAAAAAAGTATACAAGCATTTTTAGAAACAAAAATCATTAGATCGTTGCAAATAGCATAATTTGTTTTTAATAGTCATTAAACTGTCTCATTTCGTAACATTTATTCAATTATTCTAATTGTTCAATATAACTTGAATTGAAAATAGTTAGTAGTATTTAAATTTTTAACCGATTTTCTTTGGTTTATAATATTTAAAATTTAAATCAATTACTATTAGCTATTTTAATTGTTTTTAACGTATCAATTCTTGTTGATGAATATTTTGTATAATTAATTGGTCGCCTTTTTTCTTGGCTTTTTTTTAAATTGGTTATATTGAGAAAATATACCGATAAAGACGTTTTCAAATTTTCCTTTACTTTTCCGTAGCAACGTTTGCAAACATGACATTTCATTTTTCAAAAATAAATTAATATACGACTTTGATAAATAAAATGCCTCTAGCGCCTTTTACTTGGAATATACGGTAGAGATTTTTATCTCTCGAGAAAATAGCCTCGTGGCGTAAGTGAATAGAGCTGCACTCTATCAAACTAAGAAGTTTTACCTTTTGCCCCGACTGAAAATGTATGTACAAGTAAAGCCAGAATACTCACCTCAGAGGATAAACACAGGTAGCGAGGGCAGACGCCATGCTACGACGGCGCTACGAGGACTAAAAGCTCCATTCACCCACCGAGGAGGTCCGAAACGCGTAGATACAATGAGAGCTTATGTTAAGTAGAAGGGTTACCGTAACTGTACGTTAATGTCACTGGTATAGAGAGGGTGGTTTTATGGTGGTGTAGTTGAGAGTGTGGCTTGTATAAAAGAATTGGCACTAATGCAAATTGGAATCAATTGAATCGGAATATTCTGTAACAAACACATTGTGGAAATAAAACAAAGCTCTTTTTATTTACGTTCGTTATATAGTAATTTTATACAATATTAATACAATTGACTTTCAAATTTGATATCGACTATTGATTCTTACTGATGTTCATTGACATTCTAATAATTTAATTGATTAAATATTTTTATTAATTATATATAATAAAACTACAGGTTTTCATCATCCACCATTACCATCCAAAACTTGTGAAATAAATTTAAGTTTTTATTGTAAATAAATAACATATTTTATCAGAAAACGTCTTCCGTCTCTTAAAATTTTAATAATTCTACAACGATTTTAAGTCAATATTCATTATTATTTTCATTTTTAATATACTAACTGTCACTTCCTGGTGGAAATATATTATTTTAAATAACTACAATACATTTTTTAGTACTATTTTGAAAATACAGCAGGGTCCTAATAATAAAAATATTCTGGAAACACTACTAAGAAATGTGATGTTACAGTAAAAATGTATACAATAATACAACACATAGCTATTTAGCGGCGAAGAAGAAAAATGCTCGGCTTACATTGTTCGTAAAAACAAATATTTTAAGAATTTTTAAGCAGAATATGACTCAATCGTCACTTCAAAGTCTCTAAAAAAATTATTTTTACATATTTTACATACTTAATTTTAATGACTGTTACGAGAATAAAATTATAAACTTTAATTCAAATCTAATGCTTAACTTATACGTATAAGAAACTTTATTGAATCAAATAGCATACCAACAAATTTTTATGAATTATTGTCTTGTCAAATATCTAAGAAACGAATATTTTCATCAAGCGAAGACTATTTTGAGTTGATAAATACTGAACGTTGTAAGTTCTAAAATACGGTAAGACCAACTAAATTCTGAGGGAAATTTAGTGATTTACCATTTCGTTACTGGATGTAAAATGAACCACCCGCTTAGGTATTTTCATGAATAAGTAACGAATAAAACAGTGGTGCACTCTAGCGGTAAGTGTGTCTCACTCTGACCTTTAACCTCTCCTTTACTACTTCACCTTACCCGCGTCGCTTTTCTAAACATCAATCCCTAATCAACAGTTTCATTTCAGAATCTTTTTTGATGGAGAACTTTTTGTAGTGACAGATCTACAAAGTGCATATTTTATAAAGTTGTAAATAGAATTAATTAATTCAATGCATAAACTTATTTATTTTTATCCGCAAATCAAAAATCTCTTATAGCATCTTTATTTATTTGTTTATTTAAATTTAGTTCAAGAATATATAACATGATGAATATGCCAATAAAAAATTATGTATATCTGTTCATATTACCTTAATGATTTACATTCGGTCATAATTAAAAATCTTTGGAAACAATTTTAATGAAAAAAGAAGTGTAGTTGTCATAATACATGCTTTGTATAGTCTTTCTCATAACTTTAATAGTAAAAAAATATTTTAAATTAGATATCATTTTTTTTTAATAAAAGTTTATGGAAATCATAATTATGTACTGTCGTAATGTACATTTTCGTCGATCGACTCAATAATTATATCTGTTTCCAATTATAATAAATTATGAAGTAATTTTTTTGCATAATATCTTTGAAATTCGAATGTATTGTTGTTGAAAAAGTTACATTAAGCCATTTCTAACTTACAGATTGAAATGCCATAAAAGTAATATTTTGCATGTATTTTCTATGCATTTATATTATTAATACGCTCATATCCAACAAAGGATTCACAACCCCTTCATTGGATATATAAAAGCTTTAAAATAGCATATATATGACTCTTAGGGATGAATAAATCATTTAAAAGCATTTATGTTGATATTGAAAAACCACATTGTGAATCATTTCTAAAATAGCTTCAAAATTGCTGGTCCATTAATAGTTTTCATTGAAAAATTAGTTATCTAAGCCATAAATACTGAACACGTTTTTTGTCTGCAAATCAGAAAAAAAACCTTTCATTTGCTACTTTGATTCTATATAACATATAACATATACATTTATACTGCCCTTTCATAAGTCAATACATACAACTGTAAAATCTGTATTGCGTAGTGCTATCTAAAATATATTCTATTTAAAATATTCCATTCTCCGATGAAAGTTTAAGCCAGTGATAAGCGTTTTCTGAGAAATGTACTCAAACGAATGTGGGGTAAGAACTGACCAATCTACCATTTATGTGCACAGCTTTTACGTAAATATATACAGCTACTTAGCTGAAGGATTAGAAAACTGCAGTCAAGCGCATAGTATAAATAACACTTGCGAGTCTTGATATAAAATATTTATTTTTGCTGAACATCATAATTTTTTTATATCGTTTAGAATAACAGCTCACAAAATTGTTTTAATGATGCGGTATCCTTTACATTATTCAAATTTTACTTTTCATTGGTTAGATTTTGGTATTGTCAGGCATTCCATGTAAACAATTTATTTTCTTAGTGTCTTAAGTCTTGAAGCGAAATGTTTATCAAAATCAATTACAGTGGAACCTCGATCAACCGTTCTCGCATTATACGTTTTCCCGGCTGGAACGCTTATTTTTTATAGTCCCCTAGTCAATATGTTAAATAATCCCGCATTGACCATTTCCTGATTCCCCGATACACCGATTTCCTCGATAACCATCTAAATATTTTGGTCCCGTCACAAATATTATCCCGATTGACCGTTTTTATTGCATATTTCTCCGTATCTCTGCAAGCAAGTTTGACACAGCCGAGTGCAGGTGTTATGTCTAGACACGTTGGAATTCGCTGTACATGTTAGATGTAACGCATTGGACGCACGTGCTATTTTTTGGGTTGAAATCCACCACACGCATATTATTGTTTATGATGCAAATGTAGAGTTGTTTAAAATTCATGGTAATAATGATTCCTGTACATACAAACTTTTAGTCACAAGCTTAGTAACAAGTCTTTGTTCCGATTAAAGTGCCAAATAACAAAGAAGCAAACTAGCATAAAGGATTTTTTTTAAAAATACATTTTATATACAGTATGTACAAGTAACTAATAAATAAATGTTTTTTTACGATTTTACTTGTTTATTATTATTTGAAGCTTTGCCGCATTCACCGTTTCCCGCAATTACCGTTATTTTTTCAGGGTTCCTTGGAAAACGTAAAATCGCGGTTTCACTGTATAGCATTTTTAAATTTGAGTTTAATGGCTATCAACCTTTATAATTTACAGTCATTTTCAATTAAAAATTGCCATAAAATTTAATTACCTAAATTGACTTGAAAATATTGTGGTAAGTTTATTAAGTAAGGTTTTATGAAATATTAGAAAACACATTATTCTAAGAAATATTTTTTTTAGCATTTTTCGTTGGTTGACCGAACGTATTTCCATATCTCACGTAACGAATGAATAATGAAGGTATATATTTTATATGAATATGAATCGTGGTGTTTACATTCTTTTTTAGCTGAATTTAATCCATTCGCAAAAACCAAACACTTCCATTAGATCTTTACTGTTTTGGAAAAGCTTAAACTTTATATATCACAAACAATTCAAATTTAATATTGAAATTCCAACAAGCACGTTCAGTCAATATCATTAGCGATATTTCTTCAGTTTTTTGGTTCTTAGCCATTTATTTGAAACGCAGTCTTTTTACTCTTCAAATTCTATAGAAAAAATATTCATGCTTACGTAATAACTTAACAAAACAAGTTCTTAGAAACAATTTATGTGCGTATACTTTATGAACTAATTGTTTTTAAATATGTAATAAATTTTTAAACAGAAGAATAGTTCATGTTTAATAGAATATTTAGCACATATTTCGTAAATATAATACGTAATTATTTACCCCTTTACCTAAGTAGCCCTCTCCTTGTTGCTGCCCCCATCGTGGAGGTCCTGACGCGGAAGACCGTACAAGCGAAGACCAAAGAGCCGTGTGACAGACAGGATTTCCTTTGGAGATCACGGGATAAGAAAACACAAGTCTTGGGAAGCCCTGTTAATACATTGGAATAACTTGTATTTAAATAAATCTACGCTTTCAAAAATGACACGCAAATGTTTCTTTCAATTAAATTTGCTTTGAGATTGCATTTATACGCAATGCACTTTCTTAGAACTACTTTCAAGTCGTATACTTCATACAATATTCTCACACGAATAATTTAATGAAAGTATTTCATGCATTTTCTCTTCATTTCTTTTCGTACAAGTATAATATAATATCAAAGAGCAACACGGTGAAAAGATAACAATATATTTTAGTTCTACAATTTTTTTTTTTTTAAATATAGCTGATAGCTGTTTCGGCTCACACCATCGTCAGAACTATGCTTAAACTAACATTTGCTTATCTTTATATAGCTGTGTAGAAAAGGTACACAATACATCTTCTTTCCTGTTTTAACGACCTAGCTTGTTTCCTGCTCACAATAAAACTAACAATTGTAAATGAAACTAAAAAGGCGGTTATATCAATAAGTTCATATATGACACGGAAATGGTCCATTACAGAAACAAAGAAACATGGTGACCGACATATATTAGTTTGTTCGTTAAGAATCCCATGTGATAGTCGATATCTATTGATTTATAGCTGTTCCAAAGCCGTCGTTCTGCGACCCTTACTATATGTCTCTGATGTTTTCTTAAAATCAGCAAACAAAAAAATAGTTCTCAGTAAAACACTCGTAATGGTTTTCATTTTCATTCTAAATTCAATGCGGTTGATTTTCTATTTTGTAATTACGATTAAATACTACTTTCCGTTTTGCAGCCACTTATTTGGTAACACAATAAAAAGACATTTTAAAACAATATTTAACATTTTTTATAAGGTTGATTTAAAGGGTTTCCAAAAAATATAAACATTAAGCACAGGTATACATTTCTGTTTATATCAGATAATTTACATAATAATACCAATGTATAAACTAACATATAACAATAAATGATTAAGCTTAGTTGCTTAAATCTGTGTACCCAAATCACATTTCCAAGTTAAGATAAAATCAGACATGACAAGCGGCAGATTATAACCCCAATATCACCGAAAACCATACGTCACATATAATATCCGGTGGAAGCGATTTGATACCTCTCATTCACCGCAATAACTCTCAAATTCCTATCAAAGTCCTATCAGTTCAATATTAATCCCCGGTCGTTATCGCACCGCCAAAAGACGCCGCGATTGCCTCAAAATTGCCCCAAAAAAGAAGTCCCTTCTCGCAGGAGTTATGGTGAATTTGGTTTTGATTCAATTACTTGGAACATAAATTTGCAAAGGTTTTTGTTCCTCTCGGTTGCTCTTCTGCCAGGGGGCAGATATAAGTGTCCCGCTAAAGAAGGGAAAAGATAAATCGTTCATCATTGGTGGCTCATCACGACACTGTGAATATAAACAGTTGCAAAATTATCGAAGATTTATTACTTTTTTTTTTATTTATTTAAAGTTTAGTGAAAATAAAAAAACAATAGGGCATAGTATTTTATAATACAATATCTATGTATATTAAGGTATCTATGTATCACTTTTAATGTGTTTAATATCAGTTCTTGTTGGAAAAGCATAACATTTAAATAATAAAACACAAACAACACAAATTGTAAAAATACATTTTTGATGAAAAAACTATTTATATGAATGAATAGCAGCAGATTGTAAGATCGCTTACTTTTAGAGATTAGAAGAACGCTTATAATCATTTCATTTTTAAATTCGTCTTAATTTAATTTAATCAGTTTTATTTACGTGTATTTGTTTTCATATTTTTTTAACTAATGCAAATCCAAAAGTCTTATTAAAAGAACATTGTTATAAGGGTTGAAATATTTTTTTTACAAGATTATGTGTTTAAAGGTTTTTCAATATCAAATTCACAAAAAGTCATCATCAAATCACAGTCGTTTACTTTTGTATTTCTAATAATTTCTCACAAAAACTTTTTTTTATTTCGAATTTATCGCGAATCCCTCGCTAACATAACGCAATAATATTTCATAATAAACTATCAAATGTTTTTGTTCACTATTATAATAGAATATTTGAATGGTGTAAAATAATATGAATAAAACGTTAAAGTTATCTTTCTCGCGGTACGCCCTTGCGCACCCCTATCACGTTGAGGGACTAACGCTCTATACAAATTACGATCATGCGTGGCTGGAATTTAATATTGGAAACATAATTTTCCCTAAGAAAACACTTAATGGGGCAGCAATATTTCTAGGTGCAGACTGAATGTTTTACCTTCTTACAAATTCACTTTGGATATACACCACAGTGCAGTCAGGAACAGTTGATACATAAAATTATTCGGAAAATTTAATATTTTATTTTTGACTTACACCTTAACAAGATTGTGTTTAACTTTTTCTTGTTCTTGAACCTGCTATAATTTATGATCATGTTGTCTTTTCTTAATAAAATTCGTTTTAATTAATGATATCGTGCTTGATGGAATTTCAATATCAAATTTTAATTGTCGCAACTTTGTATAATTCCGTTGCGTGTGCGTTAACAGTTTTTGTTATTTTTCTGACAGATTTTTTTTAATTTGTATGTAAAAAATTCTGACTAAAGCTAATGGTACTACGATAAGTGATTTATGGCATTGGACTGCATAGTATTATGAGCTTTTCCGTTCCACGACATAAATTCATGAATACAATAGTCATTGATACATGATGCTACCGCGACATGAGATAATTTCATATCGAAAATAGTCAATCGCATTCAGAACAATAACATTTGATTTTTTCGCAATGAGTTAAAAAAAAACGTTTAATATAACACGTTATGGAGTGTTACGTTATTTTTCACAGCATATCATGAAAAATACATAAATTTACATATGTCTTTATTTTCTTGAAAAAGAATTAGTTGGTACAACCAACCGTTAATGGAGCGTCACAATCGCTTCTTAAAATGCTTCAATATTTAAAAGTATTATTACGAATCATTCTTTCAATAAAATATTTATTTTATATAAACCCAAACTCTGATAATATATTTATATAATATTATCCAACATAGAGTGTTTAACTATGTGAAGATTTTTCTATAATGAATTCGGAAAAAAAACAATAAAATAATATTCATTTAGTCATTGAAAAGTTGGCTAACAAATATTTTTAAATCGTTCGCTATCTATACAAATACAAAATTCAAATGATAATATCTTGATATATCTTAATATAATAAACATAAATGAAAACTAAATGAATTTTATTTATTATGATATGATACAATTAAGAATCATAGCGTGTAAGATATTTTAAGACATTATATTGTTAAATAGTAGAAAATACATGCATACATCTGTTTGTCTATCTGTTGTAAGAATTTCTCCAAAACGGTATACAGTAGCGATGGGAATTTTTTACATTTCATTGTAGCTGTCATTTTTAGATCAACTGTATTTTTTTCCGTTTTAACTTCAATATAATTAACTAAAAAACTTTTGTATGTCGTTATATTTTTAACATTCAAATTTTAACACTATTTTCAAGTGTGTTTGTTGAGTATTTTAGGAGTTACGGTATTTGGAGATATTTCAATTTTAAAAATTAACTGACATCAAAAAAAACCAATACCCGTTTACAAGCACCTTCTACACATGATGAAGCTTTGTTATAAATACTTTTTTAACAATCATAATTACAGCATACGTATTCTTTAGACTCTGAAAGACCGCTTTAATATGAATAATAAAAGTTTAAAATAACGTGAAAGATTTAAGACTGTAGAATGAAGGTAACATAAAGTGTGAACTATTTTAAATTGCAGCTGAAGAACTTAACTAGCAGTCGCAAGGTGCTAGGCACTAACATTTTTTCACGAGCCTTTTTCAGTCTGCCATTATTGTCTAACAAATTATCCACTTGATATTGTGCTACGTGAGATTATGCGCGTAGTGTCTAGAAAAACAAGCCGACTTTTATAACGAGTAATCTCTAGTTTATTTATGATGAAGAGAATAAAACACACGTTTTATACAAAGTTGTTTATTGTTGCATAACAATGTTGAATTCCATAACTAAAACCTAAATAAGTCTCACCCATCTTTAGAGACGTTCTCATTGATCAATAATTGATTAATATAAAAGTTAACTGATATTCGATAAATATTTATATTATAATCCTGACGCAAAGAAACTTTTAATATATTTAAAATTTTGGTTGTAAAATTTTATAAAATTTTGAATTGATATTTTTATTTAATTAACTGTTTTTAAAAAAATATTTAAAAAAATGTTGATAATTTTAATTGAAGAATTTTTCAAACCTCTTCTAAATAAAAGCCTTCACTCTCTTGTTCCATGCTTTGAATTACAATAACTTAATAAAAAATAATAGTGATTAATGTTTACATTCACAGTTATCATTAGAAATGCCACAACTTATTATAGTCATATAGAGACCTTTATTCCACGAGTATTTTAAATAAAAAGATTTTTTCAAAGAAGGTTCACTTTTATTATTTGTTGTGATTTTCTTTTTTTTGTAACCTAATAAAATATTTTTGACTAATTAAATATTATTTTTAAAAACATTTATTGTGCAACCTTAAATATTTAAGTTTCGTATCAAATTCAATTATTTTTAACAGTGAATTTCAATATGGAAGAAAATTATACCTGTCGTTTTCGTCAGATCAAACAATATTGAATGTCAACGTCGTGTTTGTCATCAATTCAAAGAAAAATACATCTGTACATGCGTAAAGTTACTTTGCTAATAAATCCATGTTGTGCGTACAAATCTTTTACCGTTATACCTTACGTTGCCCATTTATATCATAACCATTCTTCCTAAATTACTCCAGGGAAGTTAAAATAGCCCTATGAAAGTACATTGATTTTCTGTTGAAAGAAAATCAAATAATTTATAGTTAAACAAATCAATATTTAGTCCTTGTATTATATCAGCGGTGGAAGAATTGTTAATCAAATTTTCACTAAAAATAAATAAAAGCTCTCGTTATAATTACAATTATAACTCAACGTTGACGGTAATTCTAGATTCCTTGCTTCTTGGTAGTAGTTATATAGTCTTGGTTTTCTAGTACTTGCTAGAATTCCTTTGCAGGTGCAGGTGTGGTTTTCTCCGCTTCGCCCCAACAACTTTCATAATCTGCATCAACGTCGGAGACAGGACTGCACCCTGTGCATTATGATTAGTGTTTGTGGCTGTAATCACTTGCCGTAATTACAATTCTGAAACTGTATTGGCGCAACTTTCATTCGCGGTACTGTGTGGTAAATACTTTGATTCATTGTCATAAAATATACTATCATTATTTGCAGATTTTAGTAGCCAAATTATTCCTTACAGAGCTACTAGCAGATTACTTGAGCTTCAGTCCAACTTGGTTCTCTATTCACAAACTCTCAGTTGCTTCCGTATTTTGATTAATGGACGTTTTCGATCTTTAAAGTGACTTTATTTGTTCAATGAAAAAACATGTGAAGCAATTTGTAGAATTATTCATTCTTTGTTAGAAATATGCATGAAAAAATATCTTTTTCGTAGATTTCAGTGGGCCATCAACGGACAAACAACAACGCGCTCTTTGGCATTTATACAGCTGGATTGCAGTGGAAAGGAAAGCCGTCTATCTAATTTCAATATATTTTTCAATTCATTCATAAAGCTTAAAATACAATCATTTTATTCCAAATCTTGTATTCCAAATAGAATTAGAGCAATTTATTAACGATGAACATATCAATATACACTTGATAAAGATGTGATTTTTGGCATTCCTCTAATAGAAATTAGGATATTTTTATTTGATTTAATCCCATCAAAACACTAACGTACAGTAAGTAGTGTTACAATAAAATTATTGATTATTTTCATAATGTTTATAATAAATACCTTCCTCTTAATTTCTCCGACTATTTTTGATCGTTGCACTGCGAGCCCATTGCTAGAGAGAGGGTGTTTGTAAACGTTTTATAGATCATAGATTTTTTCACACATTATAAAGCATCTATATATTTATATACGTGCATTGTTTTCTGATCTGTAAAAAACTGTTATTAAACCTATATATATTTATCTTATTTTTTTATGAGTGATAATCCCATTAAAGTTACAATTTTTAGTTGATAATCATCAAGATAACGATAGATGAATATAACTAACAGCCCGCCTGATTAAGAGTCAAGCTTTAGTCGTGTCAAGTATTTGAGGATGAGGAATGAATAAATTTTGTTAGATTTTAATTTTCGATTCAAAATCATTTCAAAAACTTTTCAACGAAGACTTCTAGACGATTTCATTTATGCCACAGTTAGGAGTTGTCGCCAACTTAAAATCGCATGAGAGTCAAGAAATATAGGACATGTAAGGGAGAATTCGCGTTTGTTTGTGCATACAATGTTATATCCGTTTTATATGCAAGTTTAACTTCATATCTGCTACAACCACTATGCAAGATTTAACACGAGTGTTCATATATTTCTCTTTTCACTTTGCGGCTGGCGTTAATGTTATACGACGCCATAAATATTTCGGCATTCTTATTTGGAATAGCATGCTTTTAAAATGGACTTAAAATACATTTCACTCATTTAAATGTGGAATAATAACTGACACAATACTTTAATATACTTGTATATAAAATTAACAAATATGTTTTGGTTAAAATTACAATAAATCTCTACAATTCATAATGTTAAAAACAACACATTTTTTTTAATTAAACAACAAGAGCTCGTGAAGAAGATAAAAGACAAATATTGTTTTGAATTCGAATAAATGATAAGTAATTTTCCCTTACACAACAAGAACTATGCTATTGAAAAAATATTTATAAATCGACTGGCAAATCAATTAATAAATTTTTTTGCACTGTGCTTGATTCCTTTCTGAGTTCCTTAATCAAAGATTGCTAGAATGACTGCTACACTAGGAAAACTTTACAATATTTTACAAAATAAAAAGCATATTTTTGTTTGAATTAATTATTTTAATGCAGAAATAGTATAAAATTAAATTATTTTATCGCATTTCTTACAAATATTATTTTTCACTGGTAAATTTTAGTAAGAATTCGATGAACGATTTTTTTTGTAAAACTGTAGAATTTTAGTATATTCGGATTATCTATACAGCATATATGAATTAACGGTATCCATTTGTTGACGACAGTTTTCAGGCTATAATTTCTTCTAATCTTCATTTTCATTTTTGTCTAATATTTATATTAAAACTATATCCAGTAGCACGATAGTGTAACTCGAAAAATTCAAAACGTTACTATAATTTATGCTACAAATACCAACTCGAAAATAAGTCAGTTTCAAAAAATCTCAGTTTAATACAGAAATTTATTGCAAGCTCAGTTTATCAAAACGTCAAAAATTGCAAATAGCTTTTTAGGAAACAGCTTTCAACTTTTAAATGTGATATACATTGTTTATCGTAACTCAAAATATAACAATTGAGTGACGATTTTCAATAACATTTGAAATATATATAGTGCAACTCTAAAACTTCAAAAAGATCTTCAATGGGTTTTGTTATAATAATTTTATATTTTGAAGCTACCCTCTGTAGGTGTCATAAATTAAAGTACATATTGTGAAAAACGGAATGCACAAATTGCGAAAATGAAGTAGAGATAACATAGCTTTTTCGAGAAGGGAATAGTAAATATTATCTATTGTATATTTGTCATAGAAACGGCATATTTATTTTTTTATTCTGAACGCATTTGGTACAAACAACATAAATTTTAAATTATAAAATGTTTTTATTAATCCATATTTTTTTCCTTGTTTTATTAAAAAAACAAAAGCTCTGTGATATGTGATACAATGATTTTACCATGTCCACTCCTAAGAAGGAACAAATATACTGTTAGCAAATCGCTTGACATATTTTTCGGAGGAAATTGAAACAATTTTCATGATAATTAAAAGTCAAATAATTGCTGCTTGCGATTGAGGGGATCGAGATGAAGAAGATAGGCTTAATTCACTACAATAAATTGTCCAAGTCTTCGACACAAATCTATTTTTTTACCTTTGACAACTCAGTCATTTTTATATAATTTTTTATATATTAATGTATTGATGTTCGATGTTTTCTATTCGATCTATACACATTCTATCACACTCTTTAATACTACGTAATGTGAGTGTGAGGGCACCAGTGAATTGGAAAGTATGGAAACAGCAGAATGTGACGTCAGTCAATAATGATAAAACAAATTTCATCGATTTTAAAAGCAGTTCAAATCAAAAATAAATTTTTCTTTTACTTTTATTGAGCAGTTCTATTAAAAAACTGTCTTTTTTAAATTATCTTTATTAGGAGTCAATATGTTTTATAATACATTGGTAGCGGTGCAAAAATCAGTATTTTTTATGTCAAACTGTTTGTAATATAATATAAAGTATATCGATTTGAATTCTAATAATTTGTCACTCACCTATTGTAGTGTCAAGTAAACAAGCTTCACATTACACCGTCCTTAAGTCTCGCATCTAAAATTTAAATTCTCAGTTCGGGTTCTTGAAATTAGCTGAAACTCATACGCGAGTCTGAGGACCAGGGGTGGTGAGGCGAGGCGACAGAACCACGTGCTTGGGGATCGCTATGATGAATTATAAAGTAAACTCTTCCCATACCAACAATTAACATAAAAGTTACACAACTCCGCGGCTAACTACCTGGAGCAACGGCTTAACTATCTTGACAAGCTCAAACTTTGGTCTTGTTTGTTTAAATTAAAAAGATGCCTTCAAGTTCGCGGAGTTAATTATACACATGTTATGCTATACGCCGGGATTAAGAATGAAACAAGCACTTAAATGGGCGTAGAATGTTATCGTTTTCATCTCATTTAATGCTGTTTATATTTAAATTTGATAAAGTAATTTATTGTTAGTTTGAATTGGTGCTACACATTATAAATACATTTCATAATCTTCTTCTACATAAGAATAATTATTCTACAAACCAAAGATCCCAAATTTCTGTTTACGGGGACTTACGGGGACTTTGAGAATATAAAATAAGCTTGTATTTTGCATTATAAATATCATCTCTTAATTTAAAATTTACAATTTTTCAAGTTTCGTTTTTACTTACTTGTTCTTTTCAGATGAAAATATTATGTACATGAGAAACAAACTACTGTTTTTAAGTTTTTTTTAAGTATAAATATCTTGAATTTTCATATATTTTTTTTCTTATTTATAATTTTTCATTACTAAAATATTGTTTTATATATGCATTTTGTTATAAATACTGACTATATGTAACACATATTTTGTCATACTAGCTACGGCAGGCTTTATCATTGAACAAGAAATACCATTCAGAAAAAGCTTTTAATTGTTAATCAATTTCAGTTTATACATATTGTTCCAAAATAAATACTTTTATTTGAGGTAAAGTTCTACTGTTTACTTAAATAAAAACAGTTTTTTTTTCTAGATCCAATAGCCACAACTGTCTGCAATTAGGTAGAATTTTTTGCATCTGATATTTTGCTATTTTGTTAAAAAGTAGAATATTCGTGTAAATATTCTCTGAGATTTTAAAAAACTGACTTAAAAAAATTTACCAGTTATATGAAACTTTCAATTTCTGCGCAATGTTAACATATATCACTATTTTAAAATTAAATCCGTTTTCTTGACATAGGCTTTAAGACGTGATGTACACTCTACGGGAATTTATATTGGAAAAATATCCACAGCCCGTTGGAAGCACTCAAAAGTAGAAAACAAAATACTTGTTAAAATATTTCAACTTTCTAATAAGTACGTAAATTCTGTTATGAAGGAATTTCTTAAAGACAGTTTTATAAGAAATCGTTTTGACAGGGCTGAAGTAAAAGCCTATGTACATATAAACGGCAGCTTAAAATAGCTGAGCGTAGAGTATGGTGGATTAATAACACTAGATTACAACTACATATTGCACATTAAAATATCGACATGAGAAACTTATACTCATATTTTGTAGATTGTTTTTAATCATACGCTTCTTTCGTACTCTTTGAATTAATTCGATTTAAAATAAGTTAAATATTCTATCATCATAATAATTATTTCCGTAACCAATGAAGAAATAAAAGTATATTTTGGATTTTCCGAACGACTTTCAATTGATAAAAAAAAATCGTTTCCAACAACATTGATGCTTATTGTTTCGAGAATGTAATACTTTGATCAGGGTAACATAAACAATAGATTTGACTCACTAATAGTATCCACAATACTTACTTCTGTTATATAAATTTAAATATAACACTTTTTTACACAGTTGTAATATTTAGAGAAATCGTGCTTTGGGACTGCTTCTCATAAATTGAAAACAATTTAATCTATTCAGCATTGCCGAACCAGTTTTTTACAAAATTTCAGCAGATTACCAAACCAAGCTTAAATATCCATTAATGTTCTCTAGGAAAAAATATAATTGTATTCATTTCGTATGTACAAACATTTTCACGTCTATATCACTATTTTAAGAAAAAAAAATCTGTCTGGAAGCAATAATATAAAATTCTCTTTACAGTGAGAAATAATAATTTCTTTCGATAATGAGACTTCATTATCCCTTAAACTATTTTTTTACATTTTTTTTTATATAGCCTTCATCTTTAACAACCATTTATAACAAACATAAGACAGCACTATCAAAAGCATAGTTTTACTAATTAAGTATACGTTTTCCGAGAGTTTCACAGTGTGTTCTTTTATTCATGAATATTTTAAAAGGATTTTCAAGAGCTTATTTTTTACTAACCCTCTAACTATCTGCACCCTGATCACACCATTTACGCGTTAACAGTATTATAATACGCTTATTATTTAACATTTAATGTATAAACTTTATAAACTGACTATAAAAACACTCTGAATTAATTAACAAAGTAATGATGAAAAATTCTCAGTAGAAAATACAAACCTTGATAAAAAAAAAGTCCGAACTAAAACGAAATCTCAAAGAATTATTTACACGATACAGTGTTTTCTTTTCTCAACCAATATGTACACATGTTAAAGCTTAATTTTATATTAGTTTTACTATGGTACTGACCGTGGAAGATAAAATTGCTATCAATAGCCATTTCTCATAAAATTTACAGCTAAATGTTTAGATATTTTTACTTTATTATGATTATCATACTTTGTTAAAAAAATATACAAAATTGATTTTAGTTTAAATGTATAAATGGAATGAAAAAATACTTTTTAGTGTATTTGAAAAGTGTGTTAATCGTTTTGTTTCATATTATAATTCTTCTCTACGTGTTAACTTGATGAATTGGTTAAATTAAACATTTTTTATCTGTACAATACAATCGGCTTTTCAATTGTATATCTCAAAAATTCTTACTTTGTAAAGCATAAAATTTAAAAAATTATCAAAAAAGTCTTTGATTCACTAGCACAATGTTCAAAAATTTACAACATTGAAACATTGTGAACTGTATTGAATAGAAATTTATAAGCTATCTATGAATACATTATCCAAAAAAAGTATTTAACGATTTGATACCGCACGCAAGAGTTATCAGTGAATAATTGAATAAGTAAATTGGTGACAAAAATCCGCTTTGGCATTCCGAATAATTAAAATACATTCTTTAGATATAACCGGAAAAGTTTCTTTTCATTTAGCAGAAGTGAAACTTCTTTTCATCTCGGAATTCTGGAGAGCCGGTAACATGACGTTTTTAATATCTGCATACCTTCTTGAGATCCGACAAAGTTTGGAGGCTTCCATAATAAAGCATCGCTTATTCAAAGTAACTAGTTATACTAGCCAGTTTTACGAGTGTTATTTAGGTCGGAAACGAATTGAAAGCTGAGCAACACATAAAATTAAAAATTTAGAACAGCTGCTATTGTAGATAAAAGAAAAATACATTCGAGAAATGTTTTTAATAGTCCTCTTAATGAGAGCCAAATCACTTGATATTGAGGAATTATTTTGATATAAGATAAAATCAAGAAGACGAACTGTCACAATCAGATTCAAATAATCTATAACCATTTGATTTTAACGTGGAGCTTTTTCTAGTATTAAAAAAACCTTAATAATAACTTTCTTTTATTTTATGTTCATAAAGCCAATCTGGCCTTAAAATTTTTCATCTTAATTCGAAATAATATTCAACGTACCTTTTTTCTAAAAATATTACCAAAAAATATATCGTGCAAACCTTTTTACCGTTTGCTTGCTCTCAATTTTGTTGTTATTATGAGCAAAACAAATTAAAATTTATTAGTAGATATTTAAAGATAGGGGTGGAATATGTATATTTTTTGGATAATTTTCTGAACTTCTAAAAAACAGACGTTGTTTATCCACACAACCTTTTAAATTCAATCAAAGATTAATCATAGCATTTTTACCCCGTGTGGTAAAGCCAGTGTCTACTCGTGTTTGTTTAATTTTTATATTTATTTATTTTACAAATTCTCTTATTATTATTATCATTCTTTTTTTTTAATTACATGATACATAATGTATAGTGTATTGCAAGTTTTATGTGCAATAAAATTAAAAAAGGTTACACATCAAATAAATAAAATTAAAATAGCGTAGAAACTTTATATAAAGTATAACTGTTTTGTTGTTTCAATTCATGGCAAAGTGTAAAATTTTTTTTTAATAAGTTTCTAGATTGAATGAAGATAAAAATATTAAAAAATAAACAACACAATGCTTAGTTTTAATATCAGAAACAGTATCACTCAACCCGAGCATTATTTCGTGATGCTCAGTTAATAATTTTCGTTAAACCCATTCTGAGTGGAAATTTTACTTATCATTGTGTTTTTATCATTAATCTGTTATTCCTTCCCACCAAAAACAGACAGTTAACACCTTAACGTGTGATGAAAATACATTTCTGCGTAAGTCATTTAAAGTCCACCAATTGTCACTCTCAGATCATCCATCAATTGTTGCGTGCTTGTTATTAGGGTCACTACATATTCAAAAGTATTCGAGAGCTAAAAATGTATACCAAATATATTCAACATGCACTTGAAAATATAATTTTTTCGGTGTCAACTGTCTCTTCTTGATGGAAAGACATGAAGTTTTAAATAATAAAAACATATTTTTACTACTTGTTTCCACAATATATTTTTGATCAGGACCGTTTTTTTCGCTCAATTCAAACGAGCGAAACATATCCTGATCATAAAACATATTGTGGAAACAAGTCCTAAAAAACAAGTTTTTATCATTTAAGACTTAAATATATATTATTTGGATAGTTACCTTTACACGAATAATAATATGTTTCCTTTTCCATGATAACATCACAAGCTAAAAGTATATTGCAAGAACTCATATAAAATAGTTGCTTACCAACAGATTAAATAGAAATAATTTTATTATTGCATCATATACTTCAATTGTTCTTTTGGCAGAATCGATGGCTTACTATTTTCGCATTTACATCAAAGGAAATATGGTTTAAAATGATTTGTTTTTATAAGTTTGGTTAAACGACGCCTATGGTTAAACAGTCGACGCTCATTTGCACACGGCGCGGCGCCCCTTCTCGTTTTTGCCGGCAACAGTAGCGGCGGCGACGGAAGGTAAGCAAAAGCATTGCCTCGGCCCATTCATAATTTATTTGTAACAGGCAATTGTAATCTGTTCGGCCCCCCTTGGGCACTGGTTGGAGGCAGGCTGGGTGGAGAGAGTGGAGATAGGTGTCATAAGTAGATTGTTCATGCCAACGGCGTTAGCAATATGTTTTCACACGGGGATTCCCTGCCGTAAACCCAGTCAGACCCGCCACTAATATGTGTGCCAAGTAAGGGAAATGAAGGATACACACACCACGCGTTCATCAAATTTTATCATCAAATTCAACGCTTATCACAAATTATTTTCGGTCCGAAAGCTTAATTTTGTGATTATTCTTCGAAAACAATCCAATTATTTGTCTAAAAACAGCTCATATTTTTACATTTTATTATCTTCGTAAATTTCTAATTTGTTTACTTAGACGAAATCATAAATATGCAAAAAAGTTGAAGCAGTGAAACATAACGAAAATTTTATTGGAAAACATATACAAAGACCACACAACACGGCAGCGTGAGGTATTCTACAAGCACTCTCCAAAAAATATTTTTAATAATATTAAGTAGTTCGGATATGGCGCAAACGATTTTTTCAGTCAGTAGCAAAAAAATAATAACAAAAAACATTAAAATAGAAAGAGTATTAATAGAGCTTTAAAATGATACCAACCACGACGTACTAACTCAATAGCAACCGTTGACAAACTGATGTTAAAGTGACGCAAAAAAGTGGTCATTTCTTTCCGAACTACCTAATACATTGAATGCCATCTACCGTGGTTCGTTAATTTTAAGTATTGATTTAACTAACAGGGAAGGTTGCTAAACTTCCATATACTTCCATATTCTAATAGCACCGAAGTGTAAGTCGAGCTTTAACCACCAATATCGCTTAGCAGCATCCGGTCTAGTTCTCAGTAGTTTTTTTAATTGAAATTTTCTGAAGGTAATCTTTCAGAACCTATTCCTGTCATACATCTGCGGTTTCTTTTCTAATAATAAATAAGATCATTGCAACTCATTTAACTCTTTTCACTTGTTCACATAAACCAACAAAGGATTCGTGTTTGAATAGAGTAGATTACAATGTTTACATTCTTACCCACCTTAACAATTTTAAAATCTAACAATATCAAGAACGATGCGATGGCTATTTATTCTTCCTTAGCCGCTACTTTTTTTATGTAAAACTCTCCGTTAAAGAATAACAAACTGATTGAAAAACTATCAGGGCTCAAAATTTTAGAACGTTCAATCAGAAATCTTCAGTTGCTTGTTGAAGAAATGTCATGTTGATGAAGTAAAGCCTTTAACATTATAATTGAAAAACCATGAAATATTTTTAAAAAACATAACATATTTTCATCGAATTATCAAGACTGGTTTTGCACATAGTTTATATTTTCAACTAATAACCAATCAGTTCCATAAATTATCACCTCTTCACAACATTTTTAACGTAAAAGTAAAATTGATAACTAACACGTGTTTCCTTTCTTGAAAACGCTTTATTCAGAATAAATGTATAGTAAGACCATTAATTACTAAAGTGGTTAGGAACTTTTTTAATCCATATCCTAATTTTTAGTAGTAGGTGGGACTATTTCCTTTTTACTAGACCAGGAGAAGGGGTTAAATACAAATAATAAAAAACACTAATTATTATAACGCTATAAATTTATTGCTGGCCAGTTTTAAATTTTTAATTTTATTCATCAATTAAAAAGATAACTGTGTGGTTTTAAAAAAATACTCATTATGTTAAAATTGAGTGCTTAAATTTTTTTCTCAAGGAAATGAAACATGTATCACATTCAGCAATAAATCAATTAACAGTTATCCATTTAATTTTTAATAAAAAATGATTTACTATAAAGCCACCGCCAAGCTTATCGAAAATGCGCAATATTTTCAAGTTTTTACTATGAATGTAAATATACCGTCGTTTTCTTCAAAACGTTGTCATCATTCAGTAAATGAAAATATTGATTTGATAAGACTTGTAGCCGGAACGTTATGTGGGTGAAAATAGACAGTTAGCACTGCGTAATGATTTTACAAAATGACGTCCCCGACAATTTCTCTTGGATGGGGAATAGATTGATCCGAGCCTCGCTGTCTTCAATAGTGTTAACTTGTTTGAAGAGCTTCGAGGAAATTTGGTATTACTTATTTATCGAGGTGTGTTCAGACCTTGCGCACATACTTCTTAATAATACAAAGTGATAATGCGTATACCAATTATTTTGACAGTTTATACATTTATTAGTAGAAGAGATACATAGTTAAGTAATTAATCTACTTGTGCGTACAAAAACAATCAGGTCGATTTTATGAAAGTATAAATAAAAATATATCAATATGATAGTGACGCCTGACAGAATTCGCTCAGTGCATTGATTGCGATCATTGTAGAGGACAGGGGGATATTATTTTGATATTGAAGACAAAAAAATCATTCAACGCTTTAAAAATCTTACACAATTTTCGTATAGTTTCAATTCCACTTTTTTAATAATAATATTTGATTTTTCATATCGGATACATTAGATTGAATTTGAAATATAGTTGTAAATATTATTAAAAGTGCTTGACACAAGTTCAATAAAAAATTAAATACTTTCCATTCGAACAAATAAATTTAGAATTCTATACATTCCACAATATTTTTCATCATTACTTAATGAAAATCATTAAGATTTTTATTTTATTATCTAATTTAAATTATGACCTTTTTTTCATTAAAATCTTTACTCGATTTTACTGTTTAACGGAATATTAATTCATTTTTTAATCATTTCCTAGAATAAATAATACGAATTTCCGGCGGAGGCTCTTTCTAAAATCCCTATCGAATTGTATGGATACGTAAGTACTTGGGTGGTAAATAACCTGCGCTACTCCACTCTTGGAAAACCTCAGTTACCATTCTTCCTGTTCTTCCTCGCATTAGAGACGTCTCAGGGGCGTCGCGGCGTAGCGGCGTAGCACTGCTTCCCCGAAAGCTTCTCTTTCTGCGTACAGCCTATGCTGAACAGTATTTCATCTCCGGGTAGGTCGTTACAGCATTAAATTCAGGAAAATTTTAACCAAATAATTATTTATTGATTTCTTACATATATATACATTATCAACAAAAATATCTAATTAAAGCAATATGTAAATTTAAAATTTTCTTTAGATAGGTGACAATATTGTGTTAAGAAATATATTTTATGTAAAATCAATTCTAGAATGTTTAATTATTTCAAAATCATATGAATCAGCCGAATATTGATTTATATATTTTCAGTTCAAAGAATTAAATTCGTGAGGAATGGAATGTTTTCTCGTTTTGTTTAATTGAAATTAATAGAATCTTTTGCAACATTTTATAACAAGCAAATTGTATATTTATTTTTAGATACGCATAAAAAATTTAAATTACTTCAATATCATAGATTGCTACAAAAAATTTTACAATTTTACTTTTTTCACAATCAGGTGAAAATGTTTGATTTTATATAATTTAATCTGTACGTTAGAACCATTACAATATGTTTATTATTTAACTTATAGTTATTTGTATCATTAATTTATTTTTAAAGTGCAGTTGAATGAACACTTTAATTGGTTAAATGTCCCATTTGAAATGTTATTCCAATTTGAAGAACTTTGCAATTTGAGGTAATAATGGTAAAATGCGGCACTGCTCGCGAGGTCTCCCCTTCAGGAAATGGCGGGTAAAATTTACAATTAGGCTTAATTCTGGGGTTAACGTAGAACCGGAAATGTGGCTCCCGCGCCGACGCCGACGCGCGATCCGAACAACCGACGCCCGATAAATTATTTCCGGCGAAACGGTAAGATAAGATTATCGGAATGGCGCGCGGGAATACTTCCCGCCTTTATTGATACTTTGCATTTACAGTCGTAGTTCTAACTGTTTATTTCTAAGTGGAACCATTTTCATTTATTTCTGATAATGAATCGATTTTCATTTTTCCCTAAAAACGATATTCATTTTTTGATCTTGATTTTTTCAAATTAATTATTTAAGCTTTAACATCTCTCGTCTTAGATTGCTAATAAAATGCAATCATCAATCAAAATATGTGTGAACGTCATTAGCTGTACAAGATTTATTTTCGGGTTTTGAAGTAAAAATTTTCATTTCCAGACTTGACTTGCGATACAATTTAAATAGACGACTACAAACAAATGTTTCTTGTTTTGTTAATTTGACAATACAGCAATTATTAGGCTAGTGTTTATTAAAAAAACCTAATAATATTTAAATTTAAAAGAATGTATACTCACAACTATTACTAGACTACACAAAACAATATTATAATCCAGGTCCATTCTAATCCATGACAGCTTTTAAAGATTTAGAAAGAAAAGACTATGGAGACATTTCTGAATACATTTTAAAAAAATTAAGAGGACAACACAAAAATATCTGTTGGCGATTAGCGCTTTCGATTCGATAGCTTTCGGTTTCACAAATTGTGGCATTCGATAGCTTTAACATAATATGAACTATTTTCACTTATAACTTTTTCATAAATTTCTTGTTTCAATATTACGAAAAACAAAGAACTCCAAATTACAAATCTGAAAGACCTAATTTCATTCGTATGATGAAAAATTTTACAAGATTCCTAATCGGTATGATTTCATTCTGTATTAACACGATAAAAGGTGACAAAAATAGAAAACAAACACCAAACTGTATCTAAATTTTAAACTAAATGTTTGCAATATTTTTTTTTTACATTCTGATATAAAATGTTTTAATATTTTGTCTTTATCTGGATAAAAAAAAACTTACAATTAGAGTTACCAACCCAAGCTGTAATCGATCTTAAAAAGCTGAAAAATTGACCACCCTCAATATAAAAAAAATCTAATTTTGTAAGGCACGATAGCTATGACAAATTCATTTATTCTTCAAAAGCATAGGATTTGACTGTCACCCAAATAACAATTGAATTGCTTCATTTTAACCCATAGATCACCTCGACTCTTCAAATGCATTATTAAACTTATATATATATGTACTATTACATGAAAATCAAACTAACAAGTGATGATTTTGTATTTAGTTTATAGCGAATTAAGTTTTTACAAACAAAAAAAATCAAAACAAAATCTTTCGTATATTGATAAGATAAATTAAATACATGTACTTTTTTACAAGCCGACTTCTCCAAAAACATATTGAATAACTAATATGCTTTATTTAAAACGTGTACACTTGTTTGATACGGCAAAGATACGTGTTCTGCCCCGCTGTGCTTTTGTTGTATTGAACTTTCAAACGCATTTAAAAATTGTAAATACAGATTTTTGTCGGTGTCATAGTTTGAGTATACCCCTTAGCTATATTACATATGTTGACATATTTTTTTTTTATTTAAAATGGTAGCCAGAATAGTATATAGAAATGTCACCTGGGTACTTATTAACGCATAGAAAGAGCTTTTATGAAAGATCCATATTTTTTTCTGTTTCGTGTTCTCGATTGATGTTATAAATTCACAAAATAGTTTTTTATCATTTTTTTCTTAAAAACACTCAAGATTAATAAATTCATTTTTGCTTTTTCAATAGTCATAGCTTTTTTTACAGCAAGAAAAACAGAATCTTTTACCTGTCAAGCGAGTGAAAATTGTTATTGATAATTTATTCAGTATATATTTTAAATTCTCACCATTTAAAGCAGATACTTTTTAAACTCATAAGTTAAATAAATCTTAATCAAAATAGACATCAAACCAAAATATATCAAATAACACGATCAAAAAATACCAATGTATTTATCAATCATTTTAATTTATTTTTTTTAACAATTTTAACAATTTTATCAATTTATCAGATATATAGTTGAAAGCTATTTCGGCTTACACCTTCATCAGAATTAGTTTAGATGAAGGCTAAAGCCTAAATAGATTGCTTTTTTTCACCGTGCTATAATTGAGTTCAACGAAGTAAATGCCAATTCAATCAATAATTTTAAAATCACAATATATCTAAGTCATGTCACTTCTGATAAACATATTTTTATCACAAGAAAATTACATAGTTTATCAATTAAAAGCTTTTAGTTGTCGATGAAGATTATAACAATACAGTATGAAGTAAAATAAAATGAACGCTATGGCACTGTGAGGGTTGAATCATTTCCCAAACTTAAAACCTTAATACTTTTGTTTATTTTAATTTCCTTTTGCGCAGTGATCTCGCAGAAGGGCTTAAAGGGAGTTTCCCTTGCTTGGCTGTTTCGATTACTGAAATAACCAACTCTACTTCTTGGCCGGCAAAAGAAATGAAATTATTTAAAGAAGCAGAAAATGAGAAACGATTCGATAGACAGGGGCGGTACGATTTCTTGCGACGCCCGCAATGAATGTTAAAACATTGCAATCAAAATCATTGACGCATTTTTATTATATAATATAAGCGGCATTGGCTTTATTTCATCGTCAAAATTATACTTACATAAGAATGTTTATGATTGATTATTGTTGTTGATGATTATTGATAATTGATCGAATTGGCATTTACTTGGTAGAACCCTTATCATAACACGGTGGAAAAAATAGTAATGTATTTTATTTCTACATTTTTTTTATAAGATATAATTGATAGCTATTTCGGCTCACACCATCGTCAGAGCTATGTTTAAACGTACATTTGCTTATATATGTATAGTTTTGTAGAAAAGGTACACAATACATCTTCTCTTCTGTTTTAACGACCTAGCTTATTTCCTGCTAGCAATAAAACTAAAAATAAATCTCTTCATAATCATTAAGCCATAGAGCTTAGAAGAAGTCAATACAACATTATGTATTCATCTTACTTCTGTCACTAGATGACGTTATTATGTTTTTCCAATGGACACTCTCTCGCTTAATGTGATATTAAGTCCTACATAGTGTGAGAAACAAGTTATATTTAAAAATATAAATCACAACGTTATTTACTTCACTGTACTCTCTACTACCAAATTACAACTATCACACGTATTAATACGTTTCCCACGGAATGATCAACCGAGTTATAATCGTATTTATTTTACAACTGTTGTCTACGCTAATCGGTTGCTGATTATTAGGTTTCATCGACTTAAAAACATATATTACTTTTAACTCATACCACTTTACTTCTGATTTGGTGTTGTATATGCTACAAATATTACATCTGAATTAAAAATAGATATTTTATTCTGTATTATTCAATTCGTGGTACATGTACGCCATTGCTTTATCGCCCTGAACTTGAGCCAGCCCTGTGAGCTGGGCAGACTGTTTATGCTAGATGAATTAAAGAAGAAAATTGCTTTATACATCATTCAATATTACGATATAAGATTCAAAGAATGCTTTTCTTATTAATAGAATAACGAAATATCCCAAGATTCATTTTTGGTAGAATTGAGGAAGATGTAGCAAGTGCATTGTCATAAAAATATGTTGTATTGTAAATATTTTTTATTATCATGATATATTCTTCCCAGAGAATAGATCAATATACGTTTATTGAACAAAGTATATTATAGTATATATGTCTACAACATAAAACCTATTTCAGTAAAATTATTCAGATTACGGAATTATTGCGTATTTTTCGTGTGTTATTGCAATAAATCACACACAACCTTTTAATTTTTTTTATATAAAACTCTAAAATTTTATTAGAAAAACATCTCAAAATTGTCAGACTCACCTGATAGTCAGAGTAAATTTCTTGCCACCTTATTGCGGAAGTCAACTACAATATAATTTATAATACTAATCATTTCACAATATGTTACAAACACTATAATTCCAGATTTTTTGTGTTTTTAAATATTAATTTTTTGTGTAAAGTTCTCATTTACAAACCGAACTAGGAAGAGCTTTGTTATCTTAAAATACGTAATTTTCCATCAAAACTTTTCAATATTTACTCAATATCATCTTAAGACTATGTAAAGCCTGTGTGACTGTAAATGTGTTTAGGGCCTAGTTGTAAAAATATAATATCAATCATAAATAAGTGATATGTGATATGCAAGATTGAAGACAGGGTGTTGCATAATATTCAAAACTAATTAAAGATTAAATTCTCATGATTTTTTCTCCCTGACCAATTTCGATGTATATTTTTAATATCATTTAATATTTTTTTTCCATAACGCACTACTGGTGAAAAATTGTAATATAAAGAACGCTTCAATGTTCACAGAATCCATAATCATATTTCATAAGTCATATTTGGTATTGGTACAACATTGACAATATTTAAAATTCTTCATGGATATAGATTATAAAATATTAAATATTACTATTTATTTATTCTGTATAATCTACATAATAATAAAATATGAATAATTTCGTCCACCTGGTGATCTGTGCTTAGCTTAACGCACTAAGTAACTCAATGTAATTAATTCCGTTCTAAATGAAAAGTGAAACCATGAATAACAAATAGATTCCTTTTAAAACTTCGAAGTAACAGTTAACCGTTTATTGGATCTTCGTTAATTTTGTTCACAATTAATACAATACTCTTTATTACAAAAAATGTCCAATATGCTTTCATAGGAAAACAAATTCAACGTAGCGAAATAAGCTTCTTATACTACATTTTTAATTCGCAAATTGACAATAGCAGGTAAGCAAGCTTCTTAAATGGCAGACGGCAAAAGTCGTTTTCTTCCGTTTTCTACATTAAAATTACAGTGGCTATGTTTTTTTCGCGTCGACTTTTATTTTTATTTTTCTTCGTTTCAAAGGAATATCTCACGTCCGTCCGCCCATTAGCGCGCTGACACCGCTCAGTGAGTACACTTTCGCGACACACTGGTCAAAGGTAATATCGAAAATAGAACATCGATCTATAGTTCCCTTATTCACTCTCAATGTGTTAACAGTAACATAACTTCTTGTTGGAAAGACATATTTTGATAATAAAAGAATTTTTTTCACAGAAAAAATATAAAAAAAACCCCATATTCACCTTATTTTATTTTTCTTCGAGTAATCGTCTTTGTCAAACGTTTTTCATTTATTCATCTTCATTCATTAGCCATACCTGACTTTTCATTTATTTAATCTCGATCTATTATTTATACGAATACTTGTCATTCCGTTTGTAAGGACGTGCGACTCAATCAACCTTATAACATAAAATAGATTCAAATCTGAGACTTTAAGTCTGCAGGCGTCTTCTTATTGTTATGATGCTAGCTCATAATGTTTCGCAGTTTCCACTCATAAATTGGGCACCTATTTACACATAGATTAATTTATATTCAGAGATAATTTTTTCTAAAAAAACGTAGGAGTGTTATAAAATCTACTCTCCATTTTTGATAAGAGGTCCAACTGTAATCAAAAATTTGGCCAGTATGATTCATGCCTTTTGGCCAGTTTATACAAAGTGTGAAAAATTATAAAACTTTGATTAAATTTATAAGAGATAAATATATTTAAAAACATACTTTTTTGTTTTGATATATCTGTCAAATAGCGTTTGTTAAGTTAAAGTTTGTGTGCACTCATTCCGGTCGGCAATTTCTATTATGGCCACTGACTAAATTTAGAACATATTCTTATTTTTTTTATTGCTAACTGAGTAGAACTAAAACGATAGGCTGTTTCAAGTTTAACTATATCAATCTATTTGCTAAATATATGCATATGTGATAATACATCGTGGAGTTAGCTAAAAATGTCAGTTCTGAAACGTCGAAAAATTAGAATTTAATAAAAAAAAAAAAAAACTAGAGGAATATTATAATATACTTAAACTTTTATTACTCTCACCGGGTACAGGTGTAAATCGCAGGTAAGAAATAAAGAAAAATATTTGTCTCATTGTATATTAATGATACCAATGTGCAATTCTCGCAAATGCGCGCCTTTTAAATGACCTTCTTCTTAGTTTTCTTATGATTATAACAATCAAGCCTCTGAGAAAGAGAAAAACTTTTTAAAGCAAAAAAATTCTTGTGACCACTTGTGAATGTCATAACGTCTCTTAAAATAGCCTTATTAGGTTTTTTCTAACTATTGTATTTGTGAAATGTAAACTGTTTAAAAAGTTGAATATGTATTACATCTTATTTTTTGCGATGCTTAAACTAAAAACCATGCCTGGACAAGCTACGGCTGATGGGTAGCATGTATAAATTAGTCTGTTATTGAAGAATCATTTATTTTTAATAATACTCCTACTTTTCTATTGCGATCTATAATGTATGTCAAAAAACAGTTTCTTTTGTCCGATCATTATTTTTTAATGTGGCGCATTGATCAATTCAGGAATTTTTGTGTTAAACAACCTCATGAGTATTTTCAAGACAAATAAGGCTTTATTTTAATACAAAATTAATAAAAAGTATCAACTAACATTACTACCAAGAAACTATCTATCGTCAAAGCAGTTCGAACGTTAGCAGTCAGTGTATAAAAAAGCTAGGATACTCGATATAAAAAAATTACTTTAAAATGGTGGTTAACTAGTCCTCATTTTCAATGAATACCTAAATTATGTAAAAATAATTGAGGTCGCTTACGTAGCGAATATTCACGATATTTGTAGCGTATAAAAGCGACCAAGCGGGAAGTAAGAAGCTGTTGTAGGAGAGAAAAAAACTTTTTTAATACATTATAAAGTTGGAGCGCGTCACAGACTACAGGGAATTTAATGTAGAACCGACAGACGCGAGTTTTTTTCTAAATCACCACCACTGGCTGGACAAGCCTACAAGAGGGACATTTGTAAACTATTTTTCTTTCTTTGGACCCATTTCTTTTGTTTTTGTTTTTAATTTCAGGCTTTTTCATTCGAAAAGGGTAAGATTTGTCGGTACTTACGTATTAACGGGACTAAATAACTTATCCTGAAAACATCAACGCCGAAAACTCGTTACAAAACAAATGTGTAATGGTTACCTCAACTTATATCAAGGTTTTTTAATTGCGAATCCAATAATAAGTATTATATTACAGGTAGTCCTTGACTTTCGACGGTTCGATTTACGACCATTCGCACTTATGACCAAAAAAATAGCATTTTTTTTAAATTGCATTACGCTACAATATACACGGAAAAAGACAACAAACAACTCAACTAAAAATGATTATGTTTTTTAAAAAGACTACTACTGCTTCTTCTTCCACTACTGATGATGAGCCAATGAATTGCACTTATATAAGTACAGATGACGAAACATTTAAATATTAATGAAGTAAATATTTTATTTTTTAATAATCAATAAGTATAAATTTAACAATAAAAAATATAAATAAATAGACACGTGTTATTTTAATATTTAATATATCATTTGTATGAAATTCGACTTACGACCAATTCGGCTTACGACCAAAGTCCAGGAAGGTATCTCGGTCGTAAGTCGAGGATAACCTGTATATTTATAAAAAAATAGATCAATCTTGAGTATATGGTCCGAAAAATATCTCCCCACAATTTGTCGCCAGCAATTGAGCGTCTTATCAATAGATGGCAAAATAATTATATTATAACTTGTAATTAATCGTGAATTAAAGGCGGAAAAATTTACACTCATTGATTATATCACAATACAAAGCAATGAAAAAAGGTCAAATATTTATTCCGACTTTTGAATTATTTGAGGAATAATTTAATTATCTATGATTATAAGAAATAGAAACGAAGTTGATCCTGCAGGAATGGACAAATAAAACTTCGAGGTTTAACGTACGACGAAGTGTGCTCATGGGGAATGTGAAGCAACCTCTGGAAACGATCGGGTCGCGTATTCCTTGCTATTTGACTGATAGTATGAGTATTCTTTAAAACAATGAAAAATAAATGATTTATAATTTAGAATGTAACACTGAATCTATCTATCCCTTGGCTATTCCTTTCACATTTGCCGTAGATATAGTAAATACATAAAACAGAATAATAACCACTTCACTATAATATGGATTTCACTTGAAAACGATTTTATATCTTTTTAATAATGACGAAAAAATCTGAAACTTTTTTCATTATAATATTATAAATAATTTTGTATAATATAGTATTACTAAAATTAAATACAGTTCCACGCTATCACCATCTGTGAACATGATATTTGAACCAAAACCAATTCAGATCCAATCCGTGCTTACTATTATGAATTATTAATTAACTTATAAAATATACAACGTGAAATCGCATAAGAAAAAATATATATGTTAAAAATTATATTCTTTAGCTAAAAAAGATTTTTTAATATTTGAAAGCGTACATTTCTTCCTTTCCGAGTGATTAAATGCAACTACTAACAGTTTTCTATTTTTTCCTGTAGATGTCGTTATAATGCCCAAAATGAATGATATATTATTTTTATAATATGCACTAGTATCACTATCATAGTTATTGATAAAATAACCATGATGTTTCCAACCGGAAAAAATACCATATCTCTTGTTGTTTGGCCTATTAAAAATTACTACAGCAACAAATAATTTATTTGTTTGATCAATATTAAAATTTTAGATTAACCAGTCGCCATAATAACAACCTGTAATGTTTGTATTGAACTCAGTAGCAATACAAGTATGTATGGTGTAACTTATTTAAAATGTCAAAATCTTCTAAGCCACAAAAAAGCATTTCTTTTAAAACTGAATATGACAAATTGGTGAGTGTTGACTAAAAATATTTTGACATCAATTTCAAAATAGATTTTACTTTATATTTCTTCTTTTAAGAATACATCGAGTCTTGATTGAAAGCTTTTAGTGAGAATTTTATAGAATATTATAAACATATTAAAACACTGTCCATTATTATAATTGTTAGTTTTGTTTTGATTTTTTTTTCTTTTATAGCCAATAGAAGTGGAAAGTGAAAACATATCCAAAATATTGCCAAATGATCTATACAAAAATGTCGCTAGAATTGTGGGATTGGATGAAAACATTAAGGAAAAACTGTCATTATCAAAAGTATGTATAAACAGACCAGAACAAATATGGGTATAGAAGAAAATTATTATATTATATTGTGACCGATCAGATAAGAAAGCTTAAAGAACCATAGTATCACAAAATAGCAATAAAATATATTTCCTAGCAAGAAGTCCACCATTAAAAATCTGTTATTTACCAAACCAAAGTGTTTTTTTTTATTAATCATAAAAATATTTATTTACATAAGTAGAAAAGGGTAATTTGTATTCATTTATGAATAAACCTTAAAGTGTTTAATTTAAGAAAATCAAATTATCGCTCAATATATAGATTTATCTTTTCAACGATTTTAATCATTGTGAAAGTAATATAAATGTATTTTAGTTCTAGAAAATTATTTTTTTAAGATATAGTTGATAGCTATTTCCGCTCATGCCGTCGTCAGAAGTATGATGGAGTCGATTAACTGATGATGGCGTGAGCCGAAATAGCTATCAACTATATCTAAAAAAAAAATATTTTGTCGAACTAAAATACATTGTTACTTTTTTCACCATGTTAAAATGGAGTTCTACCAAGTGAATGCCAATTCAATCAATTTTAATCATTTGTTTTGTCTTCAGCGTAAAGATTATAAAAAGCTTTACAAAGGAATCCGATATCTCTCACATGCTCTTCAAGCAGCCGCTAGAGACAAAGAAGTTAGTGAAGAAGAATACGATAGTGATACACCTGTTGAACCACCATCTCCAAGGTATCCACAAATTCGAGTTTCAAAATGAATGCAAATTACAAATCACTGAATAAATTTTGCAATCCAGAGACTTGAACCCCTATGACCTTGATAATTCTTAGTTGGCTATAAAACAATAATTTATTTTTTATATTCATACAAAATAATGATTTAAGAAATTGAGTTCTACCAGCATACTGCTGACGCATACCCACATATAGTCATTAAAATTACACCTTTGTTTGCTTGTGATTGCATTTAAATTAGTCAAAACATAGTCTAATACAAAAGAAATGACATAGATTATTACACAATCTATTTAGTAGATTTTTTGTTTATTGAGTAAATAAAACATAAAATTGAATTTTAAAAGACAAAATAACATGCCACTGATATAGTGATAACTGTGTGAACACTTGATTATGGTAGACATAGTTTAAGCGCTGTGGTTCTTGGCTTGAAGCGTACAAACTTATAACAGGATAATTTACCATTGACAATTTAATAATTTTAAAACATATATATATATAAAGAATCAACTCAATATACTTACTTTATCAAAGATTCAAAAGCTGTTTTATTTCTAATACCATATATTTCTAGTACAAAAAGCTTTTGTCTCTGTTTTACATGGACTAGAGACTGGTTGTAACTATATTAGTAAACAACGGCGTTAGGAATATTGGCAACCAATTTATTTCAGATTGAAATCTAAAAAGGCTGTTGTGAATCCATATTTGGCATTTCTTCAAAAAACAGAGCGGGAACAGGTTTCATGGAAGTCAAAATATTTACCTCCTGAGACTGAGAGTGAGAAAGGACTTATAAGAAGAGCTGAAGATATAACAAATCGGGTAAATAAAGTACTTTAAATCAATAATCAATTTTAAAGATACTTACAATAGGATATTTGTAAAAGAAATACATTATCTATATATATTTTATGTACAAGGCATGAAATTCTCTAACTAAGTTTGACGACTCTTTTTTTGTAGTCTAAAAAATACAGTATACTAGTTTGGGAAGGAGCATTCCTAGTCCATTATCCACCACTCTTAATAGAATCAAAAATATAATGGAGAAAACTCTGAAGCATCATAACTTATCCAGAATTATTCATTTTCCAGTTATTCATCCAATTGCTATTGTATTTAGTTTATTTTCGTACCATCATGGGATATCTATATTTTTTAAATCAAACATACATTCACACACATCCAAAATTTTGTGCTAGACTTATGACAAGCTACATACCGATTATAAATTAGAATATACGAAAACATTAGTTTGTCCTTCAAATTAATAGGAATTTTATTAAATTTCAGATTTGCTCAGAATTTTGCACTTATATGCATGAATTAGGAGGATATGACTCGCCACTATTTAAGCAGGAAGCGGTAAAAGAGTTATTCCAGGTAAATAGTGTTTTATATTTCGCTCTATAAAATCAACAATGTGAAAGAATTTTTAACAAGATATATTACATTCATTTCTATTATTTCTAGATAGAGTTCAACAACCATGCCACAGATAGTCTACGAGTTTTACCAACTGAAGTGGCCACAGTACCAACGAAACTTGCCAAATTTACAAAAACTCCCAAGGTCTACCTCATTTATACAAATAAATGTCATGTTATGTCTTACTATATACAATTTCTATGTGAAACCTGCTGTTGATGAACGACCATAAAAGAGACAAAGCAGCCTTAGAGCGTCTATAGCAATAAAACTTTAGACTTCAATTACCCGAATAGAAATGTTAAGACACTGTCTAAATTAAGCAAAAATATATATTATACATAACATTAAGCTAGTATTCTTAGATTTTGTATTTTTAAATTTCAGCTGTCATATGAGAGCACTCTTAAAAGGAGTATTTTAAGAGATGTGCAAGCAGAATTGAGACCAGACTTAAAGCATTCGTTTGGTAGACAGCTACCAAAAACTCTACAGTGGAAAGCTCCCAGCAACAATACAAAAAAGTATTGGGTTATGTCAGACAAACTTCCAAAAAATATAACTTCTATGGAAAATGTATGGGGTGGTATAACGAAATTAAAGTAAGTCCATTTATATTTTATCAAACATCAGAATTACAATTATAATCGTGACCGAAGTGTGTTGCCTTTATAAACAATGCAATATTATTCAATGAAGATTTGCAAGGCTTGCTATACAAATAATTAGTTCTAATATTTAATTGAAAAATTGATAGTGCAAGAAAATTCTCCTTACTTCCCAGAGTGCTACTCAAAAAAGTAACGCAATAACACAAAGTGACAGTTAAAACCTTAAAAGTAACACAACAAGCATTGCCATACAAATTTGCAATTTTATTAATATTATAAAAATTGTTTTACCTAGATCTCTGAGAATTTTTCCATGTATTTCAACAATTTCAATTCAGCATGTGCACATAAAGTAGATAGACTTGAAAATAATTGACTGATTCAGATCATCGTTGATATACAATATGTGTAGCTTATACTATTTCAAGCAATACCAAAGAATATTTCAAAAATTCAATCGTATAATGATAAGGCAAATGCTTGCTCCACTGCTATATAACCTTTTTTAAGTTAAAAATAATATTTGATTTCAATCGATTATTCCTAGATCTGTCCAAGATTTCTGCAAGTGGATCATTGATCATCCTGAGTATGACCGTCCAAGCTACTTGAAGAAAAATGGGTTGTTTGAACGAAACAAATTACAGAGAGTTTCTGCCAAGCATAAATTTGACACCAGCAATCAACTGCCAAAGATCAGCTTTGACAAACTCGTTATAACAAAATGTGACCGCAAGATGTCAGTGCCGCCAGATGACATAAAAATGTTTTACCCATAATATACTCTACAATGCAAAACTCAATAATTAGTGCTATCACTTTATAAATTTATTTTCCCGTTTTGACAAGGATGATTTTTTAAAAAAAGAATTATTATTAAAATGAGCATTCATTTGTTTGTATATATATCTTTTATTGTTGTTTTACTAGCAATTGTGAGTGTCAAAAATATTTATTTTCATTTTAACTGAATTAGGAGATTATCTGTATTTTATTTTATCCTTTACGAAATGGAAAAAGATTTCTCAAATCTTTTCAAGAATGCAAAGGAAGACATTTGGGATTTACAAGTTAATTATCCAAAATCTGATTACCAACGGTAATGTTTAGCTATAATTATTGTAAAATTAATGATTCTAATTATAATGCTATATTTTTATTTAATACATCTTTATCACTTTTAACTGTAACTAGAAACTATTTTTCTGTATCTGACACCTTTTTTATAAAAGATGAAAACAATTTAAATGTTGTATTTATCAAATAGGAAATTTAAAATAACTTTGATTATTCCGTGTATTGTCCACATACACAATACGTGGAATAATCAAAGTTATTTTAAATTTTATATTAAAATGAACTTCCACAAAGTTACCGCCGAAACCATCGAAAATATGTTGTATTTATCAACCTTGGTGTATGACAGAGAATGCAATTTTCCTATAATATTTAAGTTTTCGGATCATAAATACATTTCTGAACATATCCTCTAATTATTTGTAAAATTTCATTATTTCAAATCATAGAATGGCAACGGCAGTACAGGTTTCATATGGAGAAATAAATAAAATTATCATTTATTTGAAATAGAATAAATTCATTTGTTACAGCATACGGTCAGAAAACAAAACTCTCCCGTATTTAAAATTTTTCAAGAAAGGAAACACTGAAAGAGATATTATAAAATGGCCATCAAAGATTTTACCAAAACTGTCTCAAATCTATGATCAATTACCTTTAAATAAAAAAGGAGGTGTAAAGAGAAATATGGTTAAATTTATTCTTCACATTTATGTACAAATATAGATTTATCAATTTTTTTTTTTAATTCTTAGATACAAGATATCATCTATAATCAATGTTCAATCACATCGTCAAATATGCAAAAAACTTAAAATGTTTAATGAAAAAGGACTTAATATTTTCCACTAAGACACATATTAAAATATTGCTAACACTGCAGTTATATCATGACCCTAACCTTAATAATAAGTTTATTATCAATAACAATTGAAAACAGATGGAACACTAATAGATTTTTAGTATACTCTTAATTTTCTCCTGTTAATTCTATCCTTTCAGATAGCACACGAGTTTGCCAAATATTGGGCGAACTTAGGTGAGGAAGTCAATCCTGAAATCATTGAAACCTATTCAAATATAGTCAAAGAAATATTCTCGGTATGCTATATACATAGATTTTATTACTCATGCGTCAAATTAATTTTATTTACCTGATATGAAGCAACAAATACAAAAGACATTTGTGGATTCCAAACAAAATTGAATTTAACTTGCCATATTTAATATCTAAAATATACTGATATTTATCAGTTCAAAGCACAGCAAACAAAAAACGTTTTGACTTTTTAATATTGCTATGCAAATGATTTTCTTTACGTTTTCTTTGATAATTGAATTGCGATTTTACATACAGATATATTTTTTTATAAATTTTCATTATGAATAAACCTTTTTTCCAATTCATTTCAAAGGCAAATTAATGATTAGAAAATGCATTATAATTTTTCATCAAATTAATTATATGAGATAAACTTAATCAGTTTGTTTTGACTGCTTTTTTTTATATTAAAAAACTTTGTCAGTAGTACACCAATAATGCGAACAATGTGTTTGCATCTCCTTAGAAAGTTTCAGTAAGTCAGGTTTGTATGTTGTTGTTTTTAATTTTAGACATGAAATAGTTTGTCGGAAAAATGCTAAGATTCCAATTTTATTTCATTCAATTTTTACTATGCATTCCTAAATTATGTAATTGTTCCGTGGATTCTAGAAGAATGCGTCGTGGGATTTAAAATTACATTTTTTTGCAGAAAATATCTAGATACATATCTATTTCCCGACTGTTAATTTTATATTATTATAAATAATCGAAAGAAATGTGAATCAGGTAATTCCAAATATATTACATTAAATTAACTAAATTAACTAGATTCACGAAACAATAACTTTCAGTATTACATAAGCGAGTGGACAACAACATAAATTGAAATATATGTAAGCGTATTTGTAATGATTTATTTGTGTATCAAACCAGATTGGATTTTTAATAACTAGCAGACATACATGTACATATTTCTAAGGAACCAATAATATGTGAGCCTCATTGGATAAGTTTTAGATATACTAATACATATTCTAAATTTTATCAACTCAATTACCTTCGCATATATTTTAACATCGGAGTGTAAAACAAAATGCTTGGAAAATTTATATATCTTTATTAAATTATAGTGGATTTTCATTTTTGACTTAAATTTGTCGATTAAGTATTTTGAATT
This sequence comes from Himalopsyche japonica, assembly GCA_028555115.1. Lineage (NCBI taxonomy): Eukaryota > Metazoa > Arthropoda > Insecta > Trichoptera > Rhyacophilidae > Himalopsyche > Himalopsyche japonica. The sequence continues at coordinate 3,440,595 of JAHFWJ010000460.1, forward strand.
CAAATAGAGAACATCATATAAATATGCAATAAAACTATTGTAATATGATGGATTTCTAAGTACGAAATGAATGTGTATACGAGTTGTGATGCAAATTAATATAAAGTCAAGATACGAATTACTGGAGTGGCAATTTTATTGTCATGGAGGCCTATTTTTTTTTAAATGAAAATATTATTGCGGCTTCCGTGGATATTTGTGCCAGAGCCGCACTTTGCCGACCACTGGGCTATGCTATATGTAGTTATAATTTTTTTATAATCGATTTATAAATATTTGCGGGTAGGAGACATCTATTGCATAGATGATGAAAGCATTTAATTTCTCATATTTACGATGGTAAAACAGGAATCATAAAAAATATCAACTAGAAGTTGCAATAAAGCGTTTTATATTTAAACATTTTAGGGTAAAATAAATCAAATTATCAGTATTGAAAAAAATAAATGTACCATTAACTTAAAATTTCAAATAAATATAAACAAAGCTTTAGGTTTTCAATGTAGCTGTGACAAATATTTCATAGATGTAGCTACTGTATTTATATGATGTTGTTAATGAATTAAAGGTATCTTTAAAACGTTATTATTCAACCGTATTTTAAGCACTCGTCATAAATTTAAATATGTTCAAAAAATATTCCACTGGAGTATCAATAGTAAAATGTGATCTATAACATGAACGCTGAGAGAGGGCTGATTTTTGCATGAGAGGATTTTTTTCCTTTTATTTCGTCTTATTCTCTATTGTCATGTATAGATTAATCCAAATACTTAAAAGAGAATTTAGATTCATAGAAACTTTTATGTATTTATTTTATTTTAGATATGTGATCCATGAGAAATTTTTGCAAACATTCATTTTTTGTTTCGGCATTCGCCATATGATTTTTTTTAAATAATAAAAAAATCCTTTTAGAATTTTTATTTTATTTTATAGATTGAAGTTGACTTGAATATTTCGTGTGCAATATGCATAATTATTAAAGAAATGTTATGTGTACCAAGAGATGTCGCTTTTGCTGAATGCCAAACCAAGGTAATTAATTTAAGTATATTTTTTTAATTTTATTTTGATTTAGCATTTTTAAGTTTTACAATTAAACTGATAAACTATTTCCCTTTTATAAAAATAAGGCATCAACGACTGCAGCCATTAAGCGTCAAATAAAGCGTGACATTTCAATAGAGAAAAAGAAAATTTCGAATATGGGATTTGGAAAACCCCTTCTCCCCAAAGATATTTTTTTTCCTCCCACAAATGACACCAAAAAAATATGGATGAACCTTGAACAAATTCCAGCCGATATTGAAAGTTTCTCTAATGTATGGGAAGGAATCACTGGATTGAAGTAATATTTATTTTTCACATTATCTTTTACAATTAGTGTATTAACAATATTGTATTCATATTTTATTTTATTTCACGTTTTGTTTCGAGAAGTGCTAAGTCTACATTACAAAAAAATAAAAGAAAATTTCCATATCTTTATTTGAAATAATATATATGCTTCAATATGTTGGTTGGTAAAACAATCCTAGAAAAAATGTTAATTTTTGACTTAAATAAACATAATTTATGATATCGACTGAAGGTGGTTGATGGAATTTCAATATCAAATTTGAATTGTTGCAACTTTGTAAAAAAAGAAAAAAAAACATTTATATTTTATTGTTACTTGATTGATATTTATTGAAAGACCCCTTTTAAGAATGACTCATTAGCAAGATCGTTAATGAAAATTATCACAGGCAATTGTGATAATTATTATTAGATTGACATTGTTGGATTTGTTTTAGCTATAATTTACTGCTTGCCATGGGGTAAGTGTTTTCCTGTAATTAATAACTTTAATATATATACGATGCTCACTGTTTATTTTACGTCAGATCTGTTGCATCCGTGTGATAGAATGCCTGAAGATGCCGAAAGGCGAAACCCGGGTCGTTAATGACAAAACATGTGGAATCGTACAAAGTTGTAACAATTCAAAATAAATTATAATGTATTAAAAATTAAAACTACATTGTACAAATGGTTTTTTGAGGATCATTTATTATTTTAATATATTTTGTCGCTGCTTGAACCTGTTCTTCTTGTTAAAAAATGATAACATTTTATCTCGTAATAATATCCATTTATATAAACTACGGTATTTCATATTATTGTGTAAAATAGATCGACAAGAGACTATTACGAATGGCTGACAAACCACACTGAAAGAAATGTCCCAGAGTATCTGAAGAATCATTGTTTTGATGACACTAAAGACGAAGAAAATCAATTTAGTGCGCAAAGTGGATTATCGCCTACTCTTCCCGATGCGCTGATTAGAAGAAAACCGATTAAAAGCAACGTATGCAGATAAAATATACAAATGAACATGCGTGTAAAAAATTGTTTTCACCCTCTACTTACATGGTCCATTCTCACATCACAGTCGTGGTGAATTATAAAAATACTCAAAAAAAAACGTATATTCTGTAAATATTCTAGGAAAATGACTGAAATTTCACAATGGATTATAATTGTTGATCGGTAGGTTTGGTTTCAATTGAACGATTATAAATAATAAAGAGCCTATTGTTTTATTCTTTGGCAATCATTTGGTAGCATAAAACGTCTTTTTGTGTATTTTTTTTATCATTCCGCCTACTGTTCATTTTTCATTCTTATACATCACAATATCACTGAATAATTAATTAAATCCACTTGCCCTATCAATTTTTCGTGGCTAGGAATAATAATTCAAAATGGTCATTAGTTAATAACTTGTAATTAATTTGACGCTTATCCCCTTTTCAGGACTATCTCAATAAATAATTTGTATTTGAATTGTCAAAACTTTGTAAGATTCCAAATGTTTTGTCACTTACGACCCAAGTTTCGTCAGTTCTGTTGCGTCCATGTGATAGAATGCCTGAAGATGCCGAAAGGCGAAACCTGGATCCCATAATCACAAAACATGTAAAACGTACAAAGTCTTAACAATTTATATTTGATATTAAAATTCCATCAATCACTGTCAGTCGATATCATAAACAAAATAATTTGTAATTTATGTCTCACATCATCTGCAACCTGTCTGCCATTTTTTTATGATTTTATCCACAAATTTAAGCTATATTTTTTGAATATTTTTACTGCATACATCGAGAGATGAAGTAATGTGTCAACGTATATATTAAATTCATATTGTGCACTTACTTTGAAATCAAAATTCTATTAAACGACAAATTGACAAACAATCATGCTGAAAATATCTCTTGATATATTGTGCTAATGTATTTCTTTATTCGCGTAAATGTATACACCTAGCGTGAAAAGCGGCATTTTTAGTGTGAACTAAAATAATAAATCGTCGATAAATTTCTTGCTGAATTGTAATGCTTGATATTTTGTTTGATAATATCATTATTACTTGTAATACTATATTATACAAACAAATCAGCTTTGCAGAAGATACCGTGAAGCTCCTGATAATAATTAAGAATGGATATTCCTTCATTCAAAAATATAATTTGTAGAGAATCCTTACTTGCGCTGAAACCCGTAGACATATTATATCTTCATATTTAATTCATATGGCTCGGCGAAAAGGATTTTTGTATTACAAAAATAATCGATACATATTGATTTTTTAAATTAAAAAAAAAATCATGTGACATTTATTGTTTAAATGTTTGCATGCATATTTGAAACTATTCATTTTTTTGCATATGCCAATGCAAAATTACGTCGAGATATTTCTCATAGCCAGTCAATGGAGCTTGACGTGACACCTTCAGATCGCGAAAATGGTAATTTTTCAATTCGTTGTAGCTAATTTTGTAATTCATTATTATCTAAGCAGCAACTTTCAAAAGAAAGATGATAATTTTTGAATATATTTTGCACATAGCCCTAGTGATATAAATTTTTTTAATATTTAAAACACATTTTTAATACCATTCTCACAATATATTTAAAGAATAGGACATGCTTACACTCATCGCGAGCATTACCAACTGAATTCGTTAATGTTACTTCTTTTAATTAATAACATATTTTTTAGTATTCATTTCCACAATATATTTTTGATCAGAACCGGTTTCGCTCATCGCGAGCATTATCAACTGATTAAAAGTGATTAATGCTACTTCGTCAGTTGATAATTTAGCTCGTGATGACGACACCGGTGAAAAAATTTGCTCAAGAAAAACAAATGCACGACATACCGCGCAAGATTCACAAACTTATTATAGACTATGTGAGTTTAAAGCTTCTAATGTATATAAAACCCATGGGTCTCATTATGCAAAATTTGGAACGTTACCCTTTTGAAAAGGAACTACGCTTTTTAAAAATATCCTGTCGACTGAAATTGTGTTTGAAAATACGCATGAAAAATTCGTTTCAATTATTAAAATCAAGAAAAGGATTTTTTAGTGAATATCATGTTATGCTTAGAAAAATATTTTTACTTATACTCGGAGTATGAGAAATGCGGAGGCTAATGTAAATTATTGCCTGGTTTAGTTCCAACAAAGGAATAAAAATATACAAAAAATATTTTTTTGTCAACTTATTATATGATATATTGTAGTAGAGAGTATTTTCTTAAAACTTTACTCTTAATCCAGTTTACTTATGAGTTTGAATTGAGCTTTTTATTGTTCATATTTTTTATTCAATGATTGGGATTTTAAAAAGTAAAGTGTTATAAATACCACAAATCACCGTTTGTCTTTTTTTATAATACCACAACAAACTATGATAATTGAAAAACAAAGCAATTTTAATCTTTTTTCACTTGTTATGATAAATATCATAAAGATTATGCTCTGTATACAATATCAACGCAGTTGAATAAATATAGATGTGCCATTATTTTGAGTCTTCTAGTCTAGTCCTCGAAGAGTTAAAGGGTTCACAGATGGTTGCACTACGCTGCTCTTGGTAACGGAATGGGAGACCACTCTGGTAATGGTGGCAATATCGAAATGTGCACAATTGAATTTTTTCATACAGTCCCACTCCACCCAACGACCGTACGGAGAGCTTTAATTCCGACTAACCTGTTTTATTTGATTGGATTACGTTGTGTTATTTTCCCGTTGCTTTGAATTTGATCCCAAGTATTATTTTCGAACTCAAAAATAATACATTCACGACATTCCTCGATGCACCTCTGTTCTACGATATAGCGACAATGTATACAGTATTGAGTCATTCGGTGGTCAACGCTTTTTGTTTGCAATTTAGGTGACGAAGTATTTTTAGAAAATTCACTTATTTTGTTATCGAGATATTCTTTCGGCTTTTGTTCTGTGTGAGAAGTGGTAGTGTGATGGTGAAGTGAAAATCAATTAAAACTCTAAAAGAAGAAAACAACTGGATCTCCAAGTAAGGTAGTTATTTTTAATAGGAAGTGCATCACTATTTAAAATGTTTCATAAGTCTTGAACAATTCCATTGATTTTTTAAATTATAACAAAAATAACGCTGGTAATATATTGATAAAATATTCAAGAAATACGGTCATAATAATTCAAATTTAAATGTCAATATTCAAGTTAATCAAAATATACTTTTTGTTCGTACATTGTAATTTTTTTTTTAATTAACAAACAAAAAGCAACGCTATCTATTATATACCATACATTTTTGTTACTATAAATATAAAAAAAATAGATTATTTCACCCACCTGGACACTTAAAAACATTCATATATTATTGAATATAATTCCATCAATAGCTTAACCTAAAAACTGCTCAATGATCATTTTTGTATCATTATATGTGTCTAGAGATTAGTAAATTTTCTCATTAGCGAAGTTGTATGCACATAAGCCCGTGCTAGAAATTAATTGATTATCAATCATAAAAACAATGATATATTTTTCAAGTTGAGCTTAAAATTTGATTTCTCATGGCAATCGAAAAGTACATATAAACGGATGAAAATTTTAGTTTTATTGAATATATAAATAGTGCTACAGTTCATAATCAGCAGTAATTTACGATCCGAATTTATAATAATTTGTGAAACATTACAATTTAATATAATAATCATTGATAATCACTCGCATTCCTTGATATGTTGTAATGTTTTAATTCATCGAAATGTGATTATTTACATAGACGTAGTGTCACATTTTATGTATTAAACATTACAAAACAGAAATATATATAAATATTGCAATACCTGATCATTTAATAAAATTGTACAGTGAAGATTAAAAAATTGTGTAACTTTTCATAATTAATAATATCTATCAATTATTTACGGACTAAAGTAAAACGACAATAGAGCACTTGTTGGTTATAGCAGACCATTTGAAAATGCTAACATTTTTATAAAAAAATATTTATTGACATCGGAAACAGCTCTTGCATCATTAAACAGATATCAAAACGAGAATTTGAATATTTTTTAACAGCAGTTCCTCTGCTAATGGGATTAACATCGCGGGTTAAGTTAATGGATGCCCACATTGGCGCACTAATGCAGTTATTGATGCGTCTGTGCAACGTACAATGACGTACATAGCACACTGTTGCTCCCTGGATTCACGTTTGTTTGTATTTGTTCCCGTTTGGCGTTTAATGCAAAAACATTTGCTTTTTTTCACTAAGCTTTCGTGCTCTGATCTAGAATGCGTATTTTAAAAGTAACAGCTTAGTGAAAACGCTTTTCACTTTATATATAAAAAAAAATATATAGTATACTTTGATATAATATTTTTCCCCTAAAGTAAAAATTCACTTGCATTACAAAAATCATATTAAATATGCTGTTTTTATATTACATTATTCATCTGCAATTGCTTAATACATTTTATTGATAGTACAAACAATAACAATTGCTTTTTTATGATATCGACTAAAGGTGCTAGGTGGAATTTTAGTCAGTTCTGTTGCTTCTGTGTAATATAATGCATAATGATACCGAAGGCGAAATCAGAGTCGTTAGTGACAAAACATGTGGAATCGTAAAAAGTCTTAACAATTCAATATCAATGGCAATTGAAATAAATAATCATTAAAATCAGAATATACTATAAGTCATGGGAAGTAGGTGTTCTTTGGTTGGTATTTCAAGTGTTTTTTGCAGAAATCACTCATATTAGCAAAGGCTATAATAATAAAAATAATATGTTTGCATATTCACGGATGAGAGAAATAATCAATTCAGAAGAGTAATATGCGTCGCCTATATCTAGTTTTTACATTTGATTTCATACGCACACGATATAAAGCGCATGACTTGTTATAATAGATCTATTATTGAATTAGCACTAACGACTTTACAGTTTAATTACAGGTGTATCTCGTTAGCTGTGTGACTTCTTTCGTATAAATTTTATTAATGCATTAGATGTTTTATGCATACAGAGTAATTCAGCAGGTAATGACCGGAGGATGGTGCTGCAAGTTGCTGCACACCACAGAAATTTCTTGGGAAACAGAATATCGTACGATTTTGCTGGAAAATTGTCACCATTACACAGTAAGACTTTGAATGGAATATTCAAATTTAATAAATTGTACCGAAATTTCGAATATAAGTGTAATTCATTAAAAAAATGTGGAAGTTACCATACATATGAACCTAGAAATAAAATATTATATTAGGTAAAACGGAAAGAAATGACATTTTTTCTGACGCGTCACTTTGAAATTAATTTTTCAACGGTTGCCGTTGAGTTAGCACGTCGTGGTTGGTATCATTTTAAGTCTCTGTCTGTACTCTTTCCATTTCAAGATGTTTTTTATTTTTTTTTGCCGTTGTAGAAAAATGGAGAAGCCTGAGATTGCTTATATATATATTTGATATATACATGAGCTGTCAAGCCGACAAATGCTGAAAATATTTTTTTTATCCAGAAGTGAATGTAATAATGAATATTTGATTACTTTCATCAACATATCCGATTACAATCTAAATTCTATGGACATCTGACGAAGTCCTCATATCTCGCTTATCTGATTATAATAAATACGGGTAAACAAAGCTAACAGAAAAATTTATTTAAATATTTAAGTTTTGATAATTATTCTATATCCCTTTTTTTGGTACATATACCTTTATATCGCTTTAATTGTTAATTTTTACCTTTTCTAAAACAATATATTTCAAATTTATAGCGTAAAACCAAAACAGTTATCAACAATCTTTAAATATTCTTTCAAACCTGAAATACTTTACCAAGTAAATACCAATTGAACCAATCAAGATTATTTTATCAAAAAAGTCTGCTGGGTAAACGGGCACTAAAATTCACTAATTTTTAGACAGTGGGGATAAAGGGAAGGGGTTTATACTAGACAAGTAATTGGTTAATCACTCCCGCCAATTTTGTACGATCGTATGGTAGGAGAGAATGTAGATATCACACACATCGATACTTTTGAAAACACATTGTCCGTTGTCGAAACCGTAACTAATGATGTTGGCAAATTAATATTTAACTTCCTTATTTCACAAAAATTTTATTAAAAGCCTTCTCTTGTGTCATTTCTCAAATATTTCCTACGTGTTTTACTTTTTTGAATAGAAATAAGGAATCAAATTTTGACAAATATTTTATTACTAATAAACTCTAAATATATCGCCTCACTTTCATACTTCGACAAAAAACAAATAATGTAATATCATTTCTACGAATTAATTTGCGAAAATGGCAAACAAAAAATTCTTGCAACACCTAAAAATAATGCATTTGATCTCAGAGAACTAATTTCCGGTTCGCTCCAATGATTTCTTTTATATTTCATTGTTTCACGGTTAGTAATTTGGTGATATCGACAACTTAAAAAGTGTCGGCGATAACAATAAACAATTTCATCTTGCATCAAACAGTTCAGGGCCTCGTAATAATCTTAATAATAAAGAATTAGTTTCTGATGTCATAACTGAGGACAAAGTTTTAAAATTTTATGATAAGCACAAACATTATATAACATTAAGGTCAATTGTCTTTCTTTACACGATTTCAAACAAAAAAATACCAATTGCATCTTTATTTAAACATAATCCTAAAAATGAAATAATACCAATATCTCTATTTCTGACCGTACAACAATTTGAAAGGTTACATATACTAAAAGGATCAATGGATATTAAAAAAACAAACATTATTACTTAAGCAAAAAATATTATCTGATCGATCATAATTCTTTGTTTAGATCATTTCTGAGGGAAATTTGAATGTTTGGTAATATCAACTGTAATTCACTTTCTTTTGTATGTCATCTAATGTATGCTTTTCTTAGATGACATGCAGAATATTCAAACATTGTTTAATGTTACATATTACAATACTATAATTAAATTTAACTCATTGAAATAACTATTTATGTTTGATTATTATCTACACTGTTAGAGTAATTTGGTAATAATGGTAATGCGAATTACTAGAAATGGTTCATAAATTTATTGAATTCAAAATATTTCTGGCATAATTCTATTGAAAACAAATGCTTATAAAGATTTTAAAGTATATAAAAATATAACACTCGGCAAAAATTTCGATTTCACGGCTAGATCGTGAGTAACATCATCTCACCTGCCCACCCATTTGTTGTTTTTATCAAAAATTGCTACAGGCTTTCACTTTTATTATACCTTGCTGAATCAATTGTTATGACTGGAAATGAATCAAAACTACACTAAATTTTTAATACATTTTCAATTATAATACAATCATACGAATATTTTAGAAATGCTTAATCGAATAAATTTGATTCGAACATTTCTTCAAGTATAATAAATCATTGAAGAAAAAAGTTTGAAATAATTTATTGTTAATAATAAAAACTATTAATATATATTTAAATGTTTAAAATGTGGAAAAACCATGAAGTATACCTTTAATTCATTTAATTCAACTGTTCTTGTTTCGATTTAAAATATTTGGTAAAACATCTTTTATTTTTGGAAACCACTTCGCCGATATTAAATTATATTTCTAAAAGCCAAAGTGAAAATAGTGTGTCGCCAATAACAAAATAAAATATTATACTTGAAGTTGTCTTTTTAATATATAAATACACTAGCACAATTTTTGCGAGCACATTTATTAAAAAAATGTTCTTGTTTAATTTTTCATTTGCTAATAGATTTGCAAAAACGTGTCGCGTAAGTATAGTAATATGAAATATCCTAGCAGTTAAAAAATCACATCGAAATAGAGTGCACTAAAAACATACCTTTTAATTTTATTTATAGGTTTGTATAATATATATTTTTCAGCCATAAGTGATGTTAAATATAAACACTTCTACCCTGGAGAAGTTGGTCGAAGCATCAGTAGATTGTCGAATACCTTGAAGCAAAGTGTTACACCTCAGTCTTCAGGTTTGTCCCCTACTTTTCAGATATAAAACCAAACATTTACGATCTAAAATATTTGTGTGTTTTTAAAGAAACTCTTGTAATTTCCAATTCATGTATAACACGGTGAAAAAAATAGCAATGTATTTTAGTTCTACAAAATTATTTAAAAAAAATATAGTTGATAGCTATTTCGGCTCATGCCATCGTCAGAACTATGCTTAAACTAACATTCGCTTATCTATATATAGCTGTGCACAAAAGGCACACAACACATCCTCTCTCCTGTTCCAACTGCCTAGCTTGTTAATTTAACACAATGACACTAAATTTTCAAAACAATAGGTGTCTATGACAATAAGATTATATATGGGACGGAAGTGGTCATTATGGAAGCAAATCAGATCACCCCTTTGTACAACGGCTGGACAAATGGCGATACTATTAAGTTAGTTTGTTCGTTAATAATCCTTTGTGATAATTGGTGTCTATTGATTTCCAGCTGTTGCAAAGCCGTCATTCTCCGACCCTTACTACAAAGATGCAAACATTTAGGCGCTGAGTTTGAATTTTTATTATGTGATTCATTAATAATATGATTAGCGAATTGTGAATCTGTTTTTTTTACTGTAGAATGATCTTACATGTTCCTTAGCTCGAGTAGATATACTTCTACCTGTCTGTCCGATATAAACGGATAAACATGAGCCACAGGACATTTTATAAATACCGCTTCTGTCCAGTTTATTGATTTTATCTTTACTATTTTTAAGATGTCTGCCTAAGTTATTGTTGACCTTGAAAGCTACGTTTATTGAGTTTTTTATCTACCGATGAATTTTTTCGCTAATGCTACCTAGGTAATTAATTAATTTATAGAAGCGGTTATCTTGTATTGTGTTCGGGTAAATGAGTTTTCTAGCCAGATTTAATTGTTTTTTATATAATAAATTATTTATCGTCGTTATCTCATAACCATTATTAAGGGCTATGCATTTTATAGTCTGCAGTTCGTTATCGTAATCTGCCTGACTCATATGTACAGTTACTAGCCTATGGACCATGGAGTTATAAGCCGCAAGCTTATGATTCCATGAGTGGAGGGACTTTGCGTGAATTGTAGTATCACAAAAGGTAGGTTTTCTAAGAATTTTAAAAGTGTGTCTGTTTTTAACTCTGCTAATGGTTAAGTCCAGGAAATTGATGGAGTTGTCTACCTCTATCTCTAGTGTGAATTTAATATTATTATGTATAGAGTTAGCTTTCTATACCTTACTCATTAACCGTTTTGTACCACGTACGACTATTTTTGACATCCGTCCCTTCTAAATCGAAGAACCAACCTTTATATGACCTTTTAATAAGTTATTTTTATTTCAAACGTATGAAGCATATTAATAAACAGGTGTAAATTGTGAAGAATAAAATCCCAAAAAAATGTAATTGCATAGCGTTTATCGCAAAATGATTTTAAGCAAACCATCACTGTTTATTTTATTATATCAGTTTTATGGATGTATTATGGAATAATATTTGATATCAAATTGTAATCCTCAAACTTTTTAAAAGGCAATTTCAATTATAAGCCGTTAGAAATTCATTTCTGGAAACTTAGAATGTTCGATTCTCTAGCAGTACTTCTACCATAGTTTTATATTATTCGATGGTGTGTAGATATGAGCCTTAGATAGAATAGTAGTCTAGGTGATTAATTTTATCTTTACATAAACGAACGTATAGAGTTTAAAACAATCATAACAAAATTAGCCTATAGTGCTAATATTCTCTCTTGATGTTATCGCTGAAGTCTTATAAACGATTATGTGCCGTTTTGTAGTTTAATTGAATTATTTTGGGTTCAATTCTATAGAATCATTTGTGCATTAACTTGATACAGAATAGAACATAAGTAAATTACAGAAGAAAAAGTACTGAACAATTCTGATATAAATAAGTTTGTCTCATTCCACATCCATTAGAGTTAATACCTTTTCCTTGTATTTGAGTATAATTAAAATCAGGCTTTCGTCCCATGCAACGCATAATATATTATGTTGCCCAATGCAAATCCGACTTACGGCTGACCAATATTTCTCAGAAGCTTACATATGTGAGCTCTTCCCTAAATTACTTATCGTACATTAGAATGATTGTTTCTCACATTGAGTTACTCCCTTGAAAAGGCGAACCAAACTTAAGATTTCAAGGAAACATTTCGTACATTTGAATATTGCTTAAAGTTTTGCATGAATGTTTTTAAGGAGAAAACATTTATTTGTATTATTCTAATTGGCTGTATTATGTAAGCGTATAACTATAATGCCTTATTTTTGAATAAACACCAAACATGATCATATATCGCTAGAAAAGTTATACAAATTACTTAGAAGATTTCCATGTGTTATTTTCATGTCCCCACTACTAAAAGTGTAATGATTTATTCATATTTCAGTGAATTCAGATCCCACTAATTCTACAATATTGACATCGAATAGGACTCTGTCTATTTGCTCAGGAAGTGAATACTACGCAAAAACTAGAGACGACATCTCTGTCAACAAACCTCAACCATCTTCTGTTATCTCAAATAAAACAAAAATGTTCAGGTACCTGATAAATACTGCTTTTTTTTCCATCAAGATTACAATTCTGTAAACTATTTTATTTCGTGATTTATGCACATTTAAGGTGTTAACTGTCACTTCTTGATGGAAGGCATGATATTTTAAATAATTTTAACAAAAATGATTTGTGATTTGTTTTATTGCAGACTTAACCTTACAACAATTCTGAGTTGTCTCTATGCAGTGTTTATATTCACAATCGGATTGATTATTTTCATATTTGATATTTTTATCAATACAGAAATTGCGGAGGTAATTATAACATTGTATTTTTTAGCTAAAATATATAATTTAAAATTAATATATCGATGAAATTTGTATAGTGTATAACAAAAATTTGTACGATTAATTGTTTTTTAAATGAGAAGTTTCAATTATTATAAAAAAATCATTTCCAATGCTCAGTTTTATACATATCACATCGCCAAGTATCATTCTTATGTCAGAAATTTTAAAATTAATTCCACAATAAGATTTTTTCCTTTGTACAAGTAAATACAGTTTAATATTTATTAGCATGTTATTACTTTAAGAAACCTTTATTCATGTTTATTTGCTTAATTGTTTTGTTCACTCATTTTGAAATAAAGCATAAATTGAAATAAAATATTACATGTTGAAATTGCTTACTTGCTGGAAAATCCAATTCAATGACTTAATATGTATACTCTCTAGAGCCTGTTAATAGTTACAAATGGTAAATTTTGCTTGAGATTTATTCAATATATATGCCAATTGTATTCTGTTTTTAATTTAATTTAATTATACTGTAACTTTTTTTTGTTATTCATATAAGACGTATAATAAATACTTTCAATCGCATGTTTTATGAAATAATGTTTTATTTTTTTCAGATATACTGTTTGTATTTAGTAAGCATAGGATTTTTATATATAATGTACCTATTTGTGGATATTAGAGTGTACATAAACAAAGCTAAGAAGCATCACAAAGAAAAAAGAAAACACGAGGAGGCCTATGATGCAATGATGAGGCAAACAAAGGTTATCTATTTCTTTACATTTTTTTTTAAATTTTCATAGAGCAAAATCAAATTTCATAAATATATACATATTCTTGAGGATGCATACGTTGAAGAAAATTATTTTCCTATATTCATCATATGCATAGATTACATCTAAAATTATTGTTATTTGAATTTTGAAATCTCAAACGCTCGAACTACACGGTAATTTATTATGACTTGATGTTGTGCGTTTGCACCGTTTAATTACTATAAAAAATATTTTTTATCAGATTTTATTCACAGAAAACTGACTGGGTCGTTTAAAATTACTTTTTGAAAATCGGAAGAAAAATGTTTTAACGTTGACGTTCTTCCGTGATGAACCACATAAAGAATATTTTTTTCACCGTGTTATAATAGAGTTCTACCAAGTGAATGCCAATTCAATCAATAAATATTTGTACACTAAACTCATCAGAAAAATCAGGCTACATTTTATCACAGAAATTAGCGTTAACAAAAAGATTTCGACTCTGTTAACTTTCATTTATTACAATTGCCGTCTACTATGACCCTGTAATCATCCGCATCTACTGCTGAAACGTTAGCAGTCAGACGCTTAAGACACACAATTAAATTGAAAGTTTATATTTCAACAATACAGAATTTACATCTGTTACATCATACAGGATTTTGTGTTTTTTTTACGATTTACAATGCACACATTTTTTTAACAAACACAATTCTAACATATAAATTTCCATTATTTACACAAACACGAATCGAGCTATAAAAGTTATAGGTGGAAAATTGCTAAATTTCTAGATAGATACTTTCGACGAACCACTCGCGATAGCTGTCTCAATGAAAGACAACAACTTCCAACAATTGTCAGCTTCGTTGGAGCTGCCCTCGCCAGTGACGCCTTTGGAGCATCCGTATTGTTTCAGTCAAGGCAGACACGCCGGAAGTTTCTATCTCAAACTGGGCGCCGCGGGTAATTATATATGTTACATTCCACATTTTGTCTCATCTCACATAACAATGCGAACATAAATGAATATGGATATGAAAAGATACAGGTATAATCACGGGCAGCAAGTATTAATATCATAGATGGGTTTTTAAATGTTGCGTATCTTTCTGAGATACCAGTAGTTAATTTAACATTGATTTCATACTTATATTTATAAATGAATATTATCATTTAATAAAAAAATCATTATTTTTAATTCTATTTTCCTGTGACAACACAATATAAAAATCAAACTTTTTAATGACACGTGCATTTTATGCAAACATAACTTCGATAAAATTTATTCCAAAAAGGGTTTTTCTTTATACTTATTAGTCCTAAACTAATGACAAGTGTTTTCTATTACACGTGTTTATAATATGTATGTAAAAACGTATTTATATTACTTCTACAAGCACAAGAAAATATTTTATTACTATGTTAATTTTACAACATAAACATGAAATATAAACAAATCAAAAATAAATCAATCGCTTTTAAATGTATAAAACTTGACGGTAAATAAAAACGTTTCTTTATGATGTTTCTAGAAGTAATAGATTAGTTTATTATGGAATAAATCATTTCCTAGTTTTTATCACGTGTAACTAAAAAAGAATTTTCCGACATTCTTTAAAAACTCCTAAAAAAGTCGTTTTTTTTTGTGACCTAATATTATATCAAATTCTTATTTGAATATCATTATTTCGTTTAAAAGGTATCAATAAAAAGTTTATTGACAGTACCTTTATTCCATAAAGTAAAATACTTTATTAGTGTACATAATTTCTCAATGAATTTATCCACGCGAAAATTATGTAAATGCGAGTAACTTAAAAGCCAATCATTGCACCCATACTTATTGCATTACTATGTTATTTTCAGGATTTTGTTTGGGTCATCTGGTACACTCGGCTTTGTTATTGAGTGTTCAAGTTGTATACCTCAATTCTGAAGCGGAATGCGGAAGTACCGCCATATTGGCCCTCGATGTCATTTACCCTATCTACTCTTTCTGCCAGCTTTTCTTTATCTTCAAGTACTCCAACGTAATTATTCTTAAATGCAAGGTAATAAATGTAAACATATGTATGAGCTTGACGTGCCATTTTAAGTTAAAAAAATGAACTATTTTCTTTTCTGTTATAAACCAAATATGCTTCTTTTTTACAAGCTAATGAAGAAAAATATGGTATTCCATTATGCCACTTATTCTCCAATAAAACTAGCTATCAATGCAAATATTAATTCTTGTTGTTGATTAATAATGTATATTTATACGGTTGATACTTTACTTTTTACTAGACAACTAATAATGTTATGTTCTCTTATTTTTTAGGAGATGGGTCGTTTTGCACTCATGCACTGCATTGCTAGCAGTCTCTGTTTTTGGATATGGACAATAATAAGAGAAACAATGGACTCTTTGAACGTTTATGCCAAAAAAAACGAACATAAGGAAATCAATGGTAATATTTTTAAAATCATTCCAATAAAGCTTGCGATTAGATAAATATTGTTTTGTGACAAAGAATTGTAGGGAAAAAATCATAAAAACATGTTAATATATTTGTTTTACAAATATAAGAGTAATGTCTAAAGTATTTTATTTGAACCGCTCAAATTTCCATATGTTTTGTTATTAACAGCCTGAGTTTCTTTTTTCAACATTACTGGTCATTCTACTACACGGAAGCACTTGAACTGATAGTAAGTAAATATTTATATCGTTGCCAGCTCCAATAATGATTTCATAACAATAACCTTAAATTTGTCTTGCAAAAATAGTTTCAAAAAAACATAGTAACTATAGAATCCATTGCTCATGAAATATTTTTCCAATATTTTAAAAAAGACAAATACCTTCTTTTTTTAAGTGATGGGTGATTATAGTAAAAAATATCAGAAGACTTAATATTAAATTAATTAGATTTTTCTTTGATTGAATTCATCTCACACAAATTATACGAATATGGGACAATCAGGCAAGTTAACTTGTTCATTCAAATTTGGTTGGGTATTTAGCTGTGCAATGCTGTGATTAAAATATACACGCAGGTGAAGGATTAAAAATATTATTTTCGTGGCAAAAATAATATATGCTTTTTTCCACATTGTTTTTTCTCGTCTTTTTTACATCTGTTTGCTATTATCTGGTCACCGATTAATAGACATCTATAAGTATTCTAC
Source organism: Himalopsyche japonica (assembly GCA_028555115.1). Lineage (NCBI taxonomy): Eukaryota > Metazoa > Arthropoda > Insecta > Trichoptera > Rhyacophilidae > Himalopsyche > Himalopsyche japonica. The sequence goes on from JAHFWJ010000460.1 coordinate 3,457,709, forward strand.
AAGCTTCTTTTTGGGAATCATATTAAAACCATATATACACATATAATTAAATATTTCAGTATTCAATTTAAAGCATCTAGGTTTCCAAATTTTAAATCATTATAAAAATAATTTAACTGGAGCTAATTTATTTTGTTTAAAATGGTAAGGTCAAAGAAGAAACAAAACCTTTCTTATTAAAATGTGATTTTGATTCGAAATAGAAATCGAATAATGAATTTAAAAAGATTATCCTTCTTTAATTCAAAAACTTGGGTATTAAAACCGAACTAGATAAACGCCCATTGTTATTGTCATTTATCGTGCATCTACTTCTTAATCGTTTCCAGCACCCAGAATGCAGCAAGCTGATTTCAAAACCGAGTTCAAACCTTTGGCACTAGCTCTGACGTCCTACAGAATCCCTGGTTCGCACCACTTGCGGCACCTGTTCAACGTGAGCTCGATAGTTGACGATAACTGTTCGACTCAGCATGGCTTCGACGTCATTTTTAATGACTTCTCTCCGTATTTGTATCCCTTTACAATCGAATACAGTATTCTGATCGGTAAGTTGGATCTAAAAATAATCTTGGTCGATTTCATTATTGACAATATTTTTAGAATTAATTAATATATGATATTGGACGCCTACCATATGCAATCATAACTATGGATAATAAAACAAAAATTATTTATTCTACAACCTCGATATTTTGTTGTATTTGTGGATAAGCGTTTTCTCAGCGGTAACTTTGTAGAACTGTGTTATACGCCTTTGTGTATTACAAGACGTGATACGTGTGTTACTTCGTTAAAAAGCTTCTTTGGACTGACATGTACCACATCTAGTAGCACAATAAGTACAATAATAAAATTACCAATATTCATTTTGTATTAAAAAAGTGAAAAATCTTTTACAAATTATTTGTATACTTTTTTATTTTCGTTATCAATTCGCAATAAAAATTAATGATATTGTAAAGTCGATATATCCGTGATCTGTAAAATGAAATTAATCAAACAAAATCATATGCTATAACTACATTACCACATAATTTATCATATCGACTGAAGGTGCTTCTTTAAATTCCAATATCAAATTTGAACTGTTACAACTTTGTACGATTCCACGTGTTTTGTCACTAACGACCCGGGATTCGCCTTTCGGCATCTTCAGGAATTATATCACACACGAATGCAATAGAACTGACAGTTTGTCAGTAACAATTTAAATTTTACAATTTTTACTACAGCTACAACGGCATTAGAAAACAGATAAAGATTAAGTTCAGAAAATGGTCCCCTTCAAGCATACCCCAAAATTCAATTTTACATCATAGACACAATGTTTTTTATTGTTAAATGAAAGGACTGCTGAAAGCTATGTTATAGAATGTAAAAATATAAAAGGTGTAAGCTCTTGAAGCGTCTTGATTTGAAAAATGAGATGTTGAGCAATCTATTTGCTTTACCTTTAAATCAAAATTATACATACAATATTTTTATGTTTATATTGTAAATATTAATGTTGATTGCCTATTTAGTTAATCAACGCGGCTTTATAGTTTTAATTGATATTTAAAAAGATAACATGGGTAAGAGACATTTTCTTGGAGTTTTAACATACGTGTAAACCACAGGTCTAAAAGAAAACATGTTTCCACAAATTGTATCCAGTTGTATTCAAATTTCTAACCTGTTTCCTGTTTATTTTATCTAATCATAATAAAAAGATCATGTATTTGAGATTTGGGACATAGTTTTTTATATTGTGAAATTTTTCAAGATGATTCATATTTGATTTTCAGTTGGCATATTTTTTGTTTTGTGGCAAAACATCGGAACTTGCTCCAAAGAATACGACAACGATACTCATAGTGTATACCAAGATAAAGACGACTGGGTGAGCTATAAGTCGTCGTGGGAATCAGAACAGTGCAAGTGGGTAGTTAATTATATTTTAAATATACATAGATATCAATCAATTTTTAATATTCATTCGTTTTTTACTTTTAAATTGAAGTGAAGTTACTTTAAAAATAATGTTTTCGTGTGTGATATAATCAAAAAAATGATACAACAGCTGGAAATCAATATATATCAACTATCACAAAGGATTATTAACGAACAAACTAATATGTGTCGGTCGTCATTGCTCAACCCACTACAGGGGGCTGTTTTGCTTCCGTAATAGACCATTTCCGTGCCATATACAAACTTATTGATATAACCGCGTTTTTAGTTTCATTTACAATATTTGAAAATTTTTAGTTTTATTGCGAACAAGAAACAAGCTAGATCGTTAAAACAAGAGAGAAGATGTATTGTGTACCTTTTCTACACAGCTATATATATTATAGATGAGCATAGTTCTGACGATGGCGTGAGCCGAAATAGCTATCAACTATATCTTAAAAAAAATGTATTACTAAAATATTGTACATTGCTTTTTTTCAGTGTTATAATAGAGTTCTACCAAGTGAATGCCAATTCAATCAATACAATGATACTTTCTTGTTGTTTTTTGCGAGAGTATTTTGAGTTATTTGAAAAAATTTAAAAAGATCTTTCAATAAATGCTTTATTTCTATTCATGATTTTCAAATATTTAAGCAGACCAGTCCTAGAATCGCCTCCCCAGTGGACGGCAGCCAGTGGACGATTCACAGAAACACCATTTATATGCAATCTTTATTGCTGTGCCAAATTATTGAAAAAACCTATCTGCCAAAACAATGAGAATTATTTAACTTCTGTTATATGAATTTTTTCCAGAGTACCAACCGCTATAGACGACAACGGTTTTGTGAGCAACCTCGTGATACACGTGGATTGTCATTCATCCAACAAGGGCCTCTTTTGCGGTCTATTTGTTCTCGTCCTCACGCTCGTCAACGTCATCATATGCTTCATTGCCATTACCAGCCAGTAACTATTACAGCAAACTTTTATTTCAACAATTTACAAACATATATAAAATTACATCAAGTCATAAAATCTTAATTAAATATCCTTAGTCTCGTATTAATTTTACATAATAATTTTTTTTTATTTACGGCCTATAGTACTAATTCCGAATTTGCTTACATAATTAATCAGCATTTTATTTTGATGGTAAATTATAATATAAGACCAAACTTTCACATTTCAAATTTAAAAAGTTTAATTAATTTTTATGATATCGAATGAAGGTACTTGATGAAATTTCGATATCAAATTTGAATTGTTACAACTTTGTACGATTCCACATGTTTTGTCACTAACGACCCGGGTTTCGCCTTTCGGCATCTTCAGGCATTCTATCACACGGATGCAACAGAACTGACGTAAAACAAACAGTTAGCATCGTATGTATATATAAAGTTATTAATTACAGGAAAACACTTACCCCTAGACAATCTAGAAATTAATGGAGGCCAGTTATTAAATTCAAATTTCATTCTCAAAGATCAACTCAATCTTCCCAACTCCTCCTTGTTCTACCCTTTACGTGAGATCGGTTCAACGAATCGACAATCTCATAACGTAAATTCTTATGTTTTATCACTAGATGTTTGATAATAGGTATTCTGTAGACCTTTTTCAGGAATTTAGATCAAGTGCACAACAATAAACATTGAAATTTAATTTTATTGGAATGTACCTAACAGCAGAGAACTTTTATATTATTTAAGAATTAGAATAAAAACTTTTTCAGTATTAACTGTTACTTTTTGATGGAAATGCATGATAATTTACATAATAAAATAAAGTGTGGAAATAGTATTTAAAAATGTTCTTTTATTGTTTATAACCATATTGTTATCGTATACAACTCGATTGTTTCCTTCTTTATTATTAACTGATATGCTTATTTATTTGTCAAGCGATTTTGTTGAAATCGGCGTTCTGATGAAGGACGTATCGGAGCTGGCTTTACACATCGTCATGCTGGTGGCAGCGGTTGTGGCATATGGACAAATAAGGCGACTTGATGTGAACAAGCATCCCGTCTCATTCTTGGACGATCTTCTTCTTTTCATCTGCATTCCCGCCTTCTTCATGGAAGCCACATTTACACTTATTCCGTCGGTGATATATGGGAATTATCTCAAGTTTTCCGTCGTTATTTTTGTTGTAAGTTTGATGGATTATTTATCGAATTATAAAACAAGTAAATAGTGTAAAAATATTGCTTTTAAATAATACATTTTTAGCCTTTCTTAATGGCAATTAAAGCCTTCATAAAAAGATATAATTTTATTTTAAATTTGCAACATATTTAAAAAGCAAAAAAATATTTTATTTGAATTGTTACAACGCTGTACGACTCCACATGTTTTGTCACAAATGACCCGGGCTTCGCCTTTCGGCATCCTCAGCCATTCTATCACACGGACGCCAACAGAACTGACCTAACTTGACTTTATCATTTCTGTTGCTTCCGTGTGATAGAATGCCTGAAGATGCTGAAAGGCGAAACCCGGGTCGTTAGTGACAAAACTTGTAAAATCGTACAAAGTTGTAATATTTCAAATTTAATATTTAAATTCCATCAAGCACCTTCAGTCGATATCATAAATTTAAAAATATTTAAATAAATCTAGAACACTTCCATTTTAAAAAAAAGTCCATTTGCACTGAAAATTACGGAAATATTTCCAGATATTTTTTTTAATAATTATAATTTAAATAATAAAATTATTTAAAGACATTTCCTGATATAATTAAGAAAAAAACACTTTATAACAAAATCATCAATGGTTTCAAAACATAAGGCAATCAGCAGTAAGCCTAGCTCGACTTCTTTCCAAAACAATAATAATAGTCCTAGTAAACTTATTTCATTTATTTTGCGTCTCATTTATTCTTTGATTCATAGGTTCTCCAAGTATTGGTCCAAACTCCACTTATAACGGACTCTTTGAGGAGATGCAGTAACTCGAGGCAACTTCAACGAGCAAAACCAGGGCGCGAGCTGATCACCTTTTTAGTCGTCGCCAATGTCGCCACCTGGATCTTTGAAACATTCTCTGTAAAAAATGCCGATATGAACGACGATCGCTATGATTTTTATGGAAAAGTTCTTTGGACAATACTTGGGCATGTGTCCACACCGCTCAGTATGTTCTACAGATTTCATTCCAGCGTCTGTCTAGCTAATGTGTGGAAAGGAGCCTATCAACCGGGTCGCTGAACCAAGAAATGTTTATTAACATAAATTAACTATCAGCTTGATACTCAACCAACATAGATTATTTTAAAAATCAACTATGAGTCATCAAGTATGAAGAACTATTCATTCAATTATCGCCGAACTGATTTTGAATCCATTTATGAGGTAACATTTTGAAATCTTGTTTCAGTACCATTTGCAAATTACAAAATACTTTATATTATACATCAGTATAATTTCAATGTATTTCTGTTTCATTTATCCATAATATAACATTTCTTAGAGTATTCACTTATATTCATATAATTTATCTTATATAAAATAAATTTTTATTCACATTTAAGGTGTTAACTGTCATTTCTTAATGGAAAGATGATATTTTAAACAATAAAAACACATTTTTAGTACTTACTTCCATAATATATTTTTTAATCAGGACCATTTTCGAGCAACGCGAGCATTATCAAATGATGAATCAACTCATTATCAGTTGATAATGTTTGCAATGAGCGAAACCGATCCTGAAAAAAATAAAGGTTTTTTTTTTAATTTAAAATAATCTGTTACTTCAATATAGAATATTACTTAATACCTTAATACTGATAGAATACAATTTACAAACAAAAATATTAATTTACATTATATTTAATGTAATACAATTAATTATTAACAAACAATTAATTTTTAATACAATACAATCATACAATATTAATATTTTGTATGGTTTTCTGTAAATTGTTACTTAATTCTTTAACCCATAGTTTTGTATACCTGCTGCCTTTAGCTCAAATATTTTGTATAAATAGTCTTGCTTGTAAATTGTATTCTATCAGTTGATAATGCTCGCGATGAGGGAAACCGGTCCTGGTCAAAAATTATATTGTGGAAATAAGTATTAAAAAATTTGTTTTTTATTATTTAAGATATAATGCCTTTCTATCAAGAAGTGACAGACACATTAAAAGTGATAAAAGATTATTGTAAAATATTACTTTTAAATCAGAAAAACAATTTTTTTAACGAATTTGTAAATTTCTACCATATCTCTCCAAAACGTTACATATTATAGACAATTTAAAAAATATTTCTTTTTAATTTCTTATTGAAATGTTAATACAAATACAATAATTTAAGAAAAGAATTATTTAAAATATTGGCTAAAATATTTTTGTGGAGAAAAATTGTCTATCAATATTTTTATTTGATTGAATGTTAATCCCAATACGTTGGCGCATTTCAATTACCTTTCTACTTATAGGAAAACAAAAGGTTTAAAGTCGCTATTTCATTTTTGTGTTTGTTGTTATTGTTTGTTATTCTATTGTATTGTGAAAACGTAAATAAATTCAATTTTTATCAGATTATTGAATCTGCAGCACGACTCTTTTTGTTTTATTTTAAATCATTCATATAACCAGCAATACGTTGCAACATTTTGTTAATTAAAATTCATTACTTTCAGATACATTAATACATGATCGACATATACTGATGATTATTAATTGAATATGCGTTAATAACAACCATTATTTTTAGCTGGATACTCTATTGATGTAATCACACCTTGATATTTATATTAGTCAATCAACATTTTTACCTTTGTCAAAATATTCCTTATTATAATATAATAAATAACTATTATATTCAGGAATATCTCACTTATTGAACGAATATAAGATTATGATAATATTTCCCGTATTTTTAGCATTCCCAATTAAGTTTAATTGAATGACATAAGTAAAACATCAATCGACTAGTTGAACATTTTTTTAAATGCAAAATTGTTTTTTCTGGTCCATTTTTAGAGAACGCCTGAACGCAAGCGATACAGCAATTCGTGTACATAGTAGCTGAAATTGTATCGTACTAAAATAATTGCATTTTCCCTTCTGTTTGCTTTTTTTACGTAAATAATTGAAAGGATTCTAAAAAAGTGATATTTTAATCGAGAACCAGTCAATTGAACATTTTTGAATTCATTGAAGGGAATCAAACTGGGAAATACTCCACTAATTTTTACATATTTTTTTACGATTATGCAGATATCTATCTCGAATGGTTTAACAGATCCGTTTATTCTTGCCGATATCTAAGAGACGAATATAGCAACAAAAAAAAAAAGCGCATTCTCATTCTTGTTTTGTTATATCAACTATATCTTATAAAAATTTGCAGAACTAAAACACATTGGTATTTTTTCACCGTGGTTAACTATTTCGGCTCACTCCACCGTCAGTATTATAATGAGCCGAAATAGCTATCGACTATATCTTATAAAATTTTCAAAACTAAAATACATTGGTATTATTTCACAGAGTTATAATGGAGTTCTACCAAGTAAATGCCGATTCAATCAATATATATTGTTGACCAAATAATATAGGTATTGTGTTTTAGTTAATATGATTGAATTTACAAACACATTTTATATCCACATTATACGATTAGTCGAATATTTTAGCGAAAATTTCAATCGACTAAGAAATATTTATACTTTAGCTTACAATTAATTATTGCATTTGTAAAACTATATTAAAACAAGAATTGTTACATTTTTATGGTCGATTGTGTTACAGACGACAGTTAAATTATTAATGAAAACATTCATTCGAGATCAACGATTTCTCCTATTTCCTATATCTTTAAATACAATCGTGTTCTTATTTAAAATTGACTGCACGTGGTGAAATTGATTTTCGTGATTCTTTTCATGGCATCCTTTTATATTTCATTTCGCATTACTTTAATAGCCAGGATTATAGACTGCGGAAAGGTTCTTAAGTCAGCTTACCACTGATCAAACCGAAGAACTTGTATGGAGCCACATATTGAACGTAAGTTACCTATTGCAAGTTAACTTAGTAACGTGTTTACAGCTTAGACATAACAGGTAAGCAAGTACAAAACGTTTCAATAAAAATTGAAAAAAAAATTCCTCGTCAAGCATTAAGCTATTTTTCATAATCACTTGATTATGCTCGAGATGAGGAAAATCAGATCTGATCATAAAATATACAATATAAAGAGTAATAAAAATGTGTTTTTATTTTTTTAAATTTAATGTTTTTCCACGGGGAATTTCCACTGCTTTAAAGCGGCTAAAATTATTTGTTGAATTTATATTTTCGCCTTTTATTACTAATATCTCAAAATTTTAAAACTTTTGTTTTGTTTGATCACCTTTTATCAGTGTTCTCATTACATTAGTCTCATTACTAGTAAAGTTGTATCATTTCAGTTTCATTGTAATAGATTTTTCATTCAAATTCCCAAACATACACGATTTATTCATTTAAATTAACATTAAAATTGCCACATAAATGTATGGATTTTCGAGATGTTGTTTTTGTGACAATGTTTTTATAGCTTTATCCTTTTATACTAGAAGATATGAAAATGTAACAACTTTCAATAATTCCCTGATATAAAAGAAATACACCCGTTGATTTGAGTATTTAAACTTTGGAATTTCATACCACACGTTTGATATATTATATTTTCATTCTAACGATACAATCATTTGAGTGTATAATGACTATCGATTTTAATGGGGATTTAAATAATCACTTCATTTCACTCTGAAACATCATCCGAGTTCGACTGTTATATTTTTGGGTTACAAAATATACTGCAAACAATTTGGTTGATTTTAAAATGTATGTTATTTGAGCATTTAAAATGTGAGAGAGTTCGAATTGAATAATGCAGACGAAACAATCAGAGCGGTGAGTTCACCGGATGTATGGAGGATTCATCACTCAACTGTGATCTATATTTGAGTATAATATATACGAGGAAACAATTATTTCAACACAATTACCTACGAAAAGTTTTGTTGTGAAAATATTACAAAAATCCCTTCATTTCAACTCGTATCATTTATCATCAATATTATATTTCAATATTAACTGTTTTTATATAATTTTATAAGTGTCCGGTAAATAAATATTAGTTACATTTTTCGTCAACTGAAATTAATATATATTCTTTTGATTTAAATGTTATTTGGATTTTTATGAATCGTTTACTAATCGTACTTTTCTCAGCATAATATTTTGAATAGTTTCTAAAACACTGAAAAAACGAACCGCTCTTTTTATACATTAACAAAATTAAATATATTAGTATTATAAATCTAGATAGTTTATAACTTGAGCAAAATTTCTGAACATTTTATATTATATCAAATTCGAAAAAATTTTTAATAGTGTCAATCTAAACTTTACCCCAAAGTATAATGCTCGGCACTTTGCAAACCATAACTTTACGTGGAAGCGAAATTGATTGCGTTATAAAGTGTTTTGGTATTCTATTTCTAAAGTTATAATCAGGACCTTTTAGCCTAACTTGGAGACTTATACGTCAATGACTGAATATTTAAATAAAACAATTATTTATCATTAAACAAAATTGTTTATAGAAAGACAGCGAAACTGGTCATGATCGTAAAATACATTGTGAAAATAGTACTAAAAATATATTTTTATTGTTTAAACTAACATACCTTTCCATAAAGAATTTGCAGTTAACACCTTAAAATAGAAATCAAAAAACTTATTTTAAATAATAAAAACACATTTTTTAGTACTTATTTCCACAATATATTTTTTGATCAGGACCGGTTTCGCATCAACTGATGCTCGCGATGAGTGAAACCGGTCCTGATCAAAAAATATATTGTGGAAATAAGTACTAAAAAATGTGTTTTTATTATTTAAAATATAATGCCTTTCCATCAAGAAGTGACAGTTAACACCTTAAAAGCAAAAAACTTATGTTTGAGAAAAGGCTTTGTGGGGTGCATGGCAGTATTTATTTTTTTGCCTTGGGTTTGGTCATGATGAACTTTTTTATTATATATGTATTTATTTTATTAGTATAATCCGAAATTAATCAATACATATAAATTGATACTGAAAGGTTTAAAAAATAGCTCATCATCACTTTTTTATAAGTTTCAAGTCAACATACTTGTTCTTCTCTAAAAAAATTGATCCTCAATAGATATTTAAGTTCTTTCATACCTCTCAATACATAAAATTTACAAGAACTACTAAAAATATTCAAAAGACGATCAATAGTCTCTTGTTTATCTCAATGTAACCATTATACTCATTTTGTGTAATATCTTCTCCAATAATCATATGTCTTGTAACAAAAATAGTATGAATATTTTGAATTAAGACACAATTGTAAATCGACACATTTACGTTAAAATATTTTTTTGGTGCGTTCAATTCAATTGATAATGCTCGAAATGATTGAAGCTTGTAGTAATCATAAATTTACACAAATTGTGGAAAAAGTACTACAAAAAATGTGTTAATTTGCAATACAAAATCAATGAAACATTACTCCTGTCGTATTTTAAATATCGAACAATCTTATTTCTAGACTTACGTCTGTCACACGGTGGTGTATAACGTAAAAAAATCGATCAGAATAATAAAAATTGTGTGTTCGAGCCTTTATAGCATTTTAAAAAGCAACTCATGTGTGCTGACGCGTTGGTGTATTCTTTGTCAATGAGGAGATATGGTCGAGCTATTTCAGTCGCTGTCGCCTGATTATTTCCGATTTTATACAACCAACCATTCGACACAATAAAAAAACAAAACACTCCACTAGCAAAGCATATTTTTTGTGCAACATTTTTATTTTTACATGCAATCTTAATTTTTTAATAAATACTGACTAGTTTTGTCTAAGTTATTTAGTATAAAAACAAGTATTTTTACAAATTTAAACTTGCTTGTGTATGAACATGTACCCCGTAATCTCTATTTAAATCTTGCACAGACTTATTTCTAGTTTATCATCCCAATACCAATTGCAATCTACATAAATATACTGCATTCATGGCTGTCTCATTGATACTAGCTCAAGTCAATGTAATTTAATTGAAAGAAATGCCAACCTTCATTAAATTTTTTGACTAAATAAAATAAATTCTTGCCAACATTAATACTTAAAAAATATATCAGTTTTTTAGTCAGACGTTTTATTCGAAAAAAATGGCGCGCATTCATATGTACGAAAAATGCGTTTACATTCCTTAATAAATAAATCTATAAATCGCTCAGATAAGAAACCGGGTAATTAATAAAATAAGTAAATATGGCACTTATTTTTATTCAATATTATTATTTAATCAATTATTACAGTCATGTCTTGGTGGAAAGACATTAAATTTAATAAAATACAACATAATTTCTAATATGAACTATTTTAAAATATTAATATCAGGATCGGTTTCGCTCATCACCAACATTATCAGTTGACCAAGTCGCAATGAGCAAGATAGGTCCTGATCACTATTTAAAAAAATACAAAAAATATTCAAAGTTATAATTTATTAAAAAATGGTGAATAGGTTAAATTACTCATGGAAGACTATAAAAGAATATTAAAGCAAAAATCATTTCATATTTATATTTACTTCGAAAGAACCACATTAAATTTGTTACGTTTCATTTTCATTATACAGTGGAACCTCGATCAACCATTCTCGCATTATACGTTTTCCCGGATGGAACGCTTATTTTTTATAGTCCCGTCAAACTACCATAATAACAATGTTAAATAATCCCGCATTGACCGTTTCCCGATTCCCCGATTTCCTCGATAAACCGTCTAAATATTTTGGTCCCGTCACAAATATTATCCCGATTGACCGTTTTTATTGTATATTTCTCCGTACCTCGGCAAGAAAGTTTGACTCAGCCGAGTGCAGGTGTTATGTCTGGACAAGTTGGAATCCGCTGTACATGTTAGACGTAACGCATTGGACGCATGTGCTATTTTTTGGGTTGAAATCCACCACACGCGTATTATTGGTTATGATGCAAATGTAGAGTTGTTTAAAATTCATGGTAATAATGATTCCTGTACATAGAAACTTTTAGTCACAAGTTTAGTAACAAGTCTTTGTTCCGATTAAAGTGCCAAATAACAAAGAATCAACCTAACATAAAGGACTTTTTTAAAAAATAAATTATATATACAGTTTGTACAAGTAACTAATAAATAAATATTTTTTACGATTTTATTATTATTATTATTATTATTTGAAGCTTTCCCGCATTCACCGTTTCCCGCATTTTCCGTTATTTTTTCAGGGTCCCTTGGAAAACGTAAAATCGAGGATTCACTGTATATCATTTTCTAACACGTTGTTAGAAAATTATACATATTGCTTGATTCTTCCGGTATAATAGTCCTTAATATAATATTCAGATACTCGATATATCCAAGCGGGCGTTGGTGTACATTGTACATGCCTTATAGATTTCGGGTATCGCACGTTCAGATGACAAAATGTATCGCTTCATTGTGTGCACGTAGTCAATTTCATGGTTGCACACCTCAAAATAGAGGACGTAAACGCAAGTCACACGCCCTGCTTCTGACGACCGGCTGTCTTCCATATAACTTTCCAATTATGATGACTTTCGGCCGCCAAATTTTTACTATAATACTTTACGGAAGAAGCTTATTCAACGATACCATTTCAACAAAAAAGGCTACAGTCACAAAAGTGAAACAAACAATGACTCTCCTATAATTTTCCACATTTTAGTAAAGCATTTATTTATGATATCGACTGAAGGTGCTTGATGGAATTTCAATATCAAATTTTAATTGTTTTTTTTTATGATTCCACACTTTCATTACGGTTTCGCCTTTCGTCATCTTCAGGCATTCTATTTTGGCTGTTCTGTTGCATCCGTGTGATAGATTGCATGAAGACGCCAAAAGGCGAATCCCGGGTCGTTAGTGAAGAAACATGTTTAATCGTACAATGTTTTAACAATTAAAATTTGATTAAAGCATTCGCTTAAACTTAAACAACTCATTATTATTTCGAATACATTAAATGAATTATTTTCACTCACTTGATTTTTTATGAATGTAAATTTAAATGATGAAATTCACTCTCTTGATTCAGTCATTTCTGGATCAAATGTCATTGGTTAAAACGTAAAAATAAATTAGTTACATATATTTATATCCATGTTCTATTCTATTGTGTAATGAATAGGTTTCGACAACTTTATTGCATCACCGACGAAATACCTTCAACGTTATTACTCTAAAATTCATTTTTCCTGTGCATTTTATCCTACAGTTTAAAAAAATACTATTTCTTTCGAAAATATTTTTCTATCGCTCATCGCGATGAGCCAAACCTGTCCTGTTCAAAAAATACATTATGGAAATAAGTACTAAAAATGTGTATTTATTATTTAAAATATCATGTCTTTCCATCAAGAAGTGACAGTTAACACCTTAAAAGTTATTATATTAAACATTTAAACACAAAATATAAAATAAAATAATCGATAAATATTTTTCACTAATTACTACGGTCTACTGTCAACTTTTCTATCTAATGATTGCATATAAATGTGACATGTGCAATACAGTATGCGATTCTAAAATAGCAACATTTCAATAATCTTACGAAGAAAAGTGCACCAATATTTTTATACAGTATTTTATCCAACACTGCTAATTCAATTGATAGCGAGCTCACACAAAACAGCAATGTTTCAAGATGATTTTAAGCATCATACTTTTAAGAATAAATGGGTTTTGACATTATTACAAAGAAATTGACTTTCATGTCGCCATTTTTCTCAGAACACCTAAATTATAAACCAATCATAAACATTCATCGCTTATATGACTTCCTAACGTCAACTCCGTCATCTTTAGGTGCCATTATACTTCGACAAATACGCTCTTTGCTCTTAGTATATCACCATTATTTTAGGGTGGTAGGTTATGTCTCAATCTAATATACCAGGCTCTTAGCGCTGAATGCGTACCACAACAACTCAATTATGGCAATCAGTTACCATCCTTGCCTTACATACCTGAGCGTATCAGGTTGTTGTCAAAGCATATGGTAAATACACCTGACTCTTATCTAAGTGCCCTTTACATACCTTTCATTATATTTTAACATTTATTAGTATCATTAAGGAAGCACAATTCTTTTCATTAATTAAAAATCTCATTTAAATACCTCTGAGCACAATATTTTTTTTTTTTATTTTTATATTTATAATTTGAAAAAATTGTCGTAAAAAGAAATATCACCTCACAGTGTCCTTGGGTGAGTATTTTATGAAAATACATTATTTAATTCGAAAGACATATGTGTTGTAAATCATTTTTTGTGCCAACGAAATCATTTTTTAACATAATTGAACATACAAGTGGTTTAAATCAAATTAATCAGTTTGCAGTTTTATTTCATCTAAACTTTTAAAAAAGTCAGATATAAAGCAATAATCAAAATATCATACCTGTCATGAGTACATATAAAGTAACAAAACTCCAAAAAATTCATGTCTATTTGAAGTATATTATATTTCATGAAGTAAATTTTAATTATCAAATATACCTTTACCGTAATCTGCGAATAAAAACGTAAAATGAAAATAGGATTGAATTTCGTGTAAAGAAACGTTTACAAACTAGATTGCACCAGAAATTACTGAAATAGTAATTTTGAAAATAGCTTTTCATTCTGTAATGCAAGTGAAGGAACTAGATGGTTGAAATGGAACAATTTTTTTTTCGAGTATCATTTTGCCATTGTATACATTTGTTGAAAAAAACCACCAAATCTTAACGTCTATACTTTACACAAAATTAAATTTGTCGCCTGAAATCCTCAGAATTAATTTATATACAGTGAATACAACATCTTCATGTTTTCAGTAAAAATGTTAAATTAAATCCACCAAAATGATTACACAAAAATCAATCATAAATGAACAATAAAATTATACCACATAAGTATGTAGAATGTATCTTATAAAGTTACTTTAGTTAGAATATATATATATATATATAACACAATAATATTTTTTAGTGCATTTTAGTAAAAAAACAAACATCATAATGCATTTGCAAAGCAAGTTTCAATATAAAATAAGACATTTTCACAACATTTCTTGGCCAACCACATACGAATTGCTGCATGTATGGACTTGGACTCATCACAATTCTAAATCACAAGAAGGTATTTTTTAACAACGAAAAAATTTTTTACTACCATTTTCACATAATTGTATGAACAAGACCGGTTTCGCTCATCGCGAGCATTATTGACGGATAAGATACAAATTACAAGCTTATTTATTCAAAAAAATGAGTTGATGATAAGCAGATACATATATAAAACTACGAAAACAATTTACAAGAAATTGTGTAATATACATTCAATTAAAGAAAATTTACGTTGACATCTGTTACTAATAATAAAATAAAGATTAATAATTAAATACATATTGAGTAAACAATAGTAAAAGTGTGTTTTTATTATTTAAAATAGCATGCCTTTTCATCAAGAAGTGATAGTTAACACCTTTAATGTAGAGATTAATTTTTGGAACACGTGTGTTGTATATAGGTTATCAATATCAATAACTAAGGAAACAAATCCGCATTTATGCGTTCTCATTTATATTGAGGATTCGTTATACACTGTTTACTGGGTATGTTTAACGACAAAATATTCAATAGTTATTGACTAAAAAATGGTTTTACGATAAAATATTTCATAATACAATTACGGAGTTTGATATTGTAATTTAATCACTAAGTTAAAAATACTTTGTATGAACATTTCAGTTAAAACTTTCACAAAAAGATTCAAATTTCCCGGAATCCGAGAGATATTATGCCACACCAATTGTTTCTTACTTTGGTTTTGATTCATCTTAAGCTGGCAAATACATAATCGTTTATTTTCACCTCAAAACAATCTCGTATATGTGTTGTAAATAAGCTTTCGATAGTTCCATAATGCAGCTGTTTGGTGATCTACAAGAGAAGAGTACGTGTTATTCGTCGTTGATTTATCCATTATAAAAATTAAATTATAATCAACTTATTTTAGCATTAGATAAAAAAAGACTTTGTATTATTACATAATATGTTTATGGAAAAAGTTGAGTTTTAGTTACTAATATCCTATACAATCTGACCTTAAATAATGTGCGCAGATAGGTCAATCAATGGATCGCTAACTTTAAATATCTGAAACCAAGTATTGATGACTGAAATCAATTGAAAGTTCAACTAAATTCACAAACATTTGCTGGTAATTTTTTTATGATTTCACGGTTTTTGGTGACCAATGGTACTATGCATACTACAAACAAATTGTTAACGCCGTATTTTTTTTAAAGCGCATTATGAAATCATTGAACACAAATGCGTCCTATATTCCACGACATCCTGCAATCGTTGTCAAAAATCTAAAAGAAAATATTTTCTGTAAACTGTCGATAATAATTAAAAGGATAGGAAATTCGATATTTTTTCCTTCTTATAAATTCTTTTCTATTTCAAATTCAATTTATCGACACAATTTATAATATTAGAGTTATTCGTTTTGTATAATATTTGTCTTATTCTGTTAAATGAATAAATACATAATGTAATATTCCACAATTATTAATATTAGATAATATAGTATAAAGATTATATTTAGTATTCGTTACAAACAATTTAAATTTCTAATTGTTTTTACAAAATCATGAAACGATCAACTTTTGCGAATGGTTTCATATTGCTATTAGTGTTTACCCTCACTACTTGAGGAATGCAATTAAGAGGCAATCAGCTGGTAATTGATATTGTGGCATCTTCCTGAAAAGGAAAATATTTTCAAGGAAGAGTCAGAAACCTGCTTTAAGAAAAAGATTATTTAAGTGCTCTCTATTAGGAAAGCTTTTTTATTGATAAGAAAAAACAATGTCGCTTACTCGTGAACAGTAAAATAATCTACTTAAAATTCTGTTTTTACTTCTATATAATAATAAAAACAATATCATTTATATGAAAGACAAAAGAAATTGTCATTTTTTTTTAAATATTAATCACATAAAATAATACAAAAACACCCAGCAAACCTTTTTTATGTTATAACTTGATGTAACGTTTTTTTTTTGCTATGTAATTAGATTAAAAATAATTAAATTAAGCTGTCATAATTTAAGTTTATATTTTCAGAAAATGTAATATACAATATTTTTGATTGAGTAATAAATCTGTTTACAATACAATAAAAACGCATAAATCCAATTCAAAAAAAAAAAAAAAAATCTTAATTTACGACATCGACAAGACGAGATTTGAATATCTTATATTATAATAAAAAGAAAATCTCATCATTAAATATGACTTCTCCTTATGTCACTATATTTCTTTTTAATATCAAATTAACGGAGCGTTAAGACCTATGACACGTTAGCATCAGAGCTCTTCAAGTCTACTTAAACTCTTATGCATATGATGTTATAAAATTGTTGTGTCGTTGTTAACATACATAATTCGCTGCAGAGCTGAGCAATTCACAGTGAATCCGGTTCACGTGGACACCACATGCATTATATTTACATTTATATATAATTTATATTTATATATTTATATAAAATATTTTATGACGCGAAATAGGTATAATTATGCTTTTAAATCTTAAAAATTCCATAAATATATTTTGGCAGTGTTTTAAACATCTATTATATTATACTTTTCAAGCGAAACAAATAAATTGTGCACCGAATACCTGTACTCGTATCATTACGAATTTATAGGTGTGCCCCATAGAGTATCTCATATACAACCAGGTATATACACACACACACTTCTATATACATCGATTTCCTTTACATAAAATAACTAATTTGTTCGCCCAACCCATCCATGACACCGGAACGACAAAAACTATAATGGTTTAATATGACCAAAACAGATCTGCGCTCAGTCTAGTTACAATGCATGTTCCGATACGACGGTAAAAACGAACTTTACCTACCTATACGTACACATTCAAAACTGCAATATTGTGACCTGAACTCGCCCAAGTTTTAGTTGATTTAGGGAATGAAGTTTAATATTGAGAACCTCGAAATGTATATTTGAAAGTGACCGAGCCAAAGTTTATGCCCACAAGTTGGTTTGGTAGAATACAGTGACCAAGATTTGCGTCAATATGCTCATGGTAAGAGATATTTATGATTTTAATATTTTTCATTCACTTTCTATAACATTTCACAAACAAATCCTCAAAAATTTATTAGACATTTCAACTTAATCAAATTTAAAATGTTAACTTTCACATCTTGATGGAACGTCATGATATTTTTAATAATAAAAACACATTTTTAACACTATTTACTCAATACATTTTATGATAAGAGCCGGTTCCGATCAACCCGAGCATTATCAACTAATGACTTACATCAAATAACGATGTCTAACTTAAATAGCTTCTTACTTGACTTTGTAGGTTTACTGCATAATTTATTTTACGAAAAAAATGCTTTTCTGGTATATATTTAACGTTACCTTTAAAATTATGTTTTTTTATTACACATAAAATACCATAATGTACTTTACTCTTTTTGTCGTTTTTCAATTCATCTTTCATTGGCTTATATTGGATTAATGGCGATTAAATGGGGCATTATATCTTAAATTGAATGAACAAATAGTAGTAGTAAACTATCACAATCTCAACACAATTTTGACTTAAACTTTACGTTTATCTAAAAAAGTATCCACTAAATAAAATTCGAGGCATTCAACAAATTTTCATGCATTTCATTGAATTAAAAACTTGGACACTTGTTTGTTTTTATATTATTTTTAAAACTTAATCAAATATTTTACATTACATCGCTATTATTTTTTGTTTTTGTTACGCTCCTAAATATATTGTTTTTACCAAGTTAAACTGAAACAATACTAATTTTAGACCTAAATTATATTTTAAAATACCCTCATACAATTCTATGCAGTTTATAAACATTTTCGAATGATAAAATTCCCTACGTTACTTTGTATATACAAAATAACAAAAATGTTTCTACGTCAAAAACTATTTCTACGAAAGATAGCATCTCGGAAAATATTTACTCAGAATAGTTTGAGGGAGGACCGTAGAAATTGAAGTGTAGTGCTGTAATTGTGTTAAGTGACCCGCAAGGGGATGATTTTCCACTAACGACAGTCCGATGTGGTTTTTCATATGATGGTTTATATAAAATATCAACCAAAGACTACTTGTCCAATATAATAAATATATTTCGAATGTATATTTCACCAGAAAATTTATATTTTTTATACGTATCTGTTGTTGATTGTTGAATAACAGTAAAGTCTTTATAATTATAGAGCAAAATGATACAGGAAATTTGACAAGTAAATTTTTTTTTGTTTGGAACTATTTATATTTAAGTACAAAAAATATTGCGTTATATTATTTGAATATCATGTCTTTTCATCAAGAAGTGATTTTTTCAAGCATTGTAATTAATATAATATAGTTACTTTTTTTTATTTGCTCACCGTCATAAAATTAGCGTTCTATAGATTTAAAATTTTGGAATAACGCTCCTACATATATGTTTCTTAGACAGAATTAAATTTCAAAATAAAAAATATTTGGCCAGCTTATATGGATATTAAATCATAAATATATACAAAATAGTCTCTATGAGAATATTTTAACAAATCACTTGCAATCCACTCAAAATTAATGATATCATAAAAACCCATGTCCAAGATCACACATTTGAGATAGAAGCAACATAAATGTATTTGAATTTTGAACAAACTCTCTACCACTGAACCAAAAAAAAATATAAAATATTCAATAATATATCATAGTTTTCGTCACTTATATTTTTTGAGTTATTTATTTTAAAATTAACCTATTGGAGCGCTGTGTTTATTTATATACTCATTTTAAGGTTACTTTTCTCACGTGATTATTTTTGTTTATTTAAAGTTTTTAAGTCAGGTGGATTTTTTTTATAATTTTTGATGTCTTCTTATAGTCCTTGTTAATCAATTTTAGTAAAAAAAAGGTGTTATGATCATTATTTACTGTGTCTTAAAATACGACTTGATTTTTTTAAAATTTATCATGTGTTTGTGAGTGTTATATTATACAAAACGATGTGAGAATAAATGAAACGTTGAAACATAGTATCCACTTATTCACAAAATCTTTCAGGCATCATTGGGCAAATAAAACTCAATTGACCAAGAAGCGACAACCTAGTGCACCTCCTCACTCTGAGGTCTTATGTTTCTTCCTTGAGATGTTTCAATCTATTTTCTCAATTTAGACGACAAGGAAACAAATAGAGATGGATGTATGGCACTGCATTAAAGGTGTGCCATGCTGAGGGTACACGATTCTGCAGTAGCTGAAAATTTTTGCAAATTTTGAAAATTATTATTTTAACATATTATTTTTATGTTAACATATAAAATGATTTTTTTTTTGTAATATCAGTTTTGATGAAATTCTATTCATAAATTTTAACGCAATATAGTAATAGTTTAGCAATTCAAATCGTGACTGATAAGTGAAAATAATTGAGTTTAAAAAGACATGTAAATCGAACAGAAATGTATCTAGCCAAACATTGCTTTCGGCTAATTCGATGCCATGAGAATTTTGCCATCCTAAATAACATCAATTTGTATGTTCCGGATATTTTTTCAAGAAACCGTTGACATGAAATGTTTGTTCTTCCAAAGTGTAGAACCAGTCTACCAATGGGGGTGCCAATGGTAAGAGCCTTAACAATATTCAACAGTATTTTTTCGGATATCGACACATTCTATGTGGACGAAAGTGAGTTCAGGCAAATATTATTTTTTAATGTGATGAATTAGATTTTTCATGAGCTTGCTTGGTTGACTTTCTTACTATCCATATTACTTGTTTTGTTGTTTATTTCTTAAATTTCCAATACTAAATATTTACATATTTTGACGAAGCAAAAGCAATAAACATGTAATTTTTGTAACGTGTATATATATAAATGTATTTTTTTCCTACAAATTATTTTTTTTAATCCGGTTAATGTAAAAAAATGTAGATGATTTTCATTATATTATACATCTCTAATATGAAAACTTTAATAAATGATCTTTTATTGAACAAAATATTTATCTATGACGTATATAAAGATTGAGTCAATTACTACTAACATATTTTTGAATATTCTAAAACAATTTTAGGAGATAAAATCAAAGGTGTTCTTACAAAGCTTCCGCTTTACAAAATCCACTTGAAATATAATGTGTGTATTATATTCAAAAGCACACAATGGTTTTCGAAAACACCATCAATTTATCCTTCGCTGATTTGACGTAACCGCTTTTCACATTGTTTACTTTTCCTTGACCGGGTCAAGAAGGCTTTCCAAGGGTTGGAGCGTCGATGAAAGTCTCTTAGAAGCGTGTTCGAATCGCAGCTTCCAAGTGACGTGGACGTCGCGGCGCCCGGAAATTGGAGTGAGCATTTCAGACGGTAATGAACCCCCGCGGTCAAACTTTGACTCTTATGTCGTTTTGAAAATTGCTTTATATTCAAAGTATATTATGCAATAATCTTTGAATTTAGCTTTTACATCTTAACTGTCTACTGTATCACTTTTTTAGTACTAGAAATCAATTTTTACAACAACCTTAACTCAAATAATGCAATATAAATTAATATTTAGTTCCAGCAGCTTAGCAAAAATATTTCTTTTGTTGTAGTGAAAGCTTTGATGCTATTTTTAACGTTATTCTTCTTCAAAATTATTAAATATATATCTATATATATATATATATATATATATATAATAAGATTGTCATATCTATGGTCACTTAATCAAGAATGTGAATTCAAATATACAATGTTTCTAATGAATGTTTCAACAACGTGGATTTATTTTATAGCCAAGCGCATAGTAATTAAGCTTGTAAATTATTATTTAAATATTTTTTTTCAGGTATCATTATATATTTATCATAATCGCAATTTACATGATTCGTATTATGGCACAATGGTTTGTCGTATTTTTGTTAAAAAGAATTTTAAATAATTATTTCAGATATAATTCAATTAATTATTTCATCGTTCTTTTTTTTGTTGATATGGTAGGGCTTACGTTGAATTATTTAAAATCAATTTATTAACCAAAACACAAAATATTTCCAAAAGAAAATTTTAAGTGCTTTATTATGCAAGTAACATTCATTTAAAAAAAATATGGTATCTGTCCAAAGCAGCTCTAAATTTAAATATTTATTTACTTCGGAAATACGCACGCTCTGTCTGCAAGGAATTAATTTTTAAGTTCTTTCTCTATCATAAAATTAAGGTCCATAGTATTTACGCTACTATTTGTGATAGAAAACTATATTAACCTTTAAATCACTCTTTCAATGTCTGAAGAAATTGAATCAACACACGCGAATCCCAATATCTTCGCATGACAGAAGGCGTCCTCCTCAACTCGCCTGTGCACTCTATCCAACCACTCAAATTTGATTTATTGGTTTATCCAAGTTTCTGGAGAGACTACAGTTCACATTATTGGCAACACAATATACTCGGAACATGGCGCGTAGTATTTGTTTCGTAAATAACTCAACCCTTCTAAGCAATCTGCTGATAAACGCAACAGCAAAACTCTTAATATGTGATCAATTCTTCACATCAAATAACATAATCTTCAAATGCTTAAAATTATATAGCTGAATAGTTAGGCGTCATAGACATATTTACTTTCACTCAAATATAAAAAATATTTTACGCTCTTTTCATGTAAAGTCAATTCCTCATTCGATTAACACAAATTCATATATATTGACTAACATACTATCACTCACATAATATAATACAATGAATAACAAAAATTGATTAGCCAACATTTTTGACACATTGAAAAAATCATACATTCACTACACACAATACACTAAAAACTATTTTCACAATACTAAAGGAATTTATTGATTGAATGGGCATTCACTTCGTAGAACTCCATTATAACACGGTGAAAAAAATAGCAATGTATTTTAGTAATACAAAATTATTTTTTTTAAGATTTAGTTGATAGCTATTTCGGCTCACGCCATCGTCAGAAGTATGCTTCAACAAACATTTGCTTATATATATATATACATATATATATAGCTGTGTAGAAAAGGTACACAATACATCTTCTCTCCTGTTTTAACGACCTAGCTTGTATCTTGTTCGCAATAAAACTAAAATTTGTAAATGAAACTAAAAAGGCCGCTATATCAATAAGTTTACATATGGCACGGAAATGAGCTATTACAAAAACAAAGAAGCACCCCGCAGAGGGTAAACCAATGGTGATCGACATATATTTGTTTGCTCGTTAAGAATCCTTTGTAATAGTTGATACCTATTGATTTCCAGCTGTTTCACAGCCGTCATCCTGCGACCCTTACTACAGAGATGCAAACACTTAGGCGCTGAGTTTGAATTTATATTATGTGATTCCTTTATAACGTGACTAGCGAATTGTGAATCTGTTTTATGATGGCGTGAACCGAAATAGCTATCAACTATATTTTGAAAAATAATTTAAATAAAATACATTGCTATTTTTTTCGCCGTGTAATATAAAAGGAAACTTGCAAAAACTTCCAAAAGAGTTTTCTTTTAAATATAATGCTTAGACTTTTAATGACATTTAAATTAAAATTCACTTATACATACGTATTAGAATCATTGATTAACAAGCATCTTAAAATCTTCATTCATTTTTGAATTGGGAATAAAATACGATTAAAAAGTAAACTATAACTCATATTTAAATAATTGCTTTAATCACATTAGCCTCGTTATCTACTTATATTGCTTAGTAATAAAGCTGGTTTGCTTTTTAGCTATTCATATTGCTTCATGATATTTTAATAAATTCGCATCACGAAACAATATTGTCAAAATTTACAAAATAGATTTGTTGAGGCGGCCAAACCCAGTTAGACAAAAATTGCGTTATTCATTTTAAATCACTTTTAAAAAATAATGACTAATTTGGCACTAAATATTATTTATCCGATTGACTCTTGAAATTTCTGCTAAATATATAAAAAAATACATTTATCTTACATAATAAGAATTTATTTATTCTTCTAGATATATTTTCTTAATGCATTAACTATTTTATGAGTTATAAGGTTTTAACTTGCATGGATATCAAACCATTTTTTTACCAAATTTTTTTTTATGATTTTTATCAGTACCAACATATTGGGGTGGTTTATTTATTTTTACCGTCAGGCGACCATGCTCATTAACTAAACCTTATCATACATAAAATGCTTTTTTTCATAAAATTTGAGACAACCAGTTTTGAATTATAGAAAGACAAATAATCAATTAGTACAACATAAATTTGAGCTCTTGTGTGAAAATCTTCAGTTATAATTTGTTATAAAACCTACCCTAGGATGTATCCATACGGAAATCACATGCTTGACCATGTAACTGGGTAAAATGAAAACTCATTTAAATGCAGTAATGGAATCTATACAGATTACTTAAAAAATATATCTTTAGTATAAAGTGTATCTGTGTACTGGAATGTAAATAAGTGTCACTTAGTCTTTTGTACGCTTTTCTCATATCCAGGTATATTAATTGTCAAAAGAGAACCGAAATGTTTATCAAGCGAAAAGGCTTACTATTTTGGGTAGATGGCTTCACAAAGCAGTTGAGAAAACTTTTCTTTTTAATCAACTCACATGTGAATCCATTGTATTCTAATTGAGTTTCCTTTATGAATAGTAATTTAAGCCATTTGAAAGAGAGCTTTTTACTCTTATTGCGAAAAAATAAGATGTCATCATATAATAACCGTATTTCAGATATAAAAGTCAAATCAAAAAAGCATCATGTGATTGCTTATAAAATTGTCTTTAAAAGATATTTTTTTCACTTTCATTTATCATAAAAAGTAGTAACATGGTCTTTACTCGAAGTTTCATATATTAACTTCATAATAATAATTAGAACTTAGACGTGGAAGTGGATTGATTATTGAATGATTTTTTTGTGTTTTCAACATTTGTCTCTGTAACGAAAACATTTCTCCGTTTTTAGCAATTGATATTTTACACGAAAAAAATACTAAGATAATTTTCATCCTTTAAAAACTATGTTTGTTCACCACATTATTATCTTGGTACAAGTATTATATTTTGGCGCAAATATCTCTTTAGAAGTTGCTAAAATAAACAGAGCTATAAATACAAATTCCATCACTCCCGATGTGACATTTCCGTATTTTATTCTGATTTATGTCATGCATAAAACCACTAGTTAATATAATCCTTTGTCAAAAGCCTTCCAGGGGGATGACTATTGGCAAACAAGCATAAACAACCCATACCTTTGCTCAGACGCGCGGCTCACTCTGTATCGAATGATTATTCCGACGAACGTTGACGAACCGTCGATTATCAGTGATATGATTTCTGTTTTAGTGCTAAACCCCTTGTGAAAATATCCGGGTCGGTAGAGTTCGTAAGCTCACTTGTATACCAAAATGTTTGTTTCGTGTGTTATGCATCCCTACCTTTATTCATGAATATCTATTTCTCACTAAATTTTATATTAAGTTTTAAAATTTCAATGGCTTGAAACGTTCCATATAATTAGACCAATTACACTTCGTTTCTATATCAGCATGGTTTATTCTACACTATTCTTGCATATATGATAAATACCTTATACGTTCCTGAGCTTGTTTATTATCGTCACCAAATAATTGTATACATGCCGTAAATTAAAGTTTAATTATTATAACATTTATTATATATTATACATCAGACATAGTGATACTATTTTAAGGTTAACAATTTCTATACTATTTTGAAAATCACATTAATTGAGGATCAAATCAGACGTCTAACTAGCTGGGTCACTGGCTGAGAATACCTTTTGAGAGCTGCGATCATGCTTGACTTCTAACTTGTAACTAAAATTATCTTGGATATCCTTTTTATACTCTTCATTAGACATAAAATACGAACAAAAAAATTGGCAAGTACCAAAAGCGATCGAAACTTCAAATGATTTTCATGCACGCTATACAAGCTATCAACATGGTCCAACCGAAGTAGAATATGAGTGCTACAATTAATATCAAAAAACATAATTTAATTAGCTTTCATTTCATCCATGTTTTTGTTTTGACATGAACAAACATCCTTTTGCCTTCCAGAATATCACGGTGTTCAAAAGAAGGGATGAATTCGAGCTAACAATCTCACTGACTTGAAGTTCTTGTTTGAATATTGTTATGCCATTACATACCGTAGGTCGATATTTTTTTTTTAATTTGACGAATTTATGCAAGTGATCATTTCATATATGTTAAACAGCATATAATCTAGATTAGTTAGCGTGCATCGTATGGCAACAGCTAACTGCCTAGCAAAGCCGTTCACTAATGTTTAAATTACATTTTTTGAGAAAAGCGTTCTTGCAAAAAGGTTTTATATAACAATCGAATTGAATTCGCATGAAGAACATTTTAAAAATAGCATGAAATGTTACTTACTGATTACATTTGTCAAATTTATAATACAAAACATCCGTAAATAAACCTTTTCGCATCCAATAATCCTTGTGAATCGAATTAGGCTTACCAATAATGCCAAATAATTCATTTAAATTCACTCGATCATTCATTTACATTAAATTAACTCATATCAAACAGTCTCCGTTCGAAATCGCAACCACATATCATCGTTAAGGACGGAAGGGGGACATGATCCCACTGTCTCTTTCATGCAGGAATAATTAAAAATATCACCTAATATTTTATCAGGATATGGTAAATGAGGTAAGCTCATTTTCTCTTGAAATCTATTTTCATTCGTACTCCAGACTTATCCATCTACCAAATTACCAATAACCCATAGTGAGAAGGAGATAATTCCTTGAAGTTATTTTATTTATAATGTTTTGATGAAAATGTAACAATTCAGATGTACTATTTAAAATGTTTATTTTTTGCCTTTTCAATTCATTGAACCGCTTACATTTTTGTATCAAAGTTCATTCAGTAAATGTGTACAGGTGGCACGACCGTCTAATATTAAATTGCTTTTTATTGGACTAAGTGTCAAATTTCCGAACTCAAATAAAAAATTATGATATCAAGTGAAGGTGCTTGATGGAAATTCAATACCTATTTTCAATTGTTAGAACTTTGTAAGATTCCACATGTTTTGTCGCTAAAGGCTCGAGTTTCGCCTTTCGGCATTTTCAGGCATTCTATAACATGGATGCAACAGAGCTGACCTAGTTGTATAAATCAATCGAACAAAGCTGTAACAATTCAAATCAAATAAAAATATTTAAGTTATCATTCATTGAAATGATAATTTAAACATGCTCATTTTAAAATCTTGATACAATATTTTTTTTTAATGTACCTTGAAACTTATTTGTAGATAAAGCTTCTTCATAAATTAGTTTCTCTTGAAATCAGTTGTATGAAATAGTTTGAGAGAGCTTAATTATAAATTGATATGCAGTTAATTAGTTTATTTACTTTTTTCATTAGATAATATTTTAAGCATGGAAAGCTCACAAACTTTAAGGAGTTAATAAATAAATAAGCTAATTAAAATTTATTTTTAATTATTGTGATTAATGTGCATAATAAATATTTAAACTGAATAACTATGATTTTAATTTAGTATTGGGTCGCCCCAGACTAACAATTTCTTTTCATCTTATTGACTTTGATTAGAATTTCATTCGTTAATGATTAATTTAAAATAATTAAATTATTCATTAATTAGCATTTAATAAATTATTGAAGTACAACTTATTTTGATTATAGAAATTTCCCACTCAATATTCTTGCTAATGAGTCTTTCACCACTGCTCTGAATTATGCGTTTATTTTATTTGTAAATTATTACTGATTTTATTTGTAAATTATTAACATTTCGTATTTTAAAAAAATATTTCAATCGAATGTATACTGTAAAACTTCCTGTAAATTGTTTTCTTAGCTCTTAAGCCTTTGGTATGGTATAGCTGTTTAGAATCATTTCTTTTAAATATAAATATGCTTGTTTTTAATCTGCGCCTTATCAGATAATAATTCTCGCGATGAACGAAAGCAGTTCTGACCATAAAATAAATTGTTGAAATTATACTTAAAATCTATACAGAAATCTATATAATAATTTACCAAATATTTATTCAAATTTAAATTAGAAAAATGAATCAATTCTTACTTCTTGTGACGTATCACCACTTTTATCATTTCATAGACACAGTATCTTACACGTGAAGGTATGCACAGGTGTTAGAGCCCAACAACACTGTACTGTGGATCAAAGCCCTGACCATCGAAGCAGAAAATTGGGCCGGCCCAATGAATATTATGCAACCCTCCGTCGAGTTACCTTACACTTTAAAGTGTTCGTATGAGTACCGCTTTGTACATAACCATACTCGAAACGTCTAATACTAATTTTCACTAATAATCAATATGCGACTTGGTTTTAATCATAGTCGTGTACATCGTTATAAAAACAATTGAGTCTATAATTCGCATACGCAGTAAAGTTATCTAATAACCAAACGTCAATATTATTTTATATAAGTCGTGATAACATCAACCAATAATTTGAGTTTGATCATCAAACGTCATGAAAATTTTCGATAAAGCACGCTTTAAATTTTGAAAGGTACTGGTAACTAATTCTAATTCTGGTGTATATATTATAGCTTTCTACTTCTAATGCGTTTATTGAAAATACACAAAACTTAATATTTATTGACGTTGGACAGGTGTCCAAATTCTACTTGAAACATTATTGTACGAGTTGGTTGTCTCACCTGCATCTATTATCTGTATAAAGCCGTTGTTATACTTAACAGAACTTCCATAACGTTATACTGTAAAAAAAAAGAATCGATTTTACCCATTATTGTCTTGACTTGATACAAAGCTTAATGAACTTATCTTTAACCATTGCTGTGCTTAAAAGGGAAGAAACAAAAAAATGTGACTTACTTACGCACTTAATTTAAGTGTTATTAAATATCCTATGTATCCGTGTACTGAAAATCCGCCGTGATGGAAGAATTATCTCTACTACGCGTTAATTCTATAGAGGAATCGAGAATACTTTACTCTCCGTATGATGTTGCAAATTTAACGAATTCTTCAAAGTTGATATTGATTGATATTTAGTCACCGGGGCTATTGGGCCCTTATGAGGACAGACCTTAGCAAAACCTCTGCTTTTTGGGATTCAACTCGGGACAGTCCTACAGCACGTGATTAACCTCAAGATGGCTGTATCCACAAGTGCACTCTGACTTATAAGCCAACTTGCTCAGCCCAAATAGTTTACTGCTGAACTTGCTATGGCTAGTTATAAATTGGTAAGCCTGGTGTCCATATGAGAATCTCTTCATTTTAGACCTCGAGGTCAAGTCCTAGATTAAAATATATGTTCGAAGATCTTTTGTGAGTGGAGACTACTTAATCTGCCAGTTTACTATAGTTGTGAAGTTATCATTATCATAATTGTCAAATCTATAACATAATTTCTTTAATAAAAATATTGAATTAATAAAAAAAAATATATATATTTTTGTTTTGAGTCCATAGATTCACAAGTTATTAAAGTGAAATCTTTGCATTGAGAGCATTGACCAATCACTTATTGAGCTGACGAAATATTTTCAAACATTCATTTATTAAAAAATATATAATTTAGTTCAACATAGATAAATTTTTGTTCAAAGATAAATTTTTGGAACATAATACGATATCAATGCAAGTATTTAATGTGGATGAGTGCAACCCGTTGCCTCAAAGTTAATTAGCTTCAGCGTAGACGCTCGTTGGAGCTCGTTGAGCGTCAATACTTAGCTTTCGTGCAAATGTCGGAAAAATCGACTTCCTCGCGGCGAAAAGCTCAGCGAAAGAAAAGTCACCCACTCTTGTAGTGCCAGCTTCGTTGACTGATTCGAAAAACTTGCGCGAAAATTTCCCGGTAACAGATTTTACCAAGCACCTACTCATTAAAAGTTTTCGAATTGGTTTGCGAAAACCTTTGGCATATTTTTTACTTGTATTCAGGTATTCAGTGAGTAAACCAATACAACGCGTGCGTTTCGCTGGAGCAGCGATTTAAAATTTGATCCATTAGGTAAATGTACGTGACTGATTTGTTACGAAATCGCGATGCATTAAGTTCGTTGATAAATACGTGGTTTAAATTTATGTGTAGTTTTTAATAATCAAACATAGGAATTACGTATCTGATATCCACCGTATTCTCGATTGCAATTAATTTCGGTTTCCATGCCATAAAACGACTATAGCTATGAAACGAGTTTATATATAACAATGTTTTCATCAAACATTAAAATGATTTTGAATTTAGGTTGTCATCGACAACTGTTTCGATTTAAAACTATAAGAAGTTTTATACAAA
Source organism: Himalopsyche japonica (assembly GCA_028555115.1). Classification (NCBI taxonomy): domain Eukaryota; kingdom Metazoa; phylum Arthropoda; class Insecta; order Trichoptera; family Rhyacophilidae; genus Himalopsyche; species Himalopsyche japonica. The sequence continues at coordinate 3,488,175 of JAHFWJ010000460.1, forward strand.
TCATACTAAAATTTTTCACTACTGTTTGAAAATAATAATCAAAACTATGTCAAGTTATAAGCTCCGAGCTTTTAAGGTGATAAAAGCTAGCGAAATTTCACTTATGTTGTAAATGAATCAAAATCATCAAAACTCGTTATTATTCCAAAATTAAATGTTGAACAATAAATAAAGAGACTTATTCTATTGTCTGTAGCTAATTGACCAATATTTTGCAGCTTTTTACCACCCATTTAGAGTCGATGAACTCCAGAATAAAAAAACATTCATAGATTGTTACTTCAATCAATCTTTTAATATAACTTTAAATGTACTTTTTTACAATAACTTCATCAATCTACACCACACTTGTTATCTTATATAGTATTATTAGCAAACATCTAGCTCTTTTTGCCCTTCACCCTTTCTTTTTTATCGTTATTTATGAAAATAGTTTGAAAACCAAACAAATTCTATAGAGATAAATCCACGTTAAATAGTACATATTTAATGATAATAATAATTTCGTTCCCAAAAATATCAATTTACGATTTAATGGTATTACAAAAAAAAATATTCACGATTGTTTATGTCGTTATTTTTATAAAAATGTATTTTATCAGTGTTACGTAATTTCTATTCCGTTTTTAATTTGACAAGCCTCAGCGAAACCCTGGTGTTCTTTGTGTTATCATTTTTTGAATCTTTTTACTATCGATGAAGCGGAAAACTGAAACTAAAATATTGGATACAAACTAATCGTAGACACCCATACAAGTGTAAAGAGACTTACTCACACTATTGCGTTCTCAATCGAGATGAGTCGCTACCCAGGTCGGCTATTAAGGGTTAAACAACCCTTATTTTCTCCGTCGTCACGATAGATTTATGCTCTTAGCTGCAAGCACAGAAGCTCTCAACTATCGATATCAACACCGTTTCGTTTGTAAAAGTATACTTCACTGAATTTTATTTTACAATTGACAATTTTATTATTATTCTGTACAGATTATGTATTATTCCGAAAAGAAGACGTATATACTTATAAAAATATTATCCATGGAATATTATTGACAGCAATATATATATAAGATATCATTTCACGCAAAAAATTTACAACTTCTCGCAGAAACGTTTATCACTTCAATAATTTACATGTATACTTATTTGAATAACTCTAACGTCATTTTTAGACTAAGTAAATCTAAACATCATTTTGTATTTATTACTTTATTTAAAAAACATATTTCATCAGTTTAAAATAACAGTGACTTTGGTTTCACAAACATTATGAAATAGGATAACCGTACGTCTACGCATATATTTAATTTTCACAATTTTTTTATGCCAACATGGGTAAATTTCACTTTTTAATGCAACACAAGCAATGGCTTTAAATCAATTATTTTTAGGAATTCTAATTCACGTTACCAGATAAATTTATTGGATTTTTTAATAGCAAAACAATATAAATAGAATTCGAAATAATAATTTTTAAATATAATTGCATTATCTTTTAGAGAATTAAAATAAACCAAGACAAATTGCGTGTCCCTGTTCATGGGTAATGAAGATTTGAGGAAAATCGACGTAGCATTATTGCCCGTAGGATAAATTTATGCGTTCGCGGATAAAAAATAAAATAGAATTTTGCAGGTTACTTTTTCTTATCAAGTTTTCTTGTGTCTTATAAAAAGCTTACCTTGTTTAGTGACTTCAAATAAAAGTCATCCGCGCCCTACTGCTCGTGTCATCTTTTCGAAAGAAAATTATAATCGAGAGTTTTCTTTTTCGTCTTCATTATCTTTTGATATAGCTGGGTTACTTTAATTCAGTGTCTGAATATTTAAGAAAAATATCATTCCTTAAAATTGTGTACAAAAAGTAATTTTAATCACAAAATTACAAATTGGTTTATTATCGTTTTAATTTTAAAACTTCACCCTATAAATCTTATTTTTGTGTTTTAATACAACGTTAATTTTTCAAAAAAATAGTACTGTCCATTTTAACATATAAAATTAAATAATCCACTTATTTACGTCCACTATAACACATAATAACATAGAATTTGTAGATGGCTTTTCTATAAAAAAGAATAACTGTTAAATGCTTTGAACCTACAATTTCTTGACAAAATTATAGAGAGCAATTAATTGTCAGCCAGTCTTCTGAGCGAATTCATTGCAATTTCTATATTTTATAACAATTTTGCTTTCATGCTTTATAAAGCTTCTCAACATTGCACTCGAATTATTTACAAAAAAGTGTTAACTGAGGTCTTAAGAAAACAAGATGAATCTTTGAAGTTGCCTTTTTTGTCCCTTTGGTACCAGATAAGAATTAAATGGTATATGCAAAAAATCAAAAATATAATCGATTACGTCAGCTAAAAACAGTTGTTACTTTAAACAGCTTTTTATTTAATTTATGATACCGACTGAAGGTGTTTGATGGAATTTCAATATCAAAAAGCTTTGTACGATTTTACATGTTTTTTCACTAACGACCCGGGTTTTGCCTTTCGGCATTTTCAGACATTCTATCGAAAGCCGAAACCCATGTCGTTAATCAATAAATATCGCTCAAAATATTTTAATAATTATTCGTGAATTCAAGATCTTTTGGAGCGATTAATGCTATAAAGATGAACAATTATCACATCTTCATTTTATAACCATAATAACTGCTATACATAATACATTCACAAATATATTTTTGGTTAAAAAAAGATGTAATGTTAGACAACAACATTTTTTACAAATTATTTATATATTTAAACTTGAAATCATGTAACTAGTTGCTACTTAAAAGAACTTAAATATGTTTTTAATAGATTCTCTTATATTGATTGCTATACCGAAAAGCTGCCGGCATTTTTTTTCAATTTATCGTGAATTCATAATTGCTAAATTAAGACAATTTTGGCGGACAATTTTCAATTAATTTCAACCAATTTCATTGTTCTCGATAATTATATTTTATCACTCTGCCCCTCTTAAATGTCGCTTCCGCTGCCAAATTAATATTAAGTGACCTCAAAATGCCGCCCTTCCAACAAACGCTCAGCTCGAATGATCGCGATCGTTTTAGGCGAACTAAGAAATACAACAAAATATTTTTACTCTCAACATATTCTTTACAATCAATCTATTTGAAGATATTATTATGAATTATTTTAAATCCACGAAAATTTAAAACAAATATCGATTGTTGTTTTATTTAATTTTTACTAAAGATGACTACTTTCAATTGTTTTTAATAAGCATACCAATTGAACTGCAGTCGATCTCGTGTGTTTATGTTGAATCACTCAATTAAACAAATCTTTTTTTAAGCTCCAAGACAAATGTTATATTTTCAGGTGTAAAAAAATATTTATTTATAACATAATTAAAAGAAATATAAAAAAAAGAGTTTTTGTATTTTTTTCATAAAAAAATAATCATTACAATTTACAATGTCTTAAACAAGGCTGCATTCACTAAGCGAAAATCATTTTCAAAATATTATTATTTTTCAATGAAAACATACCAATCCTTATATTTATAATAAACTTTAAAGAAGTGGACTTAGAAAACATAAGGTAGAAAATATTTTTAGCTGATTTTATTAAAAATTATTCAAAATACAAAATAGTGCATATTTATTATCAATTCGTACATTTTTTTTCAAATCTATACTATATTTCTAAATATGTGAATTTTTTTAATAGACAAACAATTTTTTTCTATTATATTCAATTATTTATAATTTAATTAATATAAAATAAATAAGCCACCTGCAATCAAAAACAATAGTATCAATACTACAATATTTTTTTATGATGACGACTGAAGGTGCTTGATGGAATTTCAACATCAAATTTGAATTGTCATAATTTTGTACGATTTCACATGTTTTGTTGACATTCAGTTCTGTCGCGTCCGTGTGATAGAAGGCCTGAAGATGCCTAAAGGCGAAACCCGAATCGTTAGTGACAAAACACGTGGAACAGTACAAAGTTGTAACAATTCAAAAATCGATAATATTTATCTAATAGAGTTTATGATATTTTTCAAAGTAGTCTATAAGTTACACAGATGTGAGAAAGATATGAGACTGGGCTGTCATTTTTGTAATTTTAAAATTGATTGATGGATCTAGATACTACGCTACAAACAACCAACTTATAAAATTTGATTGGAACATAAAATATTTGTATCAATTTATCGATACCCTTCTTTTTCCATTTAGAGCTCGAAAATAATACATATTATAATCTCAAAGCGGTTCAAGTGTCAAAAGTAGTACAGGAATATGATTTTATTTATAAATATGTATCCCGGAGCAATGTAGACTGACTGAAACAGTGTACTCGACTCTGTATATTTTCTAGTGTTTGCCGGGGCGACCGCCTTCGAAGACAAAATTTTAAATTGCATCTTCCGTCGTGCGAGCGATGGGGAGCCAGCGTCTTCCACCCTTTCGGTGCAACTCTTTCAACCGCCCTAATAGGGATGAACTTAGAACTTACAACGCTAGATCGTACATTTTGCACTTATTTTCGCTATTGAACAATTTTGGTTCAATCTTAAAATATTTTGTATTTGTACAAAAAGGAAACTGACCTACATAATCAGCTTCTTTCTGAAATAAGGTAACCATATATAACTCCTTCCCCAAGCCTTCGAATATTTTTTAATAGGCCCAATTAATTTCAAAAAAGTCAGTCAATAGAAGTTGTTTTGCAATAAACAATCGTTACACAGTAACTTACCTATTACATAGTCCATCGCACATCACAAAAATTATTGCTTTGTAATATAAAGTTGTCAATAAATTTATGAATCTGTTCGTTATGGGAATCGAGCCCATTGCTTGATAAGTATAATTGATGTAAGATACGTTTGCTGTATCTTATGAGGTAAAGTACAAAAATATGTATCAAGACAATGAATTTTTCTTATAATTTATGATATCCACTGATCGTGCTTGATGGAACTTCAATATTAAATTTGAATTGTTGCAACTTTGTACGATTCCATATGTCTTATCACAAACGATCCGGGTTTCGCCCTTCGGCATCTTCAGGTATTCCATCGAACGGGTGCAACAGAACTGACTGATGATTTTTTCTTATATTAAACTAAAGCTAGGGTCAACTTTGTCTGGTTAATTTCATTTCTTCAAACGTTTTCATAAAACTATATCTTTGTAAACACATCGTTAGGCTCCGCCAAACAATATTCTTAATGCATAAAAATATGACTCAAAATTTTCCAGTTTTGCATAAAAAATGAATTAGACAATGAAAATAAAAAATGTATCAATACGACTATATTTTCACAGGTCCAAATTACAGTGAACCATGTTTTTGATTTTGAACACATATCATACGAGCTTAAATTACAGGATAGAGTTTTTGTTTGAATTCAATTATGCTTGCAATATTTAAGGTTTCTCACTCCCATTTTATCCTAAAAAGAAGGCTACAAGACTAATAGCTTTCCACTAGTTCACATTTTTTTATTTTTTCAACTTAAAAAAGATATAGGTACTTTCAAAAAATTCTCAAATCGAATTTTTCACACTGTTATCAAAGCGGCAAAGTAAATAGTCTCATATCCTTAAAACCAAGTTATTCAACAAGTCTTAATTACAATCTATCCCACATTAGTATGCAGAATTGCAAAACGCGTAATAAAAATTGATAGTAAAAACATCAAATGAAAATTTAAAAAACTTTCAAAAAATAACATGCATCCCGTCGATTCGTTCCTGTTTCAGGTTACCGTAGATAGAGGGTAGCCAATCACCGTCGACGCGGAATGATAGAGACAACTCTGTCGTCGACTAATTCACAGGTACTTTTGAGGGAGGTTATCGAACATCTTTTTCTCAAACATAGGCTTCCGCACGTAATTCGATTATATTTGCATATTATGGACTCAATAAGCTTACATAAGAAACATTAGTCTAAGTGAGGACTGATAATTTAATTGATTTGTATTGAATAAGGGGGGTAAATATATTATAACAACAAAATCATTTTGGATGCTGCTATCAAAGATAACTCCCATGGTTTATTATTATTGAATCATTACAACAAATAAGTAACATCTTGTAGGATAATCGATACATAACAATTTCAACCGTATGATAATTTAATTGTGATATAGATCAATTACTTCATAGTGACACAGTAGAATGTTATCTTCATAATTACTGTATTACAGACAATACCCAAGAATTGTTTTTGACCGAAATCAATACTGGTTGATGGTACCAAATAAATAAAAAAACATGACCTCCTGAATGATTATCAATACTATTTTCAGTTTGCTTCATTTTAATATTATGTATATGAATACATTTTAATTTATTTTTAAATGTGTGTAACACCAGTATATGGAGACGCTTAGTATATATAAATGCATATAGAATCCAGATAAATTGGCTTTACTGTTACTCACCTCTACGGCGCTTATTTTATACAGTCGGAAACGATGTGCAAACAATAAAATAAAGATGAAGGATACTTAATAATGGATAATGCGCGTAAGGTCTTTACCTGCCATCGAGTTTATTTAACATAAAAAATACGTAAGAAAAATAAATATTTTTATGGAAATTGCCATTTGTTTCATCAAATTTAACATGTGATTTTTGTTTTGTTGCAGTATGTTGTGGTAATATATTCTAATTTTTTTTATTTGGAATTTTATTTTTTAGTGACTATTAATATATTGAGCTCACAAAGGCATTGTTTAGACAATAATTTAACGATCCTTTCAAATAGACAAATCTTTCACATTCTCAGAAATCTATACACACTCAAATATTCACAATTCTCTGATAGCCGAGCAGTGAACACACAAAAAACAATCCAGACCTCTAATAATTGCGATATGCATATATAAAAATTAGTTTGCTTATAAGCTAACTATAATAAATATCTCATTCTAATTCAACGGTAAAAATCCAACGACACATAAAAAACGATAAATACGATTTTACTTAACATTCTAAATTCAAATATGATATTCTATTCACCGCATGAAAAATGAGGTACTTTTCTTAATTAAAAAATAATGCTAGGCATATAAAAATCATTTTTATACCTGTGTAGTGTTTGTTCACTACGGCTTAAAATGACCAACTCAGTACCCATTCCACATCAAAAACATTCATCAAGCATTTGTTTTCATACCTGAGGTTATTTTAAATCAAGAAATTTTTGCTATAAAAACTATCTGATTTAATAATATGCTAAATTTATAACACTCCATTATTTTTAGTATCATAATTATTTACTTACTAATTCCACAAATTTCAAAAACACCATTTCGCTAGTTTATCAAATATTTCTAGAAATTTATACCTAAATTGTACATGAAACTAGTCAGCCGAACGGTTATGTAAATTATTTACGTTTACTTTTTAGTACGACGCAATTAAAAAGGGCACAACTCCATGTCAATTACTCTACTCAAATGGAACATTTATTCGTAGGCGGAGTGAGTGGGTATGCGGCGTCTATTCTCACTTGCAGAACAATGAGACATCCACGCAACGATCCTCACATAGACGGGCTATTCTAGACAGCTGGACTTGGCCCATTCAATAAAGTCAATAGTCCACTCCAATCATAATTGTACCCATTGCCACTTTCAGGTGGGCAATATTATCACCCGCACACGTGCCCAACTACCAGCCTATTGTGGTAAGTACTCACTACTGCAATGGCGTACTATTTAATGAATAACTATTTGAATAATAATCAACATTTTCAAAATGAATTCAAAATATTGCCACAGCTTTGGTTTCTATAGTTTCTGATTAATATACGCTTGAAATAAATTTTCGATTAATTTGACGGTTATTTTGTGGAAATTCGTTTTTCATGTGATTTTGTATAAATCGAATCTTAACAGTACCAATGGTTTTTTCACACAGTCTTTCTAAAGATGGATTTAAAAAATCTAAGCACTCTATTCGACTAGTAACATAATTAGTAAAAAAGCACAACCATGAAAGTTTGTCAAATAAGTCATTTTGAAATATGATCATTTGGCATTACGCTGAAAATACTTTTATAATAAAGGTTTTATACAATGATTGAAAATATTTACTATTTGAATATTAACATAATAAATAGAAGAATTTCGTAGAAATCGTAGTTTATATTTAAATTACAACCACAAAATCTTCCGAGCAACTATCAAAATATATGACCAGCAAAAAAAAACTTTTAACATTTTTTAAAAGAGATTTATATTATAGCGAAAGAGTTTATTAATACGTATTTTTAAATAACAGTTTTTATAACAAAAATGAAATATTTTACAAATTTTATATTAATTGGAGTCGTTTTTGCTCAGTAACGTACCATTAACAAATAAAGTAATCAGAGAGCTGGGACTATTTCAACTTTTGCAGTTTATTTAAAGTAAATTATACATATTTTCCATTCATCAACAATCTATAAAAACCCGGTATGGATATAGATACAGACATTTTCTTCGTTACAAATTTAGGTCACAAAACTTTTATTGTGCAGTTAAATTCAATTTATTCATTATTAAGGATGAGAAAACCTTTTGCTATCAATACCGAAATCCTTTAAGATATCTGAAGATCTTCGACTAGAGCACTAAAACTAGTGTAGACATCTGCGATAGGGGGTCTACGCCGTAGTAGATATCATACATTATCTTAGTATAGATAGCACGGTTGCGTAGAGTTTCCCATTTGAGAGCTTTGCACGTATCATAATCACGTGGGCTAAACCTAACAGAGGATACTGCTTTTTGAAAACAAGCCAGACGATTTAAAATTTTAAGATTTCATATCACGCTTTAAATAAATTTCGCTTTATGTCAAATTATTTTGATTTGCTTAATATAGATACGAAATAGTATTCTGTTTTCAATTTTATTGAAACTTAATTACCTATGATTTTCTGTGTAAATTATTTATTTTAAAAGCCATATTTCAATCAAAATTTTCACTTTGAAAAGATATGTCACTCAATGGTTTTATCAAATTTGACTGATTGCTGAGATTAAAAAAATAATGAAAATAAAACAATATTTTTATATGAATACAAATATCAACAATCTATCATATTTCAACTTGCAAATTACTTTCTTTTTAAAACGGAAATTTTAGCCAGCGTCCAACTCACTACGTTTTTTTTCCCTGGCGATCATATAAACACGAGCTTTGTTTAAATGAATGTAAATCTGCTTTATTCCAACTTATTTTAAATGAACGCTTTCTTTGGAAAAATTTTTTGGTTACTTTTTACGCTTTAAGCTTCGTAAATGATGTTGAAAATTCGTAATCTTAATACTTTCTATTATAGGTGAAACTCTTTCATACTTTAAGTAATTATTTGATATTTATAATTACATGACTTATATATATCATGTGTGTTCCAAGTTATATGTTGACAGGACAAACTGAGTCTGAAACAAATGGATTACATTTGAAATTAAGGCTTTGTTCGTCCCATAGGCGCTACTATGGAGGGTGATGTAGTTTAATCTTGGGCATTTTACCCACGCTTGTACTTTCATTTTAATTTAAAGTTTGGCTGATGCTGTAGTAATCATTCATATTAAAAACCTTCAAAAAACATATTTTAATACAGTACTCTTTCTTACAACAATAAATACTTTAATGGATATTAAAAGATTTAATGATAATTTTAATTCATAATATTACCAAAGAACTCAACCCAAAAAAACGTTATAATAATTAATGGTCATATTTAATACATCTTTATTTACATGATGAAAACATTTGTTTACCCATGACGAAGTGTTCAATAACGTTAGTTTCCGTATGGTTTCGAATACCGGCACAGACTTTTTCTGTCAATTCATAGATTTTTGTTTGAAGACATGGGAGTTTGTGATGTTTAAAACATATTCCTACTCATTTTTTCCTGAAAAAGTAGGCATTGTGAGACCAACTGGCTAACCACTAGTTTTATTTTAACCTTTTCTGTTTATTCCTGGTTTCTTTTAAAAATAGTAGCTGATCATCTGAGTAACGCATAATTTTCGTTGAATACCATCTCTTGAGACTTAGGATAGCGTTTACTCCACATAAGAAACGGAGATAATTTAAGAAAAATTGCAATAAATTTAACAATTGACAGAATTATTTTTAAATACTTATAAAAATTTATTTTAATATGAAAGCGATTATTTTATTATTTGTTGTTTCAAATAAATAATTTGAAAGTAATTGAAAATATTTTGTTTTATTTATCACAATAATTCAAAAAATTATTTGACGCCAACCTAAGAGCAAAATTGATGTCTTTATCAATTCAAATACTGATTGTTAATTATTACATTAAAATTAAATGAAAAAATTAATATTGAAAACAAATGCAAACTTACGGGATTTGTGAAAGAGGGAGAGTCATGAAAATTCATTGTCATTATTAAAATAATATCAAATATATAAATATAACAAAGCTTTTATTTTAATATTTTTTCTTAAATAATCCTACATATAATCTATTGACTAACTCGAGTTGACTGCAACCACACATTCTACTTCTAGATACTGAATGATGACACATGGGTATTAAGTAACAAATCATTCTTGAAGTATTTTTCATTCCTATATTATTGTATTATCAACTTTTCCATTTCAATTGTTTTTTTCTCTAAATTTATATCAATGTTTTTTTTTCATTCAACCGTTACATAAATGTTTTTTTTAATACATATATCTTAATATAATATCACAATATTTTTAATCTCTTCTGCTACACACAAGATATCATATCTATAACGATATTTATGTACAAAATTGATTACGGTTATATCTGAAAATGACCTTCTAAAATGGCTCAGTATTTTACTATTTTATTTTAACTTTATTTGCACAAAATACAATTCTGAGTTTGAAAAAAAAATCAGTTCATCGTCCCTAATACGATTTTGTAATCTTAAATAATTTCGGGTGCGTCAACCGAAATATCATATATTATGTAAACAAACAATTCCAAACTTAGTGTAAATTATTCATAAAGTCTATTCAAATTACACTCCGCGTATAAAGAGTAACATAAAATCAAGCATAATTATATTCATATATGAGTCGGATAAAATTTATAAGCAAACATGTATTTGTAAAACCTAACCCTTCAAATAATTTTGTCAACATTTCAAATCTCACCCCCATCTTTAGCGTATAATGTAACAATTCGTAGCAAGATGCAAACGGTCAGATAAATTAAAATGAGCATTTAAAAAGAGTTTAAGGAATGGTGCAATGGTGTGTTTATTTAGTTTTTATTCATAAAAAATATTTATTGATCAAATGACTCCAGTAACAAAATCGAATTACTTAAATCGAAAATACTTATTAAAGAAATGAATAATTTTAAGCACTATAAGAAAAATACTACAGGTTGTGACTCCGTGAAAACTTCGTTTTTAGTGTGACAAGATGAGTAAAATGTATACATAATCAATAAAATATATTTTCTTATAAAATTAGCTTTCGTTAACAAAAACGTCTCAACTTCTATAGTTATTTTATTTGTGGAATTGGCTTATTACTGGTTATTTTTTGTTTGTGGAATAATTTTAATTTTTCCAAATAAAATTATTTAACTGCAAGAAGGGCATGTATAAAAAAATGTGACTGATCCATTCTCTGTCAAAAAAAAATTACATTCGTAGTCATTTCACAATTCACATGATATAACAAAAATTGAATTAAAAAAATAATTATTAATATTTTGCGACGCTATACTTGAAAGTTTGATGGTTTTCTATGTAAATATCGTCGTTCAATGAGTAAAAGAGAACATTTAGGAAGCTCGGAGCTATAATTACACTTTTTTACGTGATATTTGCGCAAAAAAAATCTTCAAAATTTCATTTCACTAAAAAGAAGGTTTATTGCAAATTTGTCTTGAATAATTCATGTTTGACAAAGTTAATTTATTATATTTGAAAATTCAATTTCACCGCACAACTCTTTAACTTTTGGGTGACAATGTTATTTGATGGAAGCATTCTTACATCTTACGCCAATGATACAACAAATTGATATAAGATTTCAAAGTTAATTGCGACCTTCTTTTATAGGAAAAATAGTAAAATTGCAAAGACGAACTGTTGATGGTTGGTAGAACCGTTCTTCACCTGTTCTCTTCTTCGCAGAGCGGGTTTCTGATTTTGATCCTTCGCTTAATGAGTGACCACCCGGAGTTTGGTTCCCGCCACAAACGTGGTGGTTGATACCTCATCCTTTCTCTCTCGTCTCTTGGAGATAGTGGCGTACCGGAAGCACTTTAGATAATTATTTTAACCAAGTTTTCAAATTGAGATGTTTTTCTTTAATGAGTAGATGGTTATTATTATTATCTATGAAGTCTTCATAGTGTCGATCATAATAGGTCAGCAGATTTTCATCACAAAAATTAATTTTATTCTTGGCTCTTTCCGAATACGCTTTTATTTTATTTTTTAATCAAATAAACGATAATCTATTTTATCTTTAATCATTTTATTATTTATTGATATACGATATCTTCTTTTATTATTGATTAATAATAAAATTATAATTTAAAAAAAAAAACAAATAAAAATTAATTTCTAGAATATATTTTCACAAGTCTTAAGAAATATAATCTATTGACAATTTACTCTTAATTTAAAAGTATACATTATTTTAAAACTATTAAATTGTGTCAAACATTTACTTTTTTCATATTGATATTTAATATCTCTTGAAGTTAACGCTTAACTAAAATACGTTTTTAATACAAAATATATATTTCTTATTATAATTTTAATATTTTACTTAATTGCTTAACATTAATTGTTTTATCTTTGTTTCTGAAACAGAGCATTTTCCTTTTCAGATAAATTAAAAGTTGAGTGTGATTGAAAATAAAAGATATAGTTTTTTGTTTATGCTCAAAAAAATATTTTGAAAGTTTACCCACATTTTAATCGAGTGTAAGGAATTTTATGAAGTATGAAGAAGCTAGGTGTAATTCAGAGTTGAATCTTAAAATTTGCACTTAATTCAAATAACGAATCGAGATTTTTAAATAACCCATTATATATGAACGAGAAATCCTAACAATATTTTTAATGCAAATAAAAACTTCTGAAAAAATTCACTCATGAAATATGTGATCTATGTGACTTTATTTCTATAAAATGTTACGTCACTGTATTGGGGTGTAAATCTGTACAAGCGTTGAGCGAGAAACACCGCGCACGATATTAAAAGATGAGGTATTCCTAGTCCTAATCCAGGTAGTTGATTACGAAATTGATTATATTTTGTGGGATAGTGTGGTATAAGAAACTACGACGGAAAAGTATTACTATATTGCGAAGGTTTATATATTCCTGCGCATTTTTGTGAACAGTGATTGGATTCTGAAAATGATAGCAGTGAATTTTAGTGAATCATTTTTATACACCAATGTTTTTCAATGTCGTATTATTTGAAAAACTTATTTTATTTAATTTTCTAGTTTGCAAGCCTTCAAATAAATATGTACGTTTTTTTCCAACATATTTTTGACATCACAGATATTTTTTTGTGAATTAAAAAACAACATTAAAAAACTGATCCAGTAAAACGAGCAAAACTGGTCCTGAACAAAAATATATTGTCGAAATAAGTACTATAAAATTTGTAGAACTAAAATACATTGCTTTTTATCACCGTGTAATAATGGTTTCTACCAAGTAAATGCCAATTCAATCAATTAATTTAAAAAATAATTTATTTACAATGGCTTAGAATATCAGTTGGACTTACTGCGATTTCAGAGTAAATTGATATAATGCATCATAAATTATGCATTATAAATTGATATAAAGTACAAACAAATTAGATTGTTTTTCAGAAACATTCATTTAAACCTAATTAATATTATAAATTTTCTTCTGCTTGTAAATAAATCTAATATTTGTTTGTAATTAAAAACTATATCATTTTTTTATTCTAAAAACTTTATACGATTCCACATATTTTGTCACTAATGACCCGGGTTTCGTCTTTCGGCATCTTCATGCAATTTATTACACGGATGAACTGTCAATTTTGTTGCAAACATGTGGAATCTTACATATTTTAAGCAATTCGAAATTGATATTAAAATTCCGCTAAGCACCTTCAGTCGATATCATAAATGAAGATTATATGTTGATAAAATATCCCTTGCATTTTAGTCCTTATAAACTGAAGTGTACAATACGCTCTTCGTTGTATCAAAGTTGGTATAATTTAAACAAAAATAAATCTTTTATAACAGTAACATGGTTATAAATAAATAGCATTTAGAACAGCATAGTAGTAATGAGAGCGTAAGTGAAATAGTTACCAATTATACACCTAATAAATTTTGTAGAACTAAAATACATTGCTATTTTTTCATCGTGTTGTATTGGAGTTTTAGCAAATAAATGCCAATTCAAACAATAAATTTGATCATCGTGTTTTGTTATGGGTAAAAAGAAGTGGTGATAATTAAAAGTTTACTTTTTTTCGAGCTAGTAACTATTAACTGATATTAAAATATTGTTTATGATATTTTTTAAATGTTGATTTAATCGGAATTAAAAATATATATGTATATTTAAGGAGAGCCAAATTGGAACCAAAATCACTATACTGAGTATGAACTAATGATCGTAGTTTTTGTTGATGAACACGACTTCCCTGGGTGCCAATTTGCTTTTCAAAGGTGCCTCTTTGAAGTTTCTATCATATTATGTATTGAGAATTTGATTGTTTCTACCAATATCAATGCTATGATGTTTTAAAATATCTGTTACAATTTTCAACCAAAATACAAAAAAATATATTTAAGCAATATAATGGAACAAAATTATTACCAAACAAACTTTTATACAATTTAATGACTATTTCTATAATATTTTTACTCACAAGTTTTATTGTCTTAAATTTCAGCTTTCGTTTCAATTTACATTTAATCTCGAGTTGAGATGAATAAATTCTAAAATTAAAATGACCGGATTTTCGTAAACATACAATCCTACAAATTTAATTTAGGGCAATTTGAAATGGACATTTAGGGACCAAATTCATTTTTGTAAGGGAGGAATAACAAACACGTAAAAGCACACGGAAAAAATATTTTTGTTTTTTTTTCTAGAGATGAGCTTTTATCAATTCAACGCTGCAAAATAAATTGTATAGTAATATTAAAAGCGATTGCTTCAAACGTTCATTTTTACACACAACCATAAATATAGAACTTCGTTTCTCGCCTCTCCAGGCAAAATGCTTTGAGCAGTTTAAATTTATGAGCCGTGATAAAGGATATTTTTGAAAAATAGTTGCTGCAATCAAAAAAATCATTTTAATAAAACTCATAATATTTCTCACGCATTACATACGTGTGAAATGGCAATACCAAACCAATTTTACCGTGAAATTTCCCACCAAATTTTCTTTGTATTTCTTAACATTATAAAACACATATTATCTTGCTTAGAACAATTATATACACGTCATAATTTTGACAGTAAAACCTTTTTTTTTCGTATGAAAGAGAAATCAATTTAATACTGCAATCATATTTGTAATCTAATTAGTTAAACACAGCATTGTAAATTGTTTTCATTGCATTTTTAACATTTCCATTAACCGTTAACGAATATTATGAAGCAGCATTTAATAATGTTTAAAAATGATTAATTTTTAATCACTGAAAAAGTTTCTGACTCGATGTAAATGTATTCCTAAATAACTTGGCTAAACATGATCATTCTCAAGTTTTTTTTCTAATCGTGCTATTGACCACTCGGTTACTTCTCAATAATTCACTTGAGCTTATAATCACATTAACTTCAATTGAACATTAAAATGTTTCGCTTGCACACGTTTCTCATTGATCTATAATTCAATCGGAAAATGATAATGAACTAACATTCGATTTTTATTCTTTTTACGAAACAAAAAATAGTTTCATAATATATATTTAAATCGTGTATTAATAAATTGTGTCAAATTTTGGATTTAAAGTAAACATTAACTTAATATTGACAAGTAGTAAAATATTAATTTCATACCTTTTCCCTCTATTCATGACTGGAGGACACTTGGGAGTGATATGAAGATCAAAAATTAAAAACAAACCTCTCTTTGATATTTTGATTGTTTTTCTCTATATCACTCCCAATATGGAGCTACGATTTCCTAATAGATGTATTTCAGTCGTTTTCAGGCGCCGTTAGAATTGCTTTTTACCATAGTGCTCAGTGTCTTTTTCTTTTGAAGAAAGTGGGAATTCAAATATTTATCATTTTTTATTATTAATAAAATATTTTATTTAAATACATCCCAAATATAGATAAGCACTTTTCGGAGCCCTCTTTCACCTACATGGAATCCAAAACACATAGCTTATAAAATATTTACCAGTGGCATCCCCATTTACAGGCTAATTTTTAATTTTATATGATATATAATTAAATATAAATTTTAAAGCTGCAAAAGGACTAATGTACAACAGGTTGCTCTGGCTGGCTTCATTTTAAATGATTGGATAGGTAGAAACAGTTTTTTAGATATCACAATCAATGCGAGGTATAAGTTTTTATAACGTCAAAAATTTTCCTCCAACCTTTCTGGTCTTTAACAATGTGTGTAGTATAAACGTTGTAGCCCTAGTGAATAGAAATCTATTCACTGATTGGAAACTGGAACTTTTTTCTGTCAGATCTGTAACGAAATCAAATAATGTTGATTAGTGCATCACGGACTGGTATTATATCATTAATAAACACAAAAAAATATTGATAATATTATACGTATCAAATAAAATACAAATGGTGTTCTATTAAACAAACCCCACGCATGTGAGCCTAAAACGCTTTCAAGATGAACGCTTCAAGACAAACACTTGGTTTTGAATATCCACCCCGCCGAATACAGAAGACCCGTTCGCGGAGACTGGAATAAATTTCGATCACACAATAATTCCAGTGGAATTGTCAATCACAGCTCGCGAATACATTATTATTTGTTATTTAGCAGAATCACATTTAAATAATGATTAAAGCGGATATTATGAGCGGGGCGTGCGAACATTGAAGTAACAGGAAGCGTTGAGCATACAGGAGAAAATTTTATGAAGGATCTAAAAATATGTTTTTTTGACACGTGTTTCACTTGTGACATTCGTCAATAACAAATTAATTTGTTGCATGTTAATTCTTCGTGGATTTATACATGATTAACAGAAGGAAAACCAATTTTTCTTTACCAAGAACTTTTTTTATGACATAGTGGTTTTCCTCATTCTGACTGTCTGTCCTGCTTTTACGGAATTTAAATCATTTTTTAAATTTCTTGAGGACCTATATTTCTTCTGAAATGGAAAATTACCACGGATACTACAACGGTTATTTCGTTAAATATTTTTTTTAAATAATGTTGAAATCACAAATATTCAGTTTTTATAAATATCATTTTTTATTGAAACGAAAGACCCATGTTTAAAATGAAAATAATAAAAATGATTTTAAGGTGACCAAGAATCATAAAAGTATTGCATAGTGGGTGAATTTGGTAAAACACATCGATTTATATACACCTTTTGCACAAATTTTGACGTAAAGGTAAGAATATTTATTGTTTCCTAAGAATTTATTTTCAAAAAGCATGAATAGCATGAAAAATCAAGTAAAATAAACTTCATTTAAACTCCAACCTTGATGGTAAAAATTTGTATAATATTCTTTAAAAAAAACTCCATTTCAAACAAGTTAAGTTTTACAACTTCGAAAAGTGAAATATGTTTGTACTTAAACGACAATGAATTTCAATATTATCAAAAGCCGACATGCTTAAGCGCGCTTATATTTTTAAAATAAATTACGAATTTTGATACAAATTTTATGTAAAAAAGCCATGGACTATAATTATATGTCAATGTGTGAAATAAGATGTTTGAACGATATGGGCTTAGGTCTCACATGACATAACGTAAGTGCGACCTAAATTATCATTTTTTTTAATTTTTTCTAAAACACTTCACTCTTACTTTATTTCGAGTGTATAACAATCAAAAAAAAAAAATTTTTACAACAAAATAATTAATAAAACACATGAACACGCGATATGGGAGATTTCTTAACGAAAAATTACGTAATATCATTACATCTTTTCAACGCGCGGAAACTTAAACATCTTTATTTTGGTTTTTTAAGACATTTTATGAAAAATGGAAAAGTAAAATCTGTTTGTTACTTATTTTAGTCTATAGTTTTACATTTCTGTAAATCCTGTGGAAAGATCCGTGAATGTATGGATCTACGTTGAGAAAGAGGGTAGGACAGAAGCTGTATTGTGGTGGGTGGCGCAAGGCGGTGAGACTATAAACTCGGTTTGTTTATTGACAGCGTAAAGTTTGGCGAGTCGTTTAGTACGCTGGTACTTTAAAAAACAACTAACTATGAAGCCGGCTTCAAAGTGTTATTGTAGTGCTTTAATTTACTTCAAAGATGCCTGCATATTGATAGTAATATAAATAATTTATAATGTTTTAGATTTCGCAATATATTATCTTTTCGTATTAATTTACCTGACATAATACACCTAAATTATTGAGATCAGAAGCACAGCTTAATAGGGAGATTCAGTATTTTATAACTATTTAAAAAATACTTGATATTGTTAGTTATTTATATTTGTCATATTTAATTTTCTTCAATACTTAATGACATAAGTAATTTGAATACACATCAAAAATATATTGTATTATCTTGAATTTTATTGTTTCAACATTATTAGATATACAATGTATCATGCTGCGCTTTAATGTACTTTTGTATGATGTATAATGTTTTTTTGCAGGTTCTTATTAAAAATAAAAAAGCTAAGCATGGATCCAATCAATATGTATCCTTCTAATTATTAAGCACTACAGTAAATAAAAACGAAATGTCAAAAACAATATATTTAAATTAAATAACTTTTTACTTATAACAAAATGCTTTCCACTCATTTTTATAAGTTAAATTTATTTTTTTGAGTCGGTTAAATTTGGTTATGTCTTTTTTTCTTGTTGTTTGTGGGAATGTTATAATTTTGTAATTGAAGATATGCGGTATTATATATTTATCCAATAATTCTTCTTAAAGATGAAAAATCATTTCAAACATATTTTTATTTTTACTCTTCTAAACGTCCCGTTTTGCTGAAAGAATACGCCATAACTAATTTATTGTACAATTTACTGTTAACAGCTGTCACTTTAATGTTTTTTTCGGAAGCGTAATTTTTCATTTTAAATCGTAAAAGGGCAAAAATGAAATCACCCCAGTCGACCACGGACAGTCGGAAAACCGCTGCCATTAAAAAGATGGATACAAAGTGAATCACGATGTACGTACATGATGAGATAGGACATAAAAATAAAGAGAAAATAAAAAATACGAGGGGAGGAGGTGAAAATCTCACATCTTATCGTCTTTTCTTGTGCATTCGTTCTAGATTAAGAGATCCGGCTGGATTCGAAAAAGATCGGCCGTTTCCGAGCATCTTCGGCCGGACATGCGCGTCAAGGGAGGCTTCTGGAGCTAGGCTTGCCTAGGGCGAGCACCCTCCCCTAACCGCCAGACGAGTTGGCGCCCAGAGGCCAGTTGAAGCACAACTTTTGGCCGGAGGTAACGTGTCGACAGCTGTTTCCTCTCTTTAATTTTCGACTTTGATCTTCCTTCCTGACAATTTTATCTGGTAAGTCAAAAATACAATACCAAATATTATTTCACACACGTTTTATATAAACTTGAAATTTTTCCTAATATTTACTATAAAACACTAACAAAAAAGCATATGGGAAACTTTATGGAAACTCGTAAAAAGTTTTATGTCTACGTATAGAAAATAATATGCATATAATGTGCACTTTAACGACAACATATCGATATGAAACATTTATTAATATCAACTATTATTAAGTGAACCTTGTTATTTTTAAATTACAACAAATACGCATTAATAAATGTGAACTGTTTTATATGAAAACTTTTCTTTTATCTTATTAACAATTTTCACATTTTTAAGAACAATTGTAAGTAAGAATAATTTGTCTTCATTCACACTTTTTTTTTTTAATTATTTACAACTAATTTACCCAAATAAAAATATCTTTTTTTAAACAAATCGTTAAATCAACAATATATAAAGACCGAACGAGTGTTGTATCTTGTATGTTTAGATTTATAAAATAGTTTTCAATTGGTCTCGACACTTTTATTGCCCATCCAACTTTTTTATCTTCAGTAATGGAGCGAATTGGTGTCAATATTGTCAATATATATAATCCAAACCTCAATTTTACCTTGTAAATATCATCGTCGTAAAGCATTTTAAATCCACTTCGTTGTAGAAGCCAATAAATTATGTACACAACCTTACCAAAAACAAATATAAGCTTTTGCCGAATGTAATCTTAGTATCGAGAGTTCTTTGCAAGTGAAAAATATAGCCAGGATATTCAAAAAACTTAAAATAATAATTTCCTGTGCAATATATCACCGATAAACATTATTCACCGGCATTTAATGACAGTGAATATTTTATAAAACAATATGTTTGAATTGAATCCATTGAAATGAGTTAATACGCAATATACTTATATTTTTTTGTACAATTATTAAAAAATCACAAACAAAAACATTGTATTATTTGTAAAATGAAATTTTTATTTCAAATTCTTTGCTTTCGTATTTTTTCTGTGTTTTCTATTGATAAATAAATTATAACATTAGATCTCCTTTTATACTCATATTTTGTATTGATCTTCGTTCTCCTAATTTCAATTCATTCAACTTCGACATGAAGTAAGTTTTAATCTTTTGTTTATTTAAAAATCACCCACTATTCAATATAAGTCGAAGTATTGGAAATGGAGTCGTATTATTTATTCACTGTTCTTGATTTTTTCCCGCATACGTTTTTATCAAGTTCTAGAATAATTTCAATATTCATTTAAACACTTTTGGTGACTTCTGTCTTTTATGTTGCAAAGGTCACTACAATAGAATATTTTAATAAAACTTTGTAATTATTCTAAAGTGCAATCTAATTTCTCTGCAAAAAAGCTCAAAAGAGAAGATAAATACATCTTTTATACTTTATAAGATTTTATTTCGTAAAAAACTAAATTCATAAGATGAACATAATTCAAAACTTAACAAAATTTGTTTTATTCATCGTATTGATTTTTTTATTATTTATTTCATTAAAAATTTATTAATACTGCATCTGAATACTATTAAATTTGAATGTGAAAATCGACATACTTCACAGTGTTACTTCATGACATTAATCGGTAAATAGTGAATGTTGTTTTGTTATGAATTATTCAAGAAATTTTGTTATTCTATAGATCGGATTGGAAATGAACTTGTTTATTCAAAGGAACGTTCGTTTTATTTAAGGAACTGACATTTTGTGGCCGTGTTTTCAATTGGCTTAATCATTTACGTGTTCATTTTATTTATTTGAATTTCGATTTACTCTTCGTTCTTATTTTAAATTAATATAGAAGATCCATTAATTTTATTTTTAATTTTAATTATCAATATTACACAATCAATTCTCAAATTAGTTTCACTGAGTATTGAAGAAATAATTTTTATCCAATCCGATTTGTACTCCAATTTGTATTCAAAATTTAAATTGTATCAGTTCATCCATTGACAAAATTTTAACAAGTCGTATAAAATATTAGTAAAACATTACATACAAATTATAATTTTTATTTGGGATATAAATTTGATACAAAATTACCTTCAGATGTAACATATTTTAGTGTCGTGTATATGAGGTTATTACAATCATTTAACTTTTCTCGACTTAAATTGAAAAAACTTTTTCTGAATCGTTTTACGATTCAAATTATATCCAGATGTTTCAATTCGTTGGATAAGACTTCCGAACCATACTACTATTGAAATTCAAGCAGTTTCTTCAGCAGAAATTGTGGTTTATTAAATACCAAACTTTATTATAGGTTATTACGGCTTACAACTTTAAGCATCTCTAAAGTTTTGGAAATTAATTCAATGCAATTATTCTTGCCGAATTAATCTCAAACATTCTTTGAAATCTCTCGCTAGACAACAACTTAAAAGCATTAAAACAAAAATGAATCTTAGTTAGTTCAACGGCCAGTACAAATCTTATTTCATTTTGAAAAGTTAATTTACGGAACTTTCTTTAAAAATAAACCTACCAATTACAATAATATCGCAACGTTGACTGATTTATAAATAAATTTGATTATATAATATTCCATCGCATTCTTAACACAATAAATTCTAGTTATTTCACGGATATAAACAAAACTCGTGTATTTCCTTTACATGCTGTTTCACTGACAGTTGGTCATATAAACTTAGATACATATTAATGTGTATATTGATGTCTAGTCTCGTTTATTTCAGGTAACTCAAAACGCTTCTATGTGACATATCGCATAAATATAACTAACTGTCATCGCGAAGTTGTCACAGGATCCAGTAAATTAATGTCATCGTGTTTGTTTTTGATGTCATATATCACGACATGAAGCAGTTGAAAAATCACTCGGGCTGTTTGTGAATTGATACCTCAACGTAATATATTATTTTTTAAAGCATTCCTGTTCAACTCATAATTACTCTCACACATGAATGTCATATATTTATTTTAATTTTTCAACAACATAAATCATTGAAATAATAAAAAGTAGTAATTATAAAAATTAAATTACTCTGTTTAACTGAATAAATAAACTCATAAAAAATGTTATGCTTATTCAGTTGTAAATTGACGATTCAATTAAAAATTTCCTAAAGTAATTAACAGTTTCAACAAGAAATCAAATCATCACTAAATGATTGAGCTAAATATATGCAATTAAAAAAATATATATAACTTAAATGACGTTAGACTGCAGTAATACAATGTTTGTTCTTAATTCATATCCATTCGCATTGAAATGACTTAAATTTTGCCGCTTTTATATAATTTTATTGAATTTACTCATGAAATAAATTTTAGTTGTTTTATTTTTTATTAAGTTAATATATAGATGACTTTTATAATTTTTAAACAAATATATATATTGTAATATTCTTGAATATTACAATATATATTTGTGAAAAATAATTAACACAACCGTTATATAAATATTAATCTTGAATTGTGATATATTTTGTAAAGAAATAATTAGTTTTGCTTCGATGTTTCGTAAAGAACCCTAGAGAGATAAATGCGTAAAAAGATTTTTTACTACATTAATAAACAAAAAAAAAATAATAAAAGCAAAGCGGAATTGGTTTCGAATAATTATTTTATGAGATCTCTCCGAGCGCTACAAAAAGCAATTTTAAGACATGAATTTTCAAATATAAAGTCTTATCTAATAAGATTTGCGTCCCATTCATCTATTCCGTTGTCTTGTTAATTTAATTAGTTTGTGCGTTCTTTTTTTATGTTATTTATTTTGGAATTAAAAGTTTTTTTTAACGCCACCAACCCAAGCGTAATCGTTTGTAATTTTTTTATTAATAAATAAAGTTGTCGCTATTTACAACGCTAGTTTATTAAATTATTCAAATTTTAAAGAAACTCAAATCTGCTACAATTTCCAAGAGAAACATTTACAGAATCTCTTAGTGTAAAACATTTTATACAATATATTTGTGTCGCAGTATAAAATATTACATATTTTATATTTCAAAATTTTTCATCATTTTATGATATTAAAAATTACATATGAATGCATATTTTTAAATAAAGAAGATAAATGTATTTTTTCTCATTTTGTGTCTAACAAACTACCTTTTACGACCAAGTAAGAATAAATTAAAAACTATTTGTATCTTCATGTAAGAAAAAACTGCTTTTCGTCTGATATGTATTATTTTCAATTCGTTTCCGATTTTTTTAAGCACATGTAAATATTGAGTAATAAGCAAATCATATGTTTATTTATATCAATTGCTATATCATGTATGGAAAGTCACCTTTTATTGGCCACTGGGACATAATTAATTATTTTATTGAATTTATTTTATTTGTGTACATATTTGTATACATGTCAATTTAGATTATGTCTGAAAAAATAATAAATTTTAGCAATGATACATATAATATCGAAAATCTCTAATTTCCATTTCAATGATTATCGACATTGTAATATTATACTACAATATATATCTAGAGCATTATTCAAGCACGACTTGCGCAATAAAAAAAGATTTTCTTAACTACTTACTTTAAGAAAAGATTACTTTAATAAAAATCGTTTTGACTATACTTGAAGATATAAAATATTATAAGATTAAAATAATTAATACAGTTATTTATTTTCATATAAATAATATATTATATATGTGTTTGAATATTTTAATAAAAGTCTTGATAGAAGTTAGTATGATTTCAACATCAAAGCACGATAGCTTTTCATTACTCCGTCAGTTGCCAATATTCAAATTTGGAATCGGCACATATTGTTCGTAGAGCGAGCTTCCGGTCGCGAGAGGCACTGCAATCATGGCGGTGTTTCCGGTCAGACCGTTGCTAAATAACTAGAGTCGACAGGGACGCCTAACTAATATTGCTTTTGCGAAGAGGATAATTTTGTTAAAATCATACGGTAATTGAATCAATTCTGTCGGTCGCTTTATAAATTTAGCAATTTTAGTGCGTATTTCATATAACAGTTATAATATAATTTTGTACCTCGTGCTCTAAATCAATATTTAAACGACATTCATTTTACACTTTTAATAATATTCAATACAGACCTAACATTTGTTTTATTAGAGATCAAGTTCACATAAAGTGTGTATTTCCCAAATCTTATTTGTATTTGTTTTTTATTCTTGTTTCAATAATATATATAATCCTTTCGACACCATTACGGTAGTATTATTTTAAGTATACATGTTTATTTTTCTGAAAAAAAATTGATACCAAAAAAGAAAGCCTTTAAATATTTGTTATTTTAGTTATTTTGCAGTATTTTTGATTACTATCAAATCGTTGTTATATTTTATGGAACAACGCTTATATAATGATTATAAATATTATAATATATCATCTAAAAAGTTTTTCATACAAAAATATTATTTCATTTGTTCTATATGTTGTAAAATTAATATATTATGTTCGCATAGCCCTGAAAATAATTACATTCTAATGGATGACCGGACAGCTATCTGAAACTAGTCCAGGCTAACTACAGCCCTATTGTGTTGGCGGTTCACGATTACTGATAATCGCTTATACAATAATCATTTTTTTATAACTAATGATAATTTTTATTTATGAATTCTTTATTAGTTATGTTTTAAAATAATCATCAAACAACCATATAATATATTATTATTAAATCAGCTGAATATGAATATAAATAATTGATATTTATTTCAAAATTCAATTATTGGTCGAGATCATATTTTTTATTAGTGATGAAGGCATTTTACTGCAAAATACTAATTTATCTAACTCACCTATCATTCAAGCAATATTCTTTTTCCATTTATTACTCTAACACGATTAATTATTAATATACCCACCGACTTGCATTTTTTTAAAAAATAAAAATGATTTCTTTTTCGTAACTCATTAATATTTTCTGTAAAACCATAGAGAATAGTGTTAATCTAATACAAACGGATACATAATTTCAAATAATTTACACTTTTCTAGATTGAATTTTTTTAGTGTTTCAAAATTAGGAACACAATTTTTTCTATATATGATAGATTGGAAGCATTTTTGAATCTTGTATTAAAATTTTTGAAATCTTTTCTAACCACATAATCAAAACGTAATTCTGGACAAAACATACAAATTTTTTAATCATGCAAGTTTATAAATATTGAAAATTTTTACTATTCATTTCCTTAAGCTTATATATGAAAAAGATTTATTTTTTCAATATTTCTTCCCATGTGTATACTGTTTTTATACGCCTGGTAGAACTACAACAAATGCACAATTACATCGAACTTTACATAAAACAATTATTCGTCTGATGTAAAAATAATTTTCGCATATTTTTTATATTAAAGTTTAATTTTAAATCAAACGAAAATTCGACAATAAAAATAATTGTCTGGGAATAATATTTACAGTTTCTGATAATTGAAAAGGAATATTAGTATATTATTTTACAAAGTAACGTCGTCGCTAGATTGTAAATAGTATATTAAAAGTTTCGGCACATAATCTATATCTCTAGCCATGGAGTGAAGCTTTTATATTTTGTGAATGCTTTCAATTTTGTTTTTTACATTCCTCTTTGTTAAATATTTCGAATATTTTTTTCTGACATTGCGCCGTTAAATCAAGTACCTTTGATCAATGTAATCCAATATAACATTTCATTTGTACTGCTGACAAAAAAAATTAACTGTGACAAACGATTCAAGGTCAGCAGGACTTATGTTTAAGCAGTATTGAATAGACGTGTGTATATTTTTCTCAGCAACAAAATATTGAATTAATGCTGCATTAGAATCACTATTTAGATCAATTTTTATTTTTTGTTAGACTCTTTAAGAACCGTGGCGGTAAGTGCTCGAAGCATTTAGGCAGAGTTGTACTTCTTTTTTCATTTTTTTTTTACTTATAATGCAACTTTTTTCATTGCAATGAAATTATTGTCAGCGTTGAGTTTTTGTTATAAATCTTCATATTCAAAACAAAATAACAATCATTCTTATATTCAAATTTAGTGGAAAAGATAGTCATACATAAAAGCTTTAAATACTATTTACATATTCAAGGCTTTTATTTAGATATCACTATTGTTCATTGAAATCGTTGGTAGATCTTCCTATAAGAAAGCAAAAAATATTCACAATGAATACTGTATTTTAATAAAGAACTGCTTACATTTAAAAACATGTTGAGAAATACAAACATTCTTCCGTTTGGCTGAAAGGTTACGATAATTTACTACCGAGGTATTATTTTTAATAATCATGGACATAACACCGTAAATATAGAAAAATATGATTCAATACATTTATTTTTACTTAAATCAGAATATTGTGTCCATTCTCTATTTGCTTTAAATGCCACAACAAAGTGTTACAAAGATGCTTCATTTCTCGTTAATTTTGTTAAGACAACTTCAAAGCTACGCAATAATTATTAACAATTAAATCTATTTTCGATGCAAAGTATGCATATATCAAAAACGTGCTTGAGTTGCCATCATTCGCACCGTCAAAAATAATCATCACAATGAATTTATAACTGTCAATTTATTATAACGAACCCTAACCACTACTGCGTATTTTACCCACTTAACATAATGAATTTCAAGTATTATAAACATATTGTCATAATACTAGAATATTTCGAATATTCTTCAATGTTCGATAAACTAGGTGTGTTCGGTTTGAACATCCCGACTTTTACGAGTGAAGCTGTACTGAACTATTTCGTTTCCATTGAAATAATTATATATTATTTCGCAGTGTTTTCTCATATCAAAAAAAATGCTCGATAAACACTAGTTATTGACTCTATTTCTTACACAAATGGTTGTTTTTTGTGTATTAATGTGTGTTATATTTTACTTTAAGAAATATATATTATAACAAATATGCGTAAAGTTTATAGAAGTTTACAAAAATTTTGAAAAGATCTTTACAATCTTTCAATAACATTTCACATTAAGCTCGAACGAGAATTCTCAGAAATACTCGATATTAAATTAACGTAAATAATTCTCGATAACATTATTTCAACAAATGTATTACTCTTAACAAATATTCAACTTTAAAGTCGATGTCCTTTAAGTCATAATAACAAATAATATAATTTGCATAAATAAAAGTAAAATGCAAATAAAAATTACTCTACCAAGAACATTTGCCTAGTTGTGAATAAATTACTGTTTATATATAATAATTCGGTTTTTCTGTTAAATGCTTCAAATTCTTTTAGTAGTATTTTTAAGCTCAAAATATCAAACAGTGCTTTAAGGTTAATATTAACAAGAAATCAAAATAGTTATTAAGATACATTCACAAAATTGGGCTAGCAACGCATTTCTAACTGGTGATGCATCTACATTTTGAAATTTGTAATTTTTTTTGGCCATGCCTACTGCCAATATGGAGCATATGGCTCTTTAACTTATGTATGTTAACCTTCTTATGTGCTCAATCATTTTTCTAGAGAGAAGCAGTAGAATTAAATATTAAGATTGAGCTTATAGTTACTTAATTTTTCTTGCTACATTGATTCTTCAGGATTTAATGAACTGTATGGAAACTTAAGGCATCACAAATACATGTGCTTTCGATCCAAAATCTTAAAATTTGTTGAAAGACTAATTTATTACGCTGTCTTATATACTACTATAACGAAAACCAATATTTAACCATTATCTGCAATTCCGACAAAAATTCAGTAATTTTTATTTATTCCGAATACTTAATTTTGATTATTTCCATTTAAAATCTTTTTATCCCATGGTTGTCAAAATCGTATGAAAGTAACTGAATTTAGAAACACTCATTCAAATCTATATGCTTAATCAAAGCTATCATAAAATTTTCACCAGCAAAAAGTGTAGAAATAATTATTACGCACAGCTGACAAATAAAATAAGGCTTAAAATACTAAAAAGAAATACGTATAATGGCAAACAGGCTAAGTTTGCAGACAGATCAACTTTCTATGTGTTAGTTTTATTTGTTTTTATGTCAAAATGATGTTACTTTCGATTTATATTTTTGTTTGTAAGCCGACTAAATCTGTATAATGCTTCGATATCTGAATTCTGACCAAAGCGATCTGATTCCTGTATCAAATACGACATTGTCTTAAACAAACGTTAACCGCAATGTAATCCTAAGACAATAACAATCTAGCTTTAGAACCTCTAGGGTGAGTTTTGGTCACCTATTCTCAGTGGCGCGTGGACAAACTGATATTGTACTTTAAAAAGGAGCTTTACAAACTTTTGTATACTATTAAAAACGTTTCATTTGTGTTGAAACTAGCGCAATTAATAACGAAACAGATTCACAATTCGCTAATCACGTTATTAATGAATCACATAATATAAATTCTAACTCAGCCCCTAAATGTTTGTCTCTTTGTAGTAAAGGTCGGAGAATGACGGCTTTGGAACAGCTGGAAATCAATAGACACCAATTATCACAAAGGATTATTAACGAACAAACTAACATAATAGTATCGCCACTTGTCCAGCCGTTGTACAAAGGGGTGGTCTGATTTGCTTCCAGAAGGACCACTTCCGTCCCATATATAATCTTATTGTCATAGACACCTATTGTTTCATTTAGAATTTTGAAAATTTAGTGTCATTGTGTTAAAGTAACAAGCTAGGCCGTTGGAACAGGAGAGAGGATGTGTTGTGTGCCTTTTCTGCACAGCTATATATAGATAAGCGAATGTCAGTTTAAGCATAGTTCTGACGATGGCGTGAGCCGAAATAGCTATCAACTATATTTGTTAAGAATAATTTTGTAGAACTAAAATACATTGCTATTTTTTCACCGTGTTATAATCGAGTTCTACCAAGTGAATGCCAATTCAATCAATAATAAAAATACATTGATTGAATTGGCATTTACTTGGTAGAACTCCATTATAACACGATATAAAAAATAGCAATGTATTTTAGTTCTACAAAATTTATAAGATACATAGTTGATAGCTATTTCATAGTTCTAATGAAAGCGTGAGCTGAAACAGCTACAACTTTATATTATAATATATAAATTTTATAGAAATAAAATACATTCACCTTTTTCACCGTGTAATAAAAAGATATTTTTAAAGTACTTTTTTCCACAATATGTTTTATGATAAGGACTGTTTTTTTTAACAATACTTTGTCTTTCCATCAAGAAGTGACAGTTAATACCTTTAAAGTGAGAAATTTACATTATTTTTAATGAGGTATACAAATATATGAGATCAATTTATTTTATTTTTACAGATTATAAAACAAAAATATTCAAGGCGAAATCACAAAATATTTGTGCATTTTACATTAGAACTAGTCCTTGGAAATTTCAATGATATTGTTATAAAGAAATCTAATCCGAGCTATAATTATAATATTGTAGCATCCCCAGACTAATAAAGGCTTACTTTTGCACTTCACTGTGGTCCCCATACTATTTAACGGCTTAAACAGGGGGTGTAAGACCACCCTCGACCACAGTATAAGATAATAGTAATTGGCATATATGGCAGAACTAATAATCGGTTTCATAAAACTTTTCCATTCATATACGAAGCATTTCATTATATGCAAGCTTACTTCAGCATCATTTCAAAAAGTGCGACAATAGAAGGAATCCAGACTAAATATCTCAGCTGTATTTTGAACGATGATAATTGTTTAGAATTAAAACGTTATTTAATATACAATTTTTCTCAAATATGATATCAAAATGCATCGATAAATATGTATCAAGCTAGAACTTTTAAAATAAATTATTTATTTCTAACATTCAAAACATAATGTATCACAAAAAGCGTAAAGTTATAAGGAGACAAATGAAATCACTTTGTAAAAATTATGATAACATTACGCGAGTTGTCTCGTGCAATATTATACTTAAATATAGGTCTAGACTCAATAATGTTTTCATCCTCTAAGTGGGTGAAACATGAAGAGTTAAAAAATGCCCATGAATTCTACACGATTCAAATTTGTACGATTCCACATGTTGTGTCACTTACGACCGGGTTTCACCTTTTGACATCTTCAGGTATTCTTTCATACAGATGCAACGGATTAGTTTCAACAATTGAAATTTTATATTGAAGTTCCACCAAACACCTTCAGTTGATGTAATTAACTATATAAAAAAATGTTCCTCTTTTATTTGAGTTCGTTAATTCTCAATTGACACTATCAATTTTCATTAAAAATGTGTTAAAATAAAAGCTGAAGAGCATGAATACATCAAAGAGGTATTTGCATTGATGAACTCTAAGAAAACTTATATCCACAGCACTAGTTAGAGCGACTCGCTTTTTTCTAGCCTTCGTCTAATTCTACGCATTCGTTTTCGTTCAAAATCGAATTATGTAATACTTTACAAAAAGATAGAGGTAGATTAAATTTAAATGTTTTTTTGGTAGAAATACGTATTTTAATAATTGATCAAATAGATAAAATTTTAATGTATTAACTGTCACTGCTTGGTGGACAGGCATAATATTTTAAATAACAACTATCACAACGGATTCTTAACGAACAAACTAATATATATCGATCACCATTGTTTAACCCGCTACGGGGAGCCGTTATGTCTCCGTAATGGACCATTTCCGTGCCATATGTAAACTTATTTATATAGCCGCCTTTTTAGTTTCATTTACAATTTTTAGTTTTATTGCGAGCAAGAAACAAGCTTCGTCGTTAAAACAAGATAGAAGATATTTGTATACCTTTTCTA
Source organism: Himalopsyche japonica (assembly GCA_028555115.1). Taxonomy (NCBI): domain Eukaryota; kingdom Metazoa; phylum Arthropoda; class Insecta; order Trichoptera; family Rhyacophilidae; genus Himalopsyche; species Himalopsyche japonica. The sequence continues at coordinate 3,519,632 of JAHFWJ010000460.1, forward strand.
CACAGCTATATATCGCCGTGTTATAATGGAGTTTTACCAAGTGAATGCCATTTCAATCAATAAATAAAAACACATTTATTCGTACTGATTTTCACAATAAAGAATATATAAACTAAAATTTTTTAAGTAAAAACAATTAATGTGAAATTTATAATCAATAAGTGCTTATAATTTGTGTCTCCATTTAGTATATCAAATTTAAACAGCTGTGTTCTGCGTGATTTTAAATTTTTCTTTTCTACAAACGCTCGTCTATTACACTTTTACATTGACACTTTGTATTCAAAATACTACAGTACAAAAAAAACTGAAATATATTCTTCGTTTTTTTTTTAAATTTATTTGAAATTATTATTGAATGTGAATTACTTTATAAAATATCCAAAAGTTGCAATCTAAGCTCGTATTATTATATTGTTTTACTCCGCCGTTTTAAAAATCCGAATCAAAAGCTTATTAAAATGCTATATGTGTAAATAATTATATTCGTTGCAAACGTTATTCGATTTTGATTGTATATTTCAATAACCTGTGGGTCATTACGTATCATACCCACAATGTATAAAATCACCACAGTACATTTTGCATCACAATTTCTCTCTCTGGTGTTTATATGAACCAATTAGCGGTGGGAATGAAGCAGCCAATTCGCTCAGGCTCAAATCCCAACAGGAATAATGCCGTCTGTGACCATATAGGATTGGAATTTGCATCTGAAGTTATAATGAGCATAATCGGGAGACCGATATAGCTTACCTAATCACACGGTTGTTAGTTTTCATTTCAATTGCATTTAATTAATGGTTACATTATGGAAGTTTATTTATAAAACAAAATAAAAAATTTAATTCGAAATAAAACAAATCAATACTAAAATATTCAGTTCATTCAAGACTATTTCAATAAGCAAAACTGGTACTGATTATATAATACAAATGTTAAATGGGTAGGTACTTTTATAGCATATTTTATTCAAAAGATTAAATCTCTTTTTTTATTATTTTCGGGATCTATTGAAGCAGAAATAGTGTTATAAAAGTTTATATGTATTTAATTACATATATAACAGTACAACTTTTTAAGTATTTATTGCTTTTTATTCAATTGTTAAATTTAAAAGAAAAAACAAAATTTGTTTACTTAAATATTTTACTGGCAAATTCAATTACTAGATGTCGTATTTTTAGTGTAAGATAAAATGAATAGATATCATTAAAAACATGTTTAAATTAGGATTAATTTGATTAATTCATAGTGCGTGAAAACAGTATTGCCCAACAATGTCGCTTGAAGTAGACGATCGCAGGTAGTCCCGCAAAAACGTCCGAAGGCTTTATTTTATTGAGAGTTTTATTGTTTCTCTGCGACATTCTTATCGTGTTTATTGCCATGGGGCTTCATACTCTACCTTTATTCACTCGCCAATCCGCGATTGGAGATTATCGAGAGATTGCTTTCCAATAGACTTACAGAAACACGTAGCCAGTGTTTTCGAATAGTACAACTACCTGTTTAATGAACAATGAAGCAATTTTATACAGTAATAAAAATAATCACGCCTCTGATGGGCATTGATTTTTTACTGCACTCGCCTCTTTAAACATTTACATCACGCGCTTGAATTCTCAACATTAAGAAAGAATTATACATTTCTAAATTAAAAATACATTTACCTTATCCACAAAAAAATAGTTTGAAACAGTTCAACAAAAGTTTTGCATTCATAGTATTTTTGTGGTATTTATTTAACATTTTTTCCCAGAAATCTAGTTTTTACGTGTAGTTTTATTTTTCATTTTAATATGTAGTTTTAGCTATGCTCGCCCTAATGTGTAGTATATAGACTCTTAATGAATACAATCTCAACAGAAGCTTTCAATGTTTTTAAGTTGCTCATCCTCATCAACCGAACAGAGTAAGAAAAAAAGGATATGATTAGTTGTTAACTGAACGCTCCTGTTACGTTTACGTCTTAAGAATCGGTAAAGTGAGGTTAGATTTAAAATAATTTGGCAAAAGCAATACGAAACTAAAACAAATGACTCTCAAGATTCTAATAAACTCGATCCTAACTGACAATTTAAACTTTTGAACACAGCAACTGAGGGCAAAAACGTTAACCAATCATTCATCAAAACACTACGATTTCGTGTCATATATTCGTTCTCTTGGGTGGACGCCAAGACATCATTGAATATTTAATACCATATAATACTTTAAACATATTTTTTCCAAACGGTGTCTGTGTCTTATGAAATCTATAGATGGAAACGATAAGCCTACATTTAGTTTTTATTATATTATTTAAAAATTTTACTCTCTGAATTAAATTATCTGATGTCACGATTAAAAACAAGCCATTGACGTACCGAAAAAATTGATTATTAATATTTATCATCGAAAAGAATTCAATTGAAAATTATCACATACGGGAGAGTTGGCTTTTACTGTACAAATTTTCAAAATATAATATTTTGATGTTAACAGTATTCAATATTATTTTTGATAGCTAAGAAATATTATAGCTCAGTAGTATAATGCTATAATTTTTTTTTATTTTTTTTTTCCTATAAAAATTGTATCAATATAATATATTCGTATCGTGTGGCAAGTTGATATTATATAGTAGGTTAATATTTTAATGTTGGATAAATATATTCAAAATGTTTGAATACTGGAAGATATCAACCATATATGGCTGACGGTAACGATTATCGTTACAATATTAAATCGAGCCATCAAAATGGCGACGGGAGGCTCACTGCGAATTTTACAGAAAGTTTTTATTCACACACGGGACTTCCCGCTTTGCTGTATTGACACGACAATGCGAGATATTGCTTTCTGAAAAGTGACGTCTACGGCTGGATTTTAAGTGCTCTCGGGAGGCTAGGCATCACTCGCGCAATTGCTTGTTTTACACGAATATTGGTATACGACGCTAATGCTACACATTGTATATGCCATACGTCAAAACTGTTTACCTGGAAATAGAAGCAATAATAATTTACCAATTGCCCGCTTTCAAATATAATCGAGGTTACATAAAAACGTTTTCGTCGTGGAATTTTCATAACAAAATTTTAAATAAATTCGTAAAAAATGAATATTTCAAATAACAATTTCATAAAATAATGATTATGCATATAATTTTTACCGTACAGAAAAAAATGCAATAATTTGAAACTGGCAATATAGATTTTTATTTAATTTTTTGCCTTGAAACTCAAGTTTATACCTAATTATTCCAAAATCATATCATTTCAAAATATTTATGATAAATACTTAACAATTAAAAACTTCTTCGACACCTCTCGCAAAATAAAATACAAATTAGCCGTTTATTGAAACCGAACGTTTTTATGTACATTCATATTTGAAAAACAATATTTTTCTTTGTTATAAGTTTACCAGCTAAAAATATTTTGTATTTGAATACGCTTTAATATTTTATAGCAGTGGCAATCTATATTAACTTTTTAATTATTTTTATCAAATAGTTAACAAGGAAATCAAACTTATTTTCACATTATAAATCAATCAAACCAACAATTCTTTTTTCAAAATTATATTTAGTAAAACAATTTAAATTATTTTTTCTTCTATGTCTATATTACATTTTCTTTTCTTAATTTGAATGCGACTATGTTCCCTGCTGTATAATAAGTCAAGATTTAACAACTGTCTCTAGATTTCTTCGATTATATGAGTATTGTTTCAGATTTTTACATAATATCTTTGTCAATTCTCAATATTTATTACACTTCATGTTTTCAGCATCAACTTTCTTACAATCACCATTATTGAAAGATGTATAGAGGAAATATAAAATTTCTAAGCTCGGCTAAAATGCGCTTAGTGTAACTGCCTTGATGTTAGACGTATTAATTAGACTGCAAGTATTTTACTAAATTTTAAAAAATGTTTTTTGTATTTTTATGAATAAAACCCAATTCGCCAAATGCGTATGAGGCAAAAGGCGTTAGGCAACCAGGTCGACACTCTCCCTAAATTCCCCTGTCGACGACTCGCTAATATAATAATCCAGCAGAACCACAAACAAAAATTTATAGATGTATATTGTGTTCATCCGACGGTATTCTTTCGTGGATTAAAATTTGTCAATATAACAAAAAATGACATATTTACTTATGCTATGAAGAAAGGCTCATATATTGTAAAAAAATCAACAGCACACTTATACTCTTTAACATATAGACTTTGAGCACGTGGTGAAATTTAAATCTGATATTCATTGAATCTCAGCATCTATTAATTCAAAAATTTGTTTAATATTTATTTTATTCATAAAATACATGCATGCCACATTTGAATATTTAATATAAATAACACACTGCTTATTTTTTCTCAAAATAATCTAACTTTCAAATCAATTCAGACCCTCAACGTAATCGCCGTCACTTATTAAAAATATTTTTTTATCATCTACAATAAAATAAAAAAAATACAACAGTTTTATTTTTTTATTACGTTTGCTGTGTCAATTTATTAGCAAAACTGGGGAAAACAACTGACAAATGATTGCTTAAGATTTATAATAAGCTAAAAGAACCAAAATATTAAGTTTGTTAAAAAATATAACTAGTTAAGAACAAAAGTTAACAACAGTTTGGGAGATGGCATGATGAGGCAATGGTTAACTTGATTCTATATATATTAGGAAACTAAATTTAGTTTTTGTTTTATGTAATACGTTTGATTTCAGGTAATAAATGTCAACTCAATAAAAAAAAATTTCTTCACTCTTAATCATTAAAATTTAATCTTAAAAATAAATTGTTATACGAAACAAAATTGAAACGATTTGACGGCCTCAAAAACGCATATTTTTTTAATTTATTGCAATAAAAATTTCCTGAGGCAAAACCAATACAGACAATCTATTACTAATTTATTATATGACTGTCTACGTTTAAAACGCTCACGTTTTTACAATTGTATTATCAAGAAAAGTGGGCCTAAATTTTTATGAATTTAAAGAAAAAACTATGTCGTATAAATGTTCGCATGATCCATAAAATACTTCAATTCTTTAGTTTAATTTTCAAACTTTTATCGTCTATATACTGACTGCATGAGAAAAACTTTCGTGAAAAAAATTTTAGTTATAAATAGTAAATCAAATCTCATAAATTGAGAGAGAAAAATAAAATCTAGAAAGCGTGCTGAAACAATTCAGGCGCTAGACAAAATAGCACATGTTAACATGTGAAAGATTTATATGGGCGTTGTTCTTGAGATCGTAGCTTTTCAGTTTTACTCGCGTCATTTGGAAAACTGAAAACGGATCCACCCTTTTGGGATTTGGCGAAACTTAAATCTCCACCACTGTTGTGGATATGAGAAAGTCTCGCTGTTCAAGAGAGCTTTTAGCGAAGAAAAAACGCTCACAGACATTTGCGATATAAAGCCGAAGGCGTATAAATGTATTTTATATTATATATTTGTAAAGTTTACATTTAACTTTATTTTGTGGCATTTAGGTCAACTTTTGTAATTTTTATGTCACATGAACAGTTTCTTTCCCATTTACATTTTATGGTAAATGTTGTCCATTTACTTTTTTTCTGAAAATTTTCATTCCATTGTGAAAAGTGTCGCTTGTAAAAATGAAATATTAGGTTAAGCAAAAACTTGTTCATAGTTTCTTATCTTTTCGCATATATATATATATAAATCTTTCAATCTATAGATACTGTGGAGTATTTTTTTAAATCAATTGTGACATAATAATAGCAGTTGACTAAATATATTCAGATTCCAAATAGAATAGAATATTCTCGAAAGCGATTTAATGGTATATAGTTATCAAAAATTTTATTTGGAATCCTATGCTATCATATTATATCATAAATATAAGTGCATTTAAAGTGTGTTTTAATGATTACTATAGTAACTAGATCAGTGATGTAAAAATAAATATTTGATATGTTCTCAAGTCTCATGTATTTTATCTACAATAAAAATTTTGTGTTTTTAGTCGATTTAAAAAAGATTTGACGATTTTTACAGCCATTTTACTTTTTTATTTGTTAAAAATAAGGTTTGACTCAATTCGATTAATAAATATTTCAATTTACTTCAAACCTCTATCATCAAATGAGTTTGAGCAATGAAGTTTTTTTCAGGAACTATACTATCGTAAAGACACCTGTAAAGGTCAGTGACAAACAATTAATTGGACTTATAAAACAACAAAAAACGTAAAAATAATTTGCTCAGCTTATGAAAATTTTTGGAAGTGAACATTTTTTTAAGCAATACCTATATTTTACGCACGCCAATCTAAATACAGTGCCTTTATCAAACGCCATATTTCTTGTTATATTAAATTCAAAATATGTATTTTTTTCACTACTATTTTTAATCGACGTTGAAATCGTATAAAGACAATAGTCAATTCTAAACACATTTGATATTATTATTAATTTCATGCAGTTGCTCCAAGTACGCTTAATACACAGCCTTAAGCCTTCTGCGTAGATTCTCCGGAGTGAGTTCTACGACGTAGACATATACACCAATACTTCGGTGAGATAATAATCACATTACGACCTAATTGGAATATACAGTTGCAGCAACTGTGTGCACATATTTGCATACGGTGTTACAACTTCAGCATTTTCATTTCAGTTATTAAGTTTTATCATTACACTAAAACGTAATTTTTTCTCTTACTTAAAATAGTATGAACGTCACTTAGAATGAAATATGCTTATTAACAATAATAACTTACGAACTTTCAATAGCCTCAACATTTGATTCTTTGATTGCTTATGTTAAATAATATAACGTACACAGTTATGTTGTTCTAATGCTAATCATGATGAGTGTGTATCCACTGACATCTAAAGATTTCCTCACAGCATTAACAATCAAACAAATGATTTTAATTTCAGATTTTCAGAGCAATGATTTTTTAACCGTGTATAAGCCTGCTGTATAAATCCTTGTAGATTGACGTCTAATAATTATATATAAAACAGTCAGTTCTGTAGTCAAATAGTTAAGACCCTTGGTAAAATGTTGATAATTGGTTTAGCTTTTAATGCTTAAAATTTCTGTTATCTTACTTTTGTACAGGTATTTTAAAAGTAAAAAAATCTTACGAACTACTAAACATAATGTATAGCTTTATGAAAATCCTTTGAGTTCACTATTTTCTGATAATGGTTTCTTATATACTCTTCTTATGTTCTCTTAAATACAAATTTCTCAGAAGTAAAGATATTATTCTTTATAACTTCTCTAGACCTCGTATTGTGTTGCGTAAAGAAATATTTTATTGCATTCGAATCTTTTGAGCAGTATGCTGCTTCTATTACGTTGATACATTTCAATGTCTGGAGGTCCTTTGCTACATTATATTGCTTCTAAGAATAAACGTAAATAAAACCAATAAATACCGTCTTGCCGTCACCATCAATTTTAAACCATACAGCTATCGATACGAATAAAAAAGCGCGATTTATATACCATTATTAATGATAGGTCATTTCAAATTATATCAACTTCGATTTAAGATTAGGTTTTAAAATTTCGATAATCCTACAGATGTTTCTTTTCATATTATAACATTACTAATGATTTATATTTAATCTCGCGTATCGCCAAATAAATCTGTTTTTAGCTTTCAAAAAGCAATTTAAGTCGGTTGATTTTTAACTATTACTTCTTAATACGATTTCAAATATTTTAAAACATACTGAAGTGACCGTAATAATTATATTTGTAATACAAAATTTTACGCTCGACTTTGAAATGGATAACAAATATGCTACTTTTACGAAAAATATTAAACAAAACTCTTTGAAAAAGAAAAGACGTAAATGAATTGAAAATAAACAATAAACTACTAATATCCGATTCATAATCATTCAAACCACTTAACAATTTGGTCATGATGTTAATCAATTAAAAAGTTTTTTATGTAATATAAGTATCATTGACAATTGAAAAGCTCCATCAGAAATAACTGTATAAGAATATAGAAAGCATAATTATTTGTTTAGTTTTTGTTTGATATCGCATCATAAAAAGAAACAAATTCAAATCAAATAAAATCATCTATTTATCAGTCATAAAGACATTTATCTGGCAAATTTATATTGAATATAATATACATATATCATAATTTATTTATACACAGATTTTACTTATATATTTCAGAATCCTTTGTAATATTCTTTGAAGGATATTGATAATTCATTTATATGTATTTTTAAAGTCACCCCAGTCATATATTTTATCTTTCTTTTTACAAAGACTATAACGCTTTGCAGAATAAATAAAAAACAAAAGATAAATAATGGTTATATCCTATTCCTTTCTTGTTAACCAATCTGTGATATATTTTCCAACCGTAGGGTTGATACAGATGTACAATATAAATGATTTTCTTATCAAAACAGATCTTGATAATTCATATTTTTCTATTGAATAGAAAAGTTGAAATTATATTTTATACTTTTTCTCTCAGAAATATTATATACAAATAAAGTACGACTAATATCGTCTATGCTATAATTAAGAATTGTATTTTAAAATTAAAAATCTAGATTTACCAAACATTCTAAAACATACATAACTTTAGTATTAAAAATCATATATTTTACAGCGTAGTAATTCCTCCGCTTCTGGCATGTTTTTTCAGTAATTATTTTCAATCATGCCAAAACATCATATGGCAAAAAAATTTAAAATAGATGTACCAAAATCGATAATAAATGTCCTATTGAAAACTCATGACTGGAGAAATTTCGAGAGAACTTATTTTTATTAACATATATTTAATAAATAAAAGACAACTATTATTCTAAAAGATATAACATCATTTGTAAACAATACAAGTAAGTTAAGCCTCGTTAAGCTTGAATAAAATCTTTTGTTCTAACTAATTCTATATTTTTTATTTTTCTAAGACCATATTCAAAAAAATTACAATACTGTTACTTTCTATTACATTAATTTTATATAGAATTTTTATATCAGTTACAAGCAACAAAAAATGTTCCAAAATAATACTAGGAATAGATACACATACAATGAGCATCGATATTCGGTTACTTAAAGATATAACTTTTTAAGATTCTAAATTTATCGTTTTTTTTTAGTTAACAGAATTCAAATATGTCCTGCGAATACAATTCTGTCTTGCTGTTACAAGCCTGTTAGCTTTCATTCCTAAATATCAAACAGTCCATGATTCATTTGAATATTTTTGTCTACAACCCTATCTGTATATCGTTATGGTACGAAGGTATTGTACGAAGTGACAGTATATCTGTCTCGTGCCGCGGAAGGCTGAAGGGGTTGTGCATAATGAGCCGTGTAACGCGATCTACTGGAGGAAATAATACACTGTCCTGGAAAACCATCCTGTTGACTACCCCTTGACTATCTGCCAGGGGTCGCCTATTTCGACTTATTTTAAGCATCAGAGAAACATTTTGGCTTAAGCCACATCTATTTTGGTAATGCATGTTTTGTAACCGCTGCGATTTTCTAATTGATATACACTACAACGGCCAGACGAGCTTTGTCGAAATGAATTCAAATTTTCTATAATCTAATTATCATAAATTATTATATCATTTATTTACATACACCACATTGTATTGATTACAATTTATTTATAATTTTCAGCTTAAAAAATATCGAATTCGTTTCAAATCAAAAATTTGGTGACATCAGTTCACAATATCGACTATAAGTTTACGCTTGTCTTCATTTATTTCTTCAAGATTTATTTAACGATCATAATCCCATTTGAAACTTTATGTTATCTTTATTCTAAACTTTATTATTTATTATAACACCTTAAACTTGCTTAAGGGCAAAAGCATCATTGTCTTTATCGCAGGCTAAGTTTCAATTCCTCTAAATAACATTTTCTCGTAAAATGTTCATAACGTTTTATCTGTTCTTTTTAGAGATTTTCTAAACCGGTGTTATCGAAACCAAGATTCTGGTGTATTGTATGTTTAAAATATTTATTAAATACAGAATATCTGTGTTTCGATTTTATATTACTATACATCAAATAACTTTGCGTTCAACTAGCTGTAAGTCTACGAAAAAAAAATGTCGGAAACTTTGGCTCAAAAATCCGATCAAAATCAACAAATTACAGTGTTTACAGACTAGCCTGTCATAGAATTGAATTGATTTAAAAATAATTTTATTCATGACAATCAAACAATATTTTTTACTGCTATAAGATATTCAAAATGAAATAACGAAAAACCACTATCAATGTATTAATTTGATACTGCAATCTCTTATTTCTACCCACACAATCTTATCTCGATAAGTTTACGAAAGGTGAGTGATTGACTTTCTTCTTTACCCTTATTTTATTTTCTCTTCTTGTTTTATAAGGATTTCATAATTCACACAGTAAACAATATTCAATGTTTTTTAAAAAATATCAACAAATCGTTTCCATGTATGTATTTTGTTTACTACCGTTAAGATGTCGTTCTATTTACACAGTAGGAATGTCTTTACCAGCTGCTCAACGTTTCACCGTATATCTTTTCCTCCCGAGACACAGGCCTACCAATACAGCATTTGGTTTATTTTCTTTTATTTCCCCTGATGTTAATCACCTAATGAAGGTTTATCTATTCGACTTCTAAATGATTCGAAATTCTCTCTTTCACCACTAACACATTACATATTGGATGCTTTGATGTATTGAAGTGGAATTGATTTGTCATTTAGGATCATTAATTATTTAGCACTGTATACGTATCTTTGATTTTTTTTTAAATTCAATGTAATAAAAATCGATATATTTAAATAGATATGTTTGTATCGTATTTCTTTGGCATATTTTTCTTAAAAAAAAATGTTTACTTTAATTGACTTAATAACTTAAGGAAACACATTAAACAATTTACTATTGATGTGCAATTTTCTAGCGTATAATTAGCTTAACAATCAAAGATGCTTTCATGTGATGAAACGTATTGACTGAGGAGGTTCGATATCAAATTTAAATTGAAAAAGATGTTTAATGTTGACCCCTAGTAGACCTGATCCCGGAAAGTATTTAAAATTTGCTTATCTTCATGTCCATAAAATATTATTGGAAATTTTTCTCAATGCATTACATGAAAGTGTACAGAAGTTGGCGTCCTGTTGAAGTGTTGATTTTTTTAAGTTTCTTTATTTCCATTAAACATGAATTGTAGTTATTTAAAAAAAATACATATCATACAGGCTAAAATCATAATTAACAGATCGTGTTGGATACTATAGTGTCACAAATTCAATGATTAATATAAATAATCATTCTATATTTGCTAAGTATACTCTTTTATAATGCAACTTAATGTGAGATTTTATAGATTAAGGCCAACATATTGAAAAGAGCGAAATATATTATTACAACAGATTTTGCATCAACACGAAAAGTAGAAGATGCTTTTTGGTTGGTCAAAATAGATCTTGGACTTTCCAAAGAATATTGAATCAGATCTAAAAGTTATGTTTTTAACATGTATATTTTTTTATATTACAATTCATCGGTAAACATCATTGAAATTTTACAAAAACTTTACGATACTGATTTAAAATAAACGCTCGTATTAATGTGCAAAAATTAAATATATAATATTATTTTAATATGATTAGCGTAGACTAGACAACAAAATACCTTGAATACTTATTTAAACCATATATAATATGTAAACTGACATAATCCATTTAAAAAGGTGTACCGATCAGAAAGCTTCCTTTTGTTTACAGATTGAGCAGGTAAATTTTCAATAGTGTATCCGCAGTCTTCCACGTTGACGTCGATATCCCACCGTTTCATCCCTTAAATCCCCTTCTGCACCTCCGGTTTCTCCTCAATCCCAGCCAGACCGGAAGGAAACGTCAAAATATTCCTACCCTTTTCAGTTAGACAATTTTTGATCCATTGGGTACTATATGGCTAGAATAAGATGGATCATTCGACCGATTATTCGGTTGTTGGTTTTCAATAGTTCTATTAAAATAAATTCAACTGTACATTATTATTATATTCACAACAAAATGGAAGAACTTAGTGGAAGAAGAAGAAGAAGAAGAAGAAAAAAGGAATTTTAGTTTCAAATTAAAGATGTGTTTGTATACAGTCAACATATTATTGCGGAACATATACTTAACTTTATATTCAAATTACAATAATGTACAATTAACAATTCGTCGTGTTGAATCATTATTGAGAAATATATTTCACATGCAGTCAATATTATATTACTTAGATTATAATAAGTTATAAAGTAAAAATATTGTATGTGCACACATATGAATTATAGAATGTATAAGACAAATCGGTTTTTTCTAATCTTACAAATATTCAAGATAGGTAAAGCTCAAGTCTTGCATATATATTGATCAAGAAGAATTACTCCGGCCATATGAAAAAAATATGTTACGTTTTTGACACTGAATTTTTGCATTTAATTGTGTCATGTTTCACATAATTCAAAAAATAACAAACAAATCTTTTGCTTTCGTTATATTTAGTATTTGACATGTAATCAAAAATTTTAAATTTTAATTTCATTACACAGGAAAATGAATTGTTAATTGTCTCTTATAAATGTTAAAAAAACTCGTGAAATTTTTCGTCCTAATATAAAAATTTAAGTATTTCCTGTTTAACTGAAGTGGTCTTCTCAATTAGCAACTTTTTGTTTCGAAGCATTTTTTGATAATCGTTTTAAAAGAGCTACGACAAATTATTTTTTGATTACATTTGATTCTTTAAAACGCAAGATCTGAAATTGATTGCTAAGAAACATCACTTGCTTAATTTGAAAAACTACAATATACACCATAATATTTGATTTATATTTGAAGTCTGAAAAATAATTAATTTTTGCTTTATCGTAATAAGAACATGAAAAGTAAATTGAAAGGAATTCTCCAGCTGCCGGAAAAGAACAGCGTCGCATGGATCCAGTAATATCGGCGCCTCGCGAAGCTTTCGATGTCGCGACGCTATTGTATTGAAAGCTCGCATCCTCTTTACTAAATGTACTTACACCTTAGGCTTTCAGCCGAGCCACAGATGTCGAATAATAAACTTAAAGGCATTTGTTCACGCTAAATGTATCGTCAAATTAAATTGGCATCTTTAGTTCTTTCTCTTCCCACTTCAGTTATTCTCGTTTACTTCGGTTTCATATAAAACCATGATTTACTAAATTTCTTTCAGTTTAACTCCACCTGTCATTATAATACAAAAATATATGAAAATATAATTTAATTTCTTCAAAGTATAATGAAAAATGAATTTCTTCAAATCGTTATTACTAAAAAGAATTTATCACCAAAATTATTTATAGCTTTTGCTTGATAATTGAATACTTTTAATTAAATTAAGTTATATTCTATTTATATGAATTAAATATCTTCCGAACACCAGAAATGAACTAGCATTATTATATTAATGTTTGTCGCCACTTAACGCGATGTTATAAATATTTACAACACTCTATTATAATAAAAACAAATAAGATTTTAATAGAAATGCTCCTGATACATTTCTTGCAATCATTGTCAAGTTGTTATCATTGAACCTGTTGTGTTGCAAGTTATTTATGGCCATAAGTCTGTAATTTCGAATATTGGAAGCAACATCAAATAAAATGAAAATAAAGAATTGTGTTATTAAAAACCAAATAAAATACGATATCTTCCAATAATTTTCAGACCTCAAAATTTTTGTTTATGTTTCATGCTAATGTTTTACTTCTACTATAGTGAATAAACAATAATCCGTGTCATTTACGCGTACATTTATATGAACGATAAACTATTTTTACTTTTAGAAGCTATCCAAACAAAATTGGATTCTTTAACAAACCCCAAAAATACACGCATCATTTCACAATAAACTGAAAGTTAACATTCCTGAAAGGCTTGACAGCCTGCATAAAGTTGACAAAAACAATGCGAATAGCGCGATAATGTGGTCTACTCCCACACCATCCCCTCGCCCAAAAACAATGCACCCTTGCTCCAAACATGTAAATAATAACAACATCCGATGTTGCCAACTCAAATATTACTTTATGAAACACAATTAATATCAACATTGGTTTTCGTGGCGTACATCAAAATTTCATAATAAATAAATCATTTTTTGACATCATTATTAGTCAATTTTTCTAAATACACTCTTGTATATATTATTTGTAAATTTCATAAATAATATTACTAGCTCTAATAAAAATAAAAAAACATATTTTTAAATGTATTTTTAATTTTTTTGACATGTTATTATTAAAATACAAAAAATTAAATATTTAGTGATAACATAAACAAATATTTCTTTGAACTAAAAATATTTTTTTAATTCTGCTATAAACCTTTCCCTTAAAAAAAATGGCTTGCTCGCTTGTTAATTAATATTTATGCCTTTTTTTCTATGTTTTTATTTAATGCATTCAAAGCACCAATATTATTCGAATTTGAATTATTGAAACTTTGTACGATTCCACATGTTTTGTCACTAACAACTTGGGTTTCGCATTTCGACATCTTCAGCCATTCTATCACATGTAAGCAACAGTTCTGTCGGACTCTCAGAACCTACTATTCTGTTGCATCCATAAATCAAATATAATATCGAAATTTGATATCGATATCATAAATTGCTTATCATTTGATTGAAGTCACTTTTCTTTAAGATTAAATATTATATTTTTTAATTATAAATAGTTTCGGAAAAAAAACCTTTAAATAATTGAAATAATTTCATTTTGATATATTTTAAATAAAAAAAATCGCTAGGTCGACAATTTAGAAATATACCATGACTGTTAAACAAAGTCATAATATCCAACTTCTCCTAACGATCAAGCTGCCCAGATAAACCTGTCCACATTGTATCCATAGATTCTAATACATAACTTTAACAACACCCCTGCAAAAATATCCCCATAACTACATAACAGTCCCGAACTATATATTTTCAATATAATTAACAATAGAATATAAATGTAATTACAAAAAAAAAAAAATATTCAATATTGGGCCGTTCAAAATGCTTGTATTAGATGTACACAACTTATTATCTAAAAAAAGATTCAGTAACTCAGTAACATTATATTATTTCCACAAAATTATAAAATATATAGCTGATATCTATTTTGGCTGACGTCTTCATCAGAAACATAATTTATTAAATCAAATAGCTATCAAATTTAAGCCTAAAAATTTTTCAGAACTAAACAAAATTGCTATGTTTTCACCGTGTTATGATGGCTTCTATCAAGTAAATGAGAATTAAATCAATAGAAAACAGTGCAAACTTTCAAAAATGATAAGGATTTTTAAAAATATATATATTTTAACGAAAAATTAACTTATTAAACTTTAAATTAATAAACTGCTTGAATGTTACCCTTGATATCACTTGCTCATAATTCGTAAATGACACAAACAATATTTCTGTCATTGTCATCTTTTACAGTCATTTTAAAAAATTTTAAAGATTTACAAAAAAAAAAATATTTGGTCATCTCTTGGATCGGTATTCATCAGCTAGGAATAAATCATTATTCACTACATATTATCACTTAATTAATTAATGGTCACAAATGATTAAAGCAACTGTAAGTAAAATCATATAATAATTATTAAAATCTGTGATTTGTAGCATTAAACATGTATCACATAAATGAATCAACAAATCAACTGAAAGACAAGAACAGTAATCAGTGACCTATCAACGGTTTTTTTGCTTAATACATATTGATATATAATATTCAGTAAAAAACAGAAAAT
Organism: Himalopsyche japonica; assembly: GCA_028555115.1. Taxonomy (NCBI): domain Eukaryota; kingdom Metazoa; phylum Arthropoda; class Insecta; order Trichoptera; family Rhyacophilidae; genus Himalopsyche; species Himalopsyche japonica. The sequence goes on from JAHFWJ010000460.1 coordinate 3,535,445, forward strand.
TATTATCGGTATGTTTCTGGTTATATTCTTATTTTAATTATTTGTGATCATTAGACGATCTGAAAATATTTTAGAACTGTGAATTTTACTCCTATCTTCCTTTTCCGAAATATTTGCTTAATACATTCAACCAAAATAATTTTATTTTTTAATAAGTTTACTACCAAAAGATGAGCGATTAGTTATTGCCAATTGTTCCTAAAAATAATTTCTTAACAGCTTACATGAGTGGCAATTGGTTTTTAATAATTTTTGACATCATTCCGCAAAAGCTTTAATAGCTTTGGAGCATATGTGTAAAAATATTTACTAAGCTTTAAAGTTATAACAATAAAATCCAATATTGGTTTACTAGTTTTAGTTGTGTTATGCTGATTTTACTTCGCATTCTAATAATTTCTACTATATAAAAGAAAATTGAAATATAAATATAATGTTTACCGCAAAAACTACTTCCGATTGGTTTAACTAGCGACGTAAAATTTTCACAAATTATTTTGACCGCCAACTGTTTTATTTCCAATATTTAACTTTTGACTTGTTGATAGTTTTGACATATAGCTCGCGACTTTGTAATCTAAACATTATAAAAAACAATTGGCAAATAACAAATTTTATATATTTCACTTGAGATACAGTTCTCGGGTATATTGTCAACTTTCAACATTTACCTGCTAAGAAATAACACTAAGCTTTTTCGGCAAAACAAATCATTACACAATTCAAAAACGCAAATTATATTTCTAACTACAGAATTCATGAGTGTTAAGAAGCAACTCTGAAATTAAGTTTAATTAAATCGTAGATCAATGCGTTTTCATTTTCACTTGTTCAGTAAAATAAATAGAACAAATACAAGGTTTATTTATTTTTATCCTATGTATGTTATTGAGCTTTGAATGGAAAGCATTGCTTAATTTTATTTTTTGATTTTTGAAACCGAATTTTCGAACCTTATAATTCATCCCTGCATTGTAAATTTTACTCGTTACTCTTTGCAGGCCTACATCAAAGGTTTCACTGGTAATTTGTTCCGCCCTCGAACATGCACTATGCGCAGTGGATTAGTTTAAAGAAGCGAACCAACAAAATGTATGACGCGCCATCATTCATTATATTCGGTTTAAAGGATTCTGCTTTAACAGGATTTGCTAGAGTCGGAGCCTACGCTGTGTGTCGGCTGGGATTTACATGCGACTTATTGGAATTTCACTCTTTGTGGCGCAAATAATTTCATGTTAGCTTTATTATTTTTTCGTCATAAGTTTTCAATCATTAAATTTGTCCCAACTACCATTTTTGAACCGTGTTTACCAAAGTACCATTTGCCAGCTAATTCAAAGCAAAATTAAGGACTAATTGTCACGTTTTGGAGGAAAGGCAATACATACATATTAAATAAACACACGCATAAATATATATTTTTATTTATCCACAAGTCGATTAATTTGAACTGGTTGAGATGAGTATATCTGTTTTTATCATTCGATCGATATATCTAAAATCATTGCGTTTTCCGTCTAAGCCACAATTGCAACGGGGAAATTAGGGTTTATTTATATTCTTGTATATTTTATACATCACTTGAGGTAATTAATAAAATCGACAAAACTCAACACTGTTATTCCAATTAAAAAAACACAAATTCCACATTTATATATTATTTAAAACTACCTGATTGACCATGCTCATAATTTAAAATATTTATAGTCAGACTCTGTTGTCCAACGGCAAGAGCTTCTCTTGTGTAAATAGATGGCTTTGGTTAAATAATCCATTTTGGTTGTGAATGTTTTATTATTTTTAGGACTAAAGAGATTTTATGTTCATATCAAAATAGTTCAAAATTAACGTATTCTTAATAGCATTTTAGAACATGTACATAAATGTTTGTGAGCGGTAGATTTCAAATGACGAAAAAATTATAACTGTACACATCATACTTTATTATATCTTTAATAATTTTGCGAGGATAATTCAATTTAACACAAAGTCTGTTTTCTCCATTTCGTCTTTTAAATTTTAGTTTCATTTAACCAAAGCTTTTAGACAATGCGCATTAGTTTCCTTTGACTGGCACAATACACTTTCTTCGCCCGTTGTCTGAGGCTAATCTTAGCCAGTATGCAACTTTTCTCTATTTGAGCTACTTACTTGCATTGTATGTAAGTAAATATGTTCTACCTATATAAATCTTCTGTAATAGTTTATTACAATTCAATTCAAACTCCATCTATGTATATCTTTATCTTAATGATTGAACACTTTAGAATTTATTATTTTATAAATATATATTTTCACGTATAGAATGCTTACTCCATATTAATATAATGAGTTTGCATTCAATATTATCATCACAAATAATTTTCAATCACACTTATTATACCATGAATTCATTTGATATAACTTATTATCTAAAACAGCTAGCAAAAAATAACAAATAACAAACAAAGCATTCCAATTACTCTCTGAGCTTTTTCTACTGGGTTACAAAGGTCAAATCTTTCATACATTAATCCGCTAATCTAACGTGGTAGTTTTAGGGTGTTTTATTATTATTTAATTTTGTGTTATTTCAATAACATTATCATCAACAATTTATACAATCAAATTCACGTATGATATATTTTTAATCATGTATGCTTTCTCTCAATGAGAAGTATACCAAAAGAAGTTTTCTACGAGAAAAGCTCGTTACTTCAAGTTGTCTTTTTTTCATAAATGTAAGGCTAGCAATTTGACGATTGGATATGTGAGGAAAATTTAGAGACAATCCACATTTCAACGCCTTCAAGCAGATTCCATAAATTGATTAAAAACTCATTTATATGCTGCCCATTCGAGCGCATTTGATCTGTTATACAAACCAACAATGCTTCTCACTGCACTACGAACGCAACAAATGATTTTTTTTCAGATTTTTACAAAAATGATTGCATTAAAATATTAAAAATCAAATCAACTAAAAAATATACATGTGTTGTTGTTTTTAGATACAGAACTCGCACGTCAAACTTTTTAAAACTATAAACATTAATTGAAAAAAAATATTTTATCTTTCTATTATCCGTATTCAAAAAAACCATTAATCTCTGCTCATATACACACACAATATTGAACAGAAAGTAATATAAAGAGAAAAAACTTATTTTGAACGAAAAAGTGGACTGCGGGAGCAATCTCGACGCGTTTGTCACAAATCCTAACGAGGTACGACACTTGTCATTTTTCAGAATTCTACAAAGTGACGTCAGAAAAAGCTACTAAAGCCTTTCATACATTGTCTCTACCCTTGTTCCATACAAACTACATTTTTAATTTGGAGTTCCCAAATATTATAACAATCAAATGGTTTGTGAAAACAACGCCGTTATCGTTCTTTTTTTTTACTTTTTCAAACAAATGCATTCTGTATAAAACTTTCAATTTAAGCGTGTTATAGAAATGAATAAATATAGTTATTATAAAACAGGTCTTGACCATTACTGAAAAACTGTAATTGTTTTACCTTATTACAATAAAATTCAAGAAAGAAATTGTAAATTCAGATAATATGAATGAAATAAATTATTTTTTGACGAAACAAAATCGATTTCTTCTCTTATTATACAACGTTATAAACAGCTGTAACCTAAGAGATAAACTTACTACTAGTTCATTTCCAATATACATTTCTCTCTTCACTTTCTTTATGTCTTGTTCATTGTAAAAATTTTGGAAATGGCACTACTCTTATTGCGTATAAATTTTTTCAACTTATAATTGTCACCAAAAACATACTAATACAACAAACATTTACTAATTGCCTTAGATACTGTAGCATTTCTGAAAATTTTGGGTCCTTACCCAGTATTCTCATTGTATTTGACTTACAAACGCTGACATTGTATTTAGATATTTGTGCATTATTTTGTTAAAAGGCATTATTTTTGCGTTAACATTAAGTTATCAAGACTCCAAGGAAACCTTTTTTTTAAGCAACAGCAAGTGCTGAAAGCTTAAAAAAATAACTAAAATCATATTCTTGGACAAGTAATGATTTTAAAATTTTAAAATATCCCAACTTAGCCATAATTACGCGCGCATATATGACGTCTCTAATTTTTCCGTTCTCAAGAAGTTTTTGTGAATTACAGGCAGATGAAATCACAGATTTATTCTTTACATAATAGAGATTAAAAGTTGTTTTTTTTTTCACAGCAATATATTCTTCCAATAAAAAGAGCAAGTGAGCAAATTCGCTGATTTGAAACAAGAAGCTCCCCTACTATCTGCAACCGCGTAGACCACTGCCATTCTGTTGACGACACATGTCCCTAAGTGGCCGAGATGTTGCATCGTGGTAAATGCAGTGAGTGACAGTCAAAACACACGTTTATAATTCATAATAATCTCATATATTTTCTGCTAGCTATTTGTTTCTCATTATTTTATAACGAAATTAAAGCAAACAACAATCTTTAATAGTTAATCTTTTTATTCTTGTCTTGAATTAATTTATTAATCGAACTATACTTAAATGACTCTAAAATATCATAAGACTTTAACTCTTAAACTTTAAATAAAAATTATGAATTTTTGTTTGAAGCTTTTTTGACCAAGAGTATAAGATTGATTGTGTCGAGGTCACTATAATATAATACACATATGCATGACAATCAACGTTATGTGCAAGATGCCTTACCACCTAAAATAATTCATCACAAAATTCAATATAAAATACATAATATAAAAATTTTACCAAACAAAATATCATTCAAAAAACATTCTATGACTATTTCATTTTTCCTAATAAAGCTAACTAGATATACACACATATTGTATAGTGTACAAAATCACATAAACATTTTATCTTACTTCTCAAGTTACGTAATTCAAAAATATATACAGAGAACCCTTGTCAAGATTATTCTAATGTTTTCTCATGCAGTGTTTTTTTTATAAATATATATATATCATCCTTTTCTCAGACGTAGGTAAAATATTCGTTTGTATTATGATAATATTATTATGTTATAAGATCATGTTTTATTGTACCATAAAAATTTACATTTTTAACATAGCAAGGAAAGACATATATCTTTTTATGTCTGTTATACACAATGTTCACGGAATTTATTTTGTAAAAAAAAAACTCTTCACTACGTTATAAATCAGTCCATTAGCTGAACAAATATATAAATCAAACACTGTATTTATCAGAATTATGTATGGGTTTTCGAGATGTTTTTAATTCACACAATATTGACTGAAGATTGCAAAATGACTTTTTGATTGATACAATCTTTGTTTACTTTCAAAGTGTTAACTGTCATTTCTTGGTGGAAAGGCATGCTATTTTAAATAATAATAAAGAAAAGCATATCAAATACAATTTCTACAATATATCGATCAGGACTGGTTTTCCTCATTGTGAGCGTCAGTTGATAATTATATAATAAAATATATCATGGACATAGTTCTAGAAAATGTGCTTTTATTTTTGAAAATATCAATTCTTGTTGGAAAATTAATTTGATTTTTAAAAACAAACAACATTCCGCATATTTTGTCACTAACGACCCGGATTCCGCCTCTCGGCATCTTCAGGCATTCTATCACACGGATGCAAGAGAATTGACGTACTGTTTACCTTCGAGTTTGTGTTTTCCTGTAATTAATGACTTTGGTATATAGATAATGCTAACTGTTTACTGTACTGAGTGATATTAAGGTAAATCGTTCGTCAATTGCACTTACTGCACCATATTCCCAGTTAAAAATAAATATAAATCCGTGTTCAATTGTGTATTTTTATCATTTGGAAATTTTCGCCCTGTGAAAGACGTAAATTCAATCATGACATTTTCAAAGAAAGGCATTATTTGCAATGATATTATATTATTATTAAAAAACTATCTTAAATGTGCATGATATTTGATGAATAGGTGTTTTAATGAAGATATAGAATGAGCGTTTTAATATATTTAATATTCAAATATTTATTGCATTTTAAAAGGTGTCAGTTTTTTAAAAATATAAATTTTTTCATTTAAAATTAGACGAAGTGTTTTGTAACAAATTATCAATTGAAAATCCTTTGAAGAATTTTTTTTCTTAATTTCTTGTATTTTTCGCGATATAAAATCCAAATAACTTTTAAGTGAAAAATATAAGACATTATTTTTAATTTAATTATAAACATAAAAAATCATATTGTGAACAATATTTCATTTCAAAATACGAAAATATTTACAGAATCTTTTTGAATAAAGCTTTTCTATTTCATCAAATATTCATAGTTAGATTATGCGAATTCTCAGGTTGCATCAGCTGCATGGTCGGATCTTCATCTCTAATCCTCAATGCTTTCTGGCAGCAAGAACATGGGTACAGGAAAGCGTCTAAATGTTTACATAAATGTCAAGACATTTCCGACCATTTATCTCGGTTATTCGTTTGAATTGCAACATTGGTTTTCTTATCTTAAATTGCAGTTTCCGGATGTGTAGACACTTTTTCTGCGATAAAAAATATTATATAAATGAACGTCACAAATAAAAGTATACGCAACATATTAATACTACACACATAATAACAAATTTATTTTGTTGATACTTGATATATTTAGAATGAATATAAAAACGATAACGTTCATTTGAGTCTTAAAACGCCATCGTTTTATATAAATGAAAATATTAGTGTCAATATTAATTTTATCGTCAATTTGTTTGATAACGATTTTATTTTATTTAATTCAAATTTAAAAAGGGAAAAATTGATTGCTTTTTATTATACTTGGCTGAAATATTTTAATAAACATGCAACCTCATTAGTATGTATATATTGTACAATTGTACATGTGAATATTATCTCGTTCAATTCTTTTATAGTTATTTAGACAACTGATTTTCTCTTTAAAATAAACCTGCTTTACATCGAAAAATCATTTATTTTAGTTTGAAATAAAATCAACAATTGTTTGACTAATAACAACAGAATAATATCGAATCCTTAATTGGTTTATAAACTTCAGATGACTTTTGGTTACTTTGATAAACGTAAACGTTGAACAAAAAAAAATATTTTATTTGAATTGTTACAACTTTGTACGATTCCACATGTTTTGTCACTAATGACCCGGATTTTGCCTTTCGACATCTTTAGGCATTCTATCACACGGATGCAACAGAACTGACTTACTATAAACAGTTAGCATCGTCTATATACCAAGCACCTTCAGTCGATATGATAAAAAATATATATTTAGTTTTTGCGAAACCACGCTTGGATAACAATAAATGCTTATTTCGTTTTGTATTTCTAACGTTGATCCATTTCATAAATAAAATCTGTAGTATTTTTATACCGTTCCTCTTATCGTTGCAACTTTATCTCCTCGTTGCACAAAATGTATAATACGAACCACGGCTATGTCACAGATCCAAATAGATCCGGGAAGCGGTACAAACGAATGTAGAGATGTAGAGCAAGGAGATTTATCGTAGAGGTGGGTTGCTCTACAAAGCTCGCATCGAGTGCTACGATACTACAGCGCTACGACGCTACGACCGATGCAAGTGGATACCTTATGTAAGCCCTACCGAACGTTTTGCTCTGAATTCAGTGGCACCTCGCTCACTTCAGATCTTGCGGCCATTCAAGCGAATTCAATGAGAACGCAGGCGTACAGTAAGCTTTATATGACGAGCCTGCGAAATTGGCTAGAGGAGTATTAAAAATGTACTCAACTTCCTGTATCGAGATTAAATTTCAGCAAAGCTAGTGTCAGTAGGCAGTCTTGACTTTTTTGATATCTTTTCCATCCTATCTAAATTAAACACGTTTTCTATATTTTCGATTTAATATCGATTGAGTAATTTATTTTTTTATTTTCTACACATTCTAAAACTTTTCTAAAAAATTTAAAATAACATTTTTTCAATCAAGTTTATGCATTTGAACTAAGCATTGTCACTTAAACGTGGCCTAAAGTTTTAAGTACTAGTTCCACAAAATATGTATTTAAATCAACACCGATTTCGCTCATTGCGAGCGTTATCAAATAATACGTATGCTATCAAAATACCGCTTTTTTAAAATATAATATTACGTCGAGCCACCAAGAAATGACAACTTACACTTTAAATGTTATAACTTGTCATCATAAAGTTTTTTAAATTTAAATTGTTGAAATTTTGGACAATTCCACATGTTTTGTCAATAACGACCCGGGTTTCGCCTTTCGGCAGCTTCGGGCATTCTATCACACGGATGCAATAGAACTGACCGATATCATAAATCATAAAATTTCCATTAAACAAAAAAAAAATTATGTAAATGTTTAATTTGTTTTCGTGCTACTTTTCTACCTTTGAAAGTACATTTGCTTACTTTTTTTGATGGAAATGTAAATATTCTTTTGAATTTAATAAAAATTTCTCTTTGAATATAATTGAAAAGTGCGTCCCTTTACTATATTTTATTGTTTGTGAGCATATTATTATGGCAATATCTTGGATTATTATTCATCTGATATCAGGCGCTTGGATCTCGTTATAAACCGCAATGTTGCAGAAAGGCGTGCCAGAGTCACTGGCTTGCATGCATACGTCGCTACGCTGATGATAGCGCCATCTCTGGGGACAAATTGGCGTAGAATAGCATATTAACTTCTGCCTAATGCTTCACACCACGGTGTGCTTGTTATTAAATTCATTTGCGTTCACTTTGCTGGAGCACTGAAATTTTCAGCTCCAGTGGAAGCATAATTTCGCCTCGGCGGTATTTTCATTGTTTGTTTTGTGTGCATTTCTGAGGTACGTCATTAATTTGAATTATTCCAGAACACAAATGGCTTAAGTATGCTTAATATTTATCTATGTAACAGCTGATATTTAATAAATGTTAACTTTTAAGCTTTAATAATTAACTCGTTCCCTGCTGAGCATTATAAAGGATATTCTAATGCCTAGACTTTAAAAATTTATTGAATAATAGTGGTTTGAAATAATCTTATTGTTTTTGTCAGGGAAACAGGTTGGGCAAATCAAGCAATGCATTAACTAAAAAATTAGCGAGTACAAGAAGGTTTTAACTACTTTTAATTCATATATTTTCGGGTACCAACTATCAACACATTAAAATCAGCCGTCGCAACAGTTCCGACGTTAGCAGTCAGAGGGCTAAAATGCGAGATTATTATATCATTTTTCATTAAGATAGCTGTAAAATTTGTTCATACATCTACATAAAAAAATTATATAACGAATATTTTCAAGCGTATTGTTTTCTTTTTTGATTTCTGATTAAGTATATATATATATATGTTGCATACCATAAATATATTTACATACCGAAACTATTTTGTTTTTAAATGTGCAATAGCTTAAAAAAAAGTTTCAATCTCAAACGAATTTAAATATATGGCATCAAAAACTCCAAAAAATTTGCTTTCACCCACTACAAAATATCTTTACTCACCGCGTACTTTAGAAATGTAATGTTTGCTTAAACTCATAAGAGAACGAGTAAAGGGAACGAAATAAAGTTGCTTCTGAAAATTCAGTTCTCTCGAACACAGGTAAGAAGTTAGTCACTGTATAACGTTAATACCAGAGATACGATATCAAACCGAACAAATAGATCGTGTAAGAATTTTATACTTTTGAGAGAGCGATAATCTTAAGCTTTTGTTAAAAAATAAATTATCTAGTGTTTTTGCTTTTTCTCGTTTATGTTGAGTCGTTAAATATCATTTTTATTAAGCTTATAACGAAATAAAAGTAACGTTATTTATTATTTAGTTGATAATTTTTGAATTTATCTTTTTATTGAAAAATCAGAGTTATCATGGTATTGTGAATAACCAGTGCCTTACCTTAATGTATATTTAATAATTCAATTACTTATCTTATGGTTCATAATAATATGACATTAACTTACTTTGCATTGATATGACAATTTCACAGATGTTACTCGAGCGAATTAACACACTTTGGCTTCAAATTATACGATAAACATAATGAAAGGAAAGTAACAGTACTAAGTATTTTTTTATGAATATCAAATTGAAATATGATATGTATATTTTCCATTAACCAATCGCATCAACGAGTGTAAAAATATTTACGGTTAAAATATAATTTAAGTTGATAAAATTCATGTGACGTATGTCTTATTACAAATTAAAAATATTTAATGTGACAAAATCATTGATCTCTTTTTTGTATATATAATATCTAATTGTTGAAAACACTTGTAAATAAAATAGTTTTTATTTAACAAAGCTTTCATTTATACAAAAAGCATACCTATAATTCGATATTAGCTCAACAAGTGCATAAAAATTTTATATGAGTCATTGCAGTATTATTTTTTAATTTGCTTCCGATTTTCATATGAAGACTATCTCCCAAGGAACGTTGTAAACTCTCTTAAACGCTTTATCTATTTGATTTTGGTGTCAGCGAGCTACATTTATCTTAAATACTTATTTCTACCATTATTACTAAAATGAATTAATTACGTAAAAAAATAGTTGTCATACAAATATTTAATGAAGACATTATACATTAATATGAACGATGTTATTTTGTTCATTACGTCATACTATCTGTCTGCTACATGAGAATAAATGTTATTTCTGAACACAATAAAGTTACTTAAAAAATATATTAAATGCAGTCATTAGAATATTGTAAAACTAGTTTTGCCTACATCTATGTTTAAATTAAAAGACCTCTCTGTATAACTTTTAAGATGACTTTTATTCGATCAATTATTTAGGTTTGTCAAATTAAAATTTAAAAAAAAATGATTAGGTTCCAAAACATTACATTAAAAAAAATTTAAAACCAAAATCTATCATGTGTAGTCAGCATAAAAAATTTGTAATTAAAATTTTTGTCGTGATTTTATTTTTATAACTAGCGCAGTAACGTGAAATGGGGTACTAAAAATTGGGTTTATATATTACGTAGTACGTTTATTGGCCACGCAATTTTATTTTTTAATAATGAATAACAGAAAAAGTTCTTTCGATATCCAATGCTTTCATAAAACCTATAAAATAGAAGTTTTGTTTTTGGAAAACGAACCTGAAAAACGGCAAACAAAAGTGATATGTCAGTTCTCGGAATCCGATTGTATGCAGACGCACCAAGCAAAGATGCGGATTTGCATTTCATTTTATTTTATATCCCCGACGACTAGCACCATCGTACACCCTAAAGAGTAAACACACATCCTTTTGCGGAAAAGGAAAAAAATGTCTTTGCTAAAAAGCTCACACATACACACACAAACTCTGTCAGCCCGAGCTGAGAAAAGTTTTCGCTAAGAAATGGATTCTTTTTTTTGTTTCGCTTGGTATCTTTTATATTTTCAAATTTTGTTTTGTCGCGGTTGAATTGTTCTTAAGATTTTTATATGGCTAGTCTTAGAAGATATACTACAATAAAATGAAATCTGTTGAATAGATTTAGTTTGTACTTATATGCAAATATTTTTTGGTTTTATTTTGAATTTCTGTTAACAGAAATAATCAAAATTTACTCTTTATTCTCTCTTCTTATGAGGAACGTTTAGTGTTAGTATCAGTTTTATATCTATTACAAACAAAACTGTTACAGTACCAATATTTTAATTATTATAAATGATATTATTACATGTGGTGTATGTATATTTTTTATAAAAAATAATAATCGTCTAATTACTATGGAGTCTGTCAATTCTATTGTAATATTTTTTTTTTGTTTGAAATAAAATATTGGTTTTGAAAATCATTTGAAAAGATAAAGCCAGTAAACAAGATGAAATTTAAAACACCTATTTTGTTTATAATTTATAAAATTTGTGAAACTTTTGTATATTTTAAAATATCATATTAGGCAATTTTACAGTTATAACTTAAAATGAAGTCTTTTAAAATAAAAAGGTGGGGAGTATGTTATAATGCAAATCCATATATTATAGATAAACCACAGTATCACAATTAGTAAACAGCTACTCAATTCCGCTTGTTTTCCAGCTTTTCTTGTTGAAACGTAAATGTGTTTTTATGAAAAGGAAAAAATTAAAACCCATTTGATATAAATGTGCTTTTAAATATGTACATAACATACATTAGAATATACCAAAGAATTTTAAGTTGTGATATTGCATCAAGATGACACTTTACTCTGTGTTATCCATCTACAGAAATGAATGATTATTTGTATACATTTTTTAAGACCAACAAGTCTGACTTACAATTAGGACAAGTCTTATAAATATTCATTGTAAAAATAAATAATAAATCCCGATATACTTAACAATCACCATAAGGAAATAACGATATATGAGAGATGTGATATATATATGAATGATATTTGAGTATTTAATGAAAATATATTTAAATCTTGAATATAATCCTACAAAAATCGAAAATGATAAGCGACATATGATTCGAAAAAAAAAAATTATGTGATAATGAAATAATTTAATTTCACAATATTATTGAAAATTTTAGTAGAATTTCCAATAAGATAATGGAAGGGAAATTTCTTTTTCAAAATTCAGCTATTTTCCATTAAAAAAAATAATCGCATTTTCATACTTACCCGTTATCATTAAAATTCATAATAAATTAATTATTATTTTCCACCGGAAGCGTTCTTTAACAAGATCATGTGAAGGCATGCTTAAATTAAAGACCGCGGCGTTATATTTATTTCTCGCCTAATCGGGTAAGCCCCGTAAAAACAAATTTCGTTGAAATTTTACTTGCAATAAAAATTTTCACGCTCAATTAAGTTAAATAATTTAAAGCCACGGGCGTTTCCTAGCCGACTCACTGAAATTTTAAGAATCCTTTTAAAATAAAAATAAATTTTAGTTCGTGAAAATAAATTCGTGAATATTTTGTTGTCAAACGTCTTAGAATATTGACTAAAAATATTCATTTACTACGCATGAATTTTTGTTTTTGTATAAGAAATGCTTATTAACAATACGATCTTTTTCACTGTGAATTTTTACACCTATCAAAACATTTCTTTAACAACACCGCATATGTCATTTATTATATTTCACCATTTCATTTCATTTTTTAATGTGCAATAAATCGTAATTATACTATAAGAAATAATTTTAGTAGTTAAAAACCATTGATTGAAGGTGGAATTCGTTGATTATGACACTTAAATAGAGATAATAATTAGACTATTATTTTTATGTTTTAATTATCAATCATTTAAAAATGATGGAAGAGGTATGTTATAGCTTTTTATTAAACTGAGAGTAACGTTTGTTTTTGCATCTTATAATAAAATACACTATTTCTATTATATTCTCTTTATAAAAACATTTTTGTTTATTCTCGTATTTTAGTAAAAATACATTTTTAGTACTTATTTTCACAATATATTTTTTGATCAGGACCGGTTTCGTACATCGCGAGCATGACAACTGATGGTCAGTTGATAAACTAAAGTACAAAAAGAAGTGTTTTTTATATTTAAAATCTCACGCCTTTCCATCAAGAAGTGACAGTTAACACCTTGAAGGGTATTTCCGTATCAATCCATTGTCAGAACTAACCATTGTATCTCAGATTTAAACTTCTTTTGAGGTTGTGATCTGTATATCTTTGGTTTTCGATACCTTTTCTTCATTGGATTGCGATTGTTTATTTGTCTTCAAGAATATTCTTGACGCTATTATAGGTTATATATATTGTATTAATTATTATTTTACAAGATCTCATTTTTAATTTACCTTCTTTACAATTTTTAATAGTAATTTAAATTTATTTCATAAACAATAAAAAAATATAAAATAAACTACAAGGTAAGAAATTTTTAAATCTCACAGTGTACCTTGAAATATATCCCTCGTATTATTAAAGCATATTGTGCAGGGAGAAGCCTTGCACTCCGAAATGTCCGGCGTACGTTATTAAAAAGTAGAAAGAATAAAAAAAGTTTCGGTGTACATCGCAATATTGCGGGCGTATGAAATATGATCGGAATTTATGTGCGCATTGATAGTACAGTGGTACTAATTGAAATTTTCTAGAAATTTATAAGCACGCTTATTGTATAAATTCGCAAATAGGATATCAGCGATATTCTATATTAGATTTCAAATATTTTATTTGTGCGTCATAATTTTAATACGAATCGCGATGCTGATGAAAGCCGTACAGATTTATTCCACAAAATAACACATTTTCGGACAGCTAATATTTTTTTCATATAGTTTTAACAAGGTTCATAAGACTCTTAATATATCTACTCAAAGTATCATATCCGTCGGAAAAAAGGGAATGACTTTTCCTTCGTTCGACTTTCAATGTATTTATTATTTGGGAATTTTTATTCCTTTATGATTTTGTATAAAATATTATAATCCCAAAAGCATACCGGTGTAAATTATTTTTTTTCAATTTGTGTATTGCGTATTCCTATTCAAATGTATGCTTTGATTTGGGCTGTATCTAAAATACTCTTTTACCCATCCATTCGGAAAAAAACTTAACAAAAAAAAAAATATGAGCTAACTACTAGCAGTTTCTAAGCCACATTCTATTATCTCTAGCGTAGAAGAAAGTATGTGATAATATTAAGACACAAATAAACCGTATTTGAATATAACGATAGCAACAAAAATTTGGCGTATATCAAGATAGTTTCTTACAAAAACCATTGTAATCGCTGTAACGACAAGAATTGTTTGTCATAGACATAAGAAAAAATGTTTTTAATTATCATAGACAATTATTTCTAGTTTGATAAAGACACACATATTTTTTTCTCCTACCCCTTTGTTTAATGAGTTTTTCACTTGGGAAACTTTATATTAATAGCAATAACAAATGAAACGTGATAAAACATCATTTAGTTATTCCCTTTATTCATCGATATGTCTTTTTTGTCTAGTCATTAAAACATATATTATATTCATCCGAGCATCGTACATCATGAAAATTTGTTCTACATACATACTCACATAACTTTGATTGTTGATTATCAATTTACTTTACCGATAACAAATAATAACTCATAAAAATGAAAAGAAAATTAGAATGGTCCATCGTCAATTTTCTAATGAGTTAGAAAATATTTAATAAGAAATTACATAAAATTTTAATTGTTGAAACTTTGTACGATTTCACGTATTTTGCCAATAACTAATTTTCGCTATTGGTATCTTCAGGCATCATATCACACGGATGCAAAAGAACTGAGTTCGGGCTATTGGCGACAAAATATCTGAAGTCGAAAAAAGTTTCAACAATTCCAATTTTGATATTAAAATTCCATCAAGCACCTTCAGTTGACATCATAAATTTTAAAAATAGATGCTTAATTATATTATGAATGTGTGTTGTTTCCTTTGTAATATTTCGGTTTTTGTTACGTGTAATAGTATTTTACAAAATAAAATAAAAGTTTCCCGCAATTACTTGTTTTTGAAATTTTATATGGAAAAATTTGTAAACGTTTTGCTTTAATTTGCGGAGAGTTACTTTGCTTGGTATAAAATTGATGAAAAAAATCTGAGAGTAAACCATAATTTTCATACACAAATATCAATTCAATGTAGATAAATAAATATTCTGAACAAATTATTGAAAACGAAAAATATTTACACAGAGTTTACGGGAGTTATTTATTTCTGTTTTAAAATTTCGTGTCCCATCGATACGCTTTAAGCATTTTACCGATTTTAATCATCATCAATTCCTATTAATATGCAATAAATAAGGCCGTTTATTTTTGAAGAAAGGTTCAATCTTTGTTATTGCCAAAAATATGTAAAGATAAAAGTATTTGTATTCGATGAAAAATATTGTTTCGAAAGGAAAAAAATAATTTAGGTTTTATTTTCAATTTCTTTATTTGTCTTACTTGTTGTTCGCATATTCTTGTATCGCTTTTTATATACGTTTTTTCGTAAATCAATCGATTGAAGAAAATAATTTTTTTGTAAATAAACACAAAATATTTTTTTTATTTAAATTTAATAATCATAACCTTCAGTAAAATTATAAAATAGTAGTAAAGTACAGTAGTAAAATATAAAATCATGTACTGAATAAACTGTTATGTGCGAAAGGCTTTAAATTATCATTTTCTGTAGACTAATGCATTTAAAAAAGTAAACTCAAAAACTTAAAACACGATTTCACTTATCCTACTTACATTTGTACTATGATCAGAAAAACTAAGTCTTTCAAAATCGGACCTAACTTTTATCAATCTCAATTTTAGTTTTTTTTTTTTGAAGGTTGATTTAAAATTTAATTTAAATGGTTCAAATATTTGGAAATTTTGAAACCTTTGGTCGATCACGACCCGGTTATCGTCTTTCGACATTTTCATACATTTAACTGTTTAAATTGACATTGAAATATTCTAGCATTGACATTGTTTGAATTGACAAATTGACATTGAAATATTATATTCAAGCATTTTCATGCAATATCGTAAATTAGTTTGATTTCACTTGGAAAATCTTTCGAAAATATACTTATGCATGTATGTTTAACGATAGAGTTACAGAGATATGCCAGTAGATTGATTTAATTGCGTAAAAGATGTCATTTTTTATTTTACAATCATATAATAAATTGGGTTCAATTCATTTATTTAAAAATCATACATTTAAACTTTCTCGTCGTCTATTATTTGATTTCATAATCAATTTTGATATATTGATAAACCGCTTGATAAAAGTTTAACAATAAACGTTTTCTCAAGTCCAAAATGCGATGGCAAAATTCATAGATACTTTGGTATTATTATATTAGTTCCATCGTGAGATTTAAGGCAATATGTATTGGGGGAAAATGCGGTGGTGATTCGCAACGAAACAGTGGACGTGTTAAAATAATGGCGAAAAAATCTCGTTGGCCGCTGTCAGTTTGAATTCTGCACACGTGGGGAGAAAAACGACACGTGATGGTATTCTTTCTCAGATATATATACAGGGAGAGGCTGAGAAACGATTGCTCGCTATAAAAACAAATTGATCCTGAAATTTCTAAGTCTGACTCGTGGAAAATATAAAACGTAAAAAGAATCAGTCGATATTTAATTGATTTTTACCTTATTTATACAGTAAGTCGAAATAATACATTTAGACGCTTTATATAATAGTAAGCCCTGTATTATTTTCTTTGCAATGATGGTATTAAACGATTTTTTTATTCATCGACAGTTAACTCGTTGAGTGGTATTGTTTATTTCTCATAAAAATTATGCATATTTTAAGGATCTGTTCCACTGCAAATTGAATTAAATAAAGCAGAAATAAAATTTCGAATATCGGCTTAGATTATGACTATTAAGCTTGCCAGTTTTTATTATCAAAAATGTAACGCGTATATAGTAATATAATTTTGTCATATTTCTCAAATTATCGTCATTGAATATTAATGAATGTAAAATTATATATTTTTTTTGATAAAATATATTATTATGTGTAGTTGTACGGTAATAATTTTGCTATACGATCTAAAGATATTAGACTTAAATATAAAATATTTTTTTCATCTTCGAATAAAACCTTAACATGTCGAACGCAGACGCCTCTCATATTTTTTTCTTCTGACCCTCTTATATAACTGAAATATTGATTTATATAATTCAATTCAGTTAAAAAAATATTACAACTTTTTTTAAATAAAGAGATAAACGTTTTTTACACTTGTATAAATATTTTTCTTGAGATTGGACAGTCCAAGATACATTTTTTTTAAATTCGAGACAAGGAAATATTTGTTTTTAAATTACCGCTCGCTGTTTCTTAAGTATTTTTTCAGCTACGCCTAAAAACAATGAAAAAGCTCTTTATCGTCTCACGAGGGTGCCACGTAATCTCTTCTAACGTTGACTTAAGAAGGATTCTACGCAGCTTTAATACCAAGTGTCCATTTTTGATGTCCTTTGTGACAAACTTTCTTACTCTGCGGGGAAAGAACAGTTTCAATCAATACTGATACATTCCTAAAGGCAGTTTAATTAATACGTACAATATATAAGTAACGCTTTAAAATATAATATTAAAACTGAACTCACGCGGAGTCGTCTATTATTTATAAAAGCTTATTTCGAAGAATATTGTTATGAATTAAGTTCAAGAAAAAATAGTAAGGAAACATATCACTAAATCAGATTTGTAAATGACAATGTGATGTCATTTAACCAAAAAGCTGTTTTCTTTGTGTAAATATTTGTATTGTGTATTTTAATCTTTAATTTGTATTTATCTCAATGCAATGCATTACATGAAATAATACAGTATATTCTCTTTGAACGTCGTACTAGACTTTTGATATTGATAACCTCTATTTCGCCGTCTTGTATATTAATCTTTGATCGGAAGTATTATTTTTTTTTAATATGACAGCGCTTTTAGTCTGTATATGTTAGTGAATGTGTCTGCATTATGAGTGAACTTATCAAATCGTGTCTGAAAAAAAAGTCGATTAGACATAAGTAAAAACCAGTTCTTACTGTTTCCTTTAATTCTCTTTTTTCTAGTTTTCTAAAAATATATAGTTTTTAAATAAACTTTAAAAATACAGAAACTTCGGTTAGTACAAAATGATCATTCATCGTACAATGATTAGCCTTTCGATTTTCATTCCAATGGACAAAAAAGCATAAAGAAATAGTAAGTACTTACACCTCTTGTTTAAGTAACAAGTTTAAAATAAAATTGTATAAAATTAATATGTTATGTTTCTTATTTGAAATGAATACTGTGGTTAACAGAATAATTTTACACACTGTTTCACGAAAACAAGTATTTCGAATTAAGTTGTATTAAATTTACATATGTTGATATTGTTTCGACGAAAGAAATATAAATATCCAGAACATATTATGATGTTTATATTAATAAAAAACAAACGACCATACCACGTTGTAAACACCGGCTCTCGTGCGATCACCGAAGTTAAGCAACATTGGGCGCGGATAGTGCTTTGGATGGGTGACCGCTCGGGAACACCGAGTGCCGTGTTCTCTTGGCTATGGGAAGGAAAACCCAGACAGAAAACCGATCACCAAACACCAACCCGCCTGGGCAGCGTGGTGATGCTATGTCCAAGCCCCCCACCCTGAAAAAAAAAAAAAAAAAAAAACGGGGAGGCCTTCATCCAGCAGCGGATCGACCCCGGCTGATGATGATGATGATGATATTATAATGTAACTGATTAATTTTCCACTACGATTCAAGTCGGATACTATCTCGTTTTTTTAACAAAATACAATAACATGATGCAATCAATACGTGATATTTAAAAAGATTATTTTATCTCATTTCGGGGACTAATATTTATACACCCACGTGCCTTTAATAGTAAATCTACCTTCCCTTAACAAAAGTGAATTTAATTGACGGAGTTTTCACCCTCCGATAATTATTGTGGCCGCACCTTTTGTCATTATTTTCTTCTTATCTTGAAAACAATAAGTTGTCATCTCGTTAAATTAAATTAAAAAAAGGCTTTCATCCTCTTTAGCAAAAGCCCGGTTTAGGGTTTTGGTCTATTATTTTCTGCCTTGAAATTAAGTTGATTCATTTCTTACTCTTAAAAGACAGCATTACATGAGAAATAATAAATTTATTTAGGCTCAGTGGAAACCGGGGACGAGGCTGCCTTATCTCGCTTACAATTAACACGGAATTGGGGCTGTCAATATTTAACTTCTGATTTTACGTGCCGGGGGTTAACGATTCTTTTGACAACGTACTGATTACACTTTGATCAAAAGAAAAGTTACACTTCTCTAGGGCAACTAATTTTCATGAATGATTATTTTATTCGAAAGAAATGTAAATTTATAAATTATTTTTACGATGTCTCATTTTAAATTTAGCTTTCTCATTAAGAAAAGTCATCCATTGAATATTTATTTGAAATAAAAAAACTTCCATAACTTTGCTCAAGTTAATACTCAACCCGCTCTGAAATCAACAGATATATAAATAATGAATTGAAATTAACAGTGACATGCAACATTCACAAATAATAAATCTGTTTTTTTTTTCATTCATTAACATTCAAAATCCGACGAGATTCAATAATTTATTAAATTGCTTTTAAGATGAAAATTCACGAAGTTATTACAAATTACTTCAAACTTATTAACACTACAAAAAAATCTGAAATTATTTATTTTTCATCACTTCTTTTATAAGATAAAATTATTAGTAAGAACTGGATGGATTAATTAGCGAATATTTCCATATTATTATTATGTTTCATTCAAAAATAAGAACTATGACTTTTTTACTGGTTTGGATTAATCCATGAAGATTACTGATTTTCGTAGAGAGTTTTCTTTGAAATTAGAGTATGTTATAAAAAAATATTCATTTCATAGTTAGAAATATTATAGAAGATAATCCATAAGTTTTTTTAATAAATAAAACAGTTTATTTAAGTCAACAAGATTTATTAGAGTATGATTCAATACGGCTGATAATTTTTTCGGCGTCATGCTGTCGTCAAAACATTTTCTTTGTTTGTTTCTTATTCAAAAATATCTTCCAAAAAAATAGAAAACAAGTTTAAATATAGATATCAACAAAACGTAAGAAACGACGCGCCATATTGGCTGTATCATCTCGTGCCTGGAGATTTCCATAAAATTATAGGCCGAAGATCGCCAAAGCTTATGCCGTGGCTTTAAGCTCGTCTCATAGCTTACCACCTGCTGAGTATTGATACAGCCAGGAAATAAATTACACCAGATACAACGCCGTCTCAGACTATGATATTTCGGCTCATATTTTTTATGCTTTCCATTGTTGACATGGGTTTGGTAATTGTATTATTCAATACATATCAAATTGTTTGGACTAATTGAATCATTTTCTTTGCGTACACGGTAGCTTATAAAATATTTTTTCCACAAAAGTCTTATATTTCTCACTTGTTTTGTCTTATTCAAAAGAAGAAATATACATAACCATGAGTTATGATATTGACTGAAGGTGCTTGATGAAATTTAACTTCAGTTCTGTTGTAACTTCAGTTCTGTTGCATCCGTGTGATAGAATGCCTGAAGATGCCGAAAGGCGAAACCCAGGTCGTTAATGACAAAACATGTGGAATCGTACAAAGTTGTAACAATTCAAATTTTATAACCATAAGTAATTTCACTTAAGGATATGATAATAAAGTTAAATGACTCGAAGCAATAACATAAAAAGAACATACGACCATTGATCTCAACAAATTATTAGAGATATTTTACTATTTACACGAAAATCAATATCAATCGGTTTTTATTACAATAATAGTATAATACATTCAACTTACATAGTTTTTGTTTAAATTAAAATAAAATTGTATTCCCGCTAATTTTAATATTTTTTTCTTACCTACAGTTAAGAGCTAAGTATCTTCTAAGCAATCTTTCTGAGCTTCAATGAAATTAAATAATAAGGATATTTGAATAACATTAATGACAGTCTTGATTTAAATACTTACAGTTGAATATTTTTTGATAGACTTCACATTTGTATATTAATATAAATATCAGCAAATGATGTTATAGTTTGATTACATTTATAATCATTCACTTCATGACATGCAATAAGGAAGTATTTAGCCTTTTGCTGTTTTTTTTTTTAAATTAGTTTCATCATTTCACGGTATCGAGATGATATTGTATTTAATGTGAAAAAAATCTTCAAGCAACATATTTCATCAACCGGGAGAGCTTTCATAAAATTATCTTTTCAATTTCGACTTCTTACAACCGACTCACTCGGATGGAAGCTTTTTTAAATATAAAGAAAATCAAAATGTATTGTATGCATATTAGATTTCCATGGTATCTGATTTAAGCTTTTTTTATTCAATAATAAAATTACGCTATCATTCATATCTGCATTTATTTTTAAAATAATATTCTCTCGAATGAAGGCCTCAGCTAAGTTTTCTGAATGAATTTCTTTAACACAAGAGTTTAATATATCAATTTAATTTACACATCTATTTCGATATTATTTTCGTGTATGAGACTTACTTGATTAAAAACAGGTTTTGTGCTTGTGAAAAAAAATCCCCTTGATCTATCATTGCTGTCTTTCGATTTTGATAACTTTAACGAACAACTTTTTTAATACAAAAGAACATTCAATTCGCGAATTCAAGGAGATTAGTGTTAAATAAACTCGTCGAAATTTTCAGGATTAGCCAGACTATATTTTAACAATAAAATTTAATTATACCAACACTGTTATTCATTAGAAAATATGAGTGTCAATATATTTATACCAACTGTCTTAACCGTTGTGACATTCAGCAGAGCAGTCAGCGGGTTAAGATAGAAATATTATTTAAGGCTAACGAAACTTTACAATAAATATTTATAATCTTTAAAGTATGGTATAATAGATTGGTTGATTTAAATACCCTTGTACTTATTTATATATCTGTTGATAGATGACATTTAGTTAAATATAATTTCAGTTAAACAAAAAATTTGCAAATTACAATACCCTACAGGGTACTATTTATTTATAATATCATTGTGTTAAATATTCATACCATCTTTTTGATACAGATTAGAATATTGAAAATTTGTAGTCGATTAAAAAATGTCATGTCTTGTAAACTGGTGGCTAAGCCGGGCATTTGCATCTCAGAAAATCTGTTCCCGCGCACCGTATCACAGGCTACTGAAATTCTTTAATCCGAATAAATCACCCTCGAGCTGATTTTTCATGAGAAGGTGGAAATTGGTTTTTTTCCTATTGAAGCATTTAAGTAAATATTTCATTTTGCATAACTGCTATTGTCGCAATCGAATGGTTTAGACTTATGGCTTTCTTTCTTATTCTTCTTAACCAAAAACATAGATCATTTACCGTTTTCAGTTGTGAAAATGTAACGTTTTTAAACGAACTTAGATTACAATATTCAGATTAACAAACAGTTTATTGCAATGCACTACAATATATTTGTTTACTTCAATTCGTATATATGAGTCGTCAGATATACTCAAACAGTCGCATTGTAACTGCTGTAATTTCAACAATCTAATAACTGAATGTTGTTTGTCTAATAAACATAAAAAAATATTTGGTTGTAAATTGTAGAATAAAAATATAAAACTTAAAGGTAATCATGAATAATTTAATCAAATAAAGTTAAAGTTTTCTGTGCAGATTATTTTCTATTTTACCCCAAGCAAATGTTGCTTACTACTTCATTAAGTATAAATCAATTGAAATGATCATTTGAATAATGATTTCGTATTTTAATTTTCCAATTTAAATCTGTTTTTAAATGTATTTATACAAAAATATGTTTTTATATATATCACTCCAAGCAACGTCTGTTTATTTCAAGTATCGGTTAAAAGTTTGTCTGATTATTTTGTGGATAAAAATAAGCCTTATCTCTAAACATCGTTTCCACATTTCTGTAAAGTATAAGTAATCAAAAAAGTGTCTGCTTCTAGGTATCTATACAGTTTTAATAATTCTTTCGTAGGTAAACCCACACTTTCCTCTTGCTTTTAGGCACTCAAACTTAAAAAAGTACGAAAAGATTCGTATTAAATCTTTCAATGTGTAGCTTGACTTCTCTATTTTGTAGAACCGTCTTTTAAACTCGATATACGTGTACCGCAATACGGTCGTAACATATGAGCTTTTCTTTGTGAACATTCTATTTTATGCAAAGTTAATACGTAAAATTCAATCCAGTACACATCTCTTTTTTTCGTCTAGTTTTCGCTCAAAAACGCTGCCGGGCTTAAAGACAGCTATCGATGTATGAGTTCTTATTTTTTTTCGTAATATTATATATACGTGATAGCGTTCACATCAACAAAAATATTTATTGAAGCTGTCGTTTATGAATATATGACATAAATATAGGTATTTTTTACAAAAGACTACGACGCTGCATCTAGAGAATAAAATATAAATAAAACCAAATGATTTTAAAAAACAATATTCATCGTTCATCGAGAAAAACTATTTTTATATCGATGTAAAATTTAATCGCGATGATTTTATTCTTTACGGCTAAAACAATTTTATTTCCAGTAGCGGCATCTAATAACTGAAATATAGTAATTGATGGAATATCTAATTCAAAAAAATCGTTTTATTTTTAATCATTTTACCCATGATTAATTTTCAGACGTAGAATTTGAAGACTGTAAAGCCAGCAACATGTGTACTAAAAATGTTTCTGGGCTCACAATACCTGAAATTTAAAGCATTAAAAACATTTTATAAAAATTAAGCAAAATATTTTATTGAAATTTTCACTACCCTGTTGTTACAAAAGCGCTTACGTTCCTACAGATTAAAATTAAAAAAAATTCATTTTATTACCCGTAATGACATCTAGTGACAGAAATTGAAGTTGTGAAAAAAAAACGTTTGCATATTATTTTATATATTTCTTATAGTTTTGTGTGTTCGATAATGCTTTCTATATTTGATTATATGTAATCTTAAAACATTACAAATAATTTATTATCTGCCAAATTTTTGTTTAGAATTTTTCATTAATCAAGCAGTTGCTAGTGCCTTACATATCTCATGTATTACGCGTAATAATTTTTTTTTGTACTTAAGGTATGTTTTTATTACTTCTAAGCTACTAAATGTCTTATATGACAATTTTCATATTTATGGGTATTTCAATAAAAAATAATTACGTTGCAAATTAAATATGCTAGAGCGATACACTTGTGTACTCCCTATCAATAAAGTTTCATCATTTAGTACCTAAAAAATAAATGTCACCCAATCACCGGCAGAGGTCTTGCGCTTCGCAATAACCTCTGACACCGATTTCAACAAAGCGTCAAAGAGTGATAGAAATATACAACCGCCAGGCATCAGAGCGGGACGATGATAAGCACTTAATTAATTTATACGTGATTATCTTTCCGGCGTTGGTTTTAATCCCAGCTAACGCCTTCGGCATCTATTTAGTGAACTTGCCCTCAGTCTCCATCTATCCCTACATCTATTTACTTCCTTGTTAACGCCTATTCAGTATTTTGACACCGTTAATGCCATTCCAGACATCATTCACCGGCGGTTTGAGAATCGGGTGGTAATATTATAAATATAAAACATTTCTTACAAAAATTACAAGAAAGCCTTACGTAATTACATAAATTAACCTGTTGTTATCTGAAATCACTTATTGATGTCATCAGCGGAAATATTTTAACCTGGCTTCAGAACGAAATATTGTTGTTGTTTTATTAAACATTTGTATTACGGAAATCACTTCTGAAGTATCAAATGTCACTTCTAGATGAAAAAAATATATATTTTAAATAATAAAAATACATTTTTAGTACCGTTTCTTAAATATATTTTTTGATCATATTCATCATTTATGGAATTAAGTTTTTTCAAACAATTTTACAACATTTCAACTAGAATCATTCGCAATACTTTCATCATCTTACCACAATTATTTTGTAGATAAAATCAATTTGTTTGTTATGTATATTTTTTTAATAAATCGTGGACATGAATTGTTTGTTTTTCTAAATGTAGAACCAGTCTACCAATGGTAATAGCATTAACAATATTTAACAGTATTGCTTCGGAAGTCGACATATTCCATGTGGACAAAAGTGACTTCAGGCGAATACTATTTTTTTAACATTGTCATTAACAAGTAAATTTTTCATGAGCTTGCTTGGTTGACTTTCTTGCTACCTTATGATTTGTTTTTTTGTTTATTTCTTCAACACTTAATGTTAAAACTTTTTGACGTTGCGAAAGCAATTATCTTATTATGTGTTATTTTTGTAACGTTTTAATGTAAATGTACAAATAAATAAATGAGTTATATAACGCAAGATAGTCCATTTAGGTTGTAAAAGAAAACGATGATAAAACGATATATTTATTGTACACATTGACCAAATAAATTATATTGATTGAATTGGGATTCACTAGGTAGAACTCCATTATAACACGGTGAAAAAAATAACAATTTATTTTAGTTCTACAAAATTATTATTTTTTAAGATATATTTGATAGCTATTTTGGCTCACACCATCGTCAGAACTGTGCTTAAACGAACGTTTGCTTATCTATATATACCTATCTATTATCTATATAAAACGTACACAATACATCTTCTCTCCTGTTTTAACGACCTAGCCTGTTTCTTGCTCGCAATAAAACTAAAAAGGCGGCTATATCAATAAATTTACATATGGCACGGAAATTATTTAATATTGTATTTGATATGAATTACAATTAAATGTGATCTACAAACCCCCCGCGTCACGGTTTCTAAAAACTGGTTTTCCAGCGCTGTTTTTTCTTGATGATGGGGTGAAGGTCTGCTTGCGTGTTTCAAACTGTTGTACAATAATGAAAATTATTTAGGTTGCCTAATCTTCTTGGAAAATTTCATATTTGTTGTTTAGATTTCACAATCCAGCATAAACTGCTGTACAGAGATTTATTTCATGCTTTACAAACATAACTTCGCTGAGATATATTCAGTTCAGTGATTTTGTACATTATACCGTGGATATGCGGAAAATTTACATTTTAATCAAATTCGATAGTAATTTTTCCCATTGCTTTTCACTCTTCACACTATGGACGTACAATAATGTAACACGTCTTTTTATCGTGGTTATTCAATATTGCAATTACAGCAGATATTTTTTTGAATTTTATCTGTAACATACAACATAATACATCACATACAAACAGGCTGAATGTTCTTTCATCAATAAGTGTAATAAAAGTCATCAAGTAAATCTTGTATCAAAATTACCCACCTGTAAAACCTTTGTACTTGTAAAAAAAAGCCCAGACCATTTCGCTCTTCTAGAAATGCATAAAATCAAAATGCTGCATTTTAGGTTTTATTAGCACAATATGAAGTTAAGGTGTTAAAACAGAAGAGAAGATGTAGTATGTACCTTTTCTACACAGCTGTATATAAATAGGTAAATGTACGTTTAAACATAGTTCTGATGAAGTCGTAAGCCGAAATTGCTTGTAAACTAAAATACATTGCTTTTTTTCCACCGTGTTACAATGGAGTTCTACCAAATAAATGCTAATTTAGTCTACGTATTAAAAGTTATCATAATTGTTATGCATGTCTTCACATAGATATTTTTCCCCACACAATCAGTTACTAAACATAGTACCGTATATATATATATATTAATATATATATATATAGTTAACAAACCTTAAAATCAATTCATTAATAAGCAAAAGTTTTTTTTTGTATGCTTCTTTATTATTTTTAATATTAATATTTTATTTAACCTGGACAGAAAAACAACTCGACATTGTGATAAACAACATAAATCAACTCTCTTTGTAATTATCTTTTTTGCCATTTTAATACACTTGTTAAAAAAACGACATTAAAAAGCTCAATCAACGAGCGAATAATACTTGAAAATCTTTTTGAAAGGAGTATTTGCATTTTTTATAACTCCGCGATTATCCCTCAGGCCTGAGACTTTATAATACCAACTGGCGTTATTCACCTCTAATATCGCATTTTTACCTAGTATCCTAAAACTTTTAATATTTTGTTCCCTATTCATAATGTTTCGTTTACATTCACTGTAAACTTGACTTAGTGAGAGAGATTAACCCTTTCTTCAATCTTCAAAACTACTTTTTGTATTTCATTCAGATTTCTCAATCAATATAATATTAACTCATGAGCGCCTGCTATATAATAATAGAGGTTTTTAATTTTGGTAAAATCGTGACTGACAGAATATGTGGAAATTTACACAGTTTTCATAATTCAAAATACCCTCAGTCGATATTGTAAAACACAGTATTTTTGACTCGGTGGAAAAATAGCAATGTATTTTAGTTCTACAAATTTTTAAAGATATAACTATAAAGATTTTATATAATTGAACGTACAGACCAATATTAGTCTTTCGCCGCTCTTTAGACCATTGCGAAGGGCTAATGCATTTCTATCATAATTCATATCCGGGCAGTATTTAAGCTTATTGAAAATGCCACCTGTTTGTTCTTTATATAAATTTCAATTTGGTTTTTTTTTTGCCAGCATGATATAAGCTAAGTTGTCAAAATAGAAGAGAAGATGTATTGCGTACCTTTTCTACATAGCTATATATAGGTAAGAAATTATAAGGTTAAACATAGTTCTGACGATGCATGGGCCGAAATAGCTATCAACTGTATCTTTAAAATTTTGTAGAACTAAAATATATTGCTATTTTTTCACCATATTATAATAGAATTCTACCAAGTAAATGCCAATTCAATGAATATACAGTATTTTTGGATTATATATTTTGTCACATAACCTAAAAGTATTGCTTGACATATATTATTTCAGAAAATAATTATAATTTGAAAATTTTACTGGACATGTCGTCAATTGAATCATAGTTTGACTTACGTTTTTGTTTGTGTTTATTTTTATAAAATATATTTAGCTCAAAAATAAGATATTGGAATATAATTTGAGTCTATTTTGGCTGTTTAATTAATCTACACATATATTGAAATGAGTCGTATTTTGGGAAACTCTCCGGATGAGTTTTTCTTACGCAGGTAAATAAAGTAAGCCAATTAAGATCTCTTCAAAGGGTTCCAAGGAGATAAATTGAATTACCAACAAAAGAAAATGTTCACCTACCTATTCGCTTGTGAAAAAATCTTTGGTACGATTTACTTACGTTGTATTATAGTGGTCGTTTTCTCCTACGAGATTGAATACATAGATACGCGATGTTTTCTATGAAAAGGAATACTTACATTAAAGAGTACATAGGTCATTTTGTAATATGATTGATTGAATAGGGATCCCTTTTAATATATTATCAATGAACCTTAAATTATGTCGTCTGTTTTGGCTCACTATACAAATGAACTAAAAATATGTTATGATATTGATCAAAATCAATATTTGTTATTTTTCCACATATCATCGACCTATAATTTTAATCTCATAAATTTCATATCATCACATAAGAAGATTGTAAAATTATATAATTAAACTTTTATGACCAATTTTTTTGAATATTTATTTATGTCGTGAAAAAATGATACGGTTAGTTAAATTGTGATTGTTTTGACTTTCTTGTGGATATTTTTTTTTTATATAGCATGTAAACAAACAACGGTGTTTGACTTAGGATGACTATCAACAATTTAAATTTTGAATTTCTTAAAAAATACTATTAGGAATATTAACAAAGTCCCGAGATTATTTTCAAGAATAAAATAAATGATCTAATGCTTTATTTTTGATATTTAATGATATCTATTGAAGGTGCTTAATGGAATTTCAATATCCAATTTTAAATTTTTGAATCTTTGTAAAATCTTATTCAACTCGTATTTCAACAATTCAAATTTGGATTCAATACTACTTTATGAATATGATTCTTTTTTGATGCTCTTATGAAATATCTTTTACATTATGCTGTAAACTGTATTGATTAAATTCAGATTTACTTGGTAGAACTCTATTATAACACAGTTAAGAAATATTGTAGTAATGTAATTTAATTCTAGAAAACTTATGAGGTATATAGTTCATATCTCTTCCGGCGTATACTCTTATCAGAATTATTTATTTCAACGTACATTTGATGTTAAAACAGAAGAGAGTATTTATTGTGTACCTTTTCTACACGACTACAAATAGATAAATAAACGTACGTTTACACATAGTTCTGGTGAGGGTATTAGCCGAAATAGCTATTTTTTCATCTTGTCTTAACCTTTATTCTTTAAGTTATCTAGGAAATATTTTTTTTTTTTTTTCTTGTGACTACCAATTTGGTAAAACTGTGATACGCTTATAATCAATTGGGATTTTTCATGCTTAATGCACGATAAATTATCTTCAAAATTGATGCAATGGTATATTCCATTTCATTATTGAAATTTACCATGGTATATTTAAACAAAACAAGTTAAAATATAACTAAAAAAATAATTTAACAAAGAATCAACTACACATTAT
The DNA here is from genome assembly GCA_028555115.1 of Himalopsyche japonica. Lineage (NCBI taxonomy): Eukaryota > Metazoa > Arthropoda > Insecta > Trichoptera > Rhyacophilidae > Himalopsyche > Himalopsyche japonica. The sequence continues at coordinate 3,565,429 of JAHFWJ010000460.1, forward strand.
AAAAAAACTATTATTAGTTCCGCGAGTATCATGAAATATTTAAATATATATTTATCTGAATGAAAATTTAGTTTTTTTTAGTTTGTTTAATCCATCAGTTTCCAATTAAATTCTTCCCCCGTAATTTTCGGGATGATGCATCAACAATTGATACGATAGCATTTGCGGACATCAATCATTTCCACTGTCAACGTGCGTCCCGATATCTTATTCAACAAAAATCCATTCAATTTTGTCCCATTTAGATGGCAATGATATTCATTTATTCGTTGCTTTTAAAATTTTGAAATCATAATGAATTTACTAATCGCATTCAGATGCATTGAGAAGTTTCGTAAACATAATATCTTTCATCATGGGTACAATCATACAATTACTTTGTTACCTATAAACATTTTTATTATAATTAATTTATTAGCTTATTTAATCCATTCACCTCATTTCGCTATAACAGTCATTCAAATACAGTTAATATATGAAATTTCAATGAAGGCTTCAATAAAACTTACTTTTACTATTCCAATGATTTTCTTTAGTTTGATGAAAAATCTTTATTCTATTTATACTTTATGATCTTGATTTATAATTCAATTAATACTAGGAACTATGTTTTCTATCGAATCCCCTTTAAATCTAAATTAAGTTTTTCATGTTCAGGTTATTACATTATTTGCTTGATATGCATTTTATATCAAATTAACATACAAACAGTTCAAAATTACAGTTTATATAGTTTTTTTTTCAACTGATTTCAGTCAAAATTTATTATAAATTATCGTGAAAACGACTTGAAAAAAGTCATTATTAAAATTTATATTCATCGGAATGTTTCCATATGTTTTATTTCGTAACAAGAGCTTTAAGTAATGAGATAAGAAAAAAATTCATTAAAAACAACAATTATAAATAAAGCTTTGCTTGGACGCACCTTTTGTGAAATAAAACAAATACTTTAATGGTGCCTTCATCTGAAATAGTAAATTCAATCATTTATTTTAACTTTAAAAACGTTATAATCTTAAAGCATTTTACTTAATCACACATTATTTTCACATCGCGTACCTATTTATTTATAACAATAACCAATGTTTTTCTTTCTTAGTTCTTTGGATTATATGAAATATTATCTTCACATTTCTTAGTGAAAATGAATGAGTAGATCGAAATATCTATAATCTCATAAATCCGCGTTCCTTTTCCAGCCGCCTTTTTTAAACACAAAAAATCGAAGCAAAAAATTTTCATGACGTGCAATAGATATTATATTTGAGCCTATCCAAATTTCTCTTCAGAAAAATATTTCCGCCGATAACATTCGATAGGAAAGCGCGTGAAAAAAACGTATTAAATTCAATCAAAGCCTTCTCGTGCGGGCCATGGTGTGAGTTTTTTTCGGGTCGGCTGTGTAGCCTGGTAATTCAATAGGCCACCCGAAATGTCGAAGGGGTGAATATGATTTTCAGAACGCGTTCTTTGCGTGGCGCGTCTCGTTCCCCATTGCGCCATCTACACCAAATCTGCGACTCGAAAGCTGTCGGCGACCCGTTATTTACTATGAAGCAGCTATGAAACCAATTGTACACTCCGCACATTGTACATATTTTGAAATGAATATAAAATAAAATTATCTGATCATACTTTTTCCACATTTTTCAGTTGATTCGTTGAACAAAATTTATAGATTTTTGAAAACAAATAGAATTAAACCTTAAATCCTATTTTTGTGCTTCGTTAGCGTTTTTTATCACTTTTTTATTATAACCTTAAATTATATGTTACATAACTTGTTTTATTCCACATTGAAATTTATTCATCGTTTATGAAACTCACTCTGACGTTTTTTGATATATCACGCATATATAAACTACGGTGTAGTGATGCTTCAAAATATAACATAAATTTTAAAGTTTATTAATTTATAATCAGCAAAATTGTTGAATAACCACTATTTAGTGTCACTTGATAAGAAGCTCGTATGATCTAAAATCAAAATTATGTATATTACTTGTAAGAATAAAACACTGTTCTTAAAAAATATATATAACTGATTAAAGTTGTTAGTTTTGTGGTCAATCGATTAACGACATCAAGAATATAAAGATTTGAACTTTAATATGTACAGGAAATAAATTCATATTGAAATCGATTCATTTATTTGTGTTTAAGGTTTATAGATTCTTGTAATATTTTTATTTTTTCTCGCCATTCCAACGTGAACGAACAAAAAGTGCTTTGGCTTTATGTTTCAATTTGAAAAAAAATTAATGAATGAAACAAGACTTTGTTTAAATAAACTACATTTAATTTTATATGCTCTACAATGGAAGCCGAAATATTTATAGGAATTAAATTAAATCCATTTAACTATTTAAAAAAGTCTTTCATCTCATAGAAATATTTTCAAATCCTTTTTCTCATATGAATATTTCTGCAATTTCAATTTTACATGTAAATGCGAAATATATTTTTCTACACGGCCCTTCGAACAAAAGATTTCACAAAGCCTGCACTTCAGGCTTCTTCCTGCGCTCTCACAAACGTGATTTGAATCCTGGGAAAGCAATTTACCGCGCGCGAATCCTCGCCGGAATGGGGAAAATCTAGTTTTCCTTTGCCACCGATTAGGAGGCAATGGCGGGAAACAAGGACGCGGTTATGAAGACATTACCTATTCACTCCATCAAATCATTTTTACCTGCCGCTTCTTAAATTATACAGATAAACCAATTATATGAAGATAAGGTCAAAAAGTTAAATCTCAGTAGCCTTATTTCTTTGACTCATTGAAGATTTGTTTTTTTGTCATAGAAACAACATTTTTTTTCTCACGTATATAAAACTTAAAAATATGATTGAAGTGAACTAAATACCAATGAATAAGAGAAAAAAGGAAATATCAACGATGCCAGTGTTCTTGTAGTTAATTCTTATAATTATATAGTATAATGCTTTTATAATTTTATTTCTCCAATTTAAATTGATACTGTTTAAATTAATATGTATAATACTGTCATATCAGAGACTTTCAATTCATTTATTGTATACTAGTTTATAAAACTTCTTTGAAAAGATGGTGGTGTGCAAAATTTATTCTTCTACCTAGAGATTTTTAGATTTGTTCAAGAACAAAGAAACTGTGCAGTTAATTGAATACATAAAGTACGAAAGTGAGACAACAAGTGAATATTTTCATTAACTGTTCACGGCTGACAATCGTGTGCAACAATGGGCTTGTTTGAGCCAAGTAGGCGATTGTGAATGGTCTAGCCTAGTGTCGTACATCAGTGAATAGAAGCCTATGCATGGAAAAGCTCCGAATGGCAGGCGCCGGGACTCGCTTGAAGAGGCGTCGCGACGCTACTCCTCCAGATAAAGCTCCGTCGCACCGGAACTCGCTCATTGTGGGAACGTCATTCTTGTGTTTCCACCGCTTGTGGTTTATTCAACAGTTTTGAAACATTGTGCAATTATATGTTTAGTACTTATTTCATAAAATACAAACTCAAGCATAGCTAATATAATAGCATTATACTGTACATATTCAAATTTTTATCAATCAAAACTGATCCGACTTTCATTAATTTTTTTAGAAGAAAATTGTAAAAAAGTGTTTTTATTATGAGAAAATATACTTTTTTTACTTATTATGATTTCGATACGCATTTATTCTGGATTTGTAGCCAAATGATCGATATATTGATTTCTGGTTTAATTGCAAATTTTTTCGAATTTTGTAACAACGGATTCCAAAATTAGATAGTTGCTACAACTTATATCATTTCATCATACAAAAAAGAAAAACTGATTCACTATGTATATAACAGTCAGTTTCCATAAAACATTTTATATTGAGATAAGCTTAATTAGTTTTTCTTGAACAGTCTTTGACATAATTTTAATTTCATTTATAATATTCAATTTTCTGTCAATACAATTAACTTCGTTAAAATCAACACATTTCAGTATATAAATAAACGAGTATACAATTTCATAAGTCTACTTATAATGAATTTAATAAATCTTACGTTTGATAATAAACAATATCAAATGAAAAGTTTTTCTACACTTGTCTATTTCTTTCTGTGTGATTTTTCTTTTATGAAATTGTCATGTTTGATTCTAGAAAACATATATCATTAGACGCACCCCTCAAAACTGCTACTCACATCCACTTTGTTTACATCACAGAAGCATTTGTTATGGTGTTAACCTCAGCGAGGAAAAAATCCTTTGCTGTAGTGTGCAAAGACGAAACTGGAAACTTTTTTCATAAAGGATATAACAAATAAAAATACGACTCTTAAGCAGAATGAGAGGAATGACATTAAGGGACGGAGAAAAATTCTGTGTTGTACGTAAGTGAAAATAAATGACATCGCCTTGTGAGTTACGGCTTAGCATTGGCGAACAAAATTAAATAATATATTACTATACATTATCTTCTTCATAAGTAACTAGATATTATTTACGATATTAACTGAAAATAAGACATAATGGAATTTCAATATCAAATCTGAATAACCAAAATTTCCACGTGTTTTATAACTCATTATCCAGGATTCACTTTTCAGCATCTTCAAGCATTCTAGTACACAGATGCAATACAACTAACATGATAAATAGGTTGCGTAAGTTATAAACAAGATGAATTACACAGGAAAAATACAGGCCTTTACACTAAGAGCCAAATATTATATATATCCGAAACAATTTCAATAACCACTGATTTGGTTATACTGAATATTATGTAATACTTTTTTGATTGAATTGGCATTTACTTGGTGGAACTCAATTATGACACGCTGATAAAATACCAATGTATTTTAGTTCTACAGCATTTATATGATATATTGTTGTATTGATATTATATTGATATGTCGTCTTTAATTTTATGCTTTAAACTAGCTATCTATGATTTAAAATATAAACATTATATTTTTATGTGTGACCCTACCAATTTGGTAAAACTGTGATACGCCAATAAGTAATTGGGATTTCCCATGCTTAATGCACGTTAAATTTATGTAATGCTCAATTCCATTTCTTTATTGAAATTTAGCATGATATCATTAAACAAAATATACGAAAAATATATATAAAAAACAGAACATCAGAACTATCTGATGAAGGTGTAAGTCGAAATAGCTATCAACTATATATCTTTTAAATGTTGTAGAACTCGAACACATTGCTTTTTTTCATCGTGGTAATAAGTATAACTTTGATTAAAAAAGAAATGTCAAAGTCCTTTTCTTTTTTTATATTAGACGATCATTTGAATTCCTATTACATGGTTTTGAATAACCGGAATATAAAACTAATAAACGTCTCATACGCAATCAAAAAAAGTCTGTGATATCTTATTATATTGATCAATCTTCATTGTTTTTACATTTGAAATTTAACTCAAGCAGGAAATGAAATTTTAATAGTGTAATTTTCTTATCATGATATCAGATTTCAGCGACAAGATTCAAAGTCAATCAAATTGGTTTTGTAATATAAATATGTGTGTCGTTTATTGAAAGCAGAAAAAAGTATTATGGGTGAATAATAATTACAACATACGACTGGTTCAATATCTATTGATTTATCCTCACATGTAACGGGTTTCGCGGCAGTTGAACCGTGTACTTTAAACTGGTTCGTTGTCGACGAAACCTGCAAAATGTGAGGAGCACAAACTCTTCAGATTGTCTTTCAAAACTTCATCTACGTGGAAAAGTTTATCTTACGTTACCCGATGCGACAGAATTTAGTTGTAACGCATGAGAATAATTTTATGGCTGTTCTGCATTCAGGTCTCTGACTCTGACACTGATCAACAACAAGACTCTGATTAAAAAAAGGTTTAATTTTTGTCTGGTTTTTTCCTACCTTTCTGATGCATGAGCATTTTATTAAAGAAAAACTCACCAATTTGAAATCATTGAGATATTCTTCAAAGCCGTCTAATTGAAAATGCTGTTGAACTTGTTCGTCTTTTACGACTCCGACTTTGACCAAAAACACGACCCCGACTCTGGCCAAAATACTACAACTTGACAGCCCAGGCTGTATTTATAAAATTTTGTTTTCTTTTATCACGCTACATTGGAAAAGAGATTGTAATAAAATTGAAATTATTTTCCATCATATTCTTTTACTTAAATAATAAAAACACAATGCCTCATACTATTTCCACTGTTTTATATTTTCAATATCAAGATCCTGTTTCGCTCATAACGAAATTTTAATTCATTAGCAGTTGAATTTCAGTTGATAATGCTCGCATTGCACGAAATCAAACCTGAACCTAAACATACAAAAATTATAAAAACGAACCTAAAGCTTTGTTTTTATTATACCAATATAATGCATCTTTACCAAGAATAAAGTTTTAAGCTTGAAAGTGAAATATATTCTTACCAAAATATTCATTGATTACATGATAAAATCAATAACTATGATAAATATTTTATTTTCAATTAAATACCACATTTCGATTGGGTGACATCGATCGACTATCTAAGTAGGACATGTGAACGATTGTGAATATTTTAGCTCATCAATTAAAAAAGGACAACGTTCCAATTACCTGAAATCTTTTAAGAAACACGTTAGACAGTGATGTTTCTATTTATAAGCAAAATAACCCCCTTTACAAAACACATGGAGGATATGAGGCCTCCTAACCTTTACATTTTAATGTACGAGGCCTGATGTATGGAAATCGATAATCTTTGATGGATCAAGAGGGTAATATTAGTTCAACATCCTAGATTTTGATGGGGTGGCAATTTCAGTACACATACTTGATGCATTATTATCAATCATAAAATATTTCTCGAGGTGGCCAACACCCTTCTTTTTTGATGTTGTCTTTAATTTTGAGCATTACGTATAATATTATGATGCACTACTACCAGAATATGATCATTAATGTGAATGGATTCATATGATAACATCCGTTCGTGTTGTAGTATTACAAATAATGTTTCTATTTTTTTTAATTCAAATAAAACCAAATAATTTAAACGTAGTATATCCTAATACAACATATTAAAAGTCATTCATCTATATCCGGTCACTTCCATCTTAATCGATTGCGTCTCAAAGATTGGAAATCCCGAATGAACTTATTCAATAATCATTTATCAATCAATGTGAATTAATAATATTTTGCTCTCATAAGTAATTGATTCCAGAAATGACAGTAAATACTGTCATTTCTTTGTGTAAAGTATCATATGTATGGATATCACAATACTGACAAATGCTGATCGTTAGCAATCAATGTGGGAATGTGAAAGACAGAGAAAACTGATTCAAGCGTCCAAGATTCACCACAGTGTTTTCTCTTGACATTTTTCAAGAAAAGAAGATGAAAATAAATGCTTTATTTTAAGTGCCAGTTTGTTAATTTAATAATTAAAACTTAGATAACTGCATAAAATTAACTACTGATAATAAATGATTTGCAATTAAGTTTTTCAGATCACGATGCAATTATTTTTTCTTGCATAATCTTATTTAAATGTAAATATATTTTCTTTTTATTTCGATTTGGAAAGCTACTCAAATTCACCAATATTCTAAGGGTGACCCAAAATAAATCGAATCAGCGAAAGGTTAAATTCTTTTAATATATAATTTATTATATACGTAAACGAAAATGTTTATGGAAGTCTTGTATTTTTTAGTCAATAAATATTTTGTCTTCGACCATAGCAAAACGGTTAAAAATTTATTATTGTAACGTTGTAAATTTATAAGTTTTTATAATTCATCCAAATTAATATCAAATGCATTCGTAAAATGATATCATATATTCATATTTTAGACTTAGATATGTATTTGAATGATAACGCATTGCCGGACTTTTTTCTTGATTTTATTGAGTCATTTTTGCTATCTTTTATCTTTAATATAGCTATATCCAATAAAGCTATTAAAAGATGACGATTGAGAGCTTCTTTGTCAGAAAAAAATCATCATTTGTGAAATTTATTGATTTTCCAGATGAGACAAAAAACTTTCTCACAGTCATAATGATTTATCACAGTTTAGTTTCATTGACTGAAGAAACTTCATTTTGATGGACCATAATATTTTAGTTCTTTGTCCGAGTTCCAGATGGCATTGACCTATGGGTTTTATCTAGTGGGTATAAACTGGTGTTGACAAATGGTGTGTTGTCAGAACCGACGTTTTTTAATATTTATAGAGCAGAACAGGATATTGAATTTCTTTAAAAAAAACCGTGTTATTCGAAATATGCTCACCAATGCCATGTATTAATTTTCATTGCTAGTTCAGTTTTGATTATTTTTATTTTTTCGACAAATTGAATTTTCCCAAAAAGCTCTTCAATTGAATTAAAAGAATTGAAATGCATACGCTTCATAAAACAAAGAGGTGTTTATTATATAAATAGTTGTGTTAATAATAATAAGAGTAAATTATTTTTTTATGAATATACAATGAACCAGTTCGCAATATACACATGTACCATACAATATTTGCGTTACCGAACTTACTCTATTTTTTCTCATTTTTTACCATTCCAGTCAAAAATATTTATTACCTTTTATAACCCTGCTCTTTTTCAACTAAAAATAAAACTACAAAAACATCAGAACCCTATAATACTATATCTCGATAAAATTTTATGTGTTTTAAATTTATAAAAATTGTAAAATAAACAGTGAAAGAAAATTTTGACAGTGAATTAATATGGATTTGTTTCAATTTGTTACAAAAATAATATTATAAGAAATTGTATGCCGAGCTTACATATAAATATATTTTATCCATTAGAGAGTAGTATATATAAAATATTTAATATATTATATATAACATTTTTTGGAATATCAAATACTAAAATAATAAAGTTGACAAAATTATAGATTGAATGACATGTGCAAATTTTACATTGTTGTTGTTCACCGTTTGCGAGGAGTTTTAGTGACGGACAGACAGATTGATTCAAATGTTATTGATGCACATCGTTTTTTATTATATAAATTGTATTGTCGTATTTTTTTATATTATTTAAAAAAAACTTATAATACCTTAAATAAAATCACATAAACAATTTAATATGACGAAAGAGATCGGACTTGCAACATTGTGCTATTTGATCTTCGTATATGTCCAAAGGTACATGTTTGAGTAGTCAAGTGAATGATTGCTTAAAACATAATTTGTGAATCGTTCTTCCCATCACGGTTCGAAAATCACTGAGTAAGAGTACTCGCTCTGCGCAGCGGCCCGTGCTAAACAAATTTCTCTTCGTTAAATAAAAAAAATGACTGAAAAATAATCTCCAGTTCAAAATATAATTACGACTCTCGGAGACTAGGATGCGAAAGTCAGCCGCAGCGGCGGGGGCGAGGGGGGCCCGTCTGCAGGCGGAAATGGAAATTACCGACCAATCTCGTGATGGGAGATGAGCGGCTGCGCCCTTCGCCCGAGGCGCCTCTGCCTCACATCGGCACCCCAGGACTTGACGGACCCCCGGTTTAGGGGCACCCCAACAAGCTATAAAGGGGTTCTCGGTGCGCCGCGGCTTTTAGGGGGGCGAACGATTGAATACACAATGTATCAGAAAACACTATCTATACTTCAACTTGATGACAATGTTGATGGATTTTTAAATATCGAATCGAACGCACCCCTTTTTTCGGTACGTTGTAAACATTAAATCACGCTCTGCTTGCGAATAAATGTTTAAAATTATGTCTTATTTACAATAGCTACTAGTTTACATCAAAGATTATCATAATTATGTATACATCACTTTTTACACATATTTTAATTATTATATGACGTGTCGTAAATTTAATTTTCAATAATTCATTTGTAAGGAAGGCGCGCGATGTAAAGTGTGGAACTGTATTCATTTGATCATCTCGTACGCTAATATGTTCCGAATATTTATAAAACTATTCAAAAAGTACAGTAAAAGAACATCAAATTATTAGTAAACGTCGGAGATTACTGCATAGTTAGTGCTTAGTAAGTATGCTGCTATTTCAGTTTGAATAAATGTCACTTTTATTTAAAACAAGCTCGTTTTCTGATAATGTTATACTATGTAATCTCTTATTTAGATATATAACATATGTTATTTTAATTAATTTCCAAATCGATTGTTAATATCTTTTTCATACTTAAGATACAATTCGAATGACTTAAGTTTTAATATTCGATATTCGAATAGTTGATAATAAATTATTCTGTATTTCAAGCACATGTCATTCATTTAAAGAAATTCGGTCATAGTATTCTTATTTCTTTTAATTTTCTAAGATGTAGTGTAAGAACTACTTTCTGTTAATTTCTATTTCATAATTATGCTACACTTTCATACGAAGTACATACAACGTGGCATATTGTTTCGCTTTGTAATGTTATCGATGACATATTTATTTGTAAACCACTCACTTATGAGTAGGGTTGACAGGCATCGTTAGTTTGCCGAGATAGACTCGGTTTTTATACAACTACCTTGAATCTCGAATAGGTCACACTTAATATGGATGATATGTTGAATTTAATATTAACAGAAGCAGGCAATCTAAATAGTTGAATTTAAAAAATATATTTTTGATACCATTTTATAAATCACCTACGCTACGCTACGCTATTAGCTACGTTATGCGACTTAACAATTTACAAACAACGACTTTACAAAGTAATTAACAATGGTATTTCGGTGGTCATTGACGTAGCAACCTTAACTTACAATTTTACAATTTCGGTCGTGAGTGACAGATTAAATGGTTGTTAAAAAATTATAACGTCTCAAATTTAATAAAACAATTGCTACAAATAATAAAATATTTTTTTATAAGTTTTTTTTGTAATATTTTCAATTAAAACAATATTTATTTATTATTATACCTTACAAAAATTACGAATTTTAAATTCATTGCTTTTGCAACGTCAAAATATTTGAACATTTAGTGTTGTAAATTTAACAAATAAACAACAAAACAATCAATAAGGATATTCTGAATTCGAGGAAAACAGCGGAATATTAACAAACAGAATGAGAAAACTGCTTAAAACAGTCAAATCTATTCACAGAAAACGTCAAAAATAATACAAAATGATTAATATTATACAATATTAACTTTGATTTTAATGTAAAGCCATATGTTACGTAATGTTTTATCTATACGAAATACTGAATACATCAATGCAATTACATTTGCTTGCTAATATTTACTCGGTAATTGAATATCTATCGAGCCCAGTAGTTATTATAATTGACAGCCATATTCACATGTAATGCCACTGAAGACAACGGTGGAATATTAAACTGCATTTCAACTATTTCATTTTACATTTATTAAATTGTTTATAACCAGATCAATGGCCAATAATTTTGTTTTTCAACTATTTTTCCTGATCCGGTATCTTGTGTACTTTCGAACAACTAACTTTGAAAAAGGTTACCGCTTCTTTCTTCCTGAGATACGTAACATTGGACAGTGATAAAGGACTTATATCTCGCACATGAATTATTCAATACCACATTATCATTATGCACTTTCAAATGATTTCTTGGAAATTGTGTCTAAAATTTATTTCGAAAAAACGACTATATTGGCCAATTTTCTTCTATACAATATACAACAGCTTAAGAAAATCGATATTTTTTAGATCTTTTAATTTAATAAACTAAGTAATATAATTAGTAGCTAAAATGCCATTTCTTTTTTATCCCTTACCCGCTTACAATATGTAGCACATGGTCTTTTAATGGACGTATTTTATTACTAAAATTTATAACCTTACTTTTATTGTTATTATTTTGATAGGAATAGACAGGATCGGGCGTAGGTAGGATTACTAATAAGCTATTTGCTTAAACTGCATCCCTTCTTCAGAATCGGAAGGTTATTGAGGTTTTTCAATACATCACCAATACCCAGGCATTCTAGGGAAAATTTGTAAATGGATTAATAAAGATGCTTTGCGTACTGAGATTCGAACACGTTGACGACTACAACGGATAAATCAGAGACCCAACAAAATTCTACGTACAAACTATGATATTATTAAATCTAAATGACACGAGAATCAAAATAAGAATTCAGGCACACAATATCTTGCAAAATAATACAACTTGATTTTGGCGTAAAACTCGTGATTTAAATGCAAGCTATAGGGTGAAGAATGTTTGAATTATTTGTAATTAGTTACCTTTTACTCATAAAATAACTCAATTGATTTTGATAAAAACATGATAGGCAATTTATCGTAAGGAATACATTAGAATCGTATTAGAAAGACAAATAACAAATTTTTCGAAAATTCTATGTATTCCGAAATTTACGGACATGCTGAAACATATTTAATTTTATTGATTGAACTGCGATTTACTTAGTAGAACTCTATTATATTACGGTGAAAAAATATCAACGTATTTTAATTCTACAAAATTTATCAGGTATATAGTTGATAGCTATTTCGATTTACGCCCTCATCAGTCATCAACTATGGATCTGTAAAAAGTTGTGATGAAAGCGTTAGCCGAAATAAGGAACAACTATACAGCTAATACATTTTGTAGAGCTAAAATACTTTACCTTATTGATTTAATTTTTTCTCTTATGTGATATTACGTTTTTAGATGGTATCATAAATATTAAAAATGCAACAATTATTTCGACCAGTACTTAATTGTCATAATTCATATTATTATCATTTCTTAAAGACCGCTTTGTGTTTTCAGTAGGCATTTTTTTTATAAAATACAATTTATATTTACTCGTACTTTTGGGCAACCTTTGATGAAGTGAAATATGGAATATTTATTATAGGCAGAATATTTAACCCATCGACAGTTACGATTTTCAAGCGGCGCTTTCCGCCGGCTGGCAACTTCCAACTCCCGCCACCGGAAATGAACTTCCGTTATGAACAATTTGGCGAATGAAGAGGAGAGCATTTACAGCTAACAGACATTGCCACTGACGACTGACTAACCAATACTTCACCAGTGTTCAATGATTGCCCCTTTTTTATTTTTTCCGCTGCCAACCGTAAGCGAAGCAACATTTTACGAACATGCTCGTACATAAAAATAACACTAATTGACAATTTCAATTTTGCATACATTTACATTTGAATGAATAATTATTTTTTCAATTATTACAAAATCACAATTGCCAATTTCATTAATATAACTAGTGCAATTAATTCATCAAAAATGGTAAATACAAAACCAATATATCTGTAGTATAAATTAAATTAGTATCAATAAACTAATCAAGCCAAGATAGAATAATATACATAACTAAAACAACTGACAGTACTGTCAGAATTCTCACTTATAATAACTGCTTTAATAGAGCATCATAATGTGCACTTGGAAGAGCTTATATATCAAACAGTTTACATTCAAGTTTTCGAGGACTAAATGGTGTGAAAAAGTCCTCAGAGCTTTTGGCAAAATTGGCATTAAGACGATAAAAATAGAGAAGATGAAGTGATCAATGATGACTGCATATATAACACATGAGATTCTTAAATACCTTTGGTAATAATAGTGCTTCCTTATTTCAAATAGTTATCATACAGTGTTTTGGTTGGCATAAAACGGAGCTGTTTTATTATTTGCTAGCGAGAAATATACTGTTCATTTTCCCGCCAGATACAAATATACCTACAACATTTCTATGCATAAATGTAAAAGCAAAGTAAATTTTTCCGGGATAAACTTAGTTTTTTTTTTATCGTAGAGCCCTAAATAAAAAGTAGGGATGGTAAAAAATGGGCGTTGTGTTTAATACTTTTGGAAAAGTATTCAAATTTTTACTTTAGCTTACATGATCGTTATGGCCAATCCAATAAAAAACCGTTAAACGATAACAAATTAATTTTTCCAAACGAGAATGGTGGAATTGGAATAAACGGGAATGGATTTTATTATGCTAAGCGCTTTGGCAAAATACGGCTACGTATAATTATTTATCCACTTACGGCGTTCCTGCAAGTCACGTTGTTCTCAAAGCATTGCGAAAAACAATAAATAGAAATCAAATTAAATACTTTTTTGTTTAGTTTCAATAATTTTTATTTGAGCGCATACATGTTTTACATAAATAGACATTTCTTTATTATCTTATTTCATTATATATGATTAAGGCATATCAAGAATAAAAACTATGAATAATTTATAATGTCTACTGAAGGTACTTGATAGAATTTCTATATCAATTTTGATTTCTTGAAACTGTGTACGACTCCACATGTTTGACCTGAATGCCTGATGATGCCGAAAGTCGAATCCGTTCCGTCTTATAAAAACATATGTCAAAAAAAATCGTTTAAAATTGTTAGAGGTCTTCCTAGTGACATTTTATTAACAGGCAGATTTTATACTTTGAAGACAACAAAGAAATACCGTCCACGTGGCCTGAAAAAACTATCTATAACTATATATGCTATTTTTGAGAATTTCAAGCTTTATTGTCGTTCTCAATAATGGCTGAAAGAATTCTCAATGATCATATTTCTACAGTTATCAAAAAAAATCGTACATAAATATATTATATTTAGCTTAACTCAAATATGATCTAACATCAGTGTGCATCAAATCAGACAATAATTGGCTATTTAACTAATAATATTAGCAGTTTTAACGAACTAAGTATTTATAGAAATTGAGTTTTAATTTTGCAAACTTTTTTTTAATTTTCTATCTAACTAATCGACCATTCACTGACACATCTGAGTAACTAGTATATAAAATCGAAACTTATTTTAATAAAGTACTCGAAACCTTCACTCAATTGCTAGAGTAATTAGAATGAAAATATTCTTCGTAGTTTTTTATTTAATTATTCATTTTAATCGCAATATATTTCAATCAGTCTACAAGCCTTTAAATCACACAAACGAAGTGATTTTGGAGACTCTACCTCCAACATTATGCAAGATTTCAGTCTGGAGCCATCATTTGAGATTCACTGCCTGCTTTAAATGAGTTTCAAAAGTAGTAATCGCTTTAAATTAGCGTTGTTTACTTTTAATTCAGATCTATTAAAATGCTAGTCCGTTTAATTGCAGGTTTGTTTATATTTTACTGCTCTTTAGTTAATTCCTTTATAGAGACAGATATAACGTACTTTCTTAGATTTAATAATTTATCGAATAAGATAATTTGATAACTTCATCTTTTGAAGTTAGCAAATTGGTGTATATCATATTTAGACTTTTATACTTTTTTTATTTTATGTGTTTGTCTGTATTTGTTTGTGCGTTGAATAACATTCCACTGGTGTCTTTTTAGGATTATATTGAACAAATTAATCATAAACAGAAACGACTTAAACATATTGACGCCAGTTTTCGAAATCTTCAAACGTAAATGTTTTTTTTAAACACATTCATTTTAATCGTATTTTCATGTTTTGTTTTTCAACCATAACATGTAAAATGCTATCATTGGAAATAGGAATAAAATAATGTTTCATTTATTTATAATATATGCGCCACAACTTGTTTTTTTAATTTTAAAGTGGTACGTTTAATATTGAATTCAATATTTCATCGTGTGGGCTAATGACAGTTTCAAGAAATATCTATTGGTGTCCGATTTGACGGTTCATCCGCTTTTATTATGCAACCTTAGAGAATAAAAAGCTAACATAATAGGAAATACATACGTAAGCCAAGCAGAACTGCCATTTAAATTATTCTACAGTATTAATAATGAATTAAATTAGAAACTATTCACTTTCATACAGAATATTTCGTCCTGTCGACTCACCTGTGCAAACTGTGCGAAGATTGATTTTTTTTATGTTACATATTATTACAAGAATTATAAAAGTGTTTTATGTTTATTTTATAATAAAGAAATCTTTAACAAAAAGCACTTATATACGCTGAAAGGTACGCATTTGAAGCTTAAAGTATAAACATTCAAATGGAAAATCCAAAACAGATTTAAATATACCTGCTTCTTTTATATTACTCACAGTTACTTGTATTATGATTGGTTACAGTTTTTACGACGGATAAATAAATTTACTTCAGAATGTGAGCTTTTTAAAATTAATAAATCGAGCTAATCTTTAAAGTATTTATGCAAAAAAAAACTTCTAAATAATACAAGAAATCATATGTGCAAAACTACATGCTTCTTTATGGCAGTTTTCAACGAATTTATCAGAAAAATAAATTATTTTATCCCCATAATTTGTATTAATAATGCTGAATGAGAACGGATTTCTTGTGAAAGATATTTTTCATTCCGGCTTTAGAGTCAATGATTTACAGTAAACTGTTTAATTTACGTAATCAAACGGACTGCTCTTTGGTTACTTTAATTTAACATTATCAACCTATCCGCCTCAACAAACGAGCAAAAGCTAGAGCGGCGAGCGGATCCAAGCGAGCTTTGTCGTAACTGTATCGTTCCGTAAACTAGATGTAACACCAACATTATCGACCAAGTTGACTCTCATGCCTTTGATACACGGAGTCGGGAAAGCTTGTCACAGAGTAGTATCGTGACGTACTCTATTGGATAGGCGGGAAAACTGGTTACAGTGTTACCTGCTTCTATGGTGCACGTTTCCCGTGACCTAAATGTCTGGGAAAGGTATTTTGAATAGCAAACATACAGCAATAATCACTTACTAAATTGGTTAGAGCGCTTCTACAATGCTGTCGTGACTAATGAGTGAATTTTACGCATATTTATTTTTATTATTTGAACAAAAACTCGTCACACTGAAATGTTAAGAAATTCTAAATTTAGATAATTTTAAAAAAAACTACATTTTTTGACACACAAGAAATATTAAGATTTTATGTTCGTTTCACTTAATATAATAATAATAAGGCCAATATGAATGTTTATTAAATCATTCAATTATAAGATATACGGGTAAATCATGAATACGGGAAATCTTGTGGTCATTATGAGATTCATTTTTAAGGTGCTAATTTTCACTCTTTGATGGAACGGTATGATATTTTATGTAATAAAAAAAAATAGTACTTATTTCCATAATATATAATATTTTATAATCACGACCGATTTCGCTCATTGTAAGTATTTTACTATGGAAATAAGTACTAAAAATTATGTTTTTATTATTTAAAATAAATTGAGATATTCTTTGATCGATCTTTTTTAATTAGTAGCGATCCAAAAATTCTATAAAAAATATTTCAAAAACAAAATAGAAAAGTTTTCTCTGTTTCCTATTTCGAAAATTCAATTAATCATCCGGTAGTCAGTAGCTTGTATAGCAGTAATACCATATTCACTTCTTTTTATTGTCTTCTCATTTAATGGGTCGTTTAAATATCTCTAAACTTTCGAAAGAGTAGAAAGTTTTTTCGCTCGGGTAATGTGCTGGAACTAAATGCGATTTCGCGGAAGTTGGAATAGATTTTAACTTTGCTCAGATTACTTTTGGAGGAACGAAACGATCTTTCAAAGAAAAGGCAATTCGGTTAGCTATTTTTATTATTTATTTTTGTCTATGACAGAAATTAAATAACATATCCGTTTTGTATATTTTTTGTTGCTTAAGAAAGTAGTCAAGATTCAAAATGATTTCGTTAAATGTAAACAATCCGAGCGTTGCTGTATCCGTGATGCAACGGTCAAATTAATCAGCTTTGGTTAGGGATATAAAGACGTTTGAATACAGACGTTTTCATTCATTGATTGTGTTTTCTCGTTCAAAGCCATGGATATCTTTCATGTATTTCATATTATATTCTATCACCATAAAATATCAACTAAAAAACACCATCTGCAAAAAAACTTATGTACGACCTTATTCTGCAACAAACCTTCTTTCGATAAATATAAGTGAAGGGTAATGATTGAATTAACATTTACTTGAAAGAACTCTAATATAACACGGTGATAAAATAACAATTTATTTTACTTATGCAAAATATATAAGGTATAAAGTTGATAGCGATTTCAGCTTACGCCCTCTATAGTTCTGATGAGTTCTTTATAAATTTTGTAGAACTAAAATGCATTGCTATTTTTTTCACCGTGTGATGCGTGAAGGGTTTTTCTGTACATGTTAACTTCATTTGATAATGCATACTAATAACATTAAAATTCTAATCAATCTATTGTATTAAGAATGCCTGTTTTTATTATCGTACCATTTTAAGCCGGAGATTTAAAACTGTATAAGTAATTTAATTTGTTTATCTTAATTGTTTTTACAATTTACACTTGTAATATTTTGTGTCCTAAAATTGACGATAGATGCTGAAAGCGCTTGATAAAACTTTATTATCAAATCTAAATTGTTGAAATAGTGTAAATTTTTACATGTTTTGTCATTCTCAACTCCAATTAAATTCAATGTTCAAACGAAATAACCCAATCAAGTTCAATGTCGCTAGAAAACGATCAGTTAAACCTTTCTAAATCTCTATTACTATTTTTGTGAGATTAGTTGAACGACTCGACAACCTGAAACAAATATTATAATATGAATATTTATAAATTGTTTATCTTCATATCAAATTATCCAATTACATTGTATGGTATAGTAACTTAATTATTGTAAAAACTTTCAATAAATAATTATTGAGCTGGACTCTTCAAAAGATTAGCATTTCTAAAATTCAATTTTAGTATCATAGGTCCTAGGTTTATAGTCTACAATTATTCTTGTATAATTCCTCTTGTATATATGCGATGCAAAAGGTTTTCTGTCTGTCAGTTATATTACACCAGAGTAATTCCTGAAAATTCAGAAAGTCAATACTGAGAGTTGTGAGTGACAAAACATGTGGATACGATCACCTTTTTCTCAATTTAGATACTTATTATTATTGGCACACAATAATTCAATCGAAAATGTAAGACTACATTAATATAAAAATATATGTAAAAGTAATTTTACTCAAAAATACGGTATAATTAATTAAATTTAAATATTGTAGTGTCATTGATTTTGTATCATATTTTCCACAAACATATAGATATTGAAACAATTTTGTTGAAGCTTTTATTGACACTATCGATAAATAATGTAATTTTCGTCATATTATTATTTTACATAAGCCTAATGAATTAAATGAGGTAATTATATGTTCTCTTGTTTTCGTTTATATTACAGAGCAAACATTTTCGAAATATAATATACCAAACAGTTTATAAGTACTCAAAAGTTTTGTTTGAAAACATACACCGCACGCAAATTTAATGTCGAAATATTGACGTGCCTCCAAGTGAGGTTGCTTAAAAATCGCTATTCAAATTTATAACTTTCACCGAAATATCTGTAAGGATAAATATTTAAGATTAGACGTATAGACGAATGTAGTTTAGCCTATGTCTACGGATTAAGTTCTGTTGAATAGGTTTAAATTTCCCTCATATGAGCTACTAGTATTGCTAATTACTATTACTTTAAAGTGTTTTTTTTATACTTTAGGAATACAAATAATATTTTGGTAAAAAATATTTCGCCAACAGCAATGACTAATTATATCTCACTTTTAATATGTTAACTGTCACTTTTTGATGGAAAGGCATGATATTTTAAATGATAAAAACACATTTTTTAGTATTTTTTTAAACAATATATTTTTTTGACAAGGACCGGTTTCACTCATTGCGAGCATTATCAACAAGAGTCCTGATAATAGAGTACTAAAAAAATTGTTTTTATTATTTAAAAAATAAACTGTTTCTCTGTAAAAAGTTAATTCACAAAACTTTATTTGAATTTCAATTAATAAAACTTTTAACGTTTCTATATGCTTTGTCACTGACGGGCTGGATTTTGCATTTTGACATCATCAGGCTTTATATCAAACGGATACGACATATTTATTTTCAGTCCATTTTTTAAATATAATACTGAAATCAACTCGTAGATGTACATGGAAGTAACAGCACTCATATATGTAATGTGCGCAAAAAAATATCCCCTTCGGATGTAGTAAGTTTCTGGCCCAATTTATACCAGGAATAGTATAATCTTCCTTTTTTCCTGTTGCCAGTATCAATATGTATATATGATTTTTATCTTTTAATATAAGCTTAAAAACAATAATAACTTTATGACAGATTCAGACCAACTTTCTAAATATCAAAATAATACATACGTAGTGCGTTATGTTTACTATTATAGTAAACATATTGTCACTTCATCATTGAGAGAGGTTTAGTGACATGCAGTAATTATTTTAAAACTTCCGTTATAAATCCGTACTCTTCACATTTGATAATATGTAGTTTAAAGCCTCAATTTATAATATGGTATACACTGTGTAGCTTTCTTGTGTTGTGTTTATTATATGTTTACAATGAAGATGTGTAAGTTGTTTTCTATTGTATACTATAAAACTGTCTCCGGGGTTGCATCGATGTAACATTATGAGAGTTTTCAGCGAGAACATCTTCATAGACAAAAGCGTAGTGCGGTGATATGTCGGTTATCGCTGAATATACTTTTCGAGCACCTGCCCTTCTAACTTGCAACATGTTGTTCAATGCACTACAAGTAACACATGATGATCGTGTTTTCGATGAGAGCCTTTTAATATAACTTGTACGTAAACTGGTATAAGTCTGATGGGAAGTATATTGTATAATATTCATTTTAACACAGATTTCACACGTTATAAAAAATATCAAACATGCAAACGTAATATTTTAATCGCGCTCAAAAATTGGCTTGTACCGATTTTTTTTTTGTATATCTAATTAACGCAGCGTTAAGATATATGACGCGATAGCATCAGAGCTTTCCAAGTTTTCTTCATCTTTTGTGTATAGACTTATTTGTTAGTGTCGTTGTTGACAGACGTAAGTCGCTGCAGAGCTGAGCAATCCATAATGATTCCGATTCTCATGAACATCAAACGCATTATAATTATAGTAATATACCCACATTTTTGCTGAAAATTCAGATTAAAGAATCACGCTGATGTTGTATGTTCGTTTAAGCATGTATAAACTAAAAAAATGGAATTGAGTAAAGTTTATTGAAAACGAGCGACGAGTCCGCCACTTATTTATAAATTTAAAAAATGAAGAAATCAATAATTTACTTTCGTCAACAATTAAAATATGTATATCACTCGAATTTTGTTAACTGTTCTATTACAGGTGGGAAAAAATATTTCAATTCAAATAAAATACAATTTTTAAAGCTTTTTACGATTACCCAACACTCTTAAGAGTAATTCTAATCACTGATGAAGCATTTTCAACTGATAAAAGCCAGACACATACTGATTGTAATAAAACTATTTGATTTTTCAATAACTTCATGAATGTCACTCATAACATAATGTCAATTCAATGTTTAGATTTTTTAGTATCATTATCAAGTATTATTTAAAACATCCTTAATGTAATAAATGCAATATTTAAAAAAAAATATTACATTCCGTGATAGTCTATATTATATTAATATTTCAAACTTCATTCGTCAAAGTTCAAAATCATTTTTTTTTTAATCAAAATTTTAATTTTAGTTTCATTATAAATATTTTATATTCATTTTCCTTGATATATTTAATACGTTTTTTATTTTATAACCCAACACATTCTAAAAATACTCTTCTCTTATTAAATTTAATATTCTTCATATTGAACGTACATTTTCACTATCAATTTGCACCTTCCCTCACTTCAGATTTGATTACGAAAATTTCCTTCCTTCATTATATGGACGACTTAGCCTCGTGCTTCAGTTCATTTTCTTGAGTTTATATTCAAAATCAACAAGTTTTGTATAGAAACGTGATAGTTTAATCATTCGTGCAGTGTGCATTCACAAACTATAAGTACATTGATGTTTTGCTTAAGGTTGGATATTATGTTGTTCAAAGTTCAAAGAAAAACTGCTTCATCTTAGAATATCATAATTAATTCATAAGTACATTTATTAAAAATATATTACCTAATGTATATTGATTAAAGATTCAAACATGCTTGAAATTTAAATAATTACTTTTTAACGTTTTAATTATTGAAATATAATACAATTTTACAAGTTTTGACACTCACCACCTGTGTTTTGCCTTTCGGCATCTACATGTATTTTATCGTACGGACCCTACAGAACCGACAGTTAATAAACATTTCTTATGAAAAATAGTCAGATTTATACATACATTGCCAGTTATATAACAGTAAAGATTCTTAACGACGTTGCATATTAATATAATTAAAAAAATATTAATTATTTATTTATTGTGTGTTTCAAATGGCGAGAGCTGTTTTAATAAATATTTATATGAATTCTCTATGAAAGAGTTCATCTGATATTCATTGTAAGTTCTGCTATCTTTTTTAAATAGTATAATTATAATTATAGTTTCGTTGTTTATGTGTACAAAAAACCTAAATATTTTCGTGACAAAAGAATGCGTTAATTTAACTTATCGCAAAAGTATTTCTTTACTAGCAACTTTCCAACCATAAAAACTTTACGGAGACAGAAATCATAAATGAAATTTCTAAGGAACCTTTTTCTGCGAAAAAAATGTATTTATAATTTTATAGTAAACACTTGATGGTAATCTTTGGATGAGAAAAGTTTTTAGCATCTAATTCAAAAAGTTTGCTAAAGGCTTTCCATAGCTAGTGGAAAAAGAGATAGAACGGGAAAGTAGACGCTTGAAGGTATATTGCAATGCACTTTTCTTGAGTTGCATATTAATAAACTGTGAAATAATGCTTTTTTATCGAATACATATTAACATTTTTATATATAATATTGCCAACCTATTTGACGACTTTAATGTGATCTGAAATTATATCTTTATTTTCTCAGTGTCAAGTAAACGTGATAGACACACGGTAAAAAATAACAATTTATTTTAGTTCTACAGTTTTTTATAACGTATAGTTGATAGCTATTTTGGCTCATTCCATCGTCAAAGCTTAACGTGATAGACATTAAATAAATAAAAAAAAAAAATTTTTTGATCGAGTAATAAAAATCTCTTCAGTATTGTCCAAAGCTACTTACTGTTAATATATTATGAAAACCATTTTTTCTTTATAGAGCTGCAAAAATAAATGGACACCGTGGTAGAAGAAAAAAAAAATAATTTTATCAATAAAACCCTATTTCCTTTACTTGCTCATCTTAACACTTTCATAACTAAAATTTACACGATATAATATTTGCATTATAAGTTCACAAATAGATGACATAAACATTTTGTTCATTTGGTTATTCAAATCTTAAAACGGTTGCCTAAATATAATATAATATGATCTTTTTTATAATTGTATTCTCATCAAAAAAAAATTGTACTTTATTTTTAATCAGAGAAATTGAATCAATAAATACTCATTAAGAACAATCTTCATTTGAAAATGTTTCATACTCATCCAAAAAAATGGGCTCATTTTTATTTCTGCAATAACTGTGCTAATTTTTAAAGTATGATCGATCTTGGTAAAGCACATCAAGAAGTTCTCCAAGAATATTTAAATTTAAAACATACGTCAAAATAATTCCTCTCGATAAACTTTTACAGTCAACACAAGAAAAGTGAAAGTTATTAAATGTTTCATGAACACTTCCAGAAATAAAGAAAAATTCTGAAGTTTTCGCTAGTAATTTTGAAGTCAATACTTGCAAATAAAACCGCTCTTGCGCAATTATTTCAATAATCAATTAGTATCAGCATATTCAGTTGATAAAAATAGGATCCAAATGGTAATTACATGTATATATATTATTTATTACATGACGTGTAAGCTAATCCATTTTAATTCCGAAAAGAATTTTTGCGTAGAAATGTTTTCTATGAAATCCATCTCAGTGTTGTTGAAAACACATTAACAATGTCAGCTTTCAGACGTTCTTTATGAAGAGATAGATTTTTCACTCTCACTGCATCATCTAGCTGAGAATAATGTCACAAAATCTTAAGTATGAAATAACTCACACACCGAATGTACTACGTTCAATAAAAATGTTCACGTTTATTAATCAATTCGGATATCACTAAAATTTTCTTATTATTTTTAAAATAAAATTCTTGAGAATATTGACTTTCTCCCCAGAATATAATTGAATAAATTAATTTATTGAACTCTACTGAAGCTTAATAAATTAAGTTTTAATCGATTTTTTTCAGTATTAGCTACAATTCAGCACTGATTGAAAAAATTCATCCAACTTTTCTTCGTATTGAACTAAAAATCAAAATCTACTATTTGGTGTGATTGTGCAAAAAACTATTCAAAACACATTTTTCTTTATCAAAAATTTATAAATTGATTTAATAATAATTACATAATTGATCAACTATCAGCCTGTTTGATGATCCAAATCCTATAAATTTTAATTTGATTAAAACAAAATAATACTTCAACACTCTTTTTTTCACTTTAGCATCAGTTACATGAATATACTCACTATCTGGCTGAAACCTTTCGTGTTGCTTAACTTAAAACACGCATATTGAATATTTCATTTTCATTATAACATTTATAACTTAAAAAAAGGATAAACGCTACTATTATTGTGTTAATAGTTCCAAGTGAAACATCGTTATAATTATAGAAATGGAACACAATTTTTTGTTTTAATTCAATTTTTAATACGTTTTATACTTAATACTTGATCATATTTGTTTTTATGAAATATTTTTTGCCTTTTAAAAAGGTTTTTTCATAGTTCTTCGTATATTGGGTATCATAATAATGCCTTATTTTGATAAATACAATGCTTACGCACTGCCATGCTTTAATGGTGTATCATTTGTTTGGTTACTTCAGCTTTAGTTTACTCTACAATTTGAGTGACGAGTATTTTGTTCGACAATAAAAGTAATATAATATTTACAATTTATTTCATTGAACGTAGTTTATGCTTGTGTGCAGCAAAAGCAAGTACGATTTCATATTATATTAAAACAGCCGCGAATATTGCAACCTATCTTACTTGTGGGCTTGACTATGACTGGTGAACAAAATCAACAACAATTTTTATAGTTTTTCATGACATAATATATAACAAACATTTTGTTCATCTTTATTATTGCGATTTGAAGCATTCAGCATTTTTATTAATTTCAAAGGCGAAATTTCAATGAAAATAACTAAATGTTTCAATTCAATTCCCAAATCAATGTTTATTAGAAATTTTATTAGCTTCAAATGTATGTTGGTCATCTGCCAATATCTCTGATTTTTTTTTCGAAGCGCAACTAAATTAATAATATATAACCTTGTTTTCTTCAATGGTATGAAGTCGCTTCTGGGTTGCGATTGATGCTTTTGCTGGGTATTAGGGATTAAGTGGTTTAACTATGTCAATTAACAAGACATCTCTATCTTACGTTATCTCTTATGGACGGACGTTCAAACTGATATAAGTTATATGAATGCCTACGGAGGTGTACTGCTGCTTACTTCTTAGTTTGACAAGTAAAATTAAGTTGATTCTGATTGAGTATTGGATGCTTATCATAATGTCTACTTTTAAAATTCGGGTGCAGGCATGCTATGCGAGAGATCAAAGTAATTGGTGGAGTAAAAATGACTATTTACGGTTCTTAAAGACTAAATATGGTCAATAAAGATTTATTTAGAAGAAATGAAAAAAAAAAATTATAAAGAAGCATTTAGGATATAATTCAATGCATACTAGCGATTTTTTTTCCATTACTTTAATCTCAACCGTGTTCTACTAAGCAAAAATGTTGACGAAATTAAAATCTCAAAAGAATCGTTCAAATGGTATTTTTTTGCGGAGGGAATCGTGTCTGATTCAGTGACATAATAAAGATATACTAGATACGCCAGATAGCTACCTATAGCACGTGCGTCAGAAAGCAAACATTAATGCATATCGAATAACTCAATTTGATTCGATAATATTGTCAACACTTATTGAAATGCAATTTTACAAGTGCATCCGGTGAAAATGCGCTTTTCGCGACAGCGCTAGGGGGATGTAACAATATTTGCTTCCTTCGTGTTTTCCTGTTCAATGGTGAGATTATAATCGAAATCATCTTTATATTAAAGGAAAAAATATCCATAATCACTTTCAGCGAAAACCTAACAAAATGAAATCCCTCACATTATTGGATTCAATGTTAATAATCAGTTTTTAACAGTTGATTATTTTTGTTCCAATAAATAATATATTCGGAGTAATAATCGTTTCATACTTTTACTCTCTACTCTCTCTGTTACTATAATAATCAGCATTTACTTTGTGAGTATGTATTTCAATCCTAAAGTATTATGTATGAAAAATTGATACGCAAAAAGACAAATATAACACGATTATAAAGATTAATAATAAAATATTTAATCTGTGGTTCTTTTAAAGTAATTCATATTTAAAACATTTTATATGCTTTATAAATAAACTATTGGCCATTTTTTAAAGCAGAATATCATCAACACGATAGTATATTGATTTTATTACTTAAAAAAGCTTATGTTAATGTACATAGATTTACTCTCTGTTTTCTACAATTTTTTATATCGTTTACTCTTCATTCATTCACTCTGAAATATAAACCGTAGCAAAGTTTTCATTATTACTTCAGATTTATTAAAGTTATAAACTTTTTATTCAAGATCGCCGATGGATTGACTATTAGAAAATTAGTATACAAACATTCCAAAACGTGATAATTTTCAGTCTCATTTGATAAATGTTTTTTTTTATCGATGTCATCAACGCTCATTATCGTGATTAAATATTCAAAATGCAAACATGGCAGACATTGACTCAAGTGATGGTCTTATTAGAGTAACGTTTTATTAGCAAGCTTTTCATGTTTGCGAAACAATTACGTACTCATGTATCATTTTAAAATACGTCAATATATACGTGCTATATTTGTTCAAACAATTTGATTATATTTACGCAAAAACACCGGAAAAAACCACATTTTAACTGTGTGAATGTGTATTGACAAATAAAATGAACACGGAAAAAATTATTTATTATTGATATCTTAGGATATTTTCACATTGGTCTAAAGTTTTAGTACTATTTTGATTCAACTAACTTATACTATATTTTAGTGTCTTAGTTTTTAAACTAACTTAATTGTAGGAATTTTGCTGATTCGCACAATATAAACAGTATTTTTTGTTGTTATATTGAGTATAAGCAACCACAAGAAATACATCGACAACATAAGGAATCAAATTTTAAGTTGACAAATCGAAAAACTTTGGTAGCAAAAATTCAGGATGTTGAACTGCACTGCAAGACTTTCTCCTTATATGGCTTACTCCTAAACATCACAATGAATGCAGTATGTTATATTATTGTAATCACTTTCGAATCAATATCTTTTTAGTTGTGAAATAATGCATTCCGATGTTCATTTGGCTGAAAAACCTTCGCAACCTCCAAGTCGACGAATGACAGGTGATTCTTTGAATATAGAAGGACAAAGACACGTGTCAACTAATTCAAGGTAGGACTATTTAAATGCTTTTTTCTAAAGAAAATACTTCATTTGTTATTTTGTTATTTCACGATGACTACAAGAAACGCGGTATTTTATTAATTTTATTTAAAAGTTTTAAGGTGGATTTTAATTTTTTTAAATTTTCCACGGTTAAATTATATGAATAAGCTAGCTTTTATGCTATATTCTGCCTATTTATTCTTCCAAAAAAATACAATCCTTCCAGATCGCTGATACAATTAAGACAAAAAGAGAACCAGAATTGTAAACGAATCCTTCTCTCCAAGCTGAAAACATTCTCAAATGGAAGAAGAAGAATTACTTTATATTTATTTACATTGGAGACCGTCTGCGATAATAGCAGCATTAAGAAGACCCTCTCAAACACTTGCTTTAACGGCTGCTTATACGGTCATGAACCAAAAGAAATTAATGACGAACTTCTTCAACATAGTAATCACGCTGGAGACGCTGGTGCCAAAGAAAGGGATCAGATCAAATATCTTCACAACAAGAGAATTGGAGAGTAAGTTTAGACATTGCTACACAAATTTTATTGCTTCCATCGTGATAAAAAAGAATCAGTTGCATTCTTTTGTTTAATTTTTCGAGTTAGCCATCAAAATTTTCTTAAATGGTACAGCGATTTATCGTTTTTCTATTGTCATTTTTATGTTGATAATTATCACTTTTTAATGGAAAGTAATGTGTTTTTTTTTTAAATAATAACAACATTTTATTATATTTAATTTTCGGAACCAGTTTCGCTCATCACGAGCATTATCACCCTACATTTACATCTAGTTATTGACTTTCAAGTATTCTTTTAGATTTTCTATACAATTTATGATACGTTGTTCGCCGAAATAAATCGAATATATAGTGACTTGAAATGAAAGCTGGTGACATAATCGAAGTGGGTTATTCTGAGCTTGTCGTATGGAGTCATTAATGACTTAAATATTAAGTCACATAGATAGGTTCGGTGGCGAAAAAGATATCATTCCACATTCTCCTCTGTTGGTCCAAATTTTTTATTGGATTACGAATTAAAGATTTTTATATTGAACTGTTAAAATAAAAGATAAATATTTTTTTTATTAGAATCTTGCGGCAATATCTAAATATGAGTATGACAATAGAAGAGAAAAGGTTTTCAATATATTTAACAATTAATTTTCAATTTTTAATTATAATTTTACTTATTTTTATTTCAGTGATGCTTTGACAATTGCTCTATCGGCTTTGTATGCAAAGCTGATAGTTGTTTTAGGAATTACCTTTCCAGTAACGGAAATAATCTTTCTCCGCGTTTCTGCGAGCTTTTACCAGGTAAAGCTCTTATGAACATG
Source organism: Himalopsyche japonica (assembly GCA_028555115.1). Lineage (NCBI taxonomy): Eukaryota > Metazoa > Arthropoda > Insecta > Trichoptera > Rhyacophilidae > Himalopsyche > Himalopsyche japonica. Next base: position 3,594,198 of record JAHFWJ010000460.1, read on the forward strand.
TTGTTGTTTTCTGCCCTCAACTTATGTATATTATATTAAATTTAAGGATGATTATTTAAATTGCCTCTCCAGTGAAGCAGTCTCACTTTTTTCCCGAACACATCTCAATTTAAATAAAGAGGTGAAATACTCAGTAACTGGTTGTCAGAAAAGCTATTTTTGCTTTAGAGAAAGCCAAGTATTCAAAATTAAATAAAGACGAGCTTTAAATACGGCTGGAATATTCTTGTTATCGCCGTATATTTTTCTTACCAAAATTTGTCGTTGATTCTTTTTTCTTATACAATATATGAAATTCGAACTTATTTTTCCTTTTCATAAAAAATTTTCATTTCAAATCAAAACGAATTAGTCTGAGTAAAATTGAAACAGGCGTTTAATGTAAAATTATGTGATGTTTGAGAACTTAAATTCAAATATCAGACGCGCCATTAATGATTGGTTAAGAAAGAGCTTTTGTAAATAATAATTCTGATACTGACTAAATATTAAAAAGAAAACATGTTATCTAAAATGATTGGTTTATGTTTTCTTAACTGCTTAATACATGGATAGTTATACATTTAAATTAATTTAGTTCCTCTACTAATGGATATAATTGTCGTTTTCTCTTCATATTTTCTCTTATCAACAAGTTTTGCAATATTTTTGAGGGTTGAAACAACACATCATGCAAGAAATTATTTTCCTGGAAACATTTTAGCAGTTCTGTATCTATTTCGTGGTAATATTTGTGTATTGATTTTTATTTTAGGGGTTTTATTTGTACCTATACACAGGGAGTGTAGTTTTTGTTGCATTTATATCTGCAACATTGACAAGATAAAAAGCTGTTCTATCTGTAATCGACTCAAGACGTAAGTATTTTTGTGTTAGTTATAAATTCAATGTTTTATTTAACTATATTTTTTCGAATGATAATAAATCAACAGTTTTATTCCGTTTTGATAGTCAACAGTTAAGAAAAACGTTCTGCATTAATTATACCCAACGGAATAGGGTAAAATTTAAAAAAATATTAATTCTATTCCACTTTTATCAGTTTGTTGATAGCAATTTTTAGGTGTAGTTCTAATTAGTTCTAGCTGAATGCATAAAATTAAAATATTTTTAACAAACTGATTAAATTTTTAATCCTTACTTATTCATTTTTAAATTGAAATTTCAGATACTAAATCAATCAATCCTTCTTATATATCCTGATTATTGCAAAGTTATATCCGTCATAAATAAAATGCTAGCCAACGGCGCTTTTTGAATAGTGAAACTATCAAAAATTTTGAAAACGTTTTCTACAAAATGTATTCATTTGTTTTAATAATATTCGATTACCAAAGGAATTTTAAATAAATTTTAGAATTGAACCGACCATTCATGTTTCATAAGTGAGCTTTTTTATATATTTATTGTTCAAATTAATATTTTATTGTTTCGTATAGCTATTGAACATATTGAATAATTAACTGAGTTACATAAAACATGAAATATTTTTGAATCGTTTCAAAAAAATATTCTTATTGATAAATTCATTTTAACTCCTAATTAATAATATATTTTTGTATTTTTCATCAATTAGGTGGGAACAACATTACTTCATAAATTTATGAAATACACGTTTTTCATCCGCAGCAAAAAAATCACGTGTTGTATCATTTAAAACCATAATTATAAAACGTATACAATATCAACAGCAGCCCATTCTAAGCGCTAAGGAGTTAAAATAACACCAGCTTTTCAAAAAATAAGCTTTCTTTTCATCACATACGTATAACACAAAAATTGACGTAGATATCAACACAACATACTAAAATAAATCGAAAAAAATATTCCAGGAATTTAGCGCCCTCAATTTTTTATCATAAAAATTGGGTAATGAATTCTAAGAAATATAGATTCACATGTTCATATATTTAATCAAAAGGTATATGGAAAAGATAAACTTGATTTATTTATGATTTTTTTTCTTTGTGTTCTAGCTAGAATAATTATTATTGTGGATTAAAACAAAATAATAAAAAAAAGCAATTTGTTTATTCCTTTTGGTATTTTTTTTAGTCATCAAAATTTATGTGTTATAAAAGTATACTGTAATCAGAGCAGAAGCTATCAGTCGGTTTAACTATTATGAAATGGTAAACATTTTCTTGTGCATTCATTTTGTAATATTACATGCATTGATATTGAAGGATTTCGTATATTCCAGATAAAAATGAGTTTACATTTTCCTCAAGCAATGACACAACCCCTATAGTTCGCTATGGAAGTTTCTATCTTCGACTTGGAGCTATTGGTAAATAAAATAATATTCTTGTCGTTATCAATAAAGATAGATTATCGACTCGACCCATATCGACTGTTTCATATGAAGCACCTAGAAAATCTATTATAACTACACCATTTATAAAATCTAAATTTAACATTCGAACGATATAATTTTATCTGTAAATTAAAAAAATATTAATTAGGTGACTTACAGTTTAAGCAATTGATATTTAACGCTTTTATTATCTAGACACCCATGCCTTTATTCATGGATAAAATTAGTGACGAAAAGTTTTCGTTAATCTACTTGATCCAATTCCACAACTTTCCTAATATTTTATTTATTATGAAAAAACATACGCAGAGCGTTAAATTGAAACAGGTTAACAAAATATTTAAAATTATTTAATACTATACTTCAATTATCTTTATTTCGACATCAAAATTTAAATACATTATATTTTATCAATTTTAAATATTACATTCTATATTATAAAAATATATTATATTTTCTTATTATACACACTACCTTTGGAGACGGAAGGTAACGTGTCAAATGTTTATTTAACATCCGACTTGATTCATTACACGTATGTCTTTTTTATTCGCGAAAATCAAGAAAATATTAACTAAGACCCCTATAGAGCTCTCTTCGAGTGATTTAACGTTTGAATTAAAACGCGGTATAAAACCGTTGACAAATCAATATCAGCTGTGTGCAAAAATTTTAACTTTGGGGTATTTAATGCAAACGTTCTTCTGTAAAACAATAGTCTGGCTGATGCATACAGCATATTTTTTTAGCGACCACAGTTTACCGTATTATGCTTAGACTCATAGGGCAGTCTTTTTATACAAAATTTAGTAAGTAAACTCGTCAAAATAGTCATTATGTTAAAATCTTCAAAAAGTGCAAATAGCAGATATTGGATTTACATCAACTATGTATAGTTTCATTTGTAACGATTCTTCATTCAATATTTTTTCACACAGGCTTTGGCATTGGCTCTATGGTATATTCTGGACTGGAAATTGGTCAGTATTTTGAGCTAAAAAAGGAATCCCAATGCACTAATATTCCTATAGCACTCACGCCAGCTGCTAGAATGATACTGACAATAATTCAAGTTCAATTTATTTTCACTAACAGCAAGGTATGTATTTGAATTTCATCAGTTTTTGAAATAACATTAACTATTGTTATGTGCACTATTAAGTGTAAATCATTAATTCGTAAACACTTTCAGCCTAGGGAGCAATCAGAATATTTTTGCTATAAAATGCCTTTATAAAATCATGTCAAATCATTGCAGTAACGTATTTAAATCAAGAGGGACTTAACATTGTGGACATAGTAGTCCGTGAAGACAATGCGACCGCTGTTTCAGACTATTCGGTTAAGGTATCCAATCACTTCTATCTCGATGCAGTCAATTACATCCAGATAGAGCAAGAACAATTACCGAACTACTAGTCATTTTCTAGCTTTACTATTCTCCTTTTACAAAAAAGACAGAATAAAGAATGAGAAAAAACTGTCCTTGCAAAAGCGAATTCTGTATATATTCTGAATAGGAGGACAAATTGGAAGCGGAACTAATAGGGAAAAACTTTAAAATTTATTCTATAAGTCGATATGTTATTACTAAAAGCAAATTTCGCCAACAGATGCTTGAAATGAATATTTTTCTAAATAAATATCACTTCTCATCCAAAACTTACAACTTTAATAAAAATATTTATATAAATCTTTACATTAGTGGATAAAATCAGAAGATTACTATACTTCGTCAAGTTCATAGTACTATGCAAGATTCTCTTATTTTGCACAATCAAAATTCAGTAACAGGCCCAACTGTCATCGCTCCACTAGATAATATGTTGATAATTCATATTTCTAATATTTAGCCACTTATTAGGAAGATTTTTAAAACGAGAATTCGAAATCAACAAACAACAAACAAAAACAAATTTAAATGATAAATAAAAAATATTCTCGTTTTTACCATAAATTATATTTTTCCATACCTCTTCAAATAAATCCAGCGCAAGAGAATTTCGGGACATTTTATACTACACTCTTTATGAATATTTTTTTTGCTTATATTCTATTTTTTATCGTAGGAAATGGAATTAAATAAATATAATATGGTTACTAGATTTGGAATAATGCACATGATTGCTACAAATATGTGCGAGTGGCTTTATGTTCTAGTAGAAGAGACCAAACACGAAATAGTTAATCTAGAACTAGGACTTCTCAGCTCTTCGTCACTGACTGGTGAGCAAACAAATGGTTTTTTAACTTTCTTTGAATAAAAAACAATTATTATCAATCGTTGAAATATGTCTACAAAATAGTATTATGATTTCAATCTGTTCGTCAATTTACAGCCAATCTCTTCGCCCAAAACGTTACTAATGTAAATACAATCGATCACATATTGAACAGAAGTATTTCATGATATCTTCGAATGTAAACGAACCAATATTATGGGATCTCTTGTACAAAAAGTATCACCATTTATTTTTCCTTGCACCATCGAGTACTCCCTCATATGCGCTGTCATACTATTTGAAATGTGGAAGACCGTCAGCGTGAGTTCATTTCAACTATACGCAAAATTTTTATTCCAAAGAATAAATGTTGTATTTCCCTATCAGAAAAATACATCCAGTATTTCAGTGTATTTAATGCTTATATATACAATACATTAGTTACGCAGTCAAAAGCTCAAATTTCGAAACGAAAGTCTTAACAAACATTTTTATCATGAAGTTATATATTTGCATCCTTAAGGGATACATGTAACGTTATTTATAAACACATTTAAGAGAGAATAGGTAAATTACAAGTAGATTTTTTCTAGCTTCACTCTCTGAAAGAATACTTACTGATTTTCAACAAATTGTCTTCCAGACCTACAGAAAAATATAAAAACCTTTCACAGAATATATTTTGTTATATCACGGGATATTGGTACCGTGTTTTGTGATCCATTACAATATAGTAGGCTGGGACGTCGATTTCTTATTAAAATTATTTGCCTGCTCGAAATTAAAAATACCAAACATGTAACATAAGTGTTGATAATTCTTTTTGTATTGTAAACGTTTCCATTTTTTTTTGTTAGACTCATTGATTGCTTTACATTCATCATATAACTGTTTTGCGCATACTTTATTCTCAAATTTTCTCTCATCCTGTTTAATTATTCGCGTTTTAATTATTACTCCTTTTTTCATTATCTCAGTGCTATTCATGTAAAGCTCGGATTGCCTTCTAGGTAAGAAAATCTCCTCAAGTGGAAACAAAAAAAACTCAGGTAGTCTCAGCGAGTACCCCACACAACAACAGCTCTAAATCAAGAAACAATTCTATGACACAAGAAAAGTTAGCGCAGCACTTTTCATTCTGTAAGTAAATAAACTTTACCAAACGCACCAGGTGGTTCGCTACTGTTCTACCTAGAGGCAATTTTTCTCCCTACAATCTCTGTATCAATTCATTTTCACATTTCGAGGAGAAAATATAACAGCTTGAAATATACAATCCAAACTTCCGATAAGTAGGCTGCTACTTAATCGATACTTTTGACTTAAGTTTTTACCTGTGATCGAAAGAGCTTAAGAACTTTATGAAATGAGGAAATTCATGAAATATATTCTCTTAGTGAACCAATATTTTTTGTCAAGTCTTTTGCTGCGTGTATTATTCAAATAACTTAATTTTTTTATATTCCTGATTTGAAATTTTTAGAATAAATTTAGCTTAAATCATTTCCTTCTACTAAATGAACTATTTTTTTGTATAAATCGCCTTTAATTTGTTATCGTTCACTTCTTGGTGGAAAAGAATCGTTTTTAAATAAAAAAAACCAAATTTTACCACTATATCTATAATATTTCTATTTCTATAATTTCTCATCGCGAGGATTATCATGTGTACATATCATGACCATTAAACATATTGTTGAAATAGATCTAAAAAGGCGTTTTCGTTATAAAAATAAATGACAAAATATCGTTGAAAATTTTAGTTCTAAATCGTTTACACTTTGTAATTATTAATTTATGTTAACTATTAGTTTTATTGATTGATTTGTAAATTTTTGTTCGAATGTATCAATGTATGTGAACTTTAAGCTCTCTCATCCAGTGAAAAACAATAATAATACAACAACTAATTCAAGTTAAGTAATAGTATTATGTTTCTTTACCTACTCTATCAGAAAAATAAGTTTTGCAATTGAATAATTAAAAAATCTCATGGTTAATATTATTTTGAATATTTTTTGTTGAAAAAACTGTCTCAGTTAGATCTTTAAATGGACAACATTGAGAATGGACATAGATTTGTATATCCCTGTATGTTTTATATATCATAAATCATTTCAGTGTTTGCAGGAAATCGGCATCGTCGGTCATCGAACCACTTTTCAGTGGATTGTGCCAGTGCACACAGGGGCCTGTTTAGTGAAATTTTAATAATTGTTATGACAATTATATCTCTCATCGTGTTTTTTGTCCTAAAGAGTTACCCATCCCTTAATAAGGTCAGTGATAATATCAATACTATTCTATTAAAACTATCAAAGGGTTTAATGAAACGAATTTATAATTAATGCTTAATACATATTGATACAAAGCTACGTTCTAAATTTTAAGGCCAAATTTATCATATAATGTTTTCATATTAACAGTTCTTTTTTCAAAAAGTAAAATTTATTTGAATGCATATTTTTCATATAGCAATAATTTTTTATTGTAACTGCAAACACAAAACGAATATTGTTTACATTTAAATGTATGTGCAAAATTTATTTTCTTTTTTTTTAGATGGCGATATATGAAGTTAATATTTGTGAACTTGTTCTTTACACTGTAACATTATTTGCTGCAATAACTGCCATGATCCAAATGCGGGACTTAAAATATCATAAGAAGAAAGGGGGTATGTTTAAATGTGATTTTTATTTTTTTTTAATTATCGTCTATAATTAAAATTTTTGGTACGGCAAGTTTTTTGTTGATAATCAAGCTATCATATTTCTTCAACCAAAATATGAATTTGACTTGCGAATGATAGCGCATGTAATCAAAACATAGTAGTGAATATTTTTTAACTTTGCTTGCTAATAATATTAAAGAAAAAGATTTTTATTGCGAAAAAAATTTGTTATGATAATATTATAAGAATACTTTGATGTCAAAAATAAATATACTGTGTGATAACTTTTTCAACAGCCGTTCATCTGGGGGCTCTGGGACTAGACACAACCCTCTTGGTGATGGCCCAATCTGGAGTATTTCTTTACTGCATGTTCAGTATCATAGGTTGTTACTTCACTCTTGATAATCCTGAGGGATTTGGGGCTATAGGATTTATTGCCGAATTATTGTCGTTGATACAGGTATTATTTAAAGAACGGGACTATTTTTCCATCTTCCGTAGAGAAAAATAATGAATACCTTTCAATAAAGTTATAACTGATTTCAATATATTGCTATAATGATAAAATGCATTTAAAATATTTATATAAAAAAGGGACAATAATAATCAACTTAGATCAACATCATTCATATAAACATACATCTGATTTTTTCATTTATAAAATAGTAACTATTTTTTTGTTTTATCGAAGGTTATTCCATATCAAGTGATATTTTAAATTATTAAATTTATCGTTCGGTTATATGTTTTTTTCAGACCGTATTCCAGACGATATTCATCCTTGACGCATGGTGGCGCCGCTGTCGATCTGTTGAGCAAGCTCATCAAAAGCCCGGCCGTCAAGTTGTCACCTTTTTACTCATCGCCAACATGGCCCTGTGGATTGTCAATACACTGGAGAAAAACCTCGCGGAATTAAGACCGGTCCACCTGAAGTTTTTCGGAGTATGGGCATGGACAATAATTACACACGTATCTATGCCAATGGCTATCTTTTACCGATTCCATTCGACAATATGCCTATGTGAAATTTGGAAAACCGGATACAAGATGAAACCTGAACATCATCATTGATTTATAGAAGCAAATAATTTCTTAATAATCACAATAAAAACCTTCCAAGAGTTACCAGTAAAAAAATATTGATAAATTATTTATTCCTGTTGAAACACAAATTAAATTATAAGAGTATAGTTTGAATATAAACAGATATCATTTTGAATCGAACACTAATTTGTATATATTTAAAAAAGCTATCAATATGTCACCCATTTTGATTGGCTAGTAATATTGTTATTAAATATTGTAAAAATGTTATTAAATTAAAAGTATTACACAGTTTCCTATACATATTCCATTTACAGTGATCGGTTGACGAACAGTTCGGACAGCGGACAAATCGCACAACGAGCACTTTCACAAAAGAGTTTTGTGTTCAAATAACGAACAAATACTCGGATTACGAACTAAAATGATCTTTTTAATCCACGTATTCTATCTGTAATATTATATATTAATGATCGGTTAACGAACCATCGGTTAAACGATCACCCACTGTATTTTACTTTTTTGTGGGATTGTTAAACATTTTTCTTCTGCCATTACTGCATTGATTGACTCTTTAATTATATAGACGAGTTCTATTTACTGTAACAATGATCAACATGAAATACAAACATAATTCAATATCAATGTAAAAACTTAAAACAGTACTTTAAAATTTTGCATTTTATGCGATTTTTTTTTCATGTTTATGATATTGTTAATTTATTATCTTTACATGATATTTAATTCAAATAAAACACACTTTAATTTATTATACCTTATATTCTTTTATCATATCAATTTTTTTTTAATATAAAATGCAAATTAACAAAATTTGAAAGTAGTTTAATTTTTATTAATTTATCACATTATTTTTATTACAACCTAAGCAATGAAAATATTATAATTCTTATTCGACGGATTCTTAGCGCCTACCAAAAAAACTATATTTTATTTATTCGTTATGCTCAAGTTAGATTTCTGTCATGAGAATCGATTATGGTGTTATTATATTTAGCGCCAGAATAAAAATGATCAAATAATCAACTCGAGGAGAAAAGATATCACAAGCACTTGTGCCTAATATCACAAATATTAGATCGAAAAATCGAAATTTGAAATTTGAATAAACGTAGAGTAAAGGCGAGACTCCGCAATGAACACTTATTTTGAAAGAAAGTTAAGCCATTTGACTCTTAACTAGTGTTTGAAGTAGACCCTGTTGAAAATACTATCAAAAATTGAAAACATGGCAACAATTGTCACAACGATTTCAAGAAAGAAACATGATCAATTCCGAATGATATAAATAACACTGTTTTTCACTATCAGTAACCCACATAGGGTTTCATTTTTTATTTTTATTTTCTCGCTATATAAAAATATACATTGTCTCATTGAATAACAAGGCGCAAGACAGATACCCTCAGTCACTCATTTTGCTAACGTCAAATGAACGCGGGTACAATATGTGATAATACCTCCACAACTGAAAGATGAGAATCCCCTTTTCGCAGTGACTAACAACTTTTTTATTTGATTTAGATCTGTATCACATTTTTTATTGTTCATTACAAGACTCTTTGAATTGTCTGTATTTAATACTTTGTATTATATACAGACAGAAATATTCATGATGATGATATTTTGAAATTAGATATTTTCATGATTTTATTATTCTCAATTAATTGAATTTGACAGGTAGTTTTAGTATTTATTTTCATTATTTATTCAGCCTCAGTTAATTTTTTTATACTACTCTACCAATGTATAGAATGTGGATTATAAATCTTTTTATTTGAATTATTAATGTTTTTACCATTTACAAAACTCTCAAAAAACAAAAGTCTTGGTTTTAATAAAATTATGGTTTAATTAACAAAATATTATACTATCTCCATTTTTAAGCTGAATTTATTTCACGTTGAACACAATTTTTAATTTATTTGGTATGTGTCTAATAGTCTTCTTATAATTACAATAAGCTTTCTGTCGATTTTATTCCACTTCTAAATACCTTTATATAAATAAATATCAATTCATTATAGTAATTTACTTTTAAATGATAATGCAATCATTCATAATGAAACAAAAAATCATAAGTTTTACATGTTAAACTATAGTAATATGAACTAAATAAAAATGGCTTTTATTGACAACTTTGAGTTTGTCATGTTAGTATAGTGTTTCTTAGAATAATATGGATTTTTTATTCAAGAAAACATATTTTCACTATGCAGCTGTATGCCAATTCAAGCACATATGCCGTTAGTTTTTGGTGACCAACAGAAAGGCCACCGGCCCGTTCTCTCATGCCAACCTGAGGGTGAAAATTACATCAAAGCTCTCCGCTCAAATGTTAATAATGAGCCCTCAAAGTAGTCCACTGGATAGAACAAAGTAAGAACGTTTTGATAATAGCCAAAAGAGCACTGGTAACCTGACTGACGGTGACCAATATAATGGCAAAGCGCCACCCAGCTGCATTTTGAATCGTAGAAAAATAACTTCAATTTATGTTAACACAAAAAAGTTTTCATGCATTCACAACGTTCTAATAAATATTCTTTTTCATCAGAGCAGAAACTTTATTCATTAAAAATATAACTTTTATTAATTACTTTCAATACTTCATGATATAAAAATACTTGAGACTTACATTCATTGTATTAATAACAACATTTTAATTTGATGACGTTTCGTTTTGACAGCCATAATATCAGAGTTTACGCATAATCCTTTAAACTGCTACCATGTGTATAGGCTAATACTAGATTTGTAAAACACTTAAAAAGAAAAGAACTGAGTTCGCCATGTATAATATATTCAAGTATTTATTGGAAACTGTAAGATTTGAATGTTTAAATACTATTTCGAGGTTATAAAGCTAAGTTGAAAAAAAATTACTTTCTATGACTTTTTAATTCTTATTTTGTAATCCATATACATATTCATAAAGCGACCGCATTACAATATTTCTCATAATATGGTTCACCCTACTGTAATAGTAATATGATGGTTACCTATATAATCGGAAATATTCACGGATCGGTAGATTTTGCTTCAAAAATAAAACTTGAATGACCGCATTTTCGTTGTGTAGGTAATAAACTCTGTTCATGTATTAGTAACGCTACATATTAATCATATTTAAATCAAAACAGTATTTAATATTACAGTGCATTTGTTTTAATTAACATACATATTTTGGTGGCTCGATTCCGTGAGTACTCCAAAGTTTATTTCGCATCAGTCAAATAAAATAATAGTGTAAATAATTTACAATTGTTTATACTTGTGAGTGTCTCAGAAACAACCTCGGGGAAATTATTTTTTTACATGCAATTTACTTCATGTGATGCATAATAATTTGTATTTTCGTTACCAGTTCATTATACCTGGTTAGTTTGGTTAACTAAAATATAATATATTTATAAGAATTTTGTAAATTTGCTTCGATTAAATTCTTAAAAAGGTTTTATCTTTTGTTAAAATCTTTGGTTAGAAATAATGAATATTATAACATATATGTGTGGCGTTGGTAAAGTACCAGATGAAATTATCTTAAATCTTAGCTAAATCTTACTAAACAGCTGTTTTACATTATTTGTTTGGAATGATTGAAATTTATAGCTGTGAAAAAAATAACAATGTATTTTAGTTATACAAAATTTACAAGGTAAATAGCTGATAGCTATTTCGGCATACGCACTCATCAGACGAATAGTTATGATGAGAGAGTGATGATGATTTCAATTCAAACTTATCAATTTTAATAGTTATAATTCTCTAATAAATGATATACATGTCGATGTAATCAATCATTCTTCAATAAATGTAATTAATTTATTGATTGGATTTGTGCGAAATTTATGTTGTATTGAATTGGTTTTTAAAATTACTTTACATTGTCAGATATGACAAATGTTATAAATACAAATATTACAATATGGATACCTGCGTGACAGCCGATCATCTGTATCTACTTCAAGTCAATTAGCAAGTAAATATATCTTCAAATTGTACCTATAATATATATGTCGATATAACATAGCTTTGATGGTGCTTCTCGCTAACAGCTCTGCGAGCAAATCGATGAATTAATTAGCACTCTAGTAGATATAGGAGGCTGCTGTATTCTGCCGCGAGCCCGGCCATTACTTTATTTTTACACTATGTCGTTCGTTTGAAATATCTGCATATGACAAAATAATTATATCTGCCGATAAAATTTAAAAAAAAAAGCTCTCATTGAAAAATAGTTGACACTTGAGTTTTTATTTTTTTATAAATATGACTACCATCCAACGACAAAATTCAATCATTAAAAAAAAAGGTTAACACCGGAAATATCTCACTCAACTCTCAAAATGACCTTTCGAAGATTTGTTCTTGCTTATGGGATTTAAATGGTATTTCATTCATTGAAAGCCGTCGATTTTTTTCGTTTTTCACGATTGGTAACGTTTGATCAATTTCTCATCCCCAGTGATGATTCCATTATTAAAAAATTGTAGATTTCGTTGCCTTGACAACAATGCACTACATATCTCACTCGTTGTTCTTTGTTTTCCGTGGAATGCTCGCGCGGTCTCTCTATACCCATTCTGTCTAATTTTCTGATAACTTTTGAATTTTTCTGAAAAAATGTCACGGAGATACAATGTTAAAAATTTTAATTACAGTTTCTCATTTTTGCGAAGTTCAAATTTAATTAACAACTTCAGCATATCATTTTTTCGTTTAATATCGAATATAATTTTTAAGTCTTCTTTTTTCAAATTTCCATTAACTGATTTAATTTTCAGAACCACCATTGACAACTGTTGAAACGACTTAACCTTTTAACTTCTGGTAGGTGTATGTATGACGGCACCTTACACGCCGCGAATTTTATAATAAAAATAAAGCCTTCTAAATAGATCATTTATGAAAATGTATTAAAGTTTATTAACAAAAACATACTAAATAAATAAAGATTATCCCGATATATGCCGCTATTAATCCACAATATATTAGGGTCGTCATAAATATTTTTATAAAAATACGCAATCTTAATCAAATCTCGAAAGCAGCTGTTTATGTAAATTTAATATTTAACGTGTATGCGTCCGCTAAGATTTTAAATAATTTTAACACTATTTTAAAGCCCGTAACATAAACTGTAAAAATCCATGACACAGTCCTGTTAGAGTCGTCAATCATTCTGGTGACAAAGTTCTTTTCAGTTTATATTTCAAATGAAAAAAAAAAGAATTTTGTATGTGTATTAGACAATATTCTCAATAGATGTTTTCGTGTATTCGACATATTTTTATGTTTGAAATAATCGATTTATATTAGTAAAATCCCGTATAAAGCGGCGCGTACAAAGATGTCATTTGTGTATGAGGGGCGTTCCATTTTCAGAAAAGTGCGCGGCATAAGACTCTATTGGCAGCCATCCGGTTAAAAGTAAACACTGAAATTGTGTTAAAAATGTGTTTTATACTAGACCAAATATATTTTTGAATAAAACATTAAATGCATTTCTTATATATTTGGGATAGACTTTGTTATCTTTGAGAGCATTGCGGATATATATATGGGTTAATAAGAAGTGACATGTTTTTGGTTTCTTTAGAGAGAATGCTACTTTATAGATGTTCGGCTAAAAAAAGGAAATTTCCCAAAATATTTTTACAGGTGTTGGTCTCTCTAACCCTTTCACGGTCAATAAAAATATGATAAATATATTTTATATAACAAAATTTCTCATGTGGAGAAAGGCAAAACAAAAATTACCAATAAACGATAACATATATTATCAAAAAAAACATCTAGCAATTAATTTTATTTACTTTTTATACAAACACAGCACAAATAGAAAAATAAATTACCTTTAAAATTATCCTTAATTATAAATACAAATAAATAATACTTCATGAAATATTTCTTCGGATATTTTACCAACTTTGACGTTGATTGCAACGAGGCTATAACTACAAGAATTTCGACTTTCTATCTCAACTAAAATTTTAATTAGGAAGGGAAAAGCACTTCCTGTTACAAATGCCATTAGACGAATATTTCCCGGAAACTAGTCTAGTGTGAGCTCTGTTTAAATAAAGTGTTTTTTTTTTAATTCTAATTTTCCTTAAAATATGTGAACTATTTTTTTTAACCATTGATGGCGTAATAAGCTTACGGAGAGTCATAGATAAAATCAAATAATATTATCAACTTAGCTATTATATAAATGCTTAATAAGCACGTGTAACAAAATACAATTTGAAATGTGTGTGTGAAATTAAATTGAATTTTCAATATCTCAGTATCGCGCTTTAAGCGAAAAATTAATATTTTTACCATTTATATGTACAAGAATCGCAATTTGTATAAATCTTTATACTTGATAACTTTGTCATTTTATTTAAAGAGTTGTACCAAACCTCTCCTTAGTTTAATGGATGTTGAAATTAATTCTTCTTACTTGACACTTTGCAATGCATTTTTTTATTGTTATTGAATATAATATTTTTACAATCAGACTGTCGGGTACACTTAATTCAACCATAAAAATTAGACTTTTCGAAGTGATTAGTTATTGGCTGAAGAGTAAGTCATTCGCTCTAGACACATTTATATTATGTTTGGTATATATTTTTGTATACATACAATAAAATCTATAATAATTATCAACATCTTGAACTTAAAATTATTTATTTAGAAGTCGTTTACGATATCAATTGAGGGTGCTAAATGAATTTTCATATCAAATTTGTATTGTTGAAACTGTGTGCAATTCTGCATGATTTGTCACTCGCGACCGGGTGTCTTTGCGCATCTTCAAGCATTACATCGTACAGATATAATATCAGTTCTATTGCATCCGTTTGATAGAGTACTTGAAGATGCCGAAAGGTGAATTTCGGGTCGTGAGTGACAAAATATGTAGATTTGTAGTTTTAAAAAAAATTTGCTTTTATATATTTAAAAAAAGATTTTTTTATAAACAGATGCGGCCAACAATATATATTTTTAACACGGTGAAAAAAAATAGCAATGTATTTTAGTTCTACAAAATTATTTTTTTAAATATAGTTGATAGCTACTTCGGCTCACGCCGCAGTAGCAGTTCTGACGATGGCGTGAGCCGGAATAATTATAATGGAGTTCTACCAAGTGAATGCCCGTTCAATCAATATATATTAATATATATATTTATCTTTGCTATGAATTATTATTGCTCTTTTTGTCCGGCTACCGATACTTATTATATATATACGCCATACTATTTAAAATTTGAAAAGTTGATAAATAACAATAAAATACACTGTATTGTATTTGAACACAGCATAAAATTAAAGCTTTGTTCTTTTACATACTTATCACGGTTTGCGGACTATTCTTGGAAAACTTGCTATATTCAAATGGTTTGATTTTCGTTATTCTGCTTCTGGGTTAGGAAACAGAATAACTAAAGTTACTTAGGTAATTTTAGTATTATAATTTTATAAAAAGAAGAGTGCACTGAATAAACAATAATAAACAAAATATTCGTTAAAAGAGTATAAATATATGTATACATTTTAAGGCAGCAAAGTTTTTTTAATCACTACCTAGAAGTATTTGAAAGATTGGAGTGACTAAGTAATTATTCAGAATTATTTCTACTTCAATAATGGATAAAAGTGTGTACGTAGTAGCTTGATAAATAATATTTTGAAATAAGTGTATACGAATGTGTTCGATTGTTATGGATATTTAATTATCATTAAAAACAATTTGTCAATCAATGATTTTTTCAAATACAAATTTTAACAGAAATGATTGTATATTGCTCACTCATATATTTATGCCAAAATTTACCGCAAATCTGGCTACACTTTTCAGGAGTTGCTACTATAAAAAAATATTGTTTCAATATTTTATTTACTGGTAGCGCTGCATTATTATGGATGTTCCAGTTTGCAATTCTGAAACCGGTTCGCAACAATGGTTAGAAGAATATTTAATAAAAATATAATTTTCTCATATGAAAGGCTTGTAACAAAATTTTATTTCATTGACTTCCACGCGTCCCAATAATAAAGATAATTTTATCAATTGACTCTAAGCTACCAATTAGAAATAAGAGTATTTGTTTTAAACGTTTATTTTGCAACTTTAAAACAAATTAACCGCTACAAAACATATAATTTGGTGTCTCTAGTATACCTATTGTTTTTGTATACCTTCTAAATTTTTTAATACGATAATAAAGGATCAAGTTATTAGCCATGGTACAAATAAAAAACATACATGTAAAACTGTCAATGATTAAACTTCAAAACTCTTGTAATACTTCACTCGCGGTATAAGTAAAATGGCCTCTGCGATGGACGTCGATGATGAAGAAATTGAAATGCCTTCGTCCAGCAGTGGAAAAGGAGAAAAAAAGCGGTTTGAAGTGAAGAAGGTAATATCACAATAATTCACAAGTCATCCATTGTCGGTTACGGTATTTTTGACATTTCGTTCTCACCTTGATAGATTTGTATAAAACTCATGTCATCATTCTTTTGTTTCAGTGGAACGCAGTTGCACTCTGGGCTTGGGGTAAGTTTCACTAATTTTTACAGTCTAATGATATTTTACTTATCCCGGTGTGCATGTCCTATCGCAATAGATTAAATTGTAAATTAATATATGGTTCAATTAGACCTGATGTGTAACAAAAATCTTTGTCGATGCATTTTTCTGTTTATATCGATACTTCACTTGCTAGATTAATTTTCGTATTCACACTTATTCCCATTTAAACTTACCCGAGTATATTTTTCAGATATTGTTGTTGACAATTGTGCTATATGTAGGAATCATATAATGGACCTCTGCATTGAATGCCAAGCAAATCAAGCTTCAGCCACTTCGGAAGAATGCACCGTTGCCTGGGGTGTATGTAATGTAAGACTCGTATTCTTTTTAATATTTTTACATTTAAAGCTCTACCAACCTCAAATGATATAGACAACACAAACATAACTTCTTGTGGTTATGTTCTATGCCAAAGCATTTGAATGTTTATAATTTGCGATATATTCTCAGTCTCTATTAGTTTTTATTGTAATATATTGATTTTATCTTATATAAAAAAAACTACTCATTCATGATTTATTTCATTTTGAAGAATACAGCATTTTATCAAACCACTTTATCTATCAATAACTACATAATTAATGATCTAGATAGAATTCAACACATAAGTTCAAATGTCTGCGATGTAAAAAAAATTCAAGCTGTTGATTAGAATTGTGTTGAAAACTGCTACTATTTTAAAAGCCTCCTAACCTTCCCATCACAGTCAGATGTTAGTTTTTGACAGTTTTGTTATTCAAATGCTGATATCTCAATATAGTCATTTCTTATAAAATACTAACTGTGTATACTATAATAAATTGTCAAAATACTGCTTCAAAATTAAAAAAATAACTCATTTATACACAAGCATGAATAAATAAATTTATACATCCAATTTTAAAAAGTAAATCAAATGAAACCTCTTCTCACTGAGATGATTCTAAAAGTTTCATATTTTCACTGAAATTTATTTCAATTATTGTATCACATATGGCTAGAATGTGTACCTATAGACCAAGTTAAAACTGAGATACCTGATTTATCAATGAACTTAATAATTATGTTTGAATGAAAAAAATCACCATATATGTTACCATTTTTGTTTCAGCATGCATTCCACTTTCACTGTATTTCACGTTGGCTAAAAACTCGCCAAGTCTGTCCACTAGATAATAGAGAATGGGAGTTCCAAAAGTAAGTGTATTTTAAAAATATATATTTTCCATTCTGATGTGAAATAGCACAGCACATTGAAATATCTTGATTAAAATGTAATATTAATTCATTAGTCTGATCTTTGACAATGTTGTTTTGGTGTTCAACAATGTTGTGAAGATCATTAACACATTATTTGCGGGTGAGATTCGCACTACGCTGATAGGTTAATGCGGGCATAAAATCAATGCCGCGCGTAAAAAACACATTTTTACATAAACTGCCATAACTCTTAAAATACCCAACATATTTAAGTGTTTTTTTCAATATGGTACTCACCAAGTATAGCACCACCAGTTTATAAAATAAATATTCATGTTTCCGTAAAGAATACTTCTTTCAGACATAAAACATTTCAATATATATGATATAAAATAAAGGACCTTTACTAATCGACATTTAGGTGCACAGTACGTCATACATTTATTTTTGACTGTCATAAAAATTTATTTTATGGGCAACTTGTCACAGCAATTAGTTAGAAATCCAATTGGTAACACCATCTCAGGGATTTGTATAGGCAGTCAAATATCAGCAGTACATGTGAGGCATTCAATGTCGACCTTGTTTACACTATTTCATAATTTATGACCTACAGATGTTCTTTTAGTTAGAAGCACAGGGCTTTCCGAGAACACAGCCCCCAGAATAATGTGTATTTTGTAATTTTAATTAAAATTATATGTTGATATTTCACATTTAAAAAATAAAATATTTTCCATATGGTAAAATTATTAAAGCTATAATTTTACATATTTTAATGAAAATACAAATTTAATTAATGAATACTTTTATCAGATTATAGTATAGATGGAACACATGAAATTAAAATTTATATACTCACTGAACGTAGTTCACAGCAAGAAGCAAAATTGACATGGAAGAGTTTTTATTTCCAAAAATGAAACATAGTTTTCGGTCACCCTGTTTCATAAATATGGTTCATTTATGTAAATATAGGTCATATTAAACCTCCTAAACAAGATAAACTAAAATGCTTGTGAAAAAAAACAGGTATTTATATCTTTCCTGACGTTTACCATCAGATGATATAAAAGGTATTACTACCCTTCCCGCAGTTAACTGGCAGTCGGCATAACGTGTATTACTACCTTTCCCGCATTGAATGTGTTAAGAAAGAAAAGTAAATTCTAATTTACACTTGGATATCAAAATTGTTGCTGGCTTGTATAAACTGATCCAAGCCATACGCAGCTCTAATGTAAACCCCCCCCTCAACTTCCCGAATCAATGAATGAATCTGCCAACAAAAAAATCACACTGTTATTTGATGAACTCTTTGAAATTATAATAGAGTTCATCTCTATAGATTGATCACAATATCTAATGCAAGATTGAATATCTAAAATGAAATATTTCTTTTAATTCGCAGGTATGGTCACTAGGAATACTATTACCTCATAAAGCTGCCCTGGATAACCTTACCTTCACTTGATCGAGTCCTTGGATATTGTTTTTTTTTTCACTGTAATAAAAAGAATTCTCAATAAAAAACATTTTATATACAGATTTTTTTATTATAAATATTTGCAATAAGTTTTCAGAGTACATAGTCGAATATACCTAGATTGTGAAATGAACACAAGGAATAAGTTATGTCGGAATATTTTATTATAACAATTTATAAACATTATTTCCAATTTATAAGTGTCAAAGGAAAGGCTTACAGTTTCTCAATAAAAAACCAAACGTAAGGTTGAAACAGGCTTAGGAATATTAATATATACTTATATAAAAATATTACAATTATAATTATCATTACATTATAAAAATCCAAAGTAAAAAAGACCATTACAGGTTACATCATAACAAAGGAAATTCTATGCAACTTGTCCAGAGAATATATATTTAAAATGCACTTTTTGTCATTTATATTACATTTGTGCAAAAAATTGTTTTTGATTTCTAGAAATACATTTACAACAGAATACAAGACTCGAAAAATGAATCTGACTGCCTGAAAATTTAGGATCCGGGTAAAAACTGACTTTGCATTACAACTTTAGGTCATGTATAATGTGGAGATATAATAAAAAATAAATATATATATTTTAATGGCAAAGTTAATAATGTCTTAGAAAATCGCATAACATCTACCTAACTCAACTTAAAGTATCACAATTCATTCCTCAATTTTCAACCGTCAATAACTCGCACAATGCCTCTTCGACTCGATCGTCGAGTTTATAATTTCAGCGATTTTGCTCATCGGTAAATTAAAATTTATCATTAAATTTGTTCTTACATACGAGCGATATTAAAATAATCAGTACATTCTACTTAGCAGAACACGAGGATAAAATACGAAGGAAACATAAATCTGTTTCTTATCGGAAAAAATTTGTGTTGAAAGTTCTCGCGCTCGCCTTTCATTTTATTGCACTACAAAAAATCTGGAGGATCGCATCTTTGCTCTATCAAAAATACAATGGCAGTCTCGAGCATATAAATTTAAGGACTTCAATAACAAAACACCAGCAGAGAGCTTACAATCCTCCATAGCAGATATCGATTGCTATAAAAAAAGATTTATCCGGGTAAAACGATGCATTGAGACTTCTGAAAGGTTTAGGGAGAAAATTTCATTTAAAGATTTGTCTATATCGAATACTGATACATAAAAGCCCAGAAAGGCTTCGGTCGACAACCCAGTCACAGTCGTGTCTCCTTTTATCGGAGAAGACACGTGCTCCGCAACGGATCAATATGATTCGTTGTTCCATATGTTGGGTGCATGCATAGTGCCCCATGGGCTGTAGACATATTGCCGAAAGACAATGGCGAAAGTCTCCGGAATGACTATGCTGAAAGATAACCTTTTAAAAATTAAACACCTGCCCTCGTAGTCATTCATCTATTTACAAATTTCCTCCTAATACTGACTTGTCTGAATATATTTTCACAACCGAAGGGCCCAACTCATATCCGTGAGGTCAAATCCAAAGCCATCCTTCTGGATCTGTCTTGTTCTTTACGAGGTGGGCACAATCAGGCCGAAACGGATAGCCAGAATTAAAATAGAGGCGAATGGAGACTGGCCGCATTGCAAATTGAAGGCGGCAGCCTCACATGAGCTCGCACACGGGGAGAGAAAGGGAAAGGGGTCAGTTAACAGCGGCTGGGGGGATATCGATAGTCCGACTCTCATTACCAAAGATGAGGCGAAGACGTTTCATGGGGCGCGGCTGATCAGGGGGAAGCGGAGGGGGGAGGCGTCGTCGTCGTTTGGCCTTGTGCCTCCTCCGTCGCCTTACACCTTCAAGCCCTTCCGCACGAAGAACCTCATACTCTGGCTCATGGGAGTCTTCACTGAGACTTGTGCCAGACTCGATAAGCTCATCCAACATGGGACTACGCTTCAATCTCTTCATACGGAGAGTAATGCGCAAACGGCCACGGCCGGGAGGCGTGCGGGGACGGGGATCACCGCCTCCTTCCCATGATGAACCACTCTCACTTTTGACGGATTCTGATATTTTTGGCACTTCCCGCGGGCATGGCTCAATTTGTTCAAGATCCTCTGCTTCGTCAAAGTCATACACGTCCGCCTCGGGAGCCTTCTCCTCTTCCACAACCTCAATCTCCCGTGGTGCATCCGGAATCGGTTCTTCTATTACCTGCATACCATCACCAGGATCAGGGTCTGGAGGATCTTCTATAACTGGTTTGAGTTTTTTCTTCGTTTTCGTTTTCTTTTTGAAAGTCTCTATTTTATTTACCTGCGTCTCCACTCTCTCCCCGTCTTCAGCGACAACTGAGCCGTCGACTGAAGGTTCTGATTCCACATCCGACCTCTGAAACCCCGGTTCAACCGCCCGTCCACGACTTTCATCACCATCACCAATGCCCTCTTCAACTCCACCGTCGCCAAGCCGTTTGCGATTCCGTAGAACTATTCCCTTTACAACACCATTCTCACGTTCATCATCAAACAAGGGTGCCTTTTCTATAATCTCACCATCACGGTCACTGATGGTTCCAGATACACTGTTAGACTGAACAGGAGCTGGAGAGGGTACAGGTGGCGGCGATGAAGGAGGCTCTAGGGGAACACGGGCTTGCCTTCGTCGCAGACGTGAGGCTCTCTCTCCAACTCCACCTCGAGTAGATGGAAGTTGCCCTGCAACTGGAAACGTCTCAGATGCTGACGTCGTAGGTGACTCTCTTCCGTTAGCCCCTCGCATCATCTTATCCTTCATAGCTTCATCCTCTACATCAGGAAACCTACAGCCTTGGGCAATGAGCAGCTCTGCATCATACTTTGTGAGACCTTTACGTTTGAGCTCCTTCATACTGAGAGGGCTTATTACATCACCTTCAGCCGGGACCGGCCGGCCAGCGGCACCCTCGGGGGGTGCGGCCTTTTCTGATGCACCGTCATCCGGAGGCCGCTCCGACCTGTTGCGGTTGATCCTGTTGTCTGTCTCTCGTAAGCGATACCTGGTGACATGATCATCGGAGTCTGCTTTTTGAACAGTGAAAGCACCCCCACCCCTCCTTTCGCATGTCTCACACTCGCAGAAGCAATTACCGTCACCGAAGAAATCTTCTCCATAAAAGCATGTGATCTCCTCGCCGACCCGAATGTCCCTTAAGGCTTTCACGCATGCTGTATCTCGGCCGGTCGCTACAAACTTACAGTTCGCCCGACAATCATGATTGATGTATGCAGCGGGGCCAAGCCACAGTTGTGCACAGTTTTTGCGACAACTGTACATGACAGAAAAATCATTCTTCCCCGGATGCAGCAGCTGAGTTTCTTCTTCTTCCGTGAGCTCAGCGATGCATCCCACCAGACACTCGATCTTCTCATTCTTCAGCCACTTCTTGGTGGCAGCTATCTTGGCCCCTACCTGCCCCTCCAAGGAATATCTGTAGCAAGGTTCAATGGCAAAACCGGAGTCTTTGTCGAACACCCGGAGGTATCGGTACACCTGATAACAAATGTAAAGAGTCAAATATTTTATGTGTACACAATAACTTAGTAATTATGAAAGAGATTTTATGACAACCATTATTTTTCACTAATTTTGGAATCAATACAACTCAGAACCAGTGTTTGCCAACCAATGATCTGTAGACTGATGACTATCTACCAAAACCTTCTATCAATATATAAAATAAATTTGAATCACAGACCAATCAACAAAATATTATAAAAATAAGGCCCGCGAAGTGTTCAAAGGTTGATAAACACTCTTTTAGGGCATATAGAAATATGCTATTTTATTAGAATAAATCAGAAGTCTCCAATTTGTTTTGCTGAAGTTACTAATAAATCCTCAATCTGGTGAGCCCATGACCTAGAACACTATACGGAGGTAGTATTACTTTGTAAAAATAAATATGCGAGACAAGGAGGTCATACATAGCATAGTATGATGAATTTACAAGACGTGTTTAAAAATAGTGCCATTTGCAAAGCATTAACTGTTTCCATTAATGAGCGTTTAGATTTTCTTACTTCTATTTAAGACATATGTATGACTTTAGAATGTAAGAATAAACTCAGAGTAATATAGGAAACCTGCAACTCATGTTGAATAACATATCAGTTGATTGAAATTTATGCATATCCAAATATAAAATACGGGGAAAATGTAATCAGAAAGAAACCAACAAAAAATTTACCTAATAAGCTTAACCTCCGAGTCAAAGATAATTTGTCAATAATCTCTGTAGTGATTAGCTAATGGTTTTATATTTAGACGGTTCAATATTTTTACCATGCAAAAATTGCTGAATTATTTGCTATTTAGAGAAGACTACTCGAAGAAAATATCAACATCAAAATTTGGTAGATTTAATTTATTGGATGGGTAATTGGGATTAACACGAAATGAAATATTTTGTTAAATATGCTTTAAAGCATATGCTAAACTTTTTTTTAATGATAAAAATGCCGTTCTTTAGAAAATTTAATTGTATATGAGAAAAGATCAGGAAACCAGTGTATTAAGATTATGTACTGAAAAAGTTATCATAAAAGTACAGCACTCCAACCGAAAACTGAAAAATAACAGTTTTTAACTATGAAGGCTAAATAAACTGATTGGCGAAAATCTAAGATAATATATGACTATCATACTTCCTTTCTATCTAAGCTTGGTACTTTATCTTGAATACTGTCATATTTTACTATATGGATGTGTTGCATTTAAAACGTAGATGATTATTAAAATAGAACTATAAAGCGAGACACCAGTTACTTTATAGTAGTGTACATCTCATAGCCTTCAAACCACAGTATTGGACAAAACAAAAAAATACTGCCACAATATGAAATGCGGTCATGTTACTGGGGACTGGAACCCAAAATTCCACAACTCATATACTTTCAAAATTACAAATTATTTCCAAATATAAAATCTTCATATATATATAACAAAATTGATTCAGTTGAGGTGTTTTGTGTTGTGATCTTCAAACAATATACTGAGAACATTAATGTCAGGATTAGGTAGTGTAGTTCTATGAGTACAATATGTCAAATCGTTGTTTTAAAATATACCATACAGGAAAGAATAAAGAAAATGTTCACTTGATATTATGACAATTTTCCATCTCCAAGCATTAAGTGATTTATCAGGCAGAGAGGGGTTAGCATTATGGTAAAAATTTATTCATATTCTTTATATCAATTGACTGAAACCTTATAAAAACATACCAATAAAGAGGAAATAAAACATAAAAATGACAATCTTTTCACAGAATCTTTGAACGGCTGTCATGTCATTCGAGTTAGCCCTAAGAATGAAATAATGCAATAGCATGAGACTTCTCTAAATAGCATTCCAGTTAAGCAGTGTGTTTTTGGAAGTTATTCAGGAATCAAATTGTTTAAAAATATGGTAAATAAAACTAACATGTTCTCGCAATCTGCTCTGTTGTTGTTTACTTTTGTGTAAAGTTCTAGGCATCCATTCACTGCAAACTATTCTCATATAGGTTTTCTCGTAAGCCTGGGTCCGAATGAAGTCGCTTATAAAATTTTTGAGTTCCTCTTTGTTCGCTTTTAACGGTCGGTATCGTATATTCATCTTATGTGTAGTAAAACCGAGGTAGGGATCCAAAACCAGCGAAGTAGCCAGGTCGTCATTCTCAGACAGCTCCCGGGGAGTCATTCCCGTGGGCTGCATCTTTTGGCTCACGTGACGTGGAGGCGCAGCAGTCGAGCCCACAACCATCCTGAATCACTGGGAAATACGAGAAAAATCATTGAAAACTAAGCCGACAATAAAATCGGTTACCGTCACTCATACCAAATGTTATAAAAAAAATGACGATGATAATATTGCATTCATAAATATATGACTACGTCAATCGTATAATATAGCATGTTCTCTGATTTAAAACATCAGTATCCCTTTAACAATTAAACCACTGATTAACATGGAATGTGTCAAAAAACAGCCCGTAAAAATGGCCGCCCAATGATTCGCCATTGCCAGACACGTCAAAACTGCATAAAGTAACAAAAGCGTTATCGCGGATTTTATTCACAACCTTCTAAATATCGAGAACCGTCATTGGAATGCTTACCACTAGACCGTCAGCGAGCCCCCAAATGCAAGACATAATAATACTCTTTAAACTTTAATGTGGACGAAGAGACGCTTAAAATCAATCATGGCAGCACCTTACACAATTTCACCGCTCGTCTTTTTGTATTCATTTAGCTAAAGAAATATCGGTCAACGAATTAATGAAGGAATTGTGTTCTAACATGATAAAGAATATCTATCAACTTATTTCGATACTTAAATTTTTACATCTTTGAAATTTACTACAGATACAAATAAAATGTTGCCGTGCAGGAATGTTTTCACGAATTTCCATGTTCAACTACAATAGGCTTTGTAATCTTATTTAGCATAACGAAACTTGTTAGTTTTCATGTGATATCAATGTCACGCCACATTGCATTGACTCTGACTATTGTTTTAACATTAGAATCTTCTAACAAATTATTTTGAACGAAATTCAAACACTAAAAAATATTGTCGCTGTCAATTTAAAGTACCCCAAGTACAAGTGCGTTCACACTGTTCGCACATGAATCAAAATACAGTAAATACACAGAAAGATTAGAGCGAGACAAAGAATAATATGGTGTAGTGTAGACTCCTGACTGAGTTAAATTCAGATGCGAGTGAGGTGAATGAAGACATAAACATGTTTTGTATAATTTTATTTTTATTATAATATAATTATTTTTACATACAAATTAATATCAATTTGTTTGTACTTAAAGTGAATTAATTAACTAAAACATAGTAGCAAAAGTGGTATTTGGGTTTTTCGTTATTAGGTAAAGTTCACTGAGAAATCAATAAAAAAAATATATAAATAAAATAAGTTATTTTTTATATAAAATTATTTAAGTTCAGTTAAAAAAAAATATTTACTTTTTAAAATTAGTGTGGTCTTCAAGTATTTTTTTAATATCTATTTTCTTAAATATTGTTTGATACATTTTTATTGATTCAACGTTCATTGTCGTAATTTGTTTTTTTTTCAACTGATATATCCAGATTAGTTTTCACTCATTACAATTTACCAAAACCAATGAATTTTTCAAAGATCGTACCTTTAAAAAAATACACCGATCCGAGATAGGTTTTAATTCAGAGTAATATATTTAAGTAGGGAAGATTGTTTATTTATTCTGGCAGACCTAAAATCAGGGCTGTCACACACTGTTCATTATCATAATTCTACAACTAGTATCTCAAATCTTAATAATCTTAAATTGCAATGATTCCTCGTGAACATTTTGCATTTAATATGTGTACGTAATTTAAAAATTAAGCTGATATCAGATTCATTTTATTGCATTTTCAGTTCAGAAATACGTAAACAGACTACTGGCGTTTATACTGATTCAGCCAAAACAAAACACCTTTCTCAATTATAAGCTTTTTTTTTATATAGTTTCAAATAATGCATAATAGTAATGCATAATTCTTATTTTGTAGTGTTTTATTTACGGAAAATATCGTACATGATAAACTTAACAATGTACAATGTTGTATTTAGATACTTCCATACGTGAGAGGCTTCGGAAGAGCCTAAGTAATAAAACATCACTTTAACAATGTTTGTAATTCATTTCATGTAAATTTGTCGTATTTTATTCAATATCTAAATCAAATTCTGAATTAAATTCATTATAATTATATTAAAAATTATATTTTTAATGAGCCATGAATTGACAAGCCAGACTTTAAAGTAATATGCCTCACGCGTTTAATGTTTTTTGCAATTTTGAAGATATCAAAAAAAAAATGCGTTTTAAATTATTAAATTTATCCCCTCAAATAAGTGTTTCGACGCTGCCGCGGCCATTTGGGCTTTGTTATTATAAATTGTCTTGCTTTTCAATTATTCTCTCGATGTATGTGATTTTTACGAGCTATGGATCTCTACCAATCTTTATCTATCATTACCATCAACAATGATATACTAGTACGTCTGTCATGTGCCTCTCTCACATTGTCAAATTTGAAGAGGTTATGTTGTGACAGCATTACATCAGATTTTAGTTATGCGAAATAATCATTGTTTGTAAAAATAATCGTTTTCATTCACTTCTCCAAGTAGCGTTGCCACTCTCGCGCTCTCATTATTTTATTAAAATAACCGACCATGTGCGCTTTTATTTTCGGGTTATCATGTTTCAAGTTATGATAGTGATTTTCGTAATCTTGTTTTTCGATTCAGTCACACTTCGTTCTCGGAAGGTTCAGTGTCGTCAGTAGTCTTGCGCTTATTCTTTTTCTTTTATGTAAGACATTCATAATTTAATTTATTTAAAACATTCTTAAGAGGCATTTAGTAAGTTATTTTTAATTATTTATTGAAATGGTTATTTAAAACACAAAGCTATTATTTTTGTGAAATATTAGATAAATTGCAAATAGTAATAATCTTTCACAAATGTTAGACGAACCATTGTGTTTTGGCATTCTAGTTTTTTTTTATTACCATCTGAATAAATATTGTGTTAATTAAAATATTCTTTCAGATACCTATCATTGTTTTGCAAAATAAAAATAGAAAATGTCACACTCAGGAGGAGAAGGCAAACAAAGTTTTAAAAGCGGGCTTATCGACTTTACAGCTGGGTCTCTTGGTAAGTCACAAAGTTTTTCAGTGTTGTCAAAACATTATCAAATAATTCCATTTAATACACATTGAGCCTCCATTTATATTTCATCATCCCATATTTGTAGACCTTCATAATATTTTTATTAATAATATTAAAATCCCATAAAATGATTACTCTTACTTACAATTATGTATAAATATCTCAAAAGTTCTAAAATAGTACCCTATGTATAAATTGATTTTATATGTATTACAAAAGAATCATTGATTAAGTAACGATAAAATTCAAACAACTATTTAGATTTGATAAAAATACCAAACTTTTATTGAAACATATCTTGTTTTATTTAGTCATTTCTTTCCATTCTGAAAAATTAATGCTTACTAGCTTAATGTAATGCTTTAATTAAAATGTGTTATATTTGTTCTTATATGTAAATGTTTTTATTTTATCATGTCTTTCTGAAAAACAGCAAAAAAAAAGGAAAATATAACATTCATTGATTTGTATTGTGATACACATCATAATATGTTGATATAAAATTTATCTTACGAAAATTCAACAATACATGTTGCAATCATTTATTTTTATTAAAACCTTGGTATTTTGATATGAAATACATTTCTTACCAAATTCAGTTATATATAATGCTATTAATTAATTTAAATTTCATTTTGATGGTCTTTTTATCAAGCTTTGGTTGTTTGTTAATGTTTTAAATAATAAAAACATATTTTTAATACTGTTTTCATAGTATATTTTATAATCAGGAGCGATTTTGCTCAAGTGAGAACTAGTTGATAATGCAATATTACTAAAAAAATGTGTTTTTATTATTTAAACTATCATGCCTTTCCATTAAAAATTGACAACACATTAAAAATTATTAATGTGTTTGAAACGTTATAATAGATTTCAATTGTCCAATAATATAAATAAGCAACTTTGGTAAATTCACATTAAAAGTCACCAAGTGTTATCAAATCAGCATTTTTACGCCACTTTTCGAAACCTAGCTCATTGTAAGCTATTACTATCTTACTAATGTATATCTTAAAACAATTACATAAATAATACTGCAAAGCAGTCAAGTACCAAAATATAATTTAAAGCCTAGTTTTCTACACAGAATATATTTAAAATATTGCAAAAAAAGTCAAAGAGTTACTAAACATTGTATACCAACATTCCCAAATCGTGTTTTTCATTTAGAAAGAATATATGTAGTAATGAGTACTAATTTATATACTTTTTCTTTTCTCTTAGGGGGAATTGCACTAGTCTATGTTGGCCAGCCATTAGACACAGTTAAGGTCAAAATGCAGACTTTTCCTCAAATGTATTCTGGAATGTATCATTGTATAAAGACTACCCTCAAATCAGACGGGTTCATTAGAGGCCTATATGCTGGAACTACGCCTGCCATAGTAGCAAATGTTGCAGAAAATTCTGTTTTGTTTGCTGCATATGGTGCTTGCCAAAAATTTGTGATGTCTGTGACTGGTACGCAGGTATTTTACTTTTGAAGCTTTTAGTAATCGCTTAATATCTTCATCATCTTCAACCACTATATTAATTCACCAAGACAATAATAATATTGAATATTCTCTGCAATCAATGTTAAATTAGTTCTTTATAGTCATAATTTAAGATACCAACTGAAGTTGCCTAGTGGAATTTCAATATCAAATTTGAGCTGTTAAAACTTTCTAGGATTGCCCATGTTTTTTCACTAATGACCCGGGTTTAGTTTGAATCATACAAATTTTAAACAATTCAAATTTGGAATAATTTTTATTCATATAAGTTTTGTCCAGAGAACTGTGATAGTACTAAATGTGGCACTCTTCAAAATTATAGTGATGCCGGATGGCCACACAGCTTTAGTGTCATTTCAGCTTTCCTGCAATGAGTTGAATAAGTAAAGAAATGTCATTATTTTTCGAGATATATTTTGATATTTCCAATCGAGAATGTGTTCATCTAAAAAACCCAATTTTTGAATTGTGAGCTTTTCTTGCTGGAATGTGATGTAGTATCGTCGGAAAAGTAAAAAAAAAATCAAAATTCCACAGTTGAAAAATTTATTAAGGAGATGTAACACATTTCACAAAACAATTCATATATAAAAAAAATTATAACAAATTTTACCATTTCAAAAATAGATTGATCCCAAATATTGTTAATGTTGTACTGAGAAATTTTTGTGTAAGTTTTTTTATGAATGGAAAATAAATGTAATTTATTCTATCAAATTATTTCAAATATATTCATTCTCTAGCTGTAACTGTTTGTTCTTACAAATGTTTCTTATAAATTTAAATTGTTTCAGGAGGTGGTAATGTATATTAGCAGTAATAATGATGAACCAACTCTGTAGTATAATTTTTATAAATATAACATTACCAACATAATCATTTCGTTGATTACTAAAATTCAGCAAATTAAATATAGGTATTAACATACATACCTTTGATGAATAAGTCTATAATTTCTAATAGTTTTTTGGATGAAATTTGACTTAGGACCACTTTGTCATCGTCCAAAAGGATGAAAGGGAACCTGGTCATTAGTCAAGAACTTATTGTGTTGCTGTACATTATTTTTCAAGTGTAAAATAAGTGGAGTGTTTACAAGGCGAGATATATTTTGAATAGCTTAATTATGTTTATGTTCTCTAATAGCATCATTTTCTTGTGAAAAACGCTTAAATACCTAAACATTTTTCATAACCTATTACCTAAGCTACTAAAATTTTTTCCTAAACAATTGACATATCAATCTTAATTATGTAATAATTACATAGATTATTTCAACGAAATGTCTGCTAGAAAGCAATTAATTTTTTTTTTTAACTTGTAATTATAATTCTTAGAAATATTCAACAATATCATAACATGGACAATGATTTCATCATTTCATATTACCATAACAAACATTTCAGTGTACTAAAATTATTGATTTTAATATCCACTTTTTTTTGCAGAAAGTCAGTGAATTGTCAGCTTTTGAAAATGCAAGTGCAGGATTTTTTGCAGCATTTTTCAGTTCATTTACACTGTGCCCCACAGAATTGATTAAGTGTCAATTACAAGCCACAAGAGAAGTTTCTTCAACCGGTGGAGCAAATGTAATATTTTTTTTTCTTTATTCCAAGGTCATTTACTTCAATGAACATGGCAAAGATTTTTTAAAAATATTTAACTGTACAAATTTTATACACTTCAATTCTTCTAAAAAGTGTGTTTTTATTGTTTAAAATATCATGCCTTTCCATCAAGAAGTGAAAGTTAACACCATAAGATTGACCCTTCAATAGTTTTGCATATTTTTAATATGAAATATAATAACAACCTCTTGTCTCCTAATTCTTAGGACTTGATTACGTATTCACATATTTTATCATGCATACATGCTTTTGATTTTTTTTACTAATGCCACACGCAATGCAATTGAGTTAATATTCTCCTAAATATCATCATCACTACACGACTGGATGTGATAGAATACTAATTAGATATTTCTCTAGTTCTTTATTTATATCATATCTGCAATATTTATCACAAGCATCTATTTTAGAAATAATACCAGAAATAGTTTTTTTTTATCAAGCCGTATTTATAATAATCGAACTGTGTTGATGAATCAATTCTATTGTTTTCAGAGAAACATAGGTCCGATACGGTTAACTCAAAAAATTGTCAAAGAAAATGGAGTGAGAGGACTTTTCAAAGGATTAACGTCAACCATTATGCGAGAGATGCCTGGCTATTTTTTCTTTTTTGGAGGCTATGAGGGTGAGTGAAACATGCATGTTTTGAAGCTACAAGTTGAATGAAATATTTAGATTATTCACATTGAAATCTTAAGTTGATAGAATATTGCATTATTATTGAAAAGAATCTTCTATTGAGATGTAAACAAAAGCAGAAGATGTCTTATTACTTGTATCATTACTGTCATTAGTGGTTTATTTAATATATATTTTTTTTCAAATTAATTTAATTCTTTGAAAAAAAAAACACTGGTTACAGGGTTTCTGTAGGGAAATTTTATATTATGCACTATTTTAAAAGGTACAAGGTCGCTGTTAGCTAAACCGGGACAGAAAAAAGATGATATAGGATTATTGAGAACGATGATTGCTGGTGCTGCAGGCGGAATTGTTCTATGGACGGTCATATTTCCTGCTGATGTTATCAAGTCACGTATACAAGTGTCAGGTCTCAATGAAACTTTTCTACAAATTGGAGCGCAAATTATCAAAAAAGAAGGTATTATTAAAAAATCTTGCCTTGCTATGAATTTTACAGTAATTTGGAGTTGATTTGTTTTCATTTACATGTTTGATTGTAATTTGTAAGCATTTTAATTGTTTGAAAAATATTTGTGGCAATTTAGTAGCGAATGACAATGGGTCGTTTTAAAAATTTTGTACTTTTGCTTCACGGCGTAAACCATTACATAATGAAATCTGATCTTCCGGTGTTCCAATTAAGTTCTGGAAAGTGGTTTAAATTAACAAAAAAAAATTAAAGAAAACAACATACACTACACTCCAACTCTTACATGGATATCTTTTATTTGAAAAGAATTCATAGTGCAGACACTCATTTTATTGACATTCTTATATATATTTCTCTATATAAAAAGAAATATATTTCAATTGACCTATTATTATGACTTTTGGTAAAGCTTTTGTAACTAAAATAGTCAATTCAGGGCTTGTACCTTTCAATTTGTTTTTATTAGTAATACTGTAAAAATAAATATAATAGCCCATATTTTGAAAGCAATTCTTGGAAATATGCAGTAGGTTATTTAAAATTTCCGACAGCTATGTAAAAAGAATTTACAATTCTGATCAATTATATTCAAATCATTCTGACAGCCAGATAAAGATGTTTGATATACCTAAATATCAATTGAATGTAATCTATCTTTAGATTCAGTAGAAGTAAATCTCATATATAAAATTTTATATTAAATCATAAAAATATATTAGACATAGGTGAAATATTTTTACTGAATTTTTAAATAAAATCAAGCTCCAAACTGAAATTTAAAGTGAGTTTTCGAGCTTTACTATCAATTAAAAAAATACGATTCTCCATTGGAGTCTGAAATTTTATTATGTTTATTTTCTTCCAGGACCTCTGGCTCTGTACAATGGCTTAAAACCGACAATTGTTCGTACAATACCAGCCACAGCTGTTCTGTTTGTGGTGTACGAATACTCAAAAAAATATATGAAAAATCTTTTCGGTGAAGATTGATGAAAGCACTAGTGAAATAAAATTTGTAGGAATAATGTATATTTATTTTTTAGGAGTTCTTAGCCAAAGTTTTCCATGTAATATATTTTTACTACGCATGTTGATTATTATCGTTTATAAAAATAATAATTTGAAAAGATCTTATTTTGTATACAGATTTAATATACTCATTAGTTAAAATTGGTTGGTTTTATTTCAACGTTCCATATATCCTATTTTATTCTATCTTTGGTTTCTTCGGCATGTCTCAGAGCATTTGTGAGGAATTTTATTTGAGCATTTTCATTATCTATTGCTGACCAATCAGTGGCATGAATCTAAAATAAATTAAAAACATGGCAGTTATATGTAATATGATACCTTTGAAAATTCATAATTTTTATAAATATGTGTTATATATGGATAACTCACCAGTACGGGAATATATCCGATTTCTCTCAATTGTCTATGCTTCATTATTCGAGGTCCATAATTTAAGTAAGCGCTTGTATCTGGGCATTTTGAAGCTACATATATTGCAAACCATTTGTGATCTGTTACAGGTGCATATCCTATAGAGCCAAAATTTTTTTCAGGAAAATATTTTTTGACTTCAACTGGCTTTCCAGATAAGTCGTCACATATCACTATATCTGAAAATATAATATCAAAATACATATATTTATATGTGCATTAAAAAATGAATAGAAATAATTTCCACATTCAAAAATGATGATGTAATTAATACCATCCGACTCTAATGGCAATACTCATTTGGAGGTCACCAAAAACAATTGAACTTGTACGCATTCATCTGACCAGGCCTGTAGACAAATGGTCAATGGTGTCCTATTTGGTTATGACGCACACCAATTCAAGTCCCAGTACTGATAATTCGATAAACTGATACATAGATTTATGTCCAAAACAGATAAAGATGTTTGTGATGTTTTATACTTAAATCCAATACTAAAAACAGCATAACAAGAGTGATTAGCGAAGTATCTTTCCTGTCATAGTCCTATCATTCTATCCTTGCTCTCGAAATAGGAGATAATATAATAACAATCTGTTTAGTTTAATAACTTTTGTTGAAATACCTGAATTAAAAATTCATGTACACTCCGGGAGCAGACAAGATTAAATAAAAAAAATGCATCTTACGGTAAACCTAATCCTCTTTCTAAATAATTTATATTCTAATAATTATTCTCTTATTCTTAGACTCAGTGGTCTTATCAGTCACCCTGTATGGAAATGCCAAAATGATTCAATCACCGATTCATTGGTGACAGTTAAAAATGAGAATATTATCATGATCCAGACATTGATCATGTTTATTTTTGAAGTAATACAAAGAGCAATTTTAATTCAGACATGTAAGTATAATTATTAAGAGTTGAACTTTAAAAAAACTAAAGATGCAGGATAATTTATGACTAAAACTGAAATGGAGCTGAACATAACAAATTAAGAGGTAATATATTATTGATATCTGCAAATGCATAAAATATTTCTGAAGGCCAAACACAAATAAAAAATGGGCCTATTTTTGGTGGGTTGGGCAGTAATGAATGTTCATTTTTAATAGTTATTTGTTTTATATTAAAAATGAATCCCTTTACAGATAATGTTGTTAAATTAATTGAGTGATTTTTTAATACCAAATAACTTGAACGTGACTTGAAATCTACCCAAAGAGATGTTTCTCAATACAGATTTTTTTATTATGTTTCAGTATTTGTACAAAAAAAAAAAACATGTGGATACCATTTTTTATATAAACAAATTTTAAAAAGTTTTTCTCTACAAGTTGTCAAATTAAAATAAATAATAATTAATAGATATTTCATTTACCTCCTAACTGAAAATGTGGTAGAAGATGAGTCCCTGCAAAGTGATTTGGGCCTCTGATTTTTTCTAACGTGTTCATAATGTCTAGTATTGTCTTTTCTACATAAGACAATCTATATTTATTTCCATTCTGGGGTAGGTAGTCAGTGAGTTTTTTAGCTATTCTAATGTTCATACTTTTACTTAGGCGGTTTCCCTCATATTCTTTGCATGCGATTTCAACCGAGTTATCTAAGGTTATCAAAGATTTGGAATATGGAGATTCTTCATATGTATAAGAAGATCGAATAAAATCTTCCTTTAAACTTTTATCTATCAAATCTTTTGGGAAAATATTCATGATTGCAAGAAACGCTAAACAATTGACGAGGCAAGTTCCATGTCTTATAATTTCATCTTTTCTGGTTGGATTCCTCAATTCTTCAACAATT
This sequence comes from Himalopsyche japonica, assembly GCA_028555115.1. Lineage (NCBI taxonomy): Eukaryota > Metazoa > Arthropoda > Insecta > Trichoptera > Rhyacophilidae > Himalopsyche > Himalopsyche japonica. The sequence goes on from JAHFWJ010000460.1 coordinate 3,629,946, forward strand.
ACATTGTATATTGACACATTTGTGGGAGGATTATAGTTGAAGAATCCATATGAAAACGCTAGTCGTTCCAAGTCTTTCAACCTGAAATTGGAAGAATTTGTCACAAATTTCTTGGCAATCGCTTCCATTGAACTTTCATGGAATTGTTGAACCGAGGTTCCTACCACTGCCAAGTGAACACAGCACATTGGAGACAGTCTTGATACTTGTGGAGTCAGTCTATCCAACATGTTTATCATTTGCTGTGAACCTCTTCTCATTGAATATTTGACCATTTTTAAAATAGAGCATAAACTTATTTCGTTAATATTTTCGGCTTCTTTTCCAACGCGTATTAATATTTCTTCAAGTAGATCATGCGATTTAAAATAACTTTTACTTTTAAAGAATCCCATACATATTATTGCTATTTCATCAATTGTCAGCTGTTTGTAGCATTGTTTCAACAAGATTTCGAAATTTATCATGTCTGCAGGAGCTTTACGATAACTGCCAACATAGAAAATAACTTGAACTAGTTGTTGTGGTGTTAAATGTTTATATTTTCTAGCGCAACGAGTAAATAGTTTATACATAAAGTCAAATTGTCTTGAAAGGTGAAGATGAAAAATATGATCAGCAAATTTAAGTTGCGTTTCAAGATCAAAATCAAGTATTCGGTTTGTCAAAACATCATCTAACGCTGTCCACACTTCAATAAAATTTCTACTCCTGATGGATTCTGTTTCTGGCCATTTCAATAAATTTTCGAAGACGCTTTCTAGTTCTTTACTATTAAATTGTACTAGGCTGTCAGTTAGGATATCTATGAAGGGGTCAAATCTTGTTGATGTTATTTTCAAATCGTTTTTGGATGCACAATCAGATAACTTTTCAAACATATTTACTATCGTCGAAATACTTTGATCTTTCCATTCGGTATTTTCCAGTAAGAACATGCACTGGTCCAGTGAGCATGGTGGTTCGCAGTTTGTCGGCTTTGGGTCACCATAGACTTTGATAGAATATTTGTCTCCCATACCCTCCAATATTCGATGAGCGTAAGCATTTTCTCTTTCAATGAATATTTTTCCACAAATAACAACACCCGTATGTACGGGCTTGAAAATTGTTTGTTTAACTTGTGACAAATAAAACAAGTCTTTTTTGTTGGACAAGCACACATTAAAAGATATTTTACAGAATGAAATTAAACTAGCACTGGTATATGGCCTACTCCACAAATTTAATAGAGACATAACTACGTTGCTTGCGATACAAAAACAATTATCTTAAATTTCAAATAACCAACAATAAACCAAGTTGACAGTTCAGCAAGGATGAAATATCAATAGACAATAGCACGGACAAGCATACGAGATAAAAAATCACCATGGAAATTTCAAGTCGAATAATATATCACTTTTAAGGTGTTAACTGTCACTTCTTGATGGAAAGGCATTATATTTTAAATAATAAAAACAAATTTTTTTTAGTACTTATTTCCACAATATATTTTTTGATCAGCAATTTGCCGTATAAAGGCAACAAAGTATATTTTTTTCCATGTATTAAGAGGCTAAAAGGTTTCTTATTTATGTGTAAATATAATTTTTGTTTTTATATTTGCTAATGCTGTTTGCTTGAAAAATAATTCAATTGCACGTTTAATCAAATTGATAAACTTAAACATGTCGATCGATTTTTGGAAGAATTAACTGGCGTTAAGTTATTGGTTAATTTGAATGTGACAATGTGTGTAAATTTGATAGCTATGATAATATGAATGTATGATTGCTCTGCAGCCCTACGTATAACCTATAGTGTATTGTCTATGATATATGTCAATTTCTAATTTGTTTATCAGTTGAATATTGGCAAGGAATCTCTTCGTCCAATTTCATTATCAATATATAATGGTTTTATTAAGAATAATACGCGAATAAGCGAAACTAAACGTTATATTAATATCTTCAGCAAGTAGTTTATATACATCAATGGTAGCTATTTTATTTCATCTAATTAATTTCGATGTCATTTGTTCATGTATGACTCTTCGTGATTAGAAGACTCCGCCATTGAATTTATGAATCTTACTGAACTTTATCTACCCCATTAAAATTATTTAATACTTCTCTTTATTTCCGTACTCTTAAAATATTGTATACATACCAAGTAAAATGATAAATGTTGGAGATACTTTCGAATCTTATGAAGAATTGATATCAAAAATTAAGGAATTTGAAGAAGAGAGTTTCATATATTTCTACAAAAGAAATAGCATGACAATTACTCAAGCTAAAAAACAAAACATTAGAAAGGCGTTTGGATGTAAAACTAATGTTCGTTATTATAAAATAGATTTTGCTTGTGCAAAAGGAGGAAAAAATTTCAGAACTTCATCAACAGGTGCTAGGAGTCATTACACTTTTCAAGAAGGTTGTCCTGTGAAAATTAAAATTAGCATTAATGAAAGATTTTTACTGAGCGTGAGGGAATTTCACGATGAACACAATCACCCATTAGACAAGAAAATGTATAAATATATGGCTCGGAGTAGGCGACTAAATGAAGAAGAAAAAGAAGACATGATTCGAATTTTTAAAATGAATGCCAAATCCAAAGATGTCCAAAATTATATAATGTCGAAAACTGACAAAATGGTAACATTGAAAGACATTAGGAATTTAAAATTTATCTCTAGAAGACGACTGAATGTTGCTACAAACACCAAAAACAAAAACGATCTTGTAAAAAATCAGAATACTAAGACAAAAAACAACCCTCAGTTTGACAATGAACATTGCAATAATTTCAATGATCAGGATAGTTTTGGGTTATCTATGCCTTCTACGTTGCCAATACAAACTCCTGGAAAATATACAGAAGCTCTAGAACTGTGCAGTCAGTTAGCTGGTGAGATATCAGAATGTGATACAATTGAATTTGAAAACAGAATGCAAGCAGTGAGATCGCTTATAAGTTCTTATAAACGTAATATGGATGTTATAATTTGTGAACAAGTCAAGTTCATCAAAAAATCTAAAATGAATGAAAATTTCTTAGTTGGTAACAAATTTGTTCCTAAATAAACATACTTAATGTGATAACTTTTTTTAATATACTAACAAATAAATATTACTTTTGAAACCTATATGTATCTTACATTCCTCTACTATTTCCAAGATATAAGTCTTTAAACATGAATACATATTTTTGGTCAGAAAAAAATGTGTAAAAGATTTCAAACATATTTGCTAACCAATAGCTGATGCACCAGATATTTGGAATTGTCTCTCTTTGAAACTCAAGGCAAGAAGACGTCTTGGACATGTTGCCCAAGTTCTCAAATTCATGTAGAATTTTTTTTTGTTTTTGATACTAGGTTAAACTGTCATAATACCACATGGACTGTTTTGTCGGTATATATTTTATCGATAAGTATTTATCGAATATTATGAAGCCATTTTTCTGTTTACCGTAATAGAATATTTATTGCATGCCCTTCTCCATGTAAAACTGAACTATCCTTTATATGTAGGTCAATTTTATGATGACTTGAAAATAATTCAAAGAATTTTCATCAAAATTTTGTTTATTTTAGTAAATCGAAAATGCTTTTGAAATATTTAATCCATAGGCTCCCAACCTTTCTCGGGTGGCAACCCTTTTTCATAAAATCCGTGTGACCCGCGACCCCCCATACAACCCGAAAGCATACAAAAAAATATTTTTATAGTTGACCGTATAAGTTGGTGACGCCCAGGTTGGGAACCTAGGATTTAATCTGTTAAAAAATGCTATTTATATAAACATCTTCATCATCATTTACTAAATATGGCGCTGCAGAACAAACTGTACCTCCTACATAAGCACTTGTTAATAAAAGAATTGTCCATAAACTGATGACAGCTGTGACTATTGCATATTTCTTCAGACGAAATTTGGTTGTTTTATTCCTGAAATAATGGAAATCAGTAAATATATACATCTTCTACTTTTGTCAAATCGAAAATATAATTATCATATTTTTATTATTTTACCTGATAAAGGCCTAAATTTTTAATTAAGTTCAATTGATTAATTATTTATGACCAATGGTACTTTAAAGAACACAAAAGGCTTAAAATAAAGTTTATTATTATATTTTAGCTTCCAATATATCATATAATAGAACTATTATATTACGCACAATAAAATTTAAGTCACTTTAAAAGGTTGCCAAAATTTTGACATTTCGACAAGAGATACACTTTACAGATGTACTCTGACCTACACAAAATATAATAAATATGTGTGTCAAGCCTGCCGTCCAAATCCGGAGAGTTACGATATAAATAAAAAGAGACAAAAAAGGTATTTCAATTTATGGAAAGTACAAGTGGAGAGATAGATATACTTAAGACATACTGTTTTTGAATTTCGATATAAAATTTGAATAGTTACAACTCTGTACAATTCCACATGTTTTGTCACCAACAACCCAGATTTCGCCCTTCGGCATCTTCAGGCATTCTATCACACTGAAGATGCTGAAAGGCGAAACCTGGGTCGTTAGTTACAAAACATGTGGAATCGTACAGAGTTGTAACAATTCAAATTTTATATTGAAATTCCATCAAGCTCCTTCGGTCGATGTCATAAATTATATGAATGAAATAGTATTTGCACTACTGGTCAATTATGTTGCTGGAGAATTCATAAAAAAAGAGTTTTATTAGTTTGATATATCTAGTAAACATAATTGCTAATATGGCCAATTGAGAATCGTAAAAAGAATTATGATTTCTTTTCATATGATTTTGACTGCCACTGTTTGGTGGAAAGGTACTATAAATAAATAATGAAAACACAATGTTAATTACTAATTTCGCAAGTTTATATTAGTAAGATCAGGGCTGGTTTCACATATTGTGAGAATTATTAAATTTTTTCAGTAAATGTTGAGCATATTAGTATGTCAATGTATACTTTTCTGCAAAAGCTGCTTTTTTATCAAATAGCTCAACCTCAAAAGAGTAAGGATGGAAGGATAGAGCTGGGACAGGGCTAGTGGTTATATGATTGCTCACACTATGCCCTGTTTGCTTGAAAAGATTTAAAAAAATCACAAAAACCTATGTCTTTGTAATGAAATCATAAATTGGTTATAAAAGTATATGTGCACTGGGCTTTAAATCTGTGAGATATATAATAAAAGCCAACGAAATTGACCACTGCACCACAGAATAGAGAAAGAAGCTTAATAAATTGTTACCTGTTATAGAGTATTGGACGATTTCCTGAGTCACTGTTAACTTTTCTTAGTTCTTTCATTTGATATTTTGCTAAATTTACAATAGTCATCCTTTTTCTGAAAATTTCTAGCTTTTCTTCTGTATTTATAGGACATTTTGGTGATTTACTAGGACAAACAGGAAAGTTAACTGCATGGTCTTTTAACTGTGTGCAGCACTTGCTATTCGATGCACAAATTTCTTCAGAAGTCATTTTTTTCAATTAGCATCTTTCACAATCTAAGTAAATAATTTGATGTTTTGTTTTAAATTTAAAAACAGTTCTGTTATTGTTTTTTTTAAACTCTAAAGGTAGCTTCCAATAATTGGTATATAAGTATATTGCTATAAATTTTTTAATATGGTTATTGGGTTACAATTTTATCAATTATAAAATTGTACTGACTGTCATTAACGTGAGCAATCACTTCTTTTGAAATGAAAAAAATAAAGAGAGAAAAATGTATTATATTTAGTTACATACCGATGGAACAAGGAAATTATTGATTTTAATTTTATAATATATGCTCTATATATATATGCTCGTTAAACTGGCACTAAGTGTACCCAACAGTGTATCTTCATGCAAAAAGGTGGTCCTTGTCCCTTAACTTTTCTTCACAGCAACATACTTTATTTATTCTACATATATGAAGTTAGTCAAAATTGTAACATTAAACAGAAAAGTGGTACTTTCACTGTCTGGACGCTAATAAGCCTGATAATAGGACCCAATTCAATAAAATAGTTGACTTCTGTAATGAGGAGTTTTGTATTTAAAAAGTACAAGATAAAAAAATGCATGATATATTTTTTTACTTTCTTAAGACCTATTTAAAATAAATCTGTAAAATTAGGCAATATTAAAAAATGTTATTACTGTAAATAACAATATATTTAGAGAATAAAAGCTTGTTGGGCTATTAAAAAGTAAGGGCCCTTAGTCGTTGTCTCATAATCCCCCTCATTCGTGTTAACCAGAATAATGCACAATATATTGATTGAATAATGCTGTTATACAATCACTATTGTGGCACTTATAAGTTCTATTTTTCTTCCATTTATACCAAGTCTGAAGTTCAGGTACCTTAATATGATTTGTATTAATGTTTACATAAACCTAATTAAAATTAAAAATTGAGAGTTATGTTGTTTTTATTCTGGCAACACTTACAATAAATGTTGCAGAGATAGTCTCTTCAGCATGAGTGATACCAACTTATGTACAAAATGACATTCACCTGTCTTAAAATCAGGGATTGTCAAGAAATAGGTTGTGTTTCAATGAATATTAAATTATTTATTGTTTCATTTGGGATTTTGTTGTTGAATAAAATCAATGACTTAACTCTGATTAGAAAAAAAAAAAAAAAAGCATAAATTCATTTTCTCTGCACAATATGATTTATGGCATATTTAAGTTATAATTCCAGCAAAAACACTGGTCGATGATTTTTGTGTTACTATTGATACTTAGTATTTTTGGCAGCATTTATTCATTCATCTATTCAGGAAAACATAAAAAATATTCCGAATGGTGTCAGCTCTGTCTAAATTCTACCCAAAATTACCTCAACTCTAGTGTGTTGCTAAAGTTGTGAAATTTCATTGTGATATGGGAATTAAGATGAATTTGAAATGTGAATAATTTGACACGGTGGAAAAATAGCAATGTATTTTAATTCTACAATATTTATAAGATTGAGCGCGTATGCCGAAATAGTTCTCAACTCTTATATACTATATGAATTTTATAAAACAAAAATACATAGCCATTTTTCCCCCTGTTTAATAATAAAGTTCTACAAAGTATTTAAATATCTATTCAATCAGTGAATAATTTATCTTTTTTTTGTATTTACAAAGTAAAAAAATATTTAGCAATATCTTTCTATCAATGCCCTTTTCATTTCAAAAATAAAACACTTAATTTTATTAGAAAGAATTATTATAATACAAGAAATATTAGACATGCAGCGGCAATGCTGCTGCCATCTCTACCATACACATAAAAACACTGGTAGAACTTTTTACAATTATTCAGTAAATGTAATGCAACTGAATGTTCTATAAAAAAACTACTACGCTGGATTTGATAAATCACACAACTTTTTCTGAGACTTCATTCATCATTTACCATATTTTTACACATAAGTTCATTTTTATACATTAGTTCCAAAATATAACAAATCGAAAAATATATGTTTAAATATAAAAAGATTTTTGGTAAACATAATTTTTTACTGTTTTGACATTGAAAATTCAACTTACATCCAACCCAGAATGAAAAATTTAGTAATGTTTTAGTAAATATTCAAAAAACGTATAATGATCACTGTCATTCTAAAATATCTACCAATTATTGTCACATTTTCCAATGTTTATCGATGGCATTGCCACATAAAAAGTTAACATTTAAGTTCTTCTAGAAAATGTTTGCAGGACAAAGAATTGTCGAAAAGAATAAAAATTTTGAAATCAGTTGAAAAATAAAAGTTATTGAGAAATTTGATTCATTTATAAATAAAAATTTTGGTACCCATTTGAAAAGTGTGTATCCTTTTCTGAAAAGAATTATGAAATTTAAGTAATCTTGGATTTTATAAAAAAAATTGACCAAAATTAGAGCTCGTTGTATTCGGTTTAGAGCACCTGTCTGTATGAAAGTAGTGAGGTGCGAAAGGTGTACGGCGAGATCGTACTGCCTCTGTTCGGGTTTAACCGTCAAACTGAGCGGTCGCTGCACAGCCCAGACGTGACGTTCTTCCGGTCAAAGCCTTTCCGCCGGTTAAAAAAACGGTCTTTTATGCAAATAAAAAATACTGTTCGGACTATTTTGACGCATTTTATTGTCTGTTAAAAGTGATCATCGTGTCATTAAACTGTTTTCCATATAAACCCTATGTGTATTAAATAGAATTAACAATCTTGTTTCAATACATACTTGTGTGATTATTAATTAAACTGGCAGTTGTAATAAGAGTGCAATTTTGTTTGAATTTGGATTTAATAAAAAGGTAGATATCTGTATGTGTAGAAGAAATTATATTTTGTGGTAGCTATGCATATAACTAAATTGACTACATATAAAAAGTTTGCTTTATGGTTATAATATAGAATCATTTATTTCTTTAATGTTATCGAAATTTCACATTGTTTACTGATAAAAAAGCCTATTGATTTTTTACAGAAATTGTGATGTATGAATAAAAAGAAATCACACTAGAATAATTTATATTTGCACATTTCATTTTATATGAATGATATTTGATCACATCTTTCCGTCGTAAAACATAAATATTGTACCTCCGTAAAAATTGATTAAGCATCGATTAATTTTGAGCACTAAAACTATAATTAATCAACGGTGTACTATAATCATTAGTGTAATAAATCTAAGGAATATATAATGTTTAACTGCCGTAGACTGTTAAAATAGCTAATGATATCTTTCGTATTGTGTTTATCCATGTGTAAATTTATTTAAAATGGCAAAAGCATAAAGATAATTAATTTTGAATAAAAAATTACGGAACGTAAAAACAGAAATGAACGTCCTGAATTGACGAGAAACAAAAGCCATAAACTGATTCATATACATTTAATATATTTCTTCCAAGCCACATTAAAAATTAATTGATCATTATAGATAATCGGTAATGGAACAATTTTATTAAGTAATGATAATATTTTAATTATCTACTTACTTAAAAAATATTTTGACTTCGTAAAATATCATATTGTTTTTGTCTGTGGTATTGTGTATCACAATGAATAAAAGGTGACATTGGGCTTCGTACTTAACACACTTATGACATACTCAATTTTGTATTTAAAATACTACTTATAGGTATTCTTAAGTGAGATTTATATGTTTGCCTCTAACCTCCAGACCAGCTGATTTACAAACTGATTTTCCAAACATCATGGTGGAATGGTCAAAGGGATATATTGTTGGATTCAGTATACTGCATGAGCGTATTTATTTGAACACATTTTACATGTTAGGTTGAGAAATGTAATTTTTATTTATATCGAGAAATCATAGTCAATTCATTACATTTTGCAATTGTCAATGATTTCTTCGCAAGCGAAACCATCGTCCGTTAGGTTGTTATAGCTTTTGTATTTTTCATATTTAATTTATTTCTAATACGGTCACTTTACCATTATAAATAAGTGAGATTTATGTTTGCAAAAAATGATCGAGAAATATATACATATTTTTATAAAAGGCTTTATGTAGTGTGTACACAAAATAAATCTCTTTAATAAATATTCTTTTCTCACTTCCGTGGTATTCAAAAAGTCTGTTACTATCATCGCAACAATTGCTCATATTTTCGTAGTCACAATAGAAAAAATAGCGTACAAAAGTAAAATTATTTACTTTGGCAGGAAATAAATGATCTTATAATGAAAATAGAAAATTGCTAAAGCTCTGACGGCCGCAATGAAATAAGGGACTATGCACCCTTTAATCACGTCGCTTTTTCCAATCCATACTTATGTCATGATAATACATAATAGTCAGGGGCGCGCTTGGAAGTTTGTCCGCCCGAGTAAGAACATAAATTGACCACCCAGATTGTGTTTATATTAACAAAATTATAATAATAATCGTTCGAATTATAACTAAATATGTGTTGCTTATAACAGTCCAAATTGAAATTTTTGTAATACGAACACAATAATATGTTGAGAAAACGATGCACATATAAAATCTGCTTGATCACGCATCTTTTATGTAAGGCAAATTCAAGCCTCTCAGAAGAACAAAATACTATGTTAATACACTCCAAACCTAACGATGGAGATTGCTTTACGATAAGATTTTACAAACATCATGGTGGAATGGTCAAATGAATGATTTGACATTTTCAATTTAATAATTGATTTAATATTTATTTAAGTCGTTGAAACTCTGTATACTTCCACATATTTTATCAATCACGACCGAGTTTCGCCTTTCTTTTTTTTTCGACATCTTCAGGCATTATAGTTCACGAGCGTGCTCGAACTGGGAGTCAAAAACGGGTTGGAAGGTTTGTATGTAAGATGGATTACGAAAAGTGATAAAAAATATGGGAGAGTACAGAGTTTTAACGATTTAAATTTTACATTGAAATTCGATCTCTCAATATCTTAATTTGATATTTATATTAACAGTTTTTCCCGGGTAATATATTATAGATTAAATAATTTGATGTTAAATTAAAAATATATACAATTATGTGAATCAACCTTGTAGTTATTATTTCAGATTAAAAATAGCTAAGTACTGTGATCTAGTACTAAATTGAAGTGCGTTGTGGAAAAAAGAAATTCTGGTGCAACATTCACGATAGATTATCTTCTCAAATAACCGGTGCACATGGACTACCAATGTTTACGAGTATTCGAACCGCGTGTGATGCATGGGGAAACTTCTTGTTTTGTTTGTGAATAACCTGTGAGAAACGCATCGACTCTTGTCTTCGCGAAACAAGATTTCTCTCTATCATTAAAACCATGTCAAAAGATGCTCAAACAACTATGACTGCGATATAAACATTTCTGTGTTTTATTAAAAATCGTGTGATACAGTGTGAATTGTTGAACTGCTACATTACCATCGTGACATATCGTTTTAAACAATAAGGGATATTTTCTTCACATTGAAATTTTTAATGGTAAGACATGCATTTTTTTATTTAAAATTTTAAAGTTTATGCATTAAAAACGATTATAGATTATTTACATATCGCAAGCTTCTAGTTTATAATTTCTTTATCCAAAAAATATTCAATTATATATTATATTCAAACAAATTTCACTTATCGTTCTATAACTAATAACAGAAAAATTCCGTAAAGTAAAAAATATGTTTTAGACAAATAAAAATCAAATTATTTATATAATTATATTTCCGTGATGCAGTGGTGAACATCGTTGGTTTCTTTGATAGATCTCACGGATTCCTATCCCAGTACGGATAGCATTTTTTGCAATCGAATAATCGATTCTGTTCAAGTGCATGGTTATTTTTTATGTCTAAAATTTTCTTCCTACTTGTCCGATTTTAAAAACCAGATTAAGTGAGAGTTGTAAGCTAATTGCTTATCATTTCCTAACCTTATTTCATCTTTACCTAATCTTTTCATATATGAAAAATATTGGGTACACATTACAGAACATTAAGGAATTCGGTATTCCTTAACTACCGAGACTACTATTGAGACAGTTGATAGCAGTGTGTCGATAGGTGGTACTCAAAAATATAAGAATGTTAACAATATCAACGCTTTCATCGACAAGCTAATATATATGTAAAACTTTTCCGTAAGTTTGGTTAACATCAATATTACTGAATTAATTTTCGGAATATCCTTTACGTAACTCAGCAGTGAACGGGTTAAATTAAACTTGTAATCATTAGAAGCGCAGAAAATAACTGTGATTTTTTATTTCGTCAAACCTTCAATCGATCATAAGTACGAGCCGCCACTTGTTTGATATACACCTTTCACTATACTAAAATTAAAATCATTCTTTCAAAGTAGACATTGAGTATATTTTTGTAATGATATATAAGCTATTTCCATATAATCAAACACGATAACATGTAATCGATCGAATCATCAATCGAAAATGTATTATTAACATATTTATCTGGCCATAAATCAGACCATAAACATTGTCGATTTTTGTCCGACCGCGCAACTTTGAGTTCAGAGACAATAGCCGTAATTTTTTTTGTTTGTAAATTTTAAATACGCAGTTCTATATTCAAGTTGCGTTTTGAACTAGAATAATGAATTGATTGCGTTCTTCGAATCTGTAATTTGTACGCGGCCAGTGTTGGTCTTGTACTACTTTTTTTAAATTTTGAATTTTAGCGGATACTTGCAACACTGTAATAATGTTTCGCGATGGAAAACCAAGCGAGCGGCTCATTGTATTTAATTCCAGTTGCAACTTCGGTTTCACCGTGTGAAATGAGTTCACAATATCATTTCCCAACCGTGGAATATTTTCCGGCGAGCAGGCTCAAATTGTCATAATCACTGTTGGCTTTTAATCGCATCACTGTAAATACTTTATTATTATGATTGTAGAACTAGAGAAATTGTGATAAGTGAGTTTTTTGTTCATTGTTCAATTGATCTTAATACGAGGAACGCTAGAAAATATTCTATTAAATATAATAATTATACTTTATAATGTAATGGAAAATGAGATCTCATTCTTTAGTAAAGGTGTCCTACACCATACTAAAAATATAATTCAAATTTTTTTTAGAATTGTCAATTGTAGTTATATGGGAATTTTAATATTTTTCTATTCTTTGCACTTGCTAAAAAATATTTTTTATAAAACCAATCTAGACATTGAATAATAACATGTTAATTTATTTCGAAGCTGCTTCCCATAGAGACGAAAAAAATGCCATATGTTATCTACTTAATAATTTATGATTGTTGAAACTTTGTACGATTCCAAATGTTTAATGACTAACGTACCGGGTTTCACTTTTTGACATCTTCAGGCATTCTATCACATATATGCAACGAAACTGACTATGTATCCGCGCTTCATGCTTCAGAACTGATAATCGTCGGTACCATTGCATCCGTTAGATAAAATGCCTGAAGATTCCGAAAGGCGAAACCTATATCGTTAGTGACAAAATTATATGGAATCGTATAATAGAATTAAAAATGAAGAATTGCAAAGAGTGCAAACTGACAGTTCTTGCTAATCAAAATGTCATTAGACTAATGACACCGTTGCGACCGATGCCGCAACAATAAACAAATCACTACCGACCGATGTAGTAAACGTTACTACAAGAGTTCAGACTCGATCACAGGTGAAAAAACAGGACAGCCCAAAGACACAAGCAACTAATGAGCCTCTGAAAATGTCCAGCGTGGGGAAGTGTCAAGATGCGATTCCGCATACACCTGATGTAGATTCTACTCCCCGGACGGTGGATGGGTGGTCAACGGTTGTGAAAAAACGCCGTGTTGCTGTTCGTGGAAGTATGGGTGAATGAAGGGATGATACAAACGAAGTGAAATATTATCATTTTTATCCTTTTCACCCGGAAACCACGATCGAAAAAATGACTCTGTATTTGAATAAGATTGAGCCCGCTAAATTCACTGTAGTGAAACTAAAATCAAAGGGTGACTACGCATCTTTCAAGGTAGGGATTCCCTCAAAAATATCGAAACATGTTTTGAAGGCAGACAATTGGCCACGTCACTCATTTATCAAGGAATGGGTGACAAAAATGGAAACACCTCGGCTAAATTTAATTTGACATATATCGCGATCAACATTATCTTTTTACTACCAGAATGTTCGTGGCTTGAAGACAAAGTGTGATGATTTTTTTGCTAATGTTTTGGTTGATGACTATGACGTCATAGCATTAACGGAAACATGGCTAAATAACAGTGTCTTCAATCATGAATGTTTTGATGGTGATTATACTGTATTTAGAAGGGATCGAGACTCCGGTCCAGGCCACAGGCAGGGTGGAGGTTGTTTGTTGGGTGTTAGAAGTATGGAAGGGTTGCAGGCTGAACGTTTCCATGCTTTAGAGACGTCTAGCGAAGATCTTTGGGTCAAACTAACCTGTGCTGGAGAGACTACCTATATTTGTGTATTATATTTTCCTCCAGCAAGTACACTGGAAATATATAAATTATTTTTTGATAGCTTACTGTCTAGATTTAGCTCGCTTAGTGGTCGGAAGATCATTGTTATGGGTGATTTTAATTTGGACTCCGCTCGCAGCAATGACAGTGTCAGGAGTGACTTGGAATTCCTGTGTTCAGTTTTCTGATTTTCTCAGTACAATGATGTTTTGAACACGAGAAATAGATTACTTGACAAGGTTTTTAGTAACAGTAAATTATTAGTTAAACGGTGTATGTCCCCGCTAGTGCGTGAGGATATATATCACCCTTCTTCAGTTTTTCTATACAATGTTCGTGGCTCTCGAGAATCCAAATCTAGGCTTCCACCCCATAATACTGATTTATGGAGGGGATGGAATTTTAAAAGCGGAGACTTTGGAAAACTTCATTCGTTATTGAGTGAAGTTGACTGGAGTGAGGTTTACGAGCATTGTGATGTGAATGAGGCGGTTACACAATTTTATGCTATAATTTATAATATTTTTGATGTATGTTTTGCAAGAAGGCTACCATGTCGTGATGGAAGGCGATATCCGAGGTGGTTTTCTGTAGAAATTGTCAGGGACATGCAAAGAAAACATATATATCATAGATCCTGAAAAACTTCAAAAAGTTCTCGAGACTATGAAATTTTTAGTAAACTTCGAACGAAGCTGAGACAAAATGTTCGATTAGCCTACCGAACATATTTGGGTACGATGGAAGATTGTATACGCGATAATCCTAAAGTTTTTTGGAATTATATACGTTCTATCAGAAAGGATGGTAGGTTTGCTGAGTCAATGAATTGGAAGGGTCATGCAGTGACTGGTCTTGGAGTGGCAGAAGCGTTTGCCGGTCATTTCAGATCTGTGTACTCAATTGACAAACCACACCTTGACACAAATTCTGTTTAAAAAATCCAACAAAAGGTGCCCAATTCATTGACACAATGCAAATCTCTGAAGGAGATGTGGCATTTTTTATAAAAAAACTAAAGAATTCCCGCTCGCTTGGACCCGACAGGGTACCAACATCTTTTTTGAAGGGATATATCGAAAACAGAAATTTTCCGGATATATGGAAAAATACAAAGATAACGCCAATTTTTAAATGTGGTGCAGAATCATCAGTAGAAAATTATAGACCAGTAGCTGTTCTCTCAGCGCCAGTTAAAGTTCTCGAGATGATTATGCATGGAATGATCTTAAGAAAATTTGAGCCATTTATAATAAATGAACAGCATGGATTTAGAACCGGAAGATCAACCGATACAAACTTGATGGTGTTCACGAGTTATGTGTCGACGGCATTGGACAAAGGCCTGCAAGTTGATTGTTCCTACAATGATTTTTCGAAGGCATTATAACCCTTCACAAATATAACCATTATCAATTCGTTGGAAGCAGATTGGAGAATATAATGACATTGCCTGTTGAACAATAGTGTAATAATTTTTTATTATTTTTGAATGGGTGCACTTTACAGAGTTACTTTTTTTGCTTGAATTTCCCGCGCTAATAATGATAAAAAATCTAATCAATAAATTGTTTGCTATTGCTTCACAATTCCAAGGTCACAAGAATGGTTGTGTTTTAGACGAGGCAGTATGAACCCATTTCGGCTAACTTAATTTGAAAATGTATAGTTATTTGTTTTGTTCAAGGCTGCCAACGGAATGTTGTTTATAATGCTAAGTGTTGAGATCACTATAAAGCTTGAGAGATGAGACCGAAATAAGGAGAAGATTTATCTGTAATACCGATGTCTTTAATATAAGAAAGTAATTTTGTGAGAATTTTTGCGAGGAATTTTCGTTAACGTTCTATAATATGTGCTTTCCAAGAAAAGCGATGTTTCGGCGCACAAGGATAACGAGGCCTATCCTTGTGCGCGGAAAAATTACATCTAGCCTAAATGATTTTATTTTGTGCTCACTTATAAAAAAATAAAAGTTATTCCTAAATTGTACTTAAATTAAGGAATGACAATTGACAATCGCTAGTGGATAGATATTTCATTTCAAACATTCCAAAACGTATTTTAAAAAGTTGAGAACTGTCAATCTAAGCAATGAGATGTATTTTTTTTTTATTTCACGCATGATATATTTTGTTAATTTGAAATGTTTTTATTATAGCCGGAGTTTAATTTTCATAGTATTATTATGAATATTGAATGAAAAAAAAGTTCATTAAAACACGTAATTGATTTTTACTATTTTTCAGTATTGATATTTTTATGATTGTCATTTGTTTTCTCAATGTTCTTTTGTAAACGATATACCGAGAATTTTCAACTTATGAAAAAATCCTACAAAGTGTCGACAAACGATCAGAAATTTATGAGAAAACAACACGCTTTTTCATTAACGCTATCGCTTTTTTGCGATAACATATCGGGAAAGTTTTGTCATCGACATCAATAACCTAGCAACATCAGACGTCGGTTGAAATGTGTTATTAATACAAACGATTTTTTCGATATATATTGTTGACTCTCTGTGACTCACGTATATTAAATTTACTCAGTTTGTATATAAGTACATTTATGAATACTTATTTATTATTATTGGATATTGTATTATTGATGAATTGGTTATTTATTATTAGTTTTATTGACTCACTGTAAAAATATTGTTAGCGCGTATATTGATTTTCACCACGAATTCACCGTGGTTAGAATTATATAGTAGAATGTGTCCTTAAGCAGAAAATAATCGAATAGTTTTTTGAAATGTTAGGTCGTAATAATTTTTAAATATGTATAGAAAAAATCAACGAAGGTGACAATGAATAAAAACTAGGTGGTACCGGAATTCTCGATTCTTTTCAATCAATGAAATGTAGAATTCCTTTAATTCCTGTTTTTATTGCTTTTTGTAGCATTTATTATAACATATTATATTGTATTATTAGTCGATTGATATAATAGATTCAGTGTACTGTATTTATTTAGACGCATTCTACATATTTAGTTGAGAAATACAATTGTCATTTATATCAAGAAATCATTGTCAATTCAATCCATTTTGCAATTGTCAATGATTTCTTCTAAAATAAAACCATTCACCGTCCTAGTTTTCGTCAGTATGTTTTTTAGTTTTTGTACTTTTCTTATTTAATTTATTTCTATAATGGAAAATTTTACTTTATACGTACTTGGTTATTTATTTTAAAGACAATTCTTCAAATATTAACATATTAATTGTAGATAATTTGATTGAATTTATTTTCAACTTTTAAGTCTATTTCTTCCGTTTAATCTACGGCTATTATAAATTTATATTTATTATATAAAATTATGTTGTTATATATTTCCCAAAATAAGTGTTGAAATTTAAATAAAAGTTTGTTTTTACCGGATACAAGCATCCAGATGGTGACGCATTATTTACCTTTCAATTCGTTTGATCAATACCCTCCTGTTTTTGTGTTATCTTTAGGGCAGGTGAATAACGTTATAAAGTGAATCGAGGAGGCTAGGTGGCATTTCAACATATCGAATGGTATTTGAAGCAAAAACTATCGAGTTGTATTATATTGCGTTCATTCACGTTTTTCGTGAGATTGCAATGAAGAACGCCAAGACTGGTACATATTTCTTGAAGTTGTGTCTTTAAATACAATCAATGTTACATGCATACAAAAGAAATACTCGATATATAGTCTTTTTCATTCGATCACAAAAGTGAAATAATATATAAAAATTTGTATTGTATATAAACAGAAAAGGAAGAATATGAAAAGCGTATGTTATATGTTTAATACGTAATATATTTCTGATTCATTATACTATTAATGTGCAAAAAAGAATTTTGATATTATTGAAAGATATCTAAACCATCTTTAGTTATGAATTGTGACCAATACATGACATTATTATTAACTCTATCTAATCAAAATAAAAAATCAGCCATAAAACCAGCTGCAGAATAGAATTATGTATACGACTTCAACGTCTTATAAAAATTGTGCAACTAGTAAACAAAATTTTGAACAATCTTAAAAGCTATTCATTTTATGCTTTCGATACATTATAATGAATTTTTATTAAATTAATATAATAATATATAAATTTAGAATGGGAGTTCTGAATTTAATCCATACTGTTATACACTCAATAAAAAACTCGCTTTATTTCTAACATTAAAAAAATGAGCAAGAATTTGTTAATTTCAACCCCAGATACCCTCTGACGATGACGGTTACAATTTGGGGCGGTTAGAATGAAACCCTATGTTCAGACGATCGTAGATTATTTACATATGGAATAGATATAAACTCACAGACTGACTATTTGGCAATTAGTGTGCTTTACCTGTCAAGTTCCGGTACGGTTGGGTGCCCTTCTATAAAAAAGTATTTTTTCGAAACCACCACCCGTATAACGTTACAAACTCGCATCGCAATTTCAAGATATTAAACAGAACAAGGTACAACATTGAAAATTGTCTGTTTTGTTGCTGTTGGTGATCGCTTGACTCACCATAACGCATTAGGATGTCCGCAACGATAAACACACGTTCAGTCACAATGAAATGAGACTCTCGATTATACGTCATTATCAGTTACTGGATAAAGGTGTCTCTAGGAATCACGAGAAATTCTTTGCCAATCTACTGTATATATATGGATGTACTTTTAAAATGACAGTTGAAAAAAGAACACTTGATGTGAAACTTACAATCGATTTACTTAAAACGAAATCATAAATACTACCTTTAAAATATAATACGTCACCTTAGGACTATTTACTTCCGATATTTTATTGTTTAAGCTTACTTTTTAAAACATATTTTTCCTTCACAAATCTACAATACACAAAATTTCCCGATAATTCAGTAAATACGTGACGCGTTCTGTGAGGAGGTGCCATCGGGGCAAGTGTTCTCAAAAAATCAGAGATGTGTTATTGTATTGCAAATTGTGTGTATTAAAACATATGCTTACGTGAAGAAGAATTATGTTAATAAACTGTCAGAATATGCGTTATCATAGCGACTCGAATGAACGAGCCGCCGTGGCCAATCGACTATTAGCGAATCGCCGATAACCAGCTCGTTTCTCATGCCTTGAATACAATATATAATAGAAATGAAAGCAACATTAAATCGTATATTCTTCATGAAAATAATATCCACAGATTGACAACGGATTATTTAAAAAGATTTAGCGGATATTCTTTTTCTTGTATTTATATTGTCAATATGATTTGAAAGTAACCGAAAGAAATCGTTTAAGAATACTTTCGCTGGTCGAAGTTCGTGATATTGAAATTATCTAGCACCCTATTAGACATTTGTAAATGTCTTGTCAACGTTTTAAAACTTTTTCTTCAATACCGATAGATCGTAATCGAAATCGTTACAATCCGTTGATGAAAGCCAAAAAAATATAATATTACGAGAAATAATTTCTTTTCCCGAAGTATTTACGCAGTTAGAAAGTGGTTTAACCTGTTTGTTATTTTTATTAGAAAAATAGATTTTTATGAGTGTAATTTATTGCTGCGTGTAATATATGTATCCAAAATTTGAATATCAATTAGATATGAAGGAAGTGCCGACAAAATGTTATCGAGAAAAACGAAACGTGATGATCATAATCTAACACTTGAAGGAGAAGTCTTAAAAAAAAAAAACTCTTTGTTCTTCTATACAAAATTAAAACGAAAAAATATGCGTCAACTGTCATTAATGGGATATTTGGAATCGGACAATGTATTCGATTAAACAATAGGTAATTGGTAAATGAACCAGGAGCGAATCATGTAAGTATTTTTATCGAGTAATTATCGAACCCAAATGACAAGACTGAAAAAAACATATGTAAATACTTGCATAACTGTCACTCAAAATACTGTTATACAGTCCTATTGAAATTAAAATGCACAATTTTCAACCGCAAGTGCAGTTGTAATGTATATATACACTTTTTCGGGTCAGATTTTTATGTAGAGCATTCATTTATTTAAACATCAATATGAATATATAATACTGAGTTGTAATATAATAATATATAATATGAGGTATGCAAGTAATTTATATAATTCTTATTTCATTCTGATCCGTACATAGAAACGTAAACTTATAATTAAAAAAAAAAAAACAAACTTATTTTATAAATGAAGTGAATTGGAAATACACTTATATTCTTTTTTATTTTCGTTTGTTTCTTCCACTTTACAGGAAGGTCAAAAAATTCCGGTCTAATGCTATTACAGAGGTAATATGACCTAGCAATTATTGTTTTAGCATGCATGGTATATGGAAACGAGCGTCGCTTAATTTTATGATTAATATATTTTTATAATAAAATTTCTCGAATGACGAGTGCGTTTTTTTGCTGATCGCATGTAATGATCGCAGTTTTACGGATTTAGTGTGACATCTATATCAATTAAAAAAATTACTGATTTTTTGTTATTAAAAATCATACTTTGACCGGAAACTGCAGAATACGCGCTTTGAAGTGGGTATCATTAGAAATGTCTTCTTGTTCACATTAGTTATTTCAACTAAAAATTTTGGTAAAAATTTATTCTTTTTTCGTATAACTTAATCGTGAACAGTGTGATGTCCCCATATTGTTCGGAATTTGGTCAGGTGTTTTGTTAGCATCTTGTTTTTCAGTAACTAGGCACAGTCAATTAGTGTCCAAGGCACGTTTCTTTGGCACTTTATACAAAACTTTTGACACATTTTATCCAAAGTGCCGTTGCACTTATTACAAAATGCACGGGGAATAAAATTATCCACCGAATTCGTGACGGGCATATTTAAGTTATTAAACAAAATAAAACTCATCTCGCCTTATTTGTCGGAAACGTGCAGTAAAATTGTATAAATAATAAGAAACGTAATGATTATTATGCTACGGTAGAATCCTATGGATAAAAACCAGTTCACAGCCGATGCAGTATAATTCAGCAGTAGGTTCGAGAGTATCAATTTCTCTTAGAGGTCAACGGTTGAAACGATTCACAATAATTATTATTCAAATTATTACGTTCTTAATGCAAAATTTTATACTAATAATACATCAGAAATATATGTTAATATTGTAGCTTTAAAAAAAATTATCAAAACATTAATCAGATCAGGTTTATTGTTATGTCACAAGAGAGAATGTTCATATGCATCAAAAAAACAGAAGAAATGTTTTTGTTACATTTTCGAAGTGTTAATTTCTATGAGAATTGTATTAACTCGTTGATAGTAATTTAGATCCCACTTCATCGTCAGAACTAATGTATCACTTATAAAACATTCTCAATTCACCCTAACTATTAAAGCTTCGACATATTTGCGCTAAAATTGATCAACTCATCAATCCGACAACCATTCCTAAATTCCACATATTTAAATTTAAAAAAAAGAAATTGAATTGTCAGGACAACGATATCGTATAAAAGAATTTAATTTTTTTATTATCTATTATTGTGTGTGCCGTAACTGTCAGTTTGAATACATATTCATCAATTCTATTGCATAAATAATTATTCCACCAGTCGTGCATAAGAAATTGTTCTCTGACATGTCCAGTTGGAATTTAGAATGTTATGTATTATGCACCTAATTATGCGTGTAAATTAGCAACATACAATTTCTATCAACGTTATTGTGTTTTCAAAAAGAATTTTAAACATTAATATCCCTTCCATTGAGCCTGTATGTACATCAACACGTTGAATTCCATGATTGTGTTATCGTGTAATAAGTTAACTGTGAGTTGGGTGATGGTCACGCGTTTTCATGTGATATTCCTTTTCTTATAATCGTCAAAAATTATGAAAATTGTCATAGAACATACTAAAACTATTCTAAAACAGACGTATAAAATATTCAATATTAAATAGTTTGATAACAACATATCTGATATGTTCATTCGCCAAGCCTGTGACAAAACTTTATGACGGTGTTACTATGAATTGTAATTTTTCACGATTCGCTATAGAGATAGACACAACTATGTTGAATATGTGGGGTGTGCGAAAATTACTAAAATTGAATAAGACTTCGTAAAGGATTGTTCTTTATTAAGAAGATGACTGAAATTATTATATAAAAACAGTATATTTCAATGTTTTAAGAATTTATAAGAATGTTCGATTTCATTTGATATTTCATTATTTTTTGATTGAATTTTAGTTACATATATCGCTTTTATCAAGACATTAACCACTAGAATGCCGTGCAAAGAAAGAGTATTTTTTTTTAATTGTGTATTTTCAGAATCCTCAAAATGTTTTTATAGTTTTTTTCGAATTTCGTCTCGCAATACTGATGAATTTGATACATTCGTAATAAATCGTAATGAAATTGTGGCTACCCTCGTGCGCAAGTATATATATCGTTGGTTATATGTAATATACCCGATAATATAATATTTTTGTATTTATACTTACTTTACATAGATATCACAATTCATAGTCACTATAATACAACAAAAATAACATTTGAATAAGAATCGGAAACGGTTTTCTAAATTTAATTTACACTGGTGTCCGTATGGGATTCAAGTGGTTAAGAAATTTATTCCGGTCACCAGGATAATTTCCACTGATTTCTACTGTTGCTTAAAGTGTTAAATAACGTAACGTTGCCTTATCCAGAGACTTCTATGATGCTGAAGTAGTTATATGTGTGTGCACTGATAACCTGTATTTTCTAAATGCCAGCTTGTCGTTACTTGTTTGTATTTAATGTGCATGTAATATGTATTACGGGTATACTTCAGATTTCAACTTTCTTTAACAGAATTAATGTTTTCATGGAAGGCTAACTGTTTGTAAATAGAAAGAGTTGATCTAGTTATAAAAGGGACGAAGAAATGGTGATATTAATGCCTTATACGAAAATTTACTTAATGTTTCAAGATTATTAGTCTCTCCTTTCTTTTTTCCTGTCTTCCATTTGTTACAGAATCGATTTGTGAGAACGAGAAAGTTACGTAATGCTTGAAGGTTGTGATAATCAGAAGATGAAACATTTTCGATATGAAAAGACATTGTACTATAAATACAGTTATACAATTACTGTTAAACTAAAAATATATGTATTGAAAGTGTAATGAACATCATCCTGTAATGAAGTCACTTTAAATTATTATTATCAAGCATGTTTTACATAACTAGCTTGAAAATAATTCGTATAAAGAAAGAATAATGAGCAATTATCTTTTAATATATGTGTTATATAACATTTCATAGATATCAAAGCAATTCTTTTATGAGATGTGATAAGATTCAGGATAATATTACAATATATACCAGCAAAGTGTAGTCATGTACGATCGATTTTTGTCTCATAAAGTCAATTAGATAAATACAAGTCGATTAGGAAAGTAATTTGGGAATTAAGCTATTGAAAGATATAAAAAAAAAACAAAAACATTCCCAATATATGTTCGCTTTCTACGTAATACAACTTTTCAGCATAACAATTTAATTTTTTAAAAATAAAAAAACACATTTTTTAGTACTTATTTCCACAATATATTTTTTGATCAGGACCGGTTTCGTTCCTGATCAAAAAATATATTGTGGAAGTAAGTACTAAAAATGTGTTTTTATTATTTAAAATATCATGCCTTTCCATCAAGAAGTGACAGTTAACACCTTTAAAGTGATAACAATTTAATTATTGTGTATGAATTTCCCTAAATGATGACGATTATTCTATTCAATTGAATAGATATTATATATGTTTTTTTTAATTTAAAAATTCATACAGCATAGAAAAAGCTAATTTTGTGGTATTACCTGTCACTTCTTTGTGGAAATACTACATTTAGTACTATTTATAGCACAATTTCCACAACTTAAAAGAGTCGGTTTCGCTCATCGCGATTATGAATATTGACAAAAAAGCATTAATGAATAGTGTATACAGAAGGGAATTTAAAAAATCTTGAAAAATTGAATGACTACCTTTTCTGACATTCCAATTGATTTATCAAAAGGTTCATGTTCTGGTAAAAAATACTGTTTAAGATTTTTTTCATCATGACCATTTATGTATAATATGTATTCGAGAAATTAATCAATTATACGATGAATCATTGATTCAATTCATGCAATAGATCTTGATTCATTTGCGGTACAAAATTGTTAAAGAAACATACACCAAATCCATCAACAGTAATTACTTAAAAATAAACAACCAAAAATATGTTAATAATTGTTCAATTTCTAGAAAAAGGTCAAAAACCATTTGAATAGTCAGCATTTTTAATGATTGACTTTTTATACGGCGCCGCCAGATTGAGTCGGTCTAAACCACAATATTGAAATTATCTGAAAAGTAATTTCGAGAAATCTTTGTAATCAAAGTTTACTCTATAATATCTACGCATTCGTGTTGTAATTTTATTTCTACCAACTTTTTCATTTTGTAAAATAAACAGACTAAATTGAAATATGTAATGCACGTGTTATGATAAACTTATATATAAACGTAACTTCAATTCGTCATTACGATTAGTGCTTTTTAGTGATCCTAATTCAACACCATTTTATTTGAGCATTAAGCGTCTACTGTGTCATGAAAAATTCACTTTAAATGGTTTATAAAACTAACATGAGTGGTAATTGTTTTTGGTTGTTAAATTCACTTTTGAATATTGTTTTCTTAGCATACTGAAGTTTACAGCAGATTGTTATCAAAATCTGACACCACCAACATCTAAAACTACTTCGATATCAGTATACAGTAATTTCTTTATTTATTATTTTTAATCATGTCAGCCCAAAAAAATGAAGTATTTTCAACAAAGATTGCTTGAAAAGTTGAGTTCGTTTTAAAGAGAATAAAAAAGAAGGATTGTAAAAGAAATATATCACTATACAAATATCCCCGTTTGGTCAAATCAGTGTCTGGTTTCTGAATGGAAACTTTGTTACCATAATCATGTTACGTAGTCAAGCCAAGAATCCATATACTTATTGCAAATATCACATCAAATTATTTTTTATAGTTTATGAAGCAGAATTACTGGTTCATGACTAAAAATGTTGCTCTAAATGTATGTCTTTATTACAATATATATATAATATTATAGAGATCTGGAAGTTTCAACATTGTTACTTTGGCGGTCCTGAATATTGCTGAAGAAAGCAGTTCCAAATTAAATTTTTTATACTTAAGTTTAACATAGTTAGCTATTTTATTCTCAAATATTATTGATTATAATATATTCCACTGTACTTTACACGTGTATAAATGTATTTATTTCAACTCTTATCTACCTATCTAACATCATTGATACTTGAACATGTTCACTTCGTGCATGCTATAACACTTTATAACCATGAAATATCGAATAATCGATAAGAGAAAAACCTTTCCTCGAATACCTACGTTGTGCTCTTTATTAAATGTCATGTTTATTGTTTATTCTGTTGTGAAGGTTCTTTGCAATCGTCAAAATAAATTTGCTTTTTCAAGGCTTATAACAACCAATTATTGGAGTAATCGATTTTGTTTTTGATTGTAGAATTTAATTGTACGATATAAATTTAATACTAAAAACTGACAAGACTGAAATTTTTTCAAAAAATATATTAGCTAGTAAAATGAGATGTGAATTAATCATTTAGCCGTCGAAAAGGAATTTTTAGATACCGCGGGGAAAAAATAGCAATTTATTGTAATTCTACAAAAATTCAAAGATATATTGTTGATAGCTTTTTCGGCTTACGCCTTCATCAGAAGTAACTATATATTATAGTTCTGATAAAGGCGTAAGCCGAAGCAATTGTTTCACCGCGTTATAATGGAGTTCTACCAAGTAAACGCAATTCAATCAATGATTTTTTTGATAAACGCGCTGAAATCAGTTGTTTATTTGGATATATATTTTTTTCAACTTTTAGTACTATCGTATAGTAAAAATTTCCAATGACAATTATAAAAACAAAGTAAGAAACTATTTTTCAATAAAATCATCTCGCTATATTTATCAATTTTATGTAAATGCCAAATGATGATCAAAAATTTTCGTATTGTAGGCAAACGTTAGTAAAATATATAAGATGTTAATTTTGACTTATGAAAGAGATAATAATATTTAATTCTATTCTTTGAATAAAACAGATTCAAACAAATTTGATACAGAATAGCGATTGACCATCATCTAGAATATTAATAAGATGTAAGTGTTCGATTACCGCTAATTTTTAAGCCCAACTCTTTCTCTTTGTATTAATTAAAAAAGGTTGTAGTTATTTTTTTCAACTCAATTTCATTATATTGATCAAACGATTTGTAACGTAAGCATAGTTTTTTTTAATTAGATTTCATTGTTTTCAATTGTCAAAACTGCTCTGTAACAAACATATTGCTGCGATTTTATTGTTATTAGTTATTATATAATATAATCAGATATAAAAGTTCACAACATTAGTATTGTTTTATTAATTTCAACGTTATGTAAATGAAATTTTGATGACATTACGCTTTTTGTTGTTGCATTTTCTTTGCTTCTACATTGCGTATTGCTTGTAAACTAATGTAGAAATAAATATAGAGATGCAATAGGACGACTGTCTTACTGGCGTACCACTTACTCTCATTATGATGATTGCCTATCTACTGCACCTGTCTTCTCAAGGAGTTATTTTCTTTGTTTTACACTCGTCTTGGAGTAAAGGCAATTACGAGCCAGCGTTCCACAAACAGCATCTACAATAATAGATTAATATTCATTTAAAAATAACATAAGGTAAAATATTCAATTTTAAAACGACACTCCGGTGACAGTTTCTATTTTATAATTAACGCTTTCTAATAGGAGTATATGACCACCGCACTGTATCTTATCATATTGCAATGAAAATATTTTCCAAAACAGTAATTGATTAAAAATTTTAAAATGTCTTGAAGAATACGTTTGTGCATTTATTGTAAATTGAATTTGCATAGACTTAAGCCAAACCCTTTCGTTATGATAATTTTTAGTATTCAATGTATATATTATTAGTATAATTAAAAGTAAAATGAATAAATGTTTAATGATAAAATATATTTATCTTGGTTAATAAAACTCTCCGTTGCCTTTTTTTAAAGAGATTATTCTTTTATCGAGTTCATAAAATGTGACGATATTAATAATATGTACATTTGAGTGGAGCTTTAATATTTAAACATTTGAAAATATGTTTTCCCGCCGTTGAAGGATGTTTTATCGGTAAGACTGTCACGGCTGTTTTCCTTGTAAGTAAATGCAGTGGGTGTTTGAAGCAGTTGCATTAAATATTATTGCACCACCAACATAATAATTTAAAACTTTCAAAGCTTCGAACTATATTTGCCTTCTAATAACTTTCTAATATAGAATTATTTTTATTGTGCACATTCACTTTTTACACGTGAGAAATTAAAAATCTTATTCTTATTTTATTAGTTATTAACGATTTGATTGTACAGTGATTAAAAAAGGTCATTATAATTGTTCATACACATTAGAGATCAACTTTTTCCTTATAACATAAATAAATCAATGGATCAATGGGTCATATAATTTCCATGTCATTTTAAATTATCCACGTAATCTATTGCTTATCTAAATGTGCCTAAAAATCAAACGCTGTTTTCCTTACAATTATAATATTCAAGTAATTGTTTTAAAATTTCGGATTTAATAAACACACAAAATTGAAATATTTTATTTTGCTTAGTTCACATTTTAACAAATAGTATCGACTCTAAATTTTGTCAATTTTATTGATGCAATGCTTTTTTCTCCAAGTCTTATAATATCACCGGTTCATTTAATTTTGGAAAAAATGAGGTATAATATTTAGAATCTTCAAGCACTTCATGCTTGTTAATTGACCAAAAGTAAAAAAATATTTTATACATTTCATTGAAATTATAAATCATGTTATATTTATACAGATTTCACTATGGGTAAACCCTAAAGCATTCCAAATACAAATATTTATTTATCCTAACCAATAATTTTAATCTATGTCACTCATTTTTTTTCTTAAAAGATGGTCGCTTATTTACAACTGGTTTTTGAGTGAAAATACAAATAATACTTATTTAAGATTTCTTTGTAAACACTTTAAAAACTTTGTCAATAAAATGACCGAAAAAGTCATGTACAGTTTTAAAACAACAAAAATTGTGCGGTCTATTGAAGGTTAACCAAAGAAAGCGTAAACAAACAAAAAATGCAGCGACGTCAATCTATAACGTTGTTTTAGGTTAGATTAAGTTATGTATATTTCAATGGCACGATTAGCTTATAAGACAGCATAAAAATGTTCTCAATTTGAATATTTTAACTGAGGCAAGTTCAAGTTTAAATTTTATCGATTTTTTGATTACGTACAAAAATATCAAAAAATGATTAATATTTTGGTCTATACGAACAATCTATTATATTATGATACAATGTTCCATGAATTTTTAAAACTTCCAAATTGGATTGACACGTCTCAATCATATTGAGTTTCGTTCCAGTGTCTGGACATTTCGCGGTATTTTTTCTTCCATGAATGAATTCGAGTCAACAATGCTACCAACGAAATAATAATTACCAACAAAACAAGCTGTCAAACCGTAACGGTTTGGTATTCCATCGACATTTAAGAAGATTAAAAATGTCTATTTATCGAATAATACGCCTCATCTCATTCAATATTGTTATATTTTATGTGATATAATCTTACCTATTACATCTAAAGAAACCATTACATTGCCATTAAACGGAGTGACATATTATGATAATATGTATCTTGGGTTACATAATCACATAAAAAAATACATTTAGAAATTGGTATATAAATTAACAAAACGATCAGTTTGGCGTTATAGAAAACATGGTGTGAAATTTTACATTTGTGTTATCTTTCGACGACCTTTTTATTTAATCGACTAGTTTAAATAAGTTTATATAGTTTATGATATTTAACCGTACTCTATTACGGTGGTCCGCTTATTTGTGATAGTAACATAATTAGAGCTAAATTTACATCAACATATTTCTAAAATATAGCGATAGTTGACGCTCTAAAAGTTTTAAAATAAGAAGAGAATTTTTATGATCATAGTTAAAAAAATATATCTATTTATTGAAAAAATATTACATTGTTTTTTTGCGAGATTCAAAACTGTGACTCAACGAGCGTCGAAAGATTTGAGGAACGCTGACCAACATGGTAGTTTAGAAGCGCAGAAAAAAACTGCCAGGAGTTTCAATATTGGTTCAGTTCTTAGATTCTGGCCAATAAATATCGCGTAATAATAGCAACCTTGTGCAATTAGTAAAAATCGTATCGTTTTAAATGAATGTTGAAAGCGCGACTTTTACGTCATTGAAAGTTGGAGGATCAATTTATTCACTGAAATTATTTCACTTATTTTTGGTGACTGATCTTATTTCTTTGACATTTCAAATCAATATTTTTTTTTCGCCAACGAAATAAGAATACAATAAAAGATTACATAAGCAGTGGAAATAAGTAATGAAAAATTATTGATATTCGATATTTAAATTTCTTTGGACATCACTTCTTCTGAAGAAACCTTAAAATTGATAGAACATACTCTTTAAAGATTTTTAAAAGAATTTAAACAATTGATTAATGTTTTAAAGATAACATTGAAACATAAAAAAATATAATCGCGCGCTCTGGCTATTAATCCTCTTTAGAAATTTGTCACGGTAAATACGATTTTATTAAAAAAAAAATGAAGGTGCGTTGACACTTATCCATTAAGCGGTATGATAAAGCATAGAAGTCAGAAGGAATACAGCGGCTGTTTGAGGTTAGCGTACTCCTGACCATTGCCGTGACCTGGTCATTCACGTGATAGCTTACAACTTACATAGGAAGTGAACCATCAATTCATTGGCGTAGTAAATTAGTGATTATTCGTATTTTCAATAATATCAAAAGTTAGATACAAAAACACTAATCCTTACAATTATTTTTTAAAAATTTTATGACTAATAATTGACAGTTAATACCGTCAAAATAGCGGCATTTTTTTGGTTTTTTACTCTTTGTTGCAATCTTCTTTTTTTAGATATTATTTAATGCTTGATTATAAGTTCAACTAAAGTTTTCATCAGAGTTGTCTATGATGTCGTTACTCACATGTTCGAAGCTCATCACGAAATGTTTCATAGATTGATATTTTAACAGACTCATTACTTTCTGCTTGGAAGCGTCTGTGATGCCTCAAATTCCCTCCCATTGATCCGATCATCAAAAATTGGATAAAGAAAGAGATGATAGAAAAAGTTAATCAGTAGTTCTGTTCTTGCCTCATCTTTTTCCCCATATTATTTAAAAACATAGACTAGATAATTTATCCATATGTATTATTGATATACAATAATTTTACCCATATTTATAGAAAAACAGCTGTTTTCATAGAAACAAATCTCTTCATTTGATTGAATTGGCATTTACTTGGTAGAAGTCCATTAAAACACGGTGAAAGAATAGCAATATATTTAAGTTCTATAAATTTGTAGAACTAAAATACATTGATATTTTTTTACGGTCTGACAAATCTCTCCATTAGATGTCCATATGCTCGATACTGGGAGCAGATAAATAAATTAAAAGGGTTAAAAAATAACTCTTCCATGTATTTGAATTGTTGTCACAAAAATTGTACGGTTCAATAATATCTGGTTCATGAATCGTTTGAACCTTTTGCTCAATAAGGTGCCTGATTCCACTGCAGTGACACATCATTGATGTTTGTAGTTGATCATAAGAATCTCATGTAAAATGTATTGCGAAGCGTGGCAATAAAATCAATTCTGCTAATTTACAATCTAAACGACCACAATACCTTTGGGGTCTTCGCCTTTAATTGTTGAACCACGCTGCCGCCTATAATGCATGATTTATTCGAATTGGGAAATCATATGTTTTAGGTGCTTTGTAGGTGGTATTTAATGAATAACTGCGGGCAAAATTTTTCATTCACTGTCCGGAGAAAGTAATTATTATTGATTGCACTCAATTACATATTCATTACTTATGCGAGAGAAAGTAAAAATAATTGAATACTTTTTAGAAGTTAGCAACAGTTTTTATAGCCTTGTTAAGTTACACACAGCGTTATTTACGCACTCAATAACCTAATATAAAATCAAAATTTACAGGATATTACGAAGGAATTAAACGATTTATTAGAATGAATAATTTTTACTAAGTGATTGACAAGTTGATACGAGTCTAACATTTAGTCTCATATTATGTTTTGATATTAATATGTCCTTTTTGAACTTTTACTTGAACCCGGTGGTAAGAGCCACTTCTATCGATTTAGAGATTTCAGGTGCCAGATCAATATGACATCTGTGTTTACTGAGCAGTTTCTCCACTGTTCGGAATTTAAAATGCGAGCCGTATTAGCAATAGACTATAATGCGGAATATTTATTTTCTAACTTAAATTTTATTTATTTTTGAGCCAAAAAAACATATTGATGTTACGAAGGTCATAAAAGTTTTCTCTAATATTTTCAAAATTTTGGAGCTTGTGGTTTCCAAAATTAAAAACAAAAAAATAAGAGTATACTTAGAAAAAATATCAAATATAAAGAAAATTGTCGCACGCTTTTTAAAGTGAATTAAATTGCATAGAGTTATAAATCCGTTTGTCTCATATATAAAACAATATTACAAAATTACATATTCAATATAATTATAGGCATATGTTATATAGCGGTTAAAAATAATTATAAGAATATTTTTAATTTCTTTTTTGAAAGACTTTTCAACGTTGATACTGTCAATAGAGTAAATAATTGTCTCTTCAATCGGTAACCAAATGAATAATGAAATTCTGTGGGGGTATTTACGTTGTGCGCAGAAAAATTAGCTTTTTTGTTGGACGACTATTATAATTCTAATTTCAAATAATCTCAGTTTTCAAGTTTGTATTGAATAAAACTTTGAAATTAAATCGCTAGTATTTTGAAAATGGAACACTTTATGACAATCTGCTGTAACTTTTTTTATTTCTCAAAGATACGGTTGTTGAATATTTTTTTCTCATGTCTATAATATAATGTGAATTTCAAGTCAAGTTTAATTAAAACAACCATGTTTAATGTTCAGAATATTTTAGGATCTTTAAGATAGTATTAACATAGACAACTATTTTTACCTAACGGTCTATTCAAATGCGTAAATTAAAAATTTTGCTCATGTTTATCGATCTATTTGACATTCTCAACAGCTTTTCTAGGTGTCAGTTACATTGCATTCGTAATCCGATTACTCTAATTTCGAAAGCATTACTCACGGATAAAACATTTATTCTGACTAATTTAATCCATTTTATAAAGCAAATCTTTTTCCCATACTTTAGCCAAAATAGCTCGAACACTTCAAACAATAGAGCAGTGATTCAATTATAATTTGCAATATAATGTTTGAAAGTATTAAATAACAATAGAATATAATTCATTTGAATAATCACATCAATGTAATAATATACATTTAATATTTTTTTTACAGAACTGCATTCAGAAATCTATTTCGTTTTTAAAACGAATTTATTAAACATTGAATAATTTCAATTCAACAAAATGAATCATATAATATAACAAAATTTTATGAGCAATATGAAATAAAGGATATTAATATTTAATATTTTTATTTGTCATTTGATTCCAATCCTCATAATAGTTTGTATGACTTGATTTTGGAATTCAAAATAATTTACGTGACTGTGAATCTGACAGCCATTTTAAAATATCAAATACATCAATAATCTATATAGTATTCGAAAAAGATATACTTGAATCAAAATAAAAAAAAATGTTTCAACCTTATGTAATATTTTTAAATGTCTCAAAATCTGTCTCACTTTCATAAAATCAGGCCAGCCAATAGAAGGTTTTATATTCAAAACATAACTGGATAATGTTGAATTATACATATTTTAGATTTGAGCATGAGATTAGAGGCTGGTCTTTAATGACGACTTTCTCCTAAACTTGATCTTGAATATGTAATTTTTAAGAATTCTCTCTCGGTTTATCTTCTGCGGTTATTAATTTTATATCAAGCCTACTATTTTCAATTACAAATAATAATTAAATAAATAAGTCTGTTTCATAAACTCTAAAATAACTTTAAAAGGCAGTGTAGTAAAATAAAAATATAAATCAAAATAAAATGTGTTTAAGTTACTGCTAAACTTGATGCCTACATTATTTTAGTGCAGAATTCTGGTTTATTAACACATATATGTAATGCTAAAAAAATGATTTGAAAATGAGTGTTCTTTCTTAACGAATGTTCGAAATTCAAAATGTAACATAATATTAAAGTCGCTCACACTCAAATTTGTTACGTAGCGAATTCCAGAAACAGTTTTACTTCTAGATTAACCATTACGAACTGGTCAATCAGCTAAGTTTCTAAGCAAAACCGGTCTTGGTCTTTACCAACAATATTTCGAGGAATTCGTACCACATAACTAATTTCATTATAAGTACAGTTCAAGCCTTGAATTAACTCCCAGGAATTCATATTTTCCAGGCATTTGCGTATAGTCCTGTACAGTATATATTCTTACATTATAAATCCAGTTTTTACATTAAAGTTGGCGACGTTCGAAGTACTACGGTGTTGGGATATTTTTCAATTGGGTTGCTTTTATATGATAGATTTGTTGTCATTCTGCGTTTAAGCCTGTTTGTTGTCTTAGAATATTCATTGAAAAAAAAAATTGTCCGTCATAACGGCTTCAAATTTTGATTTCCGAAAAGAATCATTGCTATTAAATTTTTTTCGTAGGACTTCATGAATATTTTCCTGCCATAAATATTTTTGTTTGTCTGGTTCATCGGAAAATGTTATTTTTTAATATAATTGCGTTAGTATAATAATCAAAAACGATTAACAGTACAACATTAAAATACAAGAGCATCAAATTATTTACAGGCTGAAACCTTTTAAAAATATTTATTTCTTAAATCTATAATTAGCCACTCTTGTTTATGGTTTTTGTTACTATAGTGAAACCTACATAAAAATAAACTAACAATGATTTCACCTATTTCATTACAGTCATTTACTATTCATGATTTTCCCTCAGGCCATTGTCATCGCTCCTCAGAAATATGCATTGAAAGTGATTGTAAACATTTAATTAGTCTGTTTTATTGGTCAATATTTGTATGCATATTATCGACAATTATTTTTTATTATGATTATTTATTGGTATTTTTGACAGCTGGTCATTGATTTTTTAAATTAAAATTGTTTTTTAATTGAAAAATCATATCGTAGTCACAGCAAGAATAACCATTTTACAAACTTTAATAATTTATATTTGAACAAATAATATAATATGAATTTATGATATCGACTGATGGTGCTTGATGGGATTTCAAAAATTTGAATTGTTATAACTTTAACTCGTCAGTTCTGTTGCATCCGTGTTATAGAATGCCTGAAGATACCGAAAGGCGAAACCCGGGTCGTTAGTGACAAAACATGTAGAATTGTACAAATTTTTAACAATTCAAAATTCAATAATATGATGTTAGACAAAACAATATGCTGGTGAGCAATATTTACGTCACTTAATTTTGACTTTTGATGAGTTTCATATTTATTAGTGAGGTGGGAAATAAAATGATAGAAATTAAGTTCAATATTTTGAAAATTCTATCTGAAAATGACAAAACAAACAGTGAAGCAAAATGAAGATATTTATTTATTGAGTTACTGATTGCAGTTGTTTTGTTATGAATCAATAATAAAACAGAATATCATAAATTGTGATGGTTTTATGGTTGTAGTAATTGAATTTTCGATTTTATTCAAATGTATTTATTAGATAGAAATTTCGGTTTGTACATCAAAACACAAATTGAAAATATTTTTTAATATACATTACATTTTTTATGTTTATATGATGGGAAACCAGAGACATCAACTAACATTAGGAAATTTCGGTTTGTAGAAATTGAACCGTATTTTATTTTATCTGTTTCAGAGAACACATTTCAACAAAAAACGTTTTAAATTCTCTTTCGCATTTTAAATATGCCCGATTCACAAAAAATAAGCAAGTAAGTTGGAAAGTTTTATACTGTGCACGAAATGAAGTGTCACAACCCATTCGTTCTGTTAGAAATAGTTTGGTTAAAAGCAAATAATATTTTTAGTATTTCTCAAATGTATAAAGCAACTGAGGTTAATACCAGCATCACTCTTTGGGGTCAGATTAAAATTACGGTCATCAAAAGACGTTTTTATTATTTCATTTCGTAGCCAAATCTCTAATGTTATACCGTCAACATTTCAAGACTGAGTTGTTTTTTTGTGGTCAAGATGTATTTGTAACGATCATCCATCGCTAAGATGACCAAATGTTACCTTCATCGTAATGTTACTCAGGAATACGCATTTGTATTAACATTTTTCTTATTGTCCACAAAAAAGTTTTGTGTCAACTGATTAATAGAAAAAACTAAATTCGTTCATTGCAACGTGTTATTGAATGGTTCGCCAATCTTTTTTACCTTAATATTTATGTTATAATAATTCTCAATAACTTCACTATGAAATGATAAATAAGCCAAGTGTATTAATAAACCTAACTGATAAATGACAGTCTTTTATATTTTTTTACCTATTTGAATTAATTTAATGGTATAAAAAAACAACGAAATTAACTTTAATACAAGCCATTTTAGAGAAAATTTGAACCATTAAAAATATAATTGGTGTTTTTTCATTTTATGGTAAATCTTATATAAAATTTGATACGTTTGAAATTGGCCGTAGAGGGAAGTTATGGACGGACGGATGGATATAGCTGTACGCAAAAAGTAATTTGAGATGATATTTACCTGAAAAAAAATACAGAAAATGTTTATATTCATTTCTGAAAGTGCTTTTGTAATAACTAACTACATATTATATTATATAAGAGAGAGATAAAAAAATAATATTATATCGATATTCTGTGTTCTCATTGGATATAAGTAATTGGTCAAAATAGATTACAAAAGAAGAGAGAGGTCGAGAGTTTTATTTTAAAGATTGATATTGTATAGTGTTACATTGTCCCACAATAAAATACACGTATCTTGGTCATTCGATGTTCCCGAGTGCAATGAAATCTAAATTGGCTCCGCTTATCATACCATGAAAATGAGATTTGATTTTATCTTTCTAATAATATTATGGTTTTCGAAATTTTCAACTCAAAAAGTGTTTTTTTGTTTCGCAATAGAAAACGATATTAACAGATAATCTGCATTAGTTCCATCCAATAGAATTGCCTTTCAACACTTTAACACATCGGAAAGGTTAAGAAACTGGACAAAATTAATTCTTCTGCATGTAAAACTTACCAAGTAATCGATATGATAAACGATATGGTGTAAGAAGACATCGTTTTATTATTTTATTGATTTATATTTACAAGAAATTTTACAACATACATACGTGTGAGATCCTATTTGTATTTATTACATATTTCCAAATAAACAAAACATTGTTATCAACCAAATTGATAAAGTAAAACTTAGTTCTTAATTCCCAATGCTAAATATATCAATTACATCAGTATTCATAAAACGACGATAGATGAACTCTGTTAACTTTTTTTTCTTAGAGCGCATAACTATATAAAACTGACAGGATGACAGTTGTAAGTTCTATACCCTGTTGTCAAAAAATCGTAATTAACAGTAAGCATCTTAACAAAAGCGGCGATAAACGAAATTATTTGGTAGAACATTTGATTCGCCGAACAAAAACCATTTCCAAATAACCCATAGTGATTGTCTGTAATATGAAGAATGATTTATTTTTAGGTATATTACAATCCGCAAAAGAAGATGAATGATTCAAGACATATTACGTAACTCTTAAATTAATATAGAATTGTTTCATTAAAATGGAGATTTATGCAGACTAGAGTAATAATGTAATATTACGATTGGTGTAATTATTTTTGTTTTAAGAATATTTAATTGAATAAATTTAAGGTTATTTGAATCTAAAAATGCAATGCAAGAATGCTTATGTTATTTTACAATGGAATTCATCTAATATAAGTTGCTATTTTTTTACTCTATTTATTATCAAGGAACCATGCTGTTGCTCTCTTTCATCAAATAAAGTGTGTGTAATAGGGTTGGCACTTATGAAATTAACTATTATTATATATACTAATTGATGTTGAATATCATAAGAGAAATAAATGTTTTAAATAAAGAATGTCATCTTTTTTGTTGGTTTTGTAGAAGGATGTCATTTGTAGGGGCAATGATATTAAGGATTTCTAAGGAGCTTATTTTTGTATTTAAATTTAGCCTGCATTGTCCTGCTATGCATACTATGCATAAATTTGGTAAACACCAGCTCTAATATTTTCTTAAGAATATTACTCAGCGTTGAAATATTTTTCATGTAATATTTACTATCCCGGGCTAATATGTGTGTTTGGTATATTTTTTATTCATGATCCAATGTGTATCACAGTAATTATCAACAAGCATTACAAATTTTACTTTAATTTACTACTCTTATCAACAGCAATTATCGATTTCTTGACCGTCGAGTTTTGAAGCATTTCATTAAATAACAAAAATTTTAAAACAGTTAATGACGAAATCGTAAAAGTCTTTATGACAGCCCTGTCTTCACCGGTGGCGAATGATCAACAGCGAGCGGAGTTATCGTCCAGAAAAGAGCATCGGCCGGTCAACTCTGTCGGTCAGTAGCATGCTTCGCTTTAGCTTGAGTACAATGGACAAAATATTCTCTAACTACTTCTCGACTATCCGGACTCCCTTTGTTCTGACGTAATTGAAATCTAAAGCGTAAAATAAACAATAATAATAATTGAAATAAAAAATATTAAATTCAAAACGTAGCTTTGATATTATGTAAGAACGAATGTCAATTGTCTACCGTATCGGATTGGGAGCAATCACTCTAGGAATCAGTACTAAAAACCAGAGCTAGTTAGACCAGCTGAAAACTGTAAATATCGATAAATGAATTAATTTACGACGCATTAATGTAAAATACGAATGTTTATTTTAGGATAAAAAAAATCTTCGAAACATAGACGATATTGAAACGTATTTGAAACTCTAAAACGACACATTATTTTACAATGTCAAAATTTCAAATCACTTTTTCTTTTGAGTAAAAAGTTAATTAGGTTAATACTTTAATGTACATTTGTATTTCCACCAATCAGGTAAACCGTGTTTATAAATTATTTGTTATTCAATTAAATGTTAGTTAGTATATTAAAAAAATATATCCTTACTTAAGATAATTCAAAAATAACTTTTTATGTATTTTAGTATCAATATAACGTAAAATAAATTACTTCACGTACTCAAAATATAGTTCGTAACTCAGAATGGTTGAGCTTTATGATTTTGCAGGAAACCCTTTTGAAGTTTGAAAGTTTTTGTGAAATAAAAAAAAGTCTTGCTGTATTATAAAAATAATATTGGAAAAAATTACCTCTTTGAAAGTTAGTAAAGCTTCAAATAAAATTTAAAATAACTTTGATTATCCGCGTATTGTGTATCTAATTGTGACACGTATTTCGCCTCTTTCAGAGGCATCTTCAGACTAACTGAGTCAGTTAGTCTGAAGATGCCTGTGGAATAATCAAAGTTATTTTAAATTTTATATTAAAATGAACTTCCACAAAGTTACCGCCGAAACCATCGAAAATATTATTAAAGCTTGTATATTATATTTTAACCATTGACTAAATCAATTTTTGAAGTGTGAAAAGTGCTTTCATTTTGGCAATATTTAAGTTCGAAAAATGTATGTAGTCATTCAATAAACTGAAAAATAACCCAAATCCAACTAAATCAATATTCATTAGTAACTATTTTATAAAGGTTGTCAATTACACTTTCAATCTCCTTATAAAATACACATCTGATGAAATAATTAAGGTACTTTAAATAATAAAACATTTTTTTTGTACTATTTCCGCAATATGTTTTATGATCTGAACCAGATTCCTTCATCGAAGCTCTTAAAGCTTAAAAATCTGTTTTTTATTATTTAAAATATCACGCCTTTCCACCAAGAAGTGTCAGTTAATACATTAAAAGTGATATTTTTACGGTGTTAATAAATAAATATTCCTAATGGCTTTTATTTGTTTACTTACTTGTGATATCATAAATCTTGGAAATATTAATAGACCGAGGGAATTATAGCGAGTGGTATGTAACAAATAAATACTTTCGAATCTTGTGATGCGTTAAGGTCTCCAGTTCCTCCTTCAGTATCAATTTACTCGAAATCGAAATACGTAGGTTGGACGGCAGTGGTACATTCAATAAATTGTTCTAGCGCGACTGTTAAATAAGTCTACTTACTAGCAGGGCCGTGCGGAGAAAGAAAAACCGACAAAGATGAAATCTTACGGTGTTCAACATATATCCTTTTTTTTATATTTCATGTTATTATTTTTGTTATTGCATTTATTTTATAATTAAAAAAAGTAATTTACAAAATTAAAGATATTAAAAAAGTTTCAATTCGTATTCTATTGTTATTTGACTCACTAAATATAATTTAACCCTTCCCAAGCGATTCAAATTAAATTGCTATTCGTATGACGTTAGATTTATTCGAACAGTAAAAACCTTAATATTATTGTCATTTTTGTTCTTAACGAAAATTTTTTTTAGGAATATTTCCGCAATATATTATTTCTATGATTAGGACTGGTTTAGGACCAATTTTACAAATCACGAGATGATAATGCGGTTCTGATCATAAAATTTTATGTTATACAAAATAATATTACAAAATGTTGTTATAATTTGAAAGCTGGTGCCTTTCTATTAAGAAGTGACAGTTAACACGTTTTTTAAAACTCAACATTGATCAATTAAAAATGTGTATTCGAAAACAAATTGTCGGATGGAGTAAATCAAAGTTTTAACTGTTATATTTGAACCAGCCAATTCATAGCTGGAAATGTGTTCTGTTGCTAAAATATTCCAGCTTGACCGGTTAATAGACAGCCTTATATATAAATGTGCCAATATGATTCGGGATGTTTATCACATCCTTCAGGAATATCCGGATATTCATACAGCTAATGTAAGCAGTCGGATCTGTCGGCCCCGTCAGTCATTCTGAGCTGGTTGTATCTTTGGTAAATTACAAGGTTCTAAAAGAGTTTATGTCGTCCTATCGCATTTGAAACTAGATTCATGAAAGCTGTTAAAAGTAACAATCATTTCAATTATGATATTTTTTTTGAAGCTTGACCACTGCTATTTTATTCTATTAATCGCACGTTGGCGCCACTGCGTTCTGTGCACAGAAAAATCATTCTCGTAGAATGAGCGTGGGAAATCGTAGTCTTAGAAACCGCGCAGATGGGGTGTTTGCTCTCGGCCGCCACAGGATGCATCTCGCCCGGATGCTGGTCATCGCGACTATTATATTATTATCTATATTCACAGCAAATGCGATTACGCGGTGAAATGACTCTGACTGATGACTTAACACATTGTTTGTGAGAGCCACGTTATTATTGCCACCATAACCACTTATACATCTCTTCTCTTGCGGTGATATTAGGTACTTGAATCCTCGCTCAGATTACTTTATTGATATTATAAATTGCGCTATAAATACTTCGATACTTCGCGGTATATATCAAGCATCGTAACTGGCTAATTTTTTTTTTATATGTATAAAACTATTTCGCATCATCTTTTTTTTGTTGAAATCTTTATTGAGGTTTTTAATTGATCTGTTTATGTAAATTAATTATATTTTATTAGCAATAATTGGAAACGCTAACATATTTCTAAGATTGCATAAATCAGTAAATCATAAAATATTTTTGTGTGTCTGCGTTATTTTCATTTCGCCTTTCCCGGTTGAGAGCACATGTGTAAAAAAAAAACGAACCATAACAGCAAACGCATGAACTAATTCATACATTTTTTATTTTCTTTAAAAATTTGTTTAAATGAAGAACGAGGATTAATGTAACACCAAAACTTTCTTCATAAGTTCCAGATCGGTAGAATATTGCAAAACGTCTCAGTTGTACAATCCATCGATTAGTGGGTTGTTTCCAATAAAATGATTTGTTTACTATTTCGATGATAAGTATGGTGTTAACTTGAAAAGAAGATTACATTTATTGAGCAGTGTATATTTTTTAGTTTTTTAAAATGCAAAATCAAAAATGTAAATGAGATATTATATTTAAAGTTTTAAATAATTATCAAGCAGTTTATCCTTTGAATTCAACTCTAGATAGATATTGACGTTGAATTTAGAAAAGGGTCGAACTGAAATGAAAATATACTGTCAACATTATAGACTTTTTATAAATTTTTTTTCAAATTTATTTTGAATCTAAATTGATTATAAAGATACTAAAATAACGTATTTATAAAAAAGTGTGACTGTCGAATTCATTGTCAAGATTCATAATATAATAAGATAAACAAATTTCTTAATATTGAAAGTTAATTTAACTTTCGTTCGTTTTTTAAATCCAAAATTCTTGCTAGCTTAATTATAACATATATACTATCCATAATAAATGGCAATTTCACTAATAAAAATCAGGACAGAAAATTATCTTAAAAATAGTTAATTACATATTATTATACTAAAAAATCCAATGTAAGTATCAAATATTACAGTTTGATAGTAATACTCATCAATCACGTCTGTTGTCGCACAATACACAGTGATCCACCTGCCGATGGCATTTCCGGAGTCTTGACTTGAACAATGAGTGCTCAGAAAATTGTGAGCGGAATTGGAATCTCTTAGACGTGATGGATGCCTTGGTCACGAGCCGATCGTTTTGTCATTATCGCTGATGCGGAGATTGTCTTAACTTAAATATAGTTATGTAACAATTGTAACACGATCACACCGTTTCGTATAGATTTAACAATATTACCAGACACTAAGGAACGTATTATTTACCTACTAGTTTTAATATTTGCAGCCAATTTCACAATGGAAAAGTTCCTTGATAACATACTGGCTTTTATTGTATATTCGATTTTTGAAAGTATATGACACATTCAAAGCGACTTCGTCTTTTCCTAAAGTATTTTATTTATATTTTCGAATGAGTGCATTATAAGTAAGGTCAATAAACCTTTTTATACGATGATCATGTTCAATAAATATAATAAAATATTTTCAAAGTGCGTACACAATTTTTCAAATTAATAAAAAAAACAAAACTAATTAATGTATTCCGACATTAAGCCTTGAGAAAGTAGTCTTGGGACAGTAAAATCTTTTCTCATGTGCATTATTATTATTTAATATTTTATTTTTTTCTCATAACCGTAGTGAAATGTTAAACATATTTAGTATTTTTAGAGATATATATGTAAATAACGGGACAGTTTCGTAAATTTTTGATGGTAAGGCGATATTGTTCAATAATTTAATAAATTCTTGTATACAAAAAAGATTCATTTATTTTTTCATGTAAAGTAATGTGGACTCGACATGCAGTAAAGTTACAAT
The DNA here is from genome assembly GCA_028555115.1 of Himalopsyche japonica. Lineage (NCBI taxonomy): Eukaryota > Metazoa > Arthropoda > Insecta > Trichoptera > Rhyacophilidae > Himalopsyche > Himalopsyche japonica. The sequence goes on from JAHFWJ010000460.1 coordinate 3,672,402, forward strand.
TTAACTTAAGATTACTTAAGATACAAATTGTTACGGAAATTTTGTGTTGGACACATAATGTGTTAACAGTCACTTCTTGAAAGTTTTATATTTGAAAAATAAAACATCTAATTTTAAGAACTATTTTTTAAATCAGGACTGGGTTCGCTCATCACACTGTCGAAATAATACATAAGATTACGTGTTTTATTATTTAATAATTGAAACATTGTATGATCTACTATGTGATAACTTCATGTCCTAATTAGCTGATTTATTTTGATCATCGTCACTCCGATCGTCATCCACCACACCTATTTTCGACGAAAGCTTAAATAACTGAAAATAAAATTGAAATAAACTCTTTGTTATTTTACACAACTATAATAGAATTCTAGAAAGTAAATGCTAATGCAATCAATGAAATTCCATCAAGCAATGTTTATTTCCAATTCCTGGGGTATATTGCTAAAAATTGGTCAGTCAAGTAGGACCCCCATATGTTTTGCTAATATTCTTGTCCAAATGCTCAAATATTGTTTAATTCCAACACTAGAATCCAAAACCGAATGCTTTATTAAAGTTCTTTTTAAGCAACAATTATTTTTTCGATTCTATTGCAACTTCCACACTGCAATGTCGAATTAAATTACATTCAAAACGTCTTATATATAAACATAAAAATTCTTCTGCCTTCATAAAATATAATAACTGCGAGAATGTGTGAATTTTTTTAAAGAATCCCAAATTTAGGAAAATAATCATTATACTGACAACATTTTCACACCATATCAAAATAATAATGAGCTTGTTACGTTACAAAAATCCCATTATTAGAATATTTTATTACATTATCTACTAAATCATCGAAGTTAATTTAAATCGGTGTTAGTTTTTGAACAATATTACATAGTTCGGTGCCAGGTAAGCTTGTATTTTTGATTACAACACTAAATAATAATCGATTGAAACATACCTTTAAACACGTAAAGGTGTATTAAATTTATTATTGGTTATATGTTTGTTTTCTTGCGTTATGGCATACACTTGTTATGGACAATTTAAGTATGGGAAACGCATTGAATGATGTAATTTTGATTGACCGCATAACCAATACAAGTATGTTGATGCATCATTATTTGTTTTTTAAAAATGTAACTATGTCATTTAAGATTGTTTATACTGCGTAAGACAGACATTAAGTAAACCGCATATTCAAATAATTTTTTTATATTTTATCGAAAAATATTCGGGGTACGACAAATAATTGTTTTATGAGTTTTTAATTCCATAACCAAGCAGTTAGTATTAAAAAAATGGTCATTGAATAATAGTCTTTTGTCAATGTTTTACATGAAAATTTTTAGACCATATTAAGTTAAGAAAGATTCGAACTTTAATACAACTTAAATTCTTTAACTGAATTTAACCAGCTAAAATTTTAAATAAATGGCCATTTAATTTTATTATAAATTATTGATCGCTATTTTTTAACTGACTACACATGTACGGAAACCGTACCGTATTGAATTAATTTTGAACATTCATGCTATTTAATTTACAAATAAGAAAAATAATCATAGACTGACCCATTAATTAATTAATTACAAGCCATACATAAGCACCTCGTTTATGGATGCATGCGTTGTGCACCCATGTCATTTTTTGTTTTTGACTTTAATCTCATCTTAATATAGGCTAAATTTTTAAACTAAATTTGAATAAATTGTAAATTTTTTCTCGCTGAAATCACTTAAAGTCGCATATAGTTAAAATTGTTTTATTTTTCATTGATTGATGCTGTGATATTTTCCATATATAATAATGAAATGTGTACTATGTACTAAAATTTGAAGCTAAGAATCTTCATTTTAACACAAAGAAAGCGAGAGATTGACTAGGTACGTGTTGTCTTCGAATTTTATCATTCTATCTTCATGCATATCTAAAAAACATTATCGTATAATCAACCTGCGATCGGTTATCGTTAAGTACATTTTTGCTGTGCAATACTTTTAACTCAAAGCTCAATAACTTAAACAAAAATTAGTTAATTGATGTATCACTTATATTATGTATTTGTTTTATTTTTTAAGCAAAAAAAAATATCAAAGTAAGTTTCCCTAATATACAATAATTATAATTCATGTCATGAAACAGTTAAGAAATGAATTGAATAATAATTGAAATGTAAAATTTTACTTTTTTTAAAGAGTTATTGTTGTATCTGTTATCGAATAATATCGTCACAGTTTTCATAAAATATATTGTAATCATATATCTGTTTATAATACATGTGATTAGCGAAAGCTCTCCATATAATTTCAAAAATCTTGTAATTAATAAATCGATAATGTGAGAACATATTATGAATGCTTTGCAAGCCACTGCTGATCTTTATTTTCATAGTAAACAATGAAAAAATCTGTACAAAGCGTCAGATATGTCGAACGCGAGTGGTGCCAGTTTGTACAAAACAAAAATAAAACATATTTAATCTTGTCCTTTGCAAGCTTTTAAAATCTCTATTGGTAGATGTGAAAACTGACATTCCATTATGTAAATAAAACTGAGATTGATTTTATAAGTGGAAATTATAGTCGACGAGATGAAATCCTTTCATGGGAAAAACTTCATTCATCAAGACCGTGCGAACACAGCCTTAATGCTAGGGGTTTGCAAAATTGATATTAACGATACCGGAATTCAGATATTTTAATATCTAAAATAAATCAAAACGAAAATAAAATCGGTTAATTGATAAATTTATGTAACCATGAAAAAAAATTTATTGATAATTCTGAGAATTTTTTATTGCTACCGGGACTATTCGTATCCTGCAATGGTGAAAGATTTGAGTTTTGATAAACGAGCTTTTTAAGTTCAGTGAAACGAAAAAAGGGGACATTAAACTAGTATGTACAGTGAAAATATTATTTAGCAATTTCATGTGTGTTGAAAACATCGGTAATACTATAAGTTGATATATTCTTACGGTACTGCAGTCCTTGCTTAAAGTGGTCGACCCTCTCTGGTCAGATTCCTTTAGACAACTCGAGTTGCGAGCCCGAATAGCTTTCAATGCATTCCTGCAACAAGCCAAACCTGTCTTAAGGCGGCCTTTGCTAAATAGGATAATTTGTTGTTAGCTCGTCTTTTGATTTATATGTATGTGGTATATGTATATCTACTATTGAAATTGTTAATCGAAATAACTGTGCTATTAAGATGTATTTATAATTAAGTACTCGGGAGGCAGGTGTATAAAAAAATATATTATATTTTAAGACACGGTGAAAAAATAGCAATGTATTTTAGTTCTACAAAATTATTTTTAACAAATATAGTTGATAGCTATTTCGGCTCACGCATCGTCAGAACTATCTTTTAGGTAGATCTGACGAGATTATCTATAGGTAGTTCTGACGATGGCGTGAGCCGAAATAGCTATCAACTATATTTGTTAAAAATAATTTTGTAGAACTAAAATACATTGCTATTTTTTCACCGTGTTATAATGGAGTTCTACCAAGTGAATGCCAATTCAATCAATATATTTTAAGAGTTTCGTGGTTAATTAATTAGTAAGTTTTGTAAGCATGAGTTTGATATTACTGAAAAGGAAACAAAAAATGCGCATTTGGTGGTGATATTATATTTGGAGAAGAATTTTTTTTTTAATATGTCATCATTTTGAAGCGCCATATTTATGTTTCAGACGTTAGTCGTTAGTTTAAATAAAATACATATTCCAGATTATGTCGAAGTACATATTTTTTTCATACAGTATCACTATATAAATGTACTTAATTTATTTGAATAAATATTAAAAACGTCATATCAAAACGTGAAATATTCTGTTCGGCTTTCTACACCAGTTAGCAAGTAAAAGTAATTAATGTGACGATTGTTTTATATACATCCAGTAGACTTAAAATAGTAAAAATTATTACTCCGTGAAAGGAATTTCAATAAAAGTGATTTTTAAATTCCATATAAATCGCATTATGCAATAGCTTGAAGTTTTTTTTAGGCATGATTTACACTGCATTCATAAAAAAGTTAATTTCAAATAAATTATTTACGCGACGTATCGAGAAAGTTAATCTAAAAAATCCGTGAACATTTTTAAACATCTGTAACAATTAGATTGTTTCCTGTTGGCTGATTTAAATTCGTTGTTGAATAATCGTTTAACTGTGATATAAGTTTAAAGTTTATCTCGTTACTTATATTATATCATTTTGTTAGACAATGCCATTTTGGGTTTAATAACTAGTGTATCTATTCAATACTATTTTGTTTACAAATTAATTATAACAGAACTTCTCGAAAACTGTTCAATAATTTAATCTAGCATTTATAACGTTTTCTAATTTCCACAATTTCTGTGACAAAATTATGTAAAAATGTTAATTTTAATAGTTGAATCTTAGTAATACATCCATACATAAAGTACTACTTTGAGCAGCGTTTAGTTTTATGAGTTGATTTTTAAAAATAGAAGGCATGAAAGATGAATTTTATGTTTTGTAGCAAATGACAATATTATCTTTATAATCAAAATTTACAAATATATTAGTAAATAAAATATTAATCGATGAAAAGTTATAAACAATATTTCCTGTTGTATAATATTATAACACAATTCATTCGGTCCATTAAATGATATAATTTGTAAGCATTACAACACCATTGGCCTCAAAGATGGTTTCTGATGAGCGAAACAATAAAAAGAACCAATTATAATCAAAAATGCATCATATTAATGTTTTTGCAATATTTCGCACCAAAGTATAGCTACTTTTTAAAATTTTAAGGCAAATAGTTTAAAAAATAAATTAATATAATTTTTAGTTATTGAATTTTATAATAAATGCTTTTTGAAGTAATGATGCATGAAACTTCATTAAGTTAATAAGGAAGTAGACTTAAAAGTGCATTAAAATATTGCAAATCATTCACATAAAATGCCATTATGTGAAGAATTTCAGTCAAAAGTAATTGCGAGTTGATATTGATCTTAATATAATGTATTATAATTAATTAATAAAATCTTTATAAAAACCCTCAAGATAATCGAATGAGCGTCTTTTCGTTTTAAGAAGTATTAAGAAATAGAAAATAGAATTTTAACGCAAAGGTCACTACACTACGCAGACAAAAAAAATGTAAATCGTTTTGGTAGTTACTTTCCAGAATTATTGATTTACCTGAGTAATAAAATGACATAAACGGCTTTTTGATTTGTAATTTTTTTTTTTTTTTATATATATCTTTGGTATAAGCGTCAATTATGATGTCTACATTTTTGTATTAAACAAAATAATGTTTATTAAAGTAAATTACATTAAACTTGAAACATAAATTAAATAAATTCTTTTTTAATAGAACAAGCTAGATATTTATTTAATAAAGCCTTTATATGGTTATATGGCGACATCTAATATAGAGTAAATAATAAAATCAAAGGCCTTTCTTCTTCTTCCTTCAAAACTTCCTTGTCTTTCAGAAAACGAACAAATTTAAACGCGTTACGAATCGAATGGCGACGAATTTCATTAGTTCCTAGACGAAAATAAGCTATCCTTTTGAATTGGTTATGCAGATAAGATACAGTACCAAATCACGTTTATGAATACAAAATACAAAAGTCAATAAGCGGGAGATGTATTTTGCAAGACGTAATTAGTTTTCCTCGCTTTTCAATACTTACTCCAACTATCCGACCGCAGGAATAATTAAATCAATTTTTGAAACGGCTTCTGAATTGCAAGCCGTATACTTGAAACCAGTGGTGGGACAAGGCCGATATTATGTTTCCTTTTAGATCAAGAAAATAAGTACGGCACTTTTATTAATTATCATTAATGACTGAAAACACGATCCTTACAAATCTTAGCACATTGTGGTGATACTTATGTATATGACAGATTTTGTAAGTAATTTCTTGACATTGGTCCTTCTAAGCTTCTTGTAATAATCTAAGACAAATAATTTTAAAAGTTATCCTTAATTAGTAAAGCCAATTGTGAAAAATGTGGAAATTTTAAGATAATAAAATACTAGGTTAAAGATTTTTTTAAATACTTGATTGTTGAAAGCTATTTCAACTTACACCATCGTCAGATATATGATTAAGCTATAGTAAAAATAATCTTCAAAGATAAAGACAATATATCGTCTCACTTATTCGAGAATTAAATTTTTTATGTAAATTTTAAATTAATTATACGTAGATCATAAGATTTTTACTTTGAAAAACTAGAAATTGAATGATTTTGCGTATTATGTGAGTTCATTGAAATTGTTAAAGTAGGGGTCGTGAGTTGTTGTTTGTTTAGTCAATTAAAAGATTTTTTATTTTATTGTATGTATTAATTTCTATTTGTTCTGGAGCATTTAGCTTACGGTCTTTATTACATTACATACATTTAAAACGCATTTAACAAAATCATTATTTAAGTCGACCAGATACATGTGCTGTTTTGTATTATTTGCCGATCATTTAAATAAAAAACAAATATTTTAATCTGCCGTGTTAAACAATAATACGCCACTGATATCAATTACGCCGCTAGCGATGACGTAGATAAGATATAAAATTGTCTCCCACATTTTAATAATCCTTGTTGTGGGCGATATGAAAATGAGAAAGCAGGATTTCATTGATTTTAATTGAGGCAAATTAATAATGATTATAACGCTTTTGTATAGCGCACGTCCATGTCCAAAACGAAAATCTCAGTCTTGGACTCTTCCGGGAGCAATAGACTTGGTTGGCGGCAGTTTTATTTTTATTGTGATGAATATGTCCGGAGATCGCGTTGCTCGCCCCGCCTAAAGGATGTTTCTCTGTACAACCAGTTATATTACTTCGATTCCTGAGATGGTGATAAACAAAGTGAGCCTGCTTCAGGCCGCAGCCTCTCGCGTTGTCAATTACAAACATTCTTCCTTTGCACCATGCGAAATTTAATAAAAAAACGGTATTTTTTCGATTAACTTCTTGAAACTTGTCGCTTAGTCAATGTCGTTTTGCTGGATTGTCACCATGAAAATTTAATATCAACATAAAGTTGATTTCGAGAAATGGGAAAATTAAATTAAAACAGAATAAAATATTCATAGGTTGTTAAAACAGAAAATAAAATCTATTGTGTATCTTTTTTACACAGCTATATATAGATAATTAAATGTACGTTTAAACATAGTTCTGACGATGACGTGAGCCGAAATAGCTTTCACCTATATCTTAAAAAAAATTGTAGAACTAAAATACATTGATACTTTTTCACCGTGTTAAAATATTCAACATTAAATAACGATATCAGAATAGGCGAGTCGATGAATTGTTTATCTATTCTCAAACAATATATATTTTGTTAAATCATAGTTCTGACGGGAGCCAAAACCGAAATATTTATCTTAATGTTGTATTCATATTATATTGATATTTTTATGGAGTTCTGCCTAGTAAATACCAATTTAAAATATACATCTATGAGTATGTTTCTATATTCATTTATAAGCCGCTTAAGAAATATTTTAACATCTCGACAACAATACTTAAATCTCAAACTGAAATTGATGTATAGCTCTTATCAATATAGAGAACACACGCGTTCATTCATACGTCATAACTAATATTTGCTACAATTTATATAGTCTATTTTTTTTCACATAATGTTTGAAACAAATAACTGGTAGTGTTTACTAAGCAATCAATTTATAGTTGATATTGTTTATTACAAAAGCGTAACCACCAAGTTCGTCTAAAATTAAATGCAAAAAGTTAGGTTATGCTACTGAAAAAGAATATTTTTTAATTAAAACATACCATTATAGTTATTACATTCTTCATATCGTCGGTGAATTTTATTTATTAATATTTTTTTTTACATAATTCATGATCTAATGTTGAGACATGATTGATTACTATTTATAAATTATGGAATTGATATTATATCCGGCTAGCAATCTTGTACGGAAAAGTGATTTTATAAAACTAATGATTTGATGAATATTATCCACTTCATTTGTAAAATATTCAATTACCCTTTCTATAGGATCCAGAAAAAATAACTTTTGAAATCAAACATTCTTGACACTTTCAGATGGACTTTCTCACATCCTGATCGGCATAATCAACCATGTCGCAGTTAAGCCACCAGCAGGAGTACGGGAGCTCGTTCACGGCGTCGACGGGCTCGACCACCTCTGACACGACTTCGGCTTCCGCGTCCGTGGTGGCTTCGGCATCTCGCTCAGGAGTTGGAGCCGCCGTCAGGAGGGTTAGACTCTCCAGAGGTGCGGCCGGCCGTCCCAAGGCTCCTTTTGGATTCAGTATAAGAGGCGGCCGTGAATATGGAACCGGTTTCTTTGTGTCCAGGGTTGAACCGGCATCCGAGGCGCACTCTCAAGGTCTCAGGGTGAGTTAACGAATTGAAAAACAATTACTTATAACTCGTTCAATAAGCTATCTTCATAAACATAAAATGTATAAAACGAAAGACTTACACAAAGATTGAAAAGAAAAGTTCATCAACGCACAAGTTGATTTTTATATTCCCAATTGATCGGCGTAAATGTAATATTTGAATAATTATATATGTCAAGAACTTATGTAGTAAGCAAAGTGTAAACATATCTTGACTAATAATTACTGACAGTTTTTTATTGTCATTAAAGCTGTTATATAAAGACAATACGATTTGAAAACAATTGTCAGAGCTAAACAATATACAGACACAAATTACACACGTTATGAAAATTAACTACCAGCTCTCTAGACAATAATTTACGCCTATGAAAGTGTGTTTTGTATTAATTTATAATTCCATGCCTCCGTTTCGGGTGTATATCCATCTTGGGAGTTGTCGTTTTGCTTGCTTTAATTTAAAGATTAGTAGTGTCTTAAGAGTTTTCACAGGCGAATTAGTGAATTACATTGTTTGCTATTTCTCAATTTATCAATGCTCTAAATATATAATGACGTTTGACATTAAAAAATATCTACTAAAACAAAAGAGCTAATAAGTAAACACTGTAGATTCCGGGAAGCATAAAAAATATGTGTGGTATGTTACATGTAAAATGTTATTTGCGCCATTTGATAACATGAACTGTTTTGTGAACTAAATAAATAATTTTAACGACTATTCGCAGTATTTTGAATGCGTCAAACTAGTCTAAAATAAATATATGCAATTGTCCACCTTGGTTATGTATCAATAAACATGCGGATAGAGATTGCTATTCCGGTTATATAAAACCGGGATACCGAAATTTTAACTGTGTTTCAATATTAAAAAACCGACATTTGACAATGGACTTTAATATTGTAAATTAATCAAAATTGTTCCATATAATTTAAACGTAATTTCACCAATAATTTATCATATCGACTAATGTAATTTCAATATCAAATTTTAGTTGTCCAAACTTTTCGATTTCAAATGTTTGGTCACTTAAGACTCGAGTTTCGCCTTTTGGCATCTTCAGGCATTAAATCACAGCTACGCTGCTACAGAGTCAGATCTGTTACCCGTTTGATAGAATGCATGAAGATACTAAAATATGTGGAATCGTACAAAGTTTATTTTTATTGTTATGTTTACTCATTTTACTTTATTTTTTTAAGTCTGTATTTTTTATGATGAGCCAGTTCTGTAGGTTCGTATAAGGTTGTAGTTCTTAGTCACTTCCTTGTTGGACATAAATCTAAGGGTGTAGACGAGAGACAGAAGTCAACCGGCTCAAAAAACTAAACCTGTCGACGGATTAGAACTATTTATCCTTAATATAATCCATGCAATATCGTTTTGTTCCATGTTCGCGTCAATACTCTCGCGAACAATGGTTTGTTGCATAACAGCTTCCTGCTTTTGCCGTGCAATTTGTTCTCTTTGAGAGGTGTGCTGTGAGACTATCAGGTCGGTGCCAGCACAATATTCCATAATAACAATAATAGTCACGCATTATTTTAACAGCATTCTCCGCGTTTGCGGTAACTGGTGACTTTCAATGCGGTAATGACGGTATTAATGCAGTGACGTATCTTGATATCAAAAATAAATTAGACATAGATAATATCGGCGAGCATATATAGTACATATGTCCGTTTTAAAAAAGATGAATTTATCAATATTAATGGCTTGAAAATATTTATTGTATTTGTTTAGTGATCGAGTGAAAGTCGTTTATTCGTGACGACATCTTAATGCATTCGTATCTATTCTCAAAATATTTTTTCGATTGTAAAATTAAAATTGGAAGGACTGGTTGTTATGCAATCAAGTACTCAATAAATTTTTAGTTTTAAATATTACGTACGAAACGTACATAAATATAAAAGTAACTATATTAGATCAAAAATAATGATATTCTCGTACACAAATTTATTTGAACAATATTTCAACTGAAAATACAAATAAATTCTATTTAATTTATGTTATCGTCTGAAGGTGCTTGATGGAATTTTAATATCAAATTTGAACGATTACAACTTTGTACGATTCCACACGTTTTGTCACTAACGGCCCGGGTTTCGTCTTTCGGCATCTACAGGTATGGTATCTTCACGGATGCAACAGAACAAGTTCAACAGTAAGTTTTGCTGCATCCGTGTGATAGAATGCCCGAAGATGCCGAAAGGCGAAACCCGGTTCGTCAGTGACACAACATGTGGAATCGTAAAAAAGTCTAGCAATTCAAATTTACAAATATATTCAATAATAATTTCATCCTTTAATTGTAAAATGCAAGTACTAATTATTTATTTCACTTGACACCTAATTTTTATATTGATTAATCGAATTTTTAATGTATAATTTGGAAGGCCAATCAAACAATAAAACGTTCAACTTAATGAATATCAAATATAAAAACTCATTAATTTTTTTATAATTATTATTTTACGACATAAATAAAATGCTTAAGTAATTTTGCACAAGGAAACACAAAATATTTGAATCAATTATTATACGGCAAAAAGTGCATAATAGTGGATGCTAACAAAGGTCATTGAATCATGGCGACGCCGTACGCCGCTGTTCCTCTCCAACAAAGCGTTAGTCTTGATGTTTATATCATAGTAGCGCTCAATTCGGCAAACTAGCGTTATTCTATTTTCAAACGAATAAAACGATCCATAGTTAATTTATGCGTAACATAGACAATGGGCAAATGTTATTGTTTTTAAACATAGACAAAACTTCATTGGACTCATTTAAAGCAGGCCGACAATTTTGAATATTACCGTAACGAAAATTTATGTGGTTTACCTAATTATTAAATAACATTGACGCGAAAATTTTATTTATCAGTTTCCTTAATTTTTGTTTTATATTATTATTATTGACTTATTATATAATTAAATTATTGCGATGTAGTATTTTTTAGATTGAATATGATAAAAATACTCTTAAACATTATTCCACAGCAATAAATTAATTAAATCGTAAAAAATCATTATCAAAATAAGATCGTTCAAATATAAATAAAGATAATGGTATCCTATTTAAGCATTATAAATTTTAATTATTACTACCAAATAGTTGAAGGTTTATTATGCTTACTAACCTTTGATAATAATCAATATATTGTTAATAATAATTAAATATTTAACTATATTATTATAAATTTTGGTGAGGTAAAAATACGGTTTTTTAATATGTTATGTTTATTTATAAATATTTTGTTTTGTACAATCAATCAAACACTGAATATTATTGTCTATGATTAATTGATCACATTAATTTCGGTGTTTTTAAGTCATGTTTGTTTGATGTTAACTCAAAAATGATTTATTTGAAAGTTTATCAGAAAAAAAAACATTTATTTCAATTGATAATTTTAGTTAATTCGATATCTTGTCTTACCTCCAATTTGTGGAAGATTTTATATTAATCTACAGTATCAGATTAATCATTGCTATAAATAATCGACATAATAACCATATTGCAAAGCTTAAAAGAATCCTTGAACTTCTAAAATAAAAAATTTTAATCTTGTAAAATCTATTCGAGTAATAATTACGTAATGCAAACAATTTCATCATTGAAGTACGTAAAAGTAGAAGCGTTGGTGTTATGTGGAAGTAAGTGCAAATGAAATTAAAAAGAGTTCGTTTGATTTAAAACGATTTGAATGAAGTCACTTAGAATTGAAATTATTTAAAATATTACTTCTCGGAAACAAGTAATTCTATTAAGGCTTTATTTGTTTTTACGTTTTGGCGTAAAAACTATATATTATAAAAGAAATATATTATTTGATGAACTGCACATATTCCGGAAATCATTTTTTCATACTTGCAAGGACCAATATATACAGTTTCCAAAGGATGGCAACATTAGGGAGTGAATAATTTCAGACGCATTTCAAAAATAGAGCATTGTAATTAGAAAAAAGTTTAAACAATCCGGAACTTTGTCATCGATATGAATTTCTCAATTTGTAAATAATGCCACTAAACTTTTTGTTCAGATTTGAATCTTTAATTTAGACATTTTGGACGTATTTTGTTTGTAATTTAACTTTCAAATCATCTGTTTTTGTTTGCACAAAATAATTGTTTAGTCACTGATTCCAGGTTTGAAAACATTGACTTCATCACGAGCGCTGAAGTCGTCATGGCGCTTGATTCAAAAGATGAGATGTTGTTTATAAAAACGTAGAACGTAAATTTGTTTCAACGCAAAATGTCCGGAAACTCACTATTGCAGATATCGCGATTATGTTTACCAAAATATCAATCAATAACAATCCTTATTAATATTCCAGATCAAAAATTTATAATATTAAAAGTCAGATATATACCGTGGAAATTTGGTGCGTCCTTTAAAATTGGCAGCTAAGTTTTATTCAACATTTATTTGGATGCTCCATTCTTTTTTAAATATATATAACAGGCCTGCCAATCGGGATGCTACTGGAAAGAGGAACTAAGAGAAACCCATTTTTAACGGCATTCCCTGAAATATCGATACATTTCATGTTGCCGCTATGTATATATTTATAAATATATAAATTAATGACTAAATCATATTTCATTTCATGTGTATTTTACGAATGAAATCAAAAGATTCAGGATAAATGTTACTCAATCCATTTTAATTTGCCCACTTTGACAAAATTATGAAAAAAAATCCTGTACCCAAAAATCTTTTATTTTTTAAATATCTGATGTGTAGCTCTCACAATAAGAAAAATTTCATTAATATAGAAGCGTTCATAAGTCGAGGCGTTATAAATGTTCTTACGAAATATGATTAGTCTCTGACGTTGTTTATTTTTCACCAAAAAATGCTATTGAAATAAATATAATGTTCAACCTTGTAAATCTAAATTTTTACTAATACCCTAAAAAGAACACTTAAGATTCGTACGAAAGATAACATTTTTTTAGTGTAATAAATTCTAATATTGCTGCGTGATAACATCTTACTAAAATCATACAGTCGTTTCATTTTTTCTTATGTAAGCATACTCGTATATCAAAACGTAATTATTGACACCCACATTTTTGTTTGGTTTATTCAAAGTTCTCCAATATGATGAAGACGTACGCCCACATATCCTTATATAGGAAAATGATTTGCAAGCATCAAAACATTTATACGGCTGCGATTAAAAAATATTTGCAATTTTAATGTGACATACTAAAATACATTATGAAAGTCATTACAAAATTTTATATAATCAAGTATAATATTCCTTCGTAAAATGTTCACATCCAAAAAAAATGAGTTCTGATATTCGTTACAGAAGATACAGCAATTTTGCAATAGCACAACCATTTTCTTTATACATATATCATAACCATATGATTTTACAACAGCGGTCGGGGAAATTTTTGTTTATTCCGATATGAGAATTTTATTTTGTTTGTCTATTATATACTTACTATTTTCATGCTACTTTTTTTACAATACTTTTCGTGCATATTGATTCAATAAAAAATGTTTAATTTACACTGATTGTCTGTTTTCGAAATCAGGATAATATTGACGTACGCAAATTTTTTTTTGGGTAATGCTTTCCGTCCTTACATGCTTACATTTTTGACGACACAACGAAATTTCTTTAAAGGTGTTATCTGTCACTTCTTGGTTAAAAGAATTTATATTTACACAAAAAAAAAAAAATTTTAGTGCTATTTTCACAGATTAATATTTTTACTAACAGTACCGGTTTCGCTTAGCTTCAAAAATTTTTCAACTGACACTCTTCCCGGTGAACGAAATCGGCCCTAATCGTAATTATATAAATAGTGGAAAAAGTACTAAAAATTTGTAACAATAAATAAAATGCAGTAAAATTTTAAAAGAGAAGATGCTTAGAATAAGTAATGTGACAAAGTGTATATCTATTCTGAACAAGAATATAAAGTTCATCTCAAATCACTCTGAACGATGATGCGAAGCCAAAGCTTAAATTATTGTAGGTCTTTTAATATTATGGACTACCAAGATAATGTTTTTTTTTGTCAATCAATTACATAAGAATTATATTTTTTTGTGATACGATATTTCATTGTGAGAAATTTAAAATTTGTTTAAATGTGTTTCAAAAATTTCCAAGAATGAAATATGATCTATTTATATAACAGTTTTCATATCAAATATGTCAAACACTTTCCCTGAATAGAAAAACATAAAAAACAATTGACAATCAAAAAAGAACATTCAAGTTCTAAATCAGATGTTTACATATCTTGCAGACCACTGTAAATATTAATTTCAATAAAAAATTGCATGAAATATAAACCTTACGAAAAAATCTAAGTGTTGGGCGCATCGATTTATTTATTGCCTATCATTTTTGAATACACAATTAAAATTAAAAATCTAACCACACATTTTCAATGAATATATTTTGAGGTTTTGTATTTTTTTATTGTGAAATATTGCATAAATTACATAGGTATTTGGATACACTTTCAATATTACACATTATTTTTTCGTTTCAAACACCTTTTGTCGGTAATCATATGTAATTACAGTGCTTAAAACGTTTATCGACTTGGCATTTGACAGTTAATTTACAACGTAATCACGGAAAAATTATTGGTAAATAAAGCCATTAAATATTGAAGATAAAAAAGCGATGATTCTGTGTTGTGTAAGGTATTGTTTTAAATTCATGGTTTTTAAAATTCCCCAAACATGCACATTAACAATTGTGCAACAAACTATCAATATGTGTATGAAGCATATCGCTTGTTATAAAACAACACTATACTAATAATACATGGTACAACTTTTACAGAAGACGAAAGAATGTTAGTATGTACATGTAATTTTACGATTTTTCAGACGATAATCATATTTTCTTATTACCACATAGTACAGTATTTCAGGAAAATCAGTAGTTAAATATTAGTTGTTTTTTTTTTTAAATTTATTTAAAAAACTAGTGATTTAATTTATAGTGAAAAATATCCGACAACCATTTTGTCAAAGTATAGGATGCGAGGTATTGTTTTGTCAAATGTGATTTATGTTATTCCCGCATATTTTTTTATTATATAATAATTAACGTTCATATTTAGAGAAATAAAAAATCATTCCTTCTACTAAAATTGATTCCATTTTTGTTTCGTATACAAATATATATATATTAAGATAATCATATCAAATATTATACGATATTTATATATCGATGCGAAGCTAATTTTAAAAACATCATATACATATATGATTATATATAAGTGAAATTTTAAAACATAAAATATTTCTATATATATGATATTTAGAATTTATTGAAACCTTAAAGATGGTCTCACTCTGGATCATTGTTTTTCACGTAAACTTTTACTGTAGTCGCATTATAGACATCAGCGGCATTATCAACAAATAAAAATTTTCATCAATATTTCTTTTAATATCAGTATTTGCAATGAAGTTGTTGGTAGCTACGGCAAAAACCTCTGGTAGACGCACATGAAAACCATTACTCCGGGCAGTATATATGATACACATTTTCGCCACACTCTATGGTGAAAGAAGCTTAGATGAGGTGGACAAAATCTGACAATCAACTTTTTTGTATCTAAATTGCAATTAAGTTATAATTTACAAAAGAGTTTTGCTGACAGTAAAAAAATCGCTCGTCGCTGAAGCTACATATTTTACAAAAAAACATCCAGCTCATAATACTGTTGCCTCTCGTTGTCCACCAAATGTCAGTGTTCTAGTGATAACGAAGCCTTACTTACAGATAAAAAAGTCCATTTCCTCTAAAAATGTTCACTTAAAAAATTCAATGAGTTATCGAAGTAATAAGCTAGTCGAATTGAATATCTTTCAAAAACTAAATTTACTTTCAAAAATTTTTTTGTATTACGATAGGAGACATCTTTAAATTACATTTTTTACTAACGGTGATGGTCCAGTAAAATAAATATTTCCGCCACACTTAAGTACAAATAAAAGAAAGCCAAATCTAAAGGAATATATTATTTTTCTCATAATATTATTGTCTGCGGATATTATAAAGTTTTTAAAAAATCGCTGTGCTGTATTTTATGTTGAAACAATAGTAATTGATACCCAGTGATGACTGACGAATTACTTCTTACATCATAATAATTGATGTGTAATAGATCAAACCAGGAAACCGAAAAAAATATTCCAATATAAATATTGCATTACATTTATGTAAGAAATAAATACTGCTCGGTGGCCATTAAAGCATTGAGACTAGCTCTGTGAAAAGATTTTCATTGTTTCCGAATTTTCTATTTCATAAAATGTATTGATATAACCATGTTATGAAATGAAATACAAAGCAAAACTTTCGCATAGTCAAAAACATCATCAGATTCAATCAAAAATTTGAATTTTGTTTAATTTTAACAGTCTATGTGTCCTTCCTTTGTTATACTTGATTTCATTTGTTTCGATATAACGCTGTCATCTGAACAGATAACTTCTCTTAGAGATTTGTGAAGCACGTTTGCAATTTCATCCACAGGGGTAATTCTAGTAATAAAAATCTTAGTTTCATTTCTATCGAGAATTGTAAAGTTTTTGTAATAATGCGGAGAAATCGCACCTTTATGACAATATGACCACAAACCGAAAAATGACAGTTTTAGCTATGAGTGCCAAATCAAGTAACTGTTTGACAATAATAATTAAATATTGACATCTTCTTCATTCCTCGATCATATTCTCTACCTGTGTGAAGAATTTGGCCACCACGGAGTGCCTGCATGACCCTCTGTTATCTTCCAGTTGCTTTACTTCTTCCAAAGACTTGCTAGAATCCATCAGTTTCATCGAGTATATACTGTGACTGGTACCCGATGCTGGAGTCGAAGAGGCATGGTGAATAAATCTGCGCCACGTGACCCAGCGTCTCTCTATAACTATTGACTTAAAAAGTGTTGCTTCGTACGTTCTCGTACCTCCAGATTTGCTACGAAAACAAACCTCCTCAACCCCAACAT
This sequence comes from Himalopsyche japonica, assembly GCA_028555115.1. Classification (NCBI taxonomy): domain Eukaryota; kingdom Metazoa; phylum Arthropoda; class Insecta; order Trichoptera; family Rhyacophilidae; genus Himalopsyche; species Himalopsyche japonica. The sequence continues at coordinate 3,689,839 of JAHFWJ010000460.1, forward strand.
ATGATGTAGGCGTATATTTTCGAAGCTTAGCATTTGATTCTTCTGAGATTTTGTCAGGTGCCATGATTTGCTACCGTATAGTAATACGTAAGTGGTGACAGGATGTAAAATTTTTTATTTTCATTTTGGTTATTTACATTAAAAATCACTTAATTGTTCTGGTACATTTGTTTGAAAAAAGTGGATATTTTCGGAGTGTTAAATATTATATTTTTATGAAAAGTATCCAGTAGGTTTAATAAATTGGTGTAGCAATGATTTAAATACATGTGTATTTTTTAATGCAGCGAGTTAAACATTTTTTTTGTCTTAAATAGATTTGTCTACTATTATTTAAATTATCTAATTAAATGTTTATTCTTAAACTCAATTAACTTCATTTAAAGTAAAACTCCCATTTAAATACAACTTTGGCCCACTTTCGATTAGAATAAATTGTATTTAATTGGAATATAAATAAAGTAAGAATACACAACCAAGTAATTCATGCAGTAGTAAAGATGTGTTCTTCAAAATTATAAATAATAAAGGATGCCAGAATTGATCGTAATCTATAATATAAAATAAATGCGTCAAGTTCGATGTTTGTCGCTGTAGTTTCTCCAGAACGGCGAGCAGAAATGACGTGATTTTTCCAAATGTATTTATTCTATAGTTAAGGTGCTATTTTCATCACCCCACATTGCGTATTAACTTTCGATATTATGTAAATTTATTTTTGGACATTTATATGTGATTTTGTTGCCTTGAATTTTTATACACTTACTTTTCTAAAGATTAACATCGTATATACATATTTGTATCCCTAAAATGATTAAAATCGTGCCAATAAGACCATTTACAGGAGGTTTAAGTCTATACATTATTTTGAAAAAATGCTGGTGATTGAAATGATTATAATTAAAACTTTCCCTACTGAAATAATTGTGAAAGCCGGTTCAGATTTCAAAGTGATAGTTTCTATGTAAAATAAAAAATACATTGATCAAAGTTCGTTCACTTTTACTGTGTTTCTGAAAAGATATTCAAATGGTTGCCCGCACTGCAAATATGTGTCCAATAATCCAATCTAAATTTATTCCAGACATTTTTTAGGATAACTTGAATTATGCTATTTTTCCATGTTTTATAAGTAAATACCATTATATTGATTGAATTGGCATTTTCTTGGTAGAATTCCATTATAACACGGTGAAAAAATAGCAGAGAGATTTTAGTTCTAGTTGTTCTATGTATTTAGTTTTAGCATTTTGGAATTTATTTGCACAATATGAAGCTATAGTGTTAAAACAGAAGAGAAGGTTTATTGTATACCTTTTCTATACAGCTATATATAGATACGTAAATGTACGTTTACGAGTAAAATTTGTTTTTTTTTTCAATAATAAAACACAATATTTTGTACTATTTTCAAATTGCATATGACCAGGTCCGTATTCACTAATCGCCATAACTGTTCGTTGAGATAAATAAAATCGAAATAGAAATTGACGTTTTGACATTGAATTTATAGGGTTTTGGGTGAGATTTATATTTGCTCTTCCATTTATTTCGTGTTCGTTTGAAGTTAAAATATGAAATTGTGGAAATAGTACTAAACATTGTTTTTTCTCATTGAAATATTTATATATTCATTAAGAAGTGTCAGTTTACACATAAAAAGAGAATTCACTAAATATTTATATTTCAGATTACAGATACAGAGTTTTATAAAACGTATTATTTTGAAGAATGTAAGATGAAATATTGAGCATACATTTTTAATTACAATATCATATTTCAAAAGAACTAATTAAATATACGTTCATGTTCACCTGAAATGAGGCGTATAATAAATAATGTAATAAATTATAGCTCATTAAAATTGAGAATTAATCTTAATATAATAAAAAGTTGTAATGTAAACATTATTAATTTTATGTATACTTGAATTCTTGGGATAAGTTATTTCTATAAAAAAACGAAACCGATTATTATCTGTGAAAAATTCTCGATCGTCTACATTTCGTATGTATGTAGGTGTTTTTGTTTTGGACAAGTAGTTCAAGATTCACGACCCGACGCAATCGCTAACAATCATACACCGAAAGATCTTATTTTATCAATCTACAACTGTGTAATCATGTTTGCTCTAGTAATGGTAAAATCGGATTCCCTTCAAACTTTTTGTATAAGCTTGTTGTCATAGTAAAATAAATATGCATATTTTTTCAATTAAAAGACAGTTGAAAGTAATAGTTATTACTTTTATGTTATATTACAGTGGAGTTTCTATCCCATGTTCTCTTGAACACCATATCTTGTTAAAATAACATATATCACACGCAGAAACCGATCAATTTAACGCCGATACGTCAATTTCTATTTCACTTTTATTTATCGAAACGAATGATTATTGGCTACTAAAATATACTTAATAAATAATAAAATATAATGTTAACCGTTTGAATACCGTGCGAATAAATAACAAGTATTTTTGTGTATACGATATTTTCAAAACCGTCAAAATTTTTACCCGTATATTGATTTACATATTTAAGTATAGCTTTTTTTCAGTTTTCGATTGAAGACTGTATATCAGGGTTGGCTTAAAACTGTTTTTTTTCTAAAATTATTTATATCTGAACTATATTTTTATATTTAATTACTATTTATATGTAATTATAGATATGAATTTCATTTCGTATACCGACGAATTTGATACGTTCATAATAAATCACGACTATGAAGTGGTAGCCCTCGCCACGTCTACGCGACACGTTCAGGTATATCGTTCTTTATACAGTGAAAAAAAATAACATTGTATTTTAGTTCTACAAAATTATAAAAAAAAATATAGTTGATAGCTATTTCGGCTCACGCCATCGTCAGAACTATCTGTAGTTCTACCAAGTGAATGCCAATTCAGTCAATAATATATCGTTATTTGTATTATATGTAATATACAATAAATGTGAATGTGATATTTTTGAATTTATACTTTTATAAATTGGTGCCGTTGCTCATAGTAAGAATAATATGTTTTTTTAAATAGGTAAAGATTATCACTGAGGGAAAAAGTATTTGGCATAAAAAAATTCACGGAGAAAGATGTGTTTTTAAGATTAAATAGATCATATAATTGTCGAGCTTCTTACATTTCAGTATTTAGTATAGTTAAATAAAATTTATTTGAAAGATTTTTTTATTTCCATAATACCTCAAAGATACTTCAGTTTATGACGCACATGAGAAGATAACAAGTAGAGTCTTCAGATCAGTATAATAATCACAAGACCTGTCGAAGAGAGTTTTATCCACTGCGTATGAGAGTTGTCCATACTCTCTTGTCCATCTTTAGACGGTAATAAATAAATCTTTTGCAGTTGACTGGCAGGTAGCCATCTTCTTCATTATATTGTTACTTGAAACAAGCCGACATGCGAGTGTTTCGTCTAATGCAACTGATGCGCAAAACGATATTGGTGTGTTTGTGAATCTTTAGTAAATTGTTTTTACCATTATTTTTGCTCAAAGTAAAATCTATTTACGATCTCACATATGGGCATCGTTCATTTTATTATGTAATTATCTCGTCTATGTAGACCACCTTGATTTTATTTAATGTTACGATATTACGAGTATGACATGAGTGAAGTTATGACGTGTCGAGACACGCTTAAGATAGCTCTATATCGCCTTTCCAAATATGTAGATATGGCTTTTAATGTGTTAACAATCACAACTTGGTGGAAAAACAATGTGCTTAAATGAATAAAACACAATTTTAAGTATTATTTCCACAATTTTTCTTACTGTATATTCGGTATCTATTTTATTCATCACGAGTATTACAAACTGATTTTGTATATTTTTAAAAATTGATTTTATATTTTTTATTAAATTATGTATCAGAGTTTATTTGGACGCCCCTAATCGAAAATCTTCAATCTGTTTACCGATAAGCATAGTATATCGGAAAAAAATAGCAGTAGATATTTTGTCTAAATTTTGATGTATTTTTAGTTAAGTAAATCATAGGACAAAAAAGATTGAGAGCTATAGAAACTAAGGGATAATGATTAGAGCGAGTTAGCGTGACCGGTTTCCTAGTTGGGCAACTGATGCAACCTATGGTATATGTTAACTGACCGGTCTATAAATGAAGATTTTTTATAAAAGCGCATTTTGACATCGTTATGAAAATCTGAAGAATGTGTATGGAATTTTAAATATGGAACTTTAAACATTCATAAAAATTCTAAAGAGATATTTATATAGAGTCAATCGTGGTATTCAATTTGTAAATTGAAGGAAAATGTATGTATGAATGAAAATTAATTGTAATATTTAAAAAAAAGAGACATAGTTTATTTAAAGGTGTTGCGCTGCATAAACTAAACATAATGCACTAATTAAACTCAAATTATTTAAAATTTCGAAGAAAGTTATTGCTGCCTCCGTCTTCTGTCAATTTGACGCGCTACGTGCTCAATAGGTTATTGATTAATAAACATATTCAAGTAATATCAAAATATTGATTGAGGTGACAGAGAATTAAAAGAAACTGTGATCTTTAATACAAGTCCAGATAGTAATTAACTCAAACAATTTACCAAAAAAATCATCGCAGTAACAAAGAGAAGAGTATTAAAAATAATATTGTGGTCGTATATATTACTTTAATAATTTGAATACATATATACATATCGCAATTAAAAAACTATGCTTAACATAATTTATCTTTATTATCACTGCGTTGATTCATCACCCTACTGATTTGTCCCGAAATCTTTTATTATTTCGATATAATGTTTTATCTTGAAAAATTAGAAGAATAAGTAATGCATTTTTTTTTAAATATATTTGTTAAGATATAGACTCACTTTTCACTGAAATTCAATGCTAAATTTATAAAAATTCAAATTGTTGAATCTTTGTACGATTCTTCATGTTTTGTTCAAAATACCTGTCACATAGTAAACTTTTTTCTTTGGTTATGTACAAGAATACAACAGAATCTAAGACAGGAATTAAAACATACATTTGAAATATCTTTCAAAATTATTGATTTGATGATACTGACAATCTTATTTTAATATAAAGTTAATATTGACATGTTTGTTAGTAAAAATTACAAATTATTAGTCTATAGTACTTTTTTAATGTCAAATAATCAAAATGTGCAAGGAAACCAACGGAATAATAACAGACAAATCTACCTTAGAGTAATAACGTTGAAAATTGTTAATATATTTAGCTTCTCAATCCGTGTTTTTAATAACAAACTGTTTTGTATCTTACACAATATTTTCACTCACCATGACTTCTGAAATGTGATCAATGTAAATTGACAACGTTTCCGTAAGGTACTGCATACATGCATTATATAATACGTCGTTATTAAGCGTATAATATCTCAATAAATACAGAATATAACGCTTTTCATTGATCCATAATGATCTGCATCAGACGCTATCATACCGTTTATTATTCTTCAAACCAGTTTTTAGCCGTGAACATTTTGAAGGGCGTATTGGATGCCGCGATAAACGAGTGAGAGATGAACTAGAAAACTCGATCAGCAACTTTCACTGTTGATCTTCGAGCTCTAAAAATTACTGAGTTCAGCTAAACATCAGGTTTTAGACTCTGCGATAGAAACGGAATAAAAAATTCGACTAGACCACATCGTTCGTGCTTTTTTAGAGTGGACGGTAGTGTTTACTATTTAAAAATAGTTAAACAAATACCATTGGACTTGTTGAAATATCTTAACCCGACTGACTGGTCACCGTAATGGAGAAAGGTACATTGAACAAATAATGATATAAAGTGGTTAACAAAATAGAGAGTACTCGGCATCTAGTTTTTGTAAAATTGCTGATCAAGTATTGAAGCCGATAATCTCACGAGAAAGGAAAAAATAATGATTAGTTCGTTTATAATTAATTGTTTAGATATATTTGAAAATCGTTGAACTTAAAGCAATGGGACAAATTGATGTTAAATGTTGTATAAAATTTGACAGAAATTGTTTTGATCTTCAGTCTATCGAGTCAAAATATATATAGTTAACAAGAAATAATGATATGGTGACACAATTTTAATGAAGATTTCCAAAAAAGTAATATGACGTCTATAGTGAGCAGCAGAAGTAAGTTTTTGAAAGCATTATTGTACATGGTATACATCATATAAACCACAGTCCCCCAATTTTTTTGGCCTACAGTCCCTCTTCAGAAAGAAAAAAAAATCTTGTTCTAAAGAGTATGCCTTGTAAGGCGGTAGTTGCTCCTTCTTGTCCTATAAATTTGGCTTTGACTTAAAAAAAACCCCATTAGATCTCTTCAACGCCTACCTTTGGGCGGTATCGACGCCATTGAGAACAACTGGTATACATTGTACAGTAAGTAAAAACCTGATGAATTAAGAATTTTTTTGCAGACAACATTTCCGTTTTTTTATTTATTTTATTAAAAAAAAAACGAACGCTTACAATTATTATCAATAGATGTGTCTGCAATATCAACATTATTTGTGATTTCACTAACCGTAAGAATGTAAATATTAAAAACATATTTTTTAGTACTTATTTCCACAATATATTTTTTGATCAGGGCCGGTTTCACTCATCGCGAGCTTTATCTAATTTAAATGTTCACAATGAATGAGTGAACATCTAATTTTTATACTAATTTACTTTATTTGTATCAATATTGTATGATTTTATGTATTTTGTTTCCTAGTTCTTGAACCCATGGTTTTGTACACCTGCTTTCTTTAACTCAAATGAATTTTTTGTTTTGTATAAATAGACTTGTTTGTAAATTGAATTCTATCAGTTGATAATGCTCGCGATGAACGAAACCGGTCCTGATCAAAAAATATATTGTGGAAATAAGTACTAAAAAATGTGTTTTTATTATTTAAAATATCATGCCTTTCCATCAAGAAGTGACAGTTAACACCTTAAAAGTGATGTAAATATTATATGATATAAGGAAATGAGTTACTGACATTTTTATAGTGTTGGTTTAGCTATTAATAATTTAATAATTCTATCATCAAATTTTTCTTACTATAATTTTTCTACAAGAATGACAGACCTCTGGTTTATAAATTCATTATAAAAATGTTGCACAATATTTTCTTATGACTGCAATCGTATGCTTTGTTTTAACGTTGGGTACTTGAAATTTATATGATATTTAAATAGATTCGTTATACATTATTTTGTAGTCCATATGTGAAATACTCTAAAAAGTAAAACAATGAAAAATAATTCAGTTATTCAAAAAGCATGTTTTTGCCATGAAAGTATTCGTGATGTTATTATATTATCATTTGAATTAGAACAAGACAATGCGTATTTCACTCAACAATGTGAGATAAATGGTTAGTCAAAAATATCGTGACTCAAATATTTTATCGGAGAAAAAAGCTGTTATTACGACTTCAGATAGGATCCTTCGAAATTTAAAACTTACTTACTCGCTCGGTAGCCATTTAAATCTTGTTCCAAAATAACCGGTAACGGCTATACAGTTATTATTTTAATATATTGAATATTAGATCCGTTTCTATTTTAAAATATTTTTTGTTGTCAGTATAATGAAATGTAAAACAAATATATATATATAAACACTCTTCTTCTATAAAAGATATAAGCTTCTATAAAAACTCTACCGTAATTAATTATCTCCGAAAACCATCCCCTAGGTAACGATGTGGGAGGTCTATTATTTTGAGAGCCTATTATTTAATGGCAACATTGTTTTGGACTAGGAATATAAATACGGATACTATATTGCTGTATTAAAAAAATGTATATCCTATGTTAGAAAATTCACTTACAACCAGGTCTTATTTTGTATTGATAATGTCGAATAAATAAAAAATATTAAATTATATTATCATTATATGGTCAATGAATGAAATTTTGTTGAATATAACAATTGTATGAAGAACACACAATCTGTATGGTATATTTTTTTCATATGCAATATGTAATTAGTATAAGAGTGACTGTGGAATAGAGGTAAGATGTAGGCGACTGTAAACGATGTTAAGATATGAAAGAAGCACATAAGTACGCATTCTATAATGTTTTTAAAGTTTTTAACGTACCAATTTAGTTTTTTTTGTTTTGAATCTGTGAGTTTGAAAGGTTGACAGCTTTTGATTACAAGCGATTTTTTTTAGATTTTTGTGTGTTGTAAGTGTTTTGGAATTTACCAATTTTCACGACGATACAAGATTAATATAATATCTCTGCGTGTTTTGTGTTTAGATTCACGGAAAGATAAATTTATTGATTTTCACTACGATGAGAGAATCATACAAATATTCGCAAGATAACGGCAAGATAAGTCATAGTGCCAGAGTGTGACAAATCGACATAAAACTATGCTATTACAAATTGACAATGGCGTGAAGCGATTTCCGCTGCTTAGTTATTATATAAAATTGTCAACCTAATTCTTTCTGTACACAATATAAAGGATACATATCAATTGTAAAAATACGCATTTTAACCCGTTCCCTGTTGAAATGTCAAATTTGAATGGTTGAAAAATTGTGGGATTCCTCATGTTTGTCTCCAAGCTTCGCCTTTTGGCATCTTCATGCATTCTATCACATGCAACAGAAATGATTATCAAATACATTGGGTTTCATCCATTAGATTTGTTAACAGAAATCATTATTAAATTTGAATTGTTGAATCTTTGTACGTTTCCACATATTTCGTTACTAATGATCCAAGTCTCGCATTTCGACATCTTAAGGCATTCAATTACACGGATCATAATCTTGGGTCCTTAGTGACAAAACATGTAGAATCGTACAGTGTTTCAATAATTCAAATTTGATATGGAAATTCCATCAAGCACCTTCAGTCGATATCATAAAAAATAGTAATATTTGTAATAAAACATTGTTATGGCGATTGTCAGGACAAACCAGGCAATACTTTACAAAAAAGCTTGCACGCGAAAGTTTTAACACTGCATACAATAATGTATTTTTGAGTATCAATTGTCAACACACTACAATTAGGTGTCTTAAGTGTTATTGACACAAGCATTCAGCGGGTTAATTTCGTAGTCAGTTAAATTAAAATTTTACTGTGCTTATAAATTGTGTAGTTACAATCATCACAACTAAATATATTAAATTTATTTAATCAAATTTAAATAATTTTATTGGTATTGAGATAAAAATTTTCTATGTTCATAATTATAAAAAAACCATAGCAGAGTATAATATAAATCGCAGTATTTCTCATGACTTTTATGAAGATAGACTATAGGCGTGGTCAAATTTTATTTGTATACATAGGCGATTTATCTACTAAGAGCTGCTCTGCATGTTCTAAGGAAAATAAAAAATATTTTCCTGATGCGCTTTGTATAATGTTACATTAAATTCGAAGTTGATTGTACTAATAAGAATGACAATTGCATCCACTTTTTACAACGAAATGATAACTGAAACTTCACAAAAGCATTAAACCTCAATTTTATATAATAAATTAACTCTTACTACCAAAATGTAGGTGAGCTTAATTCACTAGCGTGTAGCCATTACTCAAAAATTCTCAGGCCATTGCTGAATTAAGGATGGTTTATTTTAGTACACGGTGGCTCGAAATGGATTATTCGATTTTTGTTTCGTACTATTTTTATAAATTCAAAAATTTCACATAAAAGTCGTCAAAATGTCTCCGTCTGTGGACGGTGAAAATATGCTATTAGTTTTAAAAAAAGCTATAGCCTTCAGATTTTTTATTACTCAATACCATAATTTTATTATAATTTTTTTACATTTAAAGAGTGATTTCGATTTGTAATGGCCATTTTGAAAATAGAATTTTTCACCCTGTAAAGATTTTATTTAGTGTTATAATATATATATAATATATATACAATATAATACTAGCGTGTACCCGGCATGCGTTGCAATGCCACTAAAAAAAAAAAGTCCACACACTTGTAACGACTGTCCTTGTGCCTTATTGATGGTCATTGCAAAGGCGACTCGCAATGGAAACTGCAGACGCTAAATTCAAATGGCATATCTGTCGGAATCATTGGGATGCGTGGCAACAGTACATCTTCTCCTTTGAATTTTCAGCTTCAAGCTTCAATAATATTGCGCATCATTTTTCTTACAGAAAGCCTGGAACCGTTGCAAAGTCGCGGTGGATTTGTGTTTCGGAGAATAGGCACGTCAATTTTCAATGTTAGAAAAAGGGGTGGCATGCCTGGCAAATCAAGTGAATTCAAGAATTCTGTTGGATAATTGACGACTTTGTCTTGATTCGTTATAGTATCGATGGACTTATACTTTGTTGCTTCTCCTGGTATTTCATTTAGTATGCTGAAATTGATTGCATTGACATCCTTGTTTTTGGCTGCTAATATAGCACGTGCATTGAGCCATTGATGATTTTTATGATTGTGTGCAAATTCGCTGGCAATGTGATACATTGTGTGGATTCCTCTATTGCCATTTTCCCATTTCCTATATCCAACAATTGTTTTACGAAACGTTCAATGGATGCATCGTGTTGTAGTTGTACACGCATATTGGTCTTCAAAGTGAATCTATGTACGTATCGCCATAAAACGGATGATTTGAGACATGCATTAAGTTCATCGGCCATTGTTGAACATGATATAACAGGTAGAGTTTGTCGAAAATCACCAGACAATAAAATGAGTGCGCCACCGAAAAGTTGCTCATTTCCTCTCAAATCTTTTAGTGTGCAATGAAGTGCTTCCGATGATTTTTTGTGTGCCATAGTACATTCATCGCATACAATGATTTTACGTGATGTAAGCAGTTTGCCCGTTTTAGAATTTTTGTTAATATTGCATGTTGGTTTCTCAATTATTTACATATTCAATGGCAGTTTCAGTGCTGAATGCGCTGTTCGGCCACCATCCAAAAAAGTTGCTGCAATTACAGATGATGCGATTGCTAGTGCAATGTTTTTTCGTGATCGTGTGACTGCCAAAATGAGTGAAATGAGGAAGGTTTTACATGTGCCTCCGGGTGCATCTATGAAATAAAATCTACCACTTTGACTTGTAATTGCATCCATGATTGTGAGATACACTATACGTTGATCTGAAACCAATTAAGGAAGATTCGTTTGAACAAATTTACCCAATTCATTCACATCAAAGTGTGTTTCTCGTTGGAAATCACGATCACTTCAGTCGTTTTCAGATGAATTCAGCGCAGCCATTCCTAATTGTACCAATGATTTGTTAGCGATTACTAAACATATGTCCTCAATCAATAGCAATGCCTCATTATAAACGTTTGGTGTGAATTGAACGTGTGGATTTTGAATTGTTGCACGCAAACTATGTAAAATATCTTCACTCATATAGTCTTTGTATTTTTTCCAAAGATCTTTTGGATTGGATGGAAAGCAAATTGTTAATATTACTGCAAATAACGCATGTATTTGTTGTGGGTCAGCAGTATTCGATGAATCAGCGAGTGAAGTGTCCCAATGTGCATCGTTTCCTAGAAGATTTAATTTGAGACAAGCTTCACGATACATGAAACATATTCGACCGTTTACTGTTCTCAATTCTTGGAAGGATGTCAGTCCACGTATGTTGATTAACAGTAATCGCAAGTAAACGCATTCTGCATTATTTGGTTGAACAGTGTACAGACGGCCTAATGCGTCGGTTGAATTTACATTGTAATGTCCTTCAACTGCTTTACCTTGTTTGCGACGTTGAACTTTTTTTCTGATGCATTCCATCTGTAGAATGTTGGCACTTCAGAGTAAGGTAGCGTCTTTGTAAACATATCATCCCTACACAATAAGAAAAATGCAGTTAACGTTGTTGGTTGTGGTGACAATGCTCTTACACGTGCATTTTCTGTTGTGATGTACACTCGCTGTCCATTTTCAAGGTAAACTGCGAAATGAGTAACTGGTGGATGCCGTTCATGAATTTGAAATGATAAAATGCGCCATATTGCTTCATTGCTACTAATGTAGCGTCCCAGTTGATATTGGTTGATTTCATCGATAGATGCAGTTGAATTTCCCACTCCAAAAACTGCCATATCGCTTCCTTTGTTGACATATTTACAAATGTATTTGATGGATTTCACTGAATTACAATACTCGACGTTGATGTGTGCTTTGTACGTTTTCGAGAGAAGCTGTGAATACGGTACAATCCAACGATTATCAATTTCAACCTCATTGTTTTGCCCTTTTCTTTCGTGCTTGAGTTGTACTCTGACCTATTCCTTTTCGTTTGGGTGGCATAATTGATTTCACAGTGAATGTTACGTTTTTAAATTCACTTTTGAAAAAAAAAAAAAAAAATGATATATTGAATAAATTCTTTCTATATCACACACGATTTATACGTAAAATTCATTTCAATTCTTTCTGTCATGCGACATAAAACTAAAACAAAAAAGTCGGTAAAAAAGAGAACATTGAAATACTTTTTTCGAAAATCGAACTTTGTTTCAAAATATTCAGTACCTTACGTAAGTACTTACAGGTGAGTGAATGTGACAGATTTGCGTCGTTCTTGTTTTCGGCGTTGCTATGGATACAATGTGTCATAAATGGCCATTCTGTATTACAATAGTCTTGTATGAAAACATGTTTTTCGTAAATATTATTAATTTTTGTAATCAAATAAAATTCTGAGTATCCTATCTTTTGCCCGGTAGTCTAAGCAATAATTCAACAAAGTTTTATCGCAATCGGATTAATGGTGTAGGAGTTAATAAAAGACAGACAGACAGACATTCATTTTTATATATATAGATTATATTTAACTATTTTAACCAAAAGTGCAACTTTCTGCATTATTACAAACATATGGGTCAAATATAAGGAGGCAAACTGTTATGGAAACAGGATAATAAAGGTGCAAGACAGCCGCATGTAATATACATATGTGTAAAGATATGGTTATTTTAGGGGGAAAAAAGTTCGTGATGTTTTCTATATAATTAAAACGTCCATGAGTGGAATAGAGTATGTCGTACAAGTCGAAATTTGTTCGACAGCTCTATCTCATAAACTCATAAGTTATAAGGCTGCTTGAGATGAGGTGAAATTAGAGTTTATGTTCGAAGAGTCGCTCTTGCCAACTCCTGGCCTAGTCTGGCTGTGAAAATGACTAAATAATGGCTGATAATACAATTTATCCGTCTGAATTATATTGATGACGATGCAGTTTGTAATTCCTTCACTTATAAAAATAATACTACGATACATATTTATTTCTTCGTCTTAAATTTTACAAAGTTAATTATATAACAAAAAAAATGAATAGAATGTAATTTAATGAGGAAATGAAACATGAAAATTTAATAAGCAGTAACTATGCCAGACCTGTAGCCGATTATTTAACTTCATTGGTTTCAGCCGCAGTATTTACTCGAATTTTATTACGGATTTGAGTTGATTTTTCAATCGATTTCACACCCATCCGATTCTAAAAACTAGACGTAGAGAGAGGTGAAATGCCAGCTTAAGCTGGTTGTACCCACTAGATTCATAAAAAATATATTTGGCAATATGCTTTTTAAAAAGCAAAAACGTATCGGACACGGTGTATCGAACCAGTACAACTAAAAGTAAACACGGGCGGTTTATAAAGGTATTCATTCCCAGGCGCTCTTGGGACCGAAGAAAGTTAGAGACAAATGCGAGACGCTAAAAAAGTTGTGCCCATTTTTTATACGCGATATTAAAAGGCATCGATACTCCAAGTGTAGACCCACCCATATAACATACGGGCATTAGAATCAAGGTCCGCAATGTCTAAATAAGTTATAATGCGTGATTTTGCCGTATTTGGTTCGAATGATTTCATATGTACGTGTGTCAGTAATGACTTTCAACAGATTCGAAAACTTGATCGATTAATTTTGAGAATGTTTCGACGATCGAGATTAATGAATTAAAAACCTAAGAAAAAATACGAGGCTCCGATGAAATCACTTTCACAAACAATGGTATTATCAATCACAACTAACGTATGCCATTTTTTGTGATTTTGAATAACTCATTTATATTATTATCAACTATAATTGTCAATTTAGATAGTTGTTTAGTATAAACACATTTGAACCAAGATTTCGTTTGATTTTTTTACGAAATTTCAAGATTGCAAATAACAATACCAGTGTAAAAAATAGACAAAATATACATGACCCATTGGATTCGCATTCCTACCAGAAAAAGTAATTAATCCCAGATGTCAAATATTTTACACTAAATATCCTCATTTTAACAATACTATATTATATACATATATATGGCTAATTTTTATAGATTTGTTTAATTATTAATAAAGTCATTTAAAAGCTTGTGTCAACGATAATACAAATTCCTCTTTTTTTAAATTTTATTTGATAAAACCGTTACACGTTAATAATCGATTTCACTTGGTTTCAACACATTGGTATATTATAATGTAAGTAATAATAAAAAAAAAATATTACATTGTTTACGATATATTTTATGTTCAGGACCGGCCCTGATAATAAAATATATTATGGATTAAAATATAATACCTTTCCATCAAGAAGTGGCAGTTAACACCTTAGTATTTTTGATGTATACGTATCTTTGTCTTGAAATAAATTTCATATTAGAATTTAAAATAAAAAAGAAATATCATATATTATTTAAAATACGCCACTATAATTCTATCGCAGTTATAGAGATCATCAAATTACTGAATTTAAAAAGTTACCAAAAGGTAAAGAAATTGCATTTAATTTGACTTAAAATTTTATGTATTGAATTTTACTATTGTATTATACCTAAGTTTAGACCAAATGTTTGAAAATGTGAAAAATATAATAATTTCCGAATACAAATAAAAATTAACATCTGGTTTCATGACATTTAGTCATAAAGAAATCAAGTAACAATAATATCAATTTTAATATAAAATTAGTAACTGCAGAATATCTCGAATATTAAAACCGAGGAACTGGCTATGTGAGTTTGTATTTTCAAAGAGATACGTTGAAGATTGAGTGAAACGTATTTTGACAAAATGTCGGTTTGATGAGAGTTGTGTGCAGTTAGAATGTAATATGTCGTCAATTTTCACTACAATTATTTCGTATAACAGTGATGTCTCGAAAATTGTGCGATTTTGCGGTCATTGGAGATGAAAACGCTATGAACCTTTTATCATTACAGTCGGTACACGATGAAGAAATGTCAAAGCCAGTTAACTAACGAAAAATATCGCATTCGAAGAATAGCTTTTCATTCCATAATAAAACTCAAATAACATTGACGTGAGATGTCAGCTTTAAACAAATACTATTAAATAATCAAAAAAATTGTCAAGTAGGAACGGTTTCCATAATTTTATATTATTAAAATCAGAACCAGTTTCGCTTAACGCGAGCATTATCAACTGAATACAAATTAAAGTCACGCTATTTTTACACGGTTTTGGTTTTGACTTAATAACAAATGGTGTACAAAATAAATGAACCAAGATCTAAGAAATAATTTACAGGTTATTTTTCATTCGTTATTCTTGCTTTCAAGTATGTTATGATTATTTTGTAATTCATTCTGAATTTTTTCTTTGGTTATAATTTTTACTGCAAATTTTTCGTTATTTAATATTAAGTAGTCTTTAACATTTCATTTTTAAACTGTCTAGCTTCAATTGGATGTATATTTGTAATAAAGAAATCAGAACCATAATACCGAGCATAATTGATGTTGTTCAGGTGATAATTCTCCCGACGAACCTCTGCGGTTCCAATCATTGTATTATTAAATAGTGAAAACTGAACGGAAATGATTTAATATGTAAATTGAATTCCTTTCTACCAAAAATTGGCACTTAATACATTGAGCGTGTTTACATTTCATGTAAAATTAAATATTCAAATAATTACTTGATTGATTGATATGCAATAATAATTATTTCATGTTTCATAGGTAATATAAGATGCTTTCCGCTTTTTTCCGTGTTATACGATACTAAACTTCTACTGCGTAGAATTTATTCAATAACCAACAAAAAATCTATTTTATTTGTCAGAACCCGTAAGAAGTAATTTAATTACTAATTATGTATGAAAAATCTGTTTATTACAGTCTGTTTAAGTGCTTAATTTCACTTTATAAGTACACCATGCTTAAACAAAGTGCAATTCTGACAGCACGTGTAATTGATAGAACAAAATAATTTTGTAATTAGAAACGGTGATAGTCTTTTGTTAGACAGTCTGTTGCCAGCGTGTGAGTGATTTTTTAAATCTGATAATTGCAAAAATGACTGTATAAAAAATTCAATTCGTAACACTCGTATTTTGTTTTTGGTGAATGGAGGTTATTATTCAAATTTGAAGTCGAAATCTTCCAGGCAACTCAATTGGAGACTGGCAGTCTGCGTTTTGAGAAAAAAAACACCGGCAACTCGCGGAACACCTGTGCCGCGGAATGTGTTCGTCAACCTTTCCGTGTTCAAAAAACCGTTTTTACGCGTCATTAACGTTTTTAATCTTACAATCCGGAAGTCATGTTTCATACATATATGTGATACTTAATACATAATACGTTATTTTAGGTCTCGCAATATAATCTGAAAAGCTTAATCCGGGTGCAATGAAAATAGTGATGTAATTTGAGAGTGCATCTGGGCATGATACTAACGAGCTTTATATACAAATACAGCGTACATTAAAATTATTTTTAAATTAAAGCAATTTATTAATTAAAAGTTGTCCAGCTTAAAAGGTTGTTTTATTGCGGAAAATAAGCGTATTAAAAACGAATTAGAGCTTCCCTAATTGCTTATTCGGGAAGCGTTTAGTTCATTGATATTAATATGAAATGATATAGAAAATATCAACCATTTTCAATGAATTCCGAATCTTTAGATCTGTTTATAATTAATTTGAAAAATTATTTTTACACAGTTTTGTGATTACACTGTTTGTGTTTCTAAATATGCTACATTTTTTGCTTCTTTGGGAATAATTATAATTCTAAATCCGTTAGATGATTTATTTATTAGGTATTTGTTAATCAATATAATTACTAAGCACATCACTATTATATGAGATAAAGAAACACATTTTATTAAAGTAAATCAAGTAGAAATCCCAAGAAAATTATTTGCTTATTTTTGTGTATTATTCTGCTTATAAGACAGGTAAATAATGACAAGAAATCTGATATGAATCTTTAGTGGTATAAAATGACTATATGAATATTCTCTGCTTCGTTATTGACAGAAAAAATGCCAACGCTGTCCAGATTTCAACTTTTTTATTTCAATATGCAGTGTCAATGAATCTCTATCGCAGAATAGAGAGATAAAGTAGCATCGTCAGCATAATCAATGATTCATAAAATAGAACTACAAACCTGCTTTTGAAATATTGACCCCCAATGAAGCTTATTGAAGCTACGAAAATTATTGGAGATCTATTTTCTCAATCTCTTCTTTTTCGGAAAGATTAATGATGTGAGGATAGGGTTGGCGAAGGAATTGTAACAAACTCTCTAAAGGTACAATAGAGTTTAATTATAGTAGGACTAGTGGACACAAATATATTAATTGATGGATAAACTAAATTATGAAAATTTCCTAACTAGATTACGATATTCGAGCTTATGCGCGTTGTTATTCAAGTCAATAAACGATGACCACATCGCTTAATAATCTAGCTACTAAACCGAATCAAAACTATATGACAAATCTGCGTATATGACAATATTTTTTTTTAGTATTCTAATTCTGTTTTAAATTCAAAAACTATGGTCGGTAATCGTAAGAGTTTTTCATTATCATCCAGACATATAAAACAGAAAAATTCCTTACTTCGACGATATTTAAACAGAATAAATGTGGAACATTAAAAAATATAAGACACTTACGCATAAAACACTAACCCAATTATGGTAATTTTGCAAACAGAAAACAAAAGCTTTAAAAAAATTATGATAGAAATGATTGAGTAGCTTCAAATTTATATAAATTAGAGAAAGCGTTGAATTATATAGTGAATACAGTTCAATAATAGTAAAAAAAAAACATTTTTTCTCTATTCTGTAAAATTTCCTAAAAATGGTTAATATTTTCTTCGTTGTGGGAAAGGGGGTGGTAATCATAATTTAGGATTAAGATTTAAAATAGTACCTATCTGCTTATTAAACTCCACAATGTTCTAAAATTGAAATAGATATAACAATATAAAATAATATGAATGGAAAGAAATATTAAAAGTAACGTCCAAAAGGTATTGAATATCATTACAGACTAATCTCGGTAATGACATTCAATACCTTTTTATTGATATTGCTTTTATTGATTGATATGTATTGTTCTTCAATCTCATTATGCTGTCGGATAACTTTCATTTAGAAATACATATTAACCTCGATTCTCTATGATAATAGTTAAGTTTTTCTTTGAGGCTATGTTGGTAGGTATGTGCTTAATTATTATATTTACGAGTGGGTTAAAAACGCCTGGCGGGATAGCAAGACATATGAATTGCAGGGACGTGCATCCATATTTAAATGAACGGGTCAGACAATTTGATATACTTTTGGTAATTTGATAATCCTTTTAAATACGTCTTAAGCGTGATTTATTTATATTTCAGAAACAAACTCTATAAAATATAAATCATAAACGGGTTTTTACTTAAGTTTCCATCGATACAGCGATTATTAAATCATCTTTTAGTTTTGCAGTTTATATTTATTATTAGCAATTAAATTATTCGTGTTTGAATAGCAATTGGTAAACGTAAAGTAGTAGGCTCGGAATGAATTCAGAAATATCTGGCATTATCTATGAAAAAAACTACTAGTTTATAAGTGTAACAAAGTCGATTTTAAATTTTAACAAAAATAACAACGGGTTTCATTTTTACAACGGTTTTAAAAATGTCGGTTACATAATAAAAAATATCAACACCATAGTTTGATTTCGTAATAATTTTATTGAATATTAGAGGAACTGCAAGTTTTTTATGAAGTCAACCCTGTTGTATCAAGTCCCTAATTCTCCACATATTTGACTCGCTTGATTTTGTATTTTAGTTGAATATATGCGCTCCACTGATTATTTATTCAAGCATCTCCCGCATCGGTACAGCTTCGCTGATGGCCGAATGTCGGTCAACGGACCACTTCTGCAAGCCAGATTTCTTTCAAATTCCTCCATGTCAATTCGCGAGACCACTTGTCGTCATTATCAAAAACAAAACGCAACTACACAGAACCAGTGCCGCCATTGCTAGTGCGTCATGACGTCACGCCATCTTTTTTTGAAAATCGTATTGGCGCTCTTGACCGTGGCATTTGAATATGAAATTCGAAATTCGAATGAATGCTATGATTAGAGTGATTAGTAATGAACAATCACTAAAAATTAAATTGCGTTCATTTATTGATAGCTTGGCGGAATATTGAAATAGTTTGTTTTGAACGTTATAGGAAATAAAATGAGATTGAGAAGCATTTTTTCTTTTAATGTGTTAACTGTCACTTCTTGATGGAAAAGCATGATATTTTGTATGATAAGAATACATTTTTTTAGTTCTACAACATTTATAAAATATATAGTTGATATGAGTTGACTGACAGTTAATAATGCTGGCGATGAGCGAAACCGGGTCTTGACCGTAAAATATATTGTGGAAATAAGTACAAAAATGTATATTTTTAATTTCAATAATCGTTTTTTCATAAATATATTTTGAGATTGCTTTTTTTAAAGAATACATATATTTCTTTTGAATTTTTCTATTAAAAAATACATACATTTATTCTATAAGGCTTCTTTTCAAATTATTAATTTTAAAATTTAATCATTTACTTCTCAAAGTTTTCTATTATTTTCACCCACTTTTATATAGCTAAGTTGTGGTTGTTAATCAAAAAGCCAAAGCTTTATAGAATTATCGTAAAAGTTGAATAATTTTCTTCTTTTTATACTTCACTGAAAATATGGTTGAAGAATTTATTACAACCAGTCTTCGTGAAAGTGTTTGAATAATAAGTATTTATTTTGACGTACTGACAAATATTAAATCATATAGTGAATAAAATTAGAATGATTGAAATCTGCATGTTAGAGATTGAATACAAACATGTGAAACATTAATCTGCATATTTTAAAATCAGCAATTTCTTTTGAAATAACGATAGCCTCATTCTATTTTTAAATAAAAATACAAATAGTTTCGATAACGCGATGAAAATGACGTTTTTAGGTGTCATACAATAATAAAATATTTAAATTAATAAAATTAAGCAATCATTATGGAAAACATATTTGCTTACGCTAGACGTCGCTAATTTTACTTAACGCCATTTTGGACTTTCCTGCAACAGAACGATAGCTGTTGTTTTTATTATATTCTATTTATTCCTAAAATATTACTATCCGCGAGAGCAACTATTCTTGATTCTCTTGGCCAACATCATAGACAATAAAATAAATGTTTGGTATCTGCTATCTCGTATCACTAGCGTGAGCAAGTCTACCAGTGTAGTTTTGAGATGCAAAGAATGCTAGGTGATCTGTCAAAATGTATTCGTTCATGTTTGTTGGTAAAATTCAAATAAAGAATGTACAATACATAGTTCATTCCCTTCGTTGGCAGCTCTGGTAGACAATGCAGAAAGAGAGATCAGAGTGTTTTGGAAGAAAGGATAACAATGAAAAGTTATACAAAATATTTTATTGATTCATTGTCAGTAACGTGGCCAAGTGGTAACCGCTCTTGGGTTTTCGGCTTTGCACCGCCGACTGGACACTTTCAAAGTCTTTGTAAATTAACAATATGAAATATATAATTCTAGAAAATTCTTATTCTTAAAAAATAGCGAAAGAATCAAAAAAACATTAAATAAAAAATGAATATGCATATTATTCTACTTACTGTGCCACTAACAATAGGACAAGTGTTTCGATTCTTTAAGGAGCATTTTTTCTCTGTTCTTTCATTGAATATAGTTAATCTTTTACATTTTGTAACAAGTTGAATAATTAAAGTTTTAAATTTATTTGTTTTTTATTAAAAATTAGTTTCCACCAAGCCACCGCTGAATTCATCGATAATACAATAATAGTTAGATTTTAAATATTGAAATATCATAACAAGCTTGTATTGTAAATCACGTTTTTAGTACACAATTGAAATGAGAGAATTCCCCAGACTAATATATGATAGACAATATTGCACAATTTTTTTTTTATTCATTTTTAGATTGAACACTCACAGGTAACATAAGAAAAGCCAATTTATTTATAAGTGAAACAAGTATAATGAAATAGTTCATCTTCGCGAAGTGAACGTACATCCGCTAATCTTCTTTCAGACACTCTAACTAGGAAGGTAACATTATTAGCATGTATGTTATTATTATAGTATTAATGTGCAAAAATATATCTCTACATTCAGCTATTCACGATGGTCTGACTCGTCAAGAATGCACGCGGCTTTCATCTCAACGGTTCCTATATTATGATTCATTACTTCACCGATTCAGTCAACGAGTGAAGAAAGCG
Organism: Himalopsyche japonica; assembly: GCA_028555115.1. Lineage (NCBI taxonomy): Eukaryota > Metazoa > Arthropoda > Insecta > Trichoptera > Rhyacophilidae > Himalopsyche > Himalopsyche japonica. The sequence goes on from JAHFWJ010000460.1 coordinate 3,711,402, forward strand.
ACCGGCGCAGTGCCCACCTGTCAAGTTACTCTTTTACCAGAGAAGCTCAAGACATCTCTTCGTAATTTTATCCAAAATCATTAAAGTAAAATGTTTACAATGTAGTTTTTAAAACAAGTACAAAATAATCTATATTTAAGACGTATAAATATGTCTTATTTTGAAAATGGAATAACACAGTAATGTTGTGATTCATAGACAAGACACAAATGCACAGCTGTCAAATATACAATAATCCGTTCTCACATATTCAGCCGGCCAATGGAAATACCATTCAAATGCACTATCTACCGTGTAAACAAATAATGATTTTTTTCCGACCAATTGTCACCGAAACGTTCAAAGTATTTGGCAAAATACACAAAGTAACAATAATTTGGCCAGACCTGTGTTTTAAGATTTTTTATATGTGTCCCACTTACTCGTTTCCCGCGACACTTTTACGCCCGCGGCGGTCCACAGCGGACATGCTGCTGACCACATTCTGTCGTGTCTACCCGCCTTGACGCCCAATCGACAATAGTCCAATAGGCACTATTTACCTATTAAGGTCCATTTTTTCCTCACTTCCTGTATCTTCTGTTTATTATTGTAACACTTGTGATGAAACTTTATATAATACGTAATATTGAAATTATTTTTAAAAATCATGAAAGCTTAAAGTGTGTCATATCAGAAAATCAGACGGATGAAAATTAATCATTTATTTTAAGTTGTTATACAAAGCTTAATATAAATATTGTCATCTAGAAAATCCATAAACATTTCTTTAATTTATGACATCGACTGAAGGTGCTTGATGGAATTTAAATATTCAGTTATGTTGCACCCGTGTGGTATAATGCATCAAAATGCCGAAAGGCGAAACTAGAGTCATAATTGACAAAACATGTTGAGTCGTACACAGTTTTAACTATTGAAATTTAATAATCATTTATGTTAGCAAACCCAATGAATGAAACCAATTTTGCACTAAGTGAAGTAAATATTAGGAAAATAAATCTCAGATCAAATACTCAACATCCATTATCAATTGAATTTATTTACCATTTGAGTATTATAAAATATTTCGCAATATATTGTTTTATATTTAAGTTATGTTCGCAATCATGAGGTCATTTACATAACATATTTCTATATAACAATGTTAACATTTTTTGGTACCCATTCCATATAAGCGGAATATATTATATATATATCCAATATTTCTTTAAAACCGTTATTTTTTAACTTGTGAGGATAATCTTTATATTTATTTGTATCATTTTTCTGATCAATGATTATCTGTATCTTCAATCTACGCACAAATAAAACATTATATGTACTAAGTAATCGAGCTAAGAGTTGAAAGAAATATTTTCGTGATGAGTTTAACTGCTGTAAGTTTTATATTTTTTTTTAATTAATTCGACTAAACCGCGGCATAAATCTAATCTGGTATTGTTTTGTAACACAGTAAATAAAGATTTATTCTCTTGCACTCTGTACCTCAATGAGTTAAGTAGTTATACATTATTATTGCCGGAAAAAGATCACTAGGCATCATTTTTTATCACAAAAAATCTCGCGATCTTTAAGTCGAATACGTTATTTAAGCGCTGTTTAATCATATTATCTTATGGTCGTTTATAATTTATTTCAAAGGAAAAGTGATGTGATGACCACACATACAAAGTGGTACAAATCGTTAAAATAATTTCAGTTCACTTTCTTAATGCGCCGTGACCCAAAAAGCTCGTAAATATTCCAGTACATTGATGTCAAAACTCATGGAAACAGTCAGAGAAAGCAAACGATTTTTATCTCCTTTTGGAATCATTATCATTCTTGTCTGGAGGCGAAAATAAATAAAATCACTAGTCAATTTTAAACTTTAACTATCATTTTAAAATGAAAAAGAAATTATGTATTGAATAAAAAAGGTATTCATATAATCCGGACCCTTAATTGAACTCATCAGAATAAACAGATAATTGATTCTGGCGAGGGGACCCGGTCCTGACCATCATGAAAAGGTTAACTGTTTTAAATAAATTTGTCGAAAAAAAACATTTTTTTTTAAATTACCAATCATATAATTAATTGTGTGTTGATAAGGGTTTATTTTTATGTATTTTTATTTCGTTTTTGGTTACTTAGGTTTAGAAAATCGTAAAATTTTGCAGGTAAAAAGCTTCAATGAAAAACGCTGTTGAATTATAAACTAACAACATAAGAAGATAAATAGACATATGTATATAAAAAAATATATCGCTCAGGCTGAAGGTTAAATATAAGAATATGACACAAAAAATGCATGGAAATTTCAGGCGAAATTTAGGATTGAGAAACAGTACCTTTTAATTAAATGACTAACAAAAATGTGCGTTGTACACATGGATACAATGAACGAGACAACACAGCAATATGATATTCATTAGATGTAAATTAAGAGGTCATGTGTAAAAATATTTGTGGCTTGTCAATTTTTTCATAGATTATTAATTTATTGCAACTGGAAATCAATTTTTGACTTATCTATTTTAAAAATATTGAGGTATTCATAAATACTGTCAAATAAATGAATACACTGTCAAATTAGATTTTACTTCCTTTTTAAAGCAGAAATCATTATTCAAAAAGAATTTTGGAAGTTGAAAACGATAGAAATTACACAAGTCATTTCATTCTAAATCGATTAGAAATACTACTCAGTTTATTTGCTTTGTCAAAATCATGTAAATGCAAAAGCATTATAGGATAGCTTCAACGTGGATTGATTATTCAATGCAAAATTATTAGGTATATAAATACAAGTAGAGCTTTAGTATCAGCCGTAAATAGTAACTGAAGCAAACTAAGTACATACCATTATGCACAATCATTCCAAAGCCATTCTGGGGCAGCGAAATGCAAATAAAATTGCTCAAAGAAATTATTGCCTCGATTGTATAGCTGGGGTCAACAGTAAACTGTGTTCATAAATCAGTTAGCTATCTTGGAGGGTAATAAAATACGATGGAATATCTTGAACAGCAAACAGAGGTAAATTATCGAGCATCCTCAATAACTGGCGGTATTTCCGCTTAGGTAAATTACATGTTTCGATTTCTTCATGAATACCTATACTAGTTTTTGATCTGCATTACTAATTAATCGTAATAAAATCCTATTTATTGCTAATATCGAATCGTATGAGAATTATGTACGTTTACGCAACGTTGTGACTGCTGACATAAATTTCAATTTATTGATTATAATTCACATATCGTTTTCAAAACAGCGAGATTTCATAACATAATATAAAAAACTGAACATTTCCAGAGGAGAAATCAATTAACAAATAAAAGCTTCGCGGCCGTTCTGTCAGAAAACGGAAATACTAGTTTAAAGTTAATCGATATTGAATATTTGTGTTTCGGCTACATACCATTAGGCAAGTCACATATTTTGTATCTAATAAATGAATGTGACACATTTCCAGTTAAACTTTTAACATTTAACCAAATATTTACTTCAGTCAATATTTTATTATTTAAAAAAAAAATCATTTACAAGAAGAATTCAATAAACATATCTTGTTATACGAATAGTCAAAAGTTAATTAAAGTTAATCCAAGAAAAAGAGATATTATATACTAACCATACTCAAGATTTTAATTATAAGATTGAAAAAAAACTAAATTTAGTGTATTAAAGTGGCTGGTTTTTAGATTTAAGCCCATCTTGTCGCTGTACCGCAAGCTTTCACCAAACTCGTCAGACAATGGTATTAGAAATACAATGTTTTGGGAATAACTTTTCTGTTTTTACAGCATATGTCCTAAATTTTTTGCCAGTACCTCGAATATTTACCGAGTACTTCTACACTACTTTGTATAGTATATTTGTTGCGGCTTCCCGGTGTTTGAAAAATGTAATAGACAACGATAAAGCTAAAATAAAAATAGAAATAAATTAAAGTGCGCTTCTGATTTTGAAAATTTTCTAATTCCATCAACGTTACTCTACCCAAATCACTGTACTCAATTAGTACTATCCGTTCCTTAACAGCGTAGTTTCTATCATTTTTCTTTTGAATAGATTTAAAATTTAAAGTCGAAATATATTTATCTTTAAGTTTTATGGTAGTTTAATTTGTTAAAAAAGTTCAATCTATAATCAATGATTTAATTTTTTGTGAATTTAGTCTACAGGAGATTTCAAATTGTAGAGTTTCGTTTTTTAATATCTTTGTGCCTTTAATATGAACGACTGTACTATCAGAAGAAATTAATTTTAAAAAATGTTAATATACTACTGAAGCTCAACTACAAAATTTTAACAAATAAGTTGCTTTCAACAATAGAATTACCATGTCAAAAATACCTTACTATGTAATTGTCTTAAATTACTCATTTATAAAACAATTTTTCATCCATTCTTTAATTAACTGTGAATCAAAATTATATTTCCTTTCATTTGGAACGTGTGTTTTATGTAGCTCATTGTTAACATACAAAAAATATTTTAGTAAATCAATGTTTTTTTTTTAATGAGTTGACTGTTCATTTGTGCTGCTGATATATAATAGTAATATTGTTTCTAGCAACATATTAAACTTACTGCTACAATCATGTTCATTATGATCTCTCTCTATATTTAAAGCTTTTATTAAGTATTAATTAAATACACTTATAGTATAGGAAATTTATAATGCAGTTTAAACTAATGATATATTTGTGCAAGACTGTTAAGTGTTCATTAATAATAATGACTTGCTTTTAATGCTGTTTAATGTTATTTTTTGTTAGCGTTTAAAACAGTATTGTGGGAATAGATGTAGATATATTGAAAATGGACGCTTATGTTCCAAAAAGTCGTAAAAGAGCTGATTTAATTATAATAAAAGTTAACGCCTATAAACCAAATGACTGATATAAAATTCATATCACTTTCTATTCAGGTAATATAGGATTCGTTAAATTATTTCTTACAAAATGTGTAATTATACAAAATCGTAAATGATTTCTTGCAAAGAAACTTAATAAAGTAATCTGTTATGAACTTTAAATTAGAATTATACAAATTATCATATATTTTCATGTGCAATTTGTGGAAGTATTGAATCATTTTAATCAATAAGACAGAGTGATGTTATACCTAGTGTTACGTAGCGACATAAAATAATAACATATATACAATTTTGTATACAAATATTAGATGCACTATGTTTTTTTAAAATTTAACCATTTGAATACCGTACGTATAAATAGCTAATATTTTGCTGTGTGGCATATTTCAGAAGCATCAATAATTATTGTATTTACTTACCTATTGATAATAATTACAGCGCTTTTCCAGTTTACAATTGAAGACTGTACAATTTTTGAATTGTAAACTGGATTTGTCTAACACAAAGCAATATAATAAATTTAAATATTTTTTATTTTTCTTAATATATTTATGATTTAAATCTAATAAAACTTTTTTTTTTTAAATATATTAGTTATTTTTAATCAAAAATTTAAGTTTTGTTTAATATGATAAAGAATTTGGTGATATTATGGCAGCCCTCGCCAAGTAGCAAATACATCGTTATTTTTATGTTATATACATGTGAATGTGGTATTTATTTAAGCTTACACTAACTCTACACGGGTGTCGTTATGCATATTTACTATAATAAAAATTATATAATAAAAAAAGTTTATGGACACCGGTGCGCAATTGGTTGAACTATTTAAGCATGGGAAATCAAAGTGAAAAATACTGTTTTCAAAAATTTTACAATAATTATTAAGTAACACAATACTTTTGATTGTTTATTTTTATTTAGCCCACCGAAAATCTTCTGTCGGACATCACTGAACAAAAACTTTAAAGGGAATAGCAATTTCATATCACTTATATGTTATCTATGTATACTTAATACATTAGTAACTGATACCCGGATAAATTATCAGTCATCCATTCTGGTATAATAAGGGTGTTTTGGGATTAATAAGGCTTCACATATTGACTTCTAGGAAAAAAGAACAATCCTTCAAGTCAAATACTCTTATTTTTTACTTGATGGTATGAATCAATATTTAAACGGTATCCATTTTGAGCAGTATATTTTTCAAAAAAGAAGATATGTTAATTTAATGTTTTGGCAACGTAGTTAAAATTATAGTTCGTTTTTTCGTTATTGGTGGAAATCATTATCGATTATGACATTTTCATATTTCAACTTCAACGCTAAAATAAATTATTATTTAAATAAATTATATATAATATCACTTAAAAAAAGTTGCATTTTAAGAAAATACGATAAATAAAATAATCGAGTTATTATTTCGATTTAATGTTCGTTCATTGTATAATATAGGAAACCTTTGAGAAAAAACAATGCAACGAAAATAATTAATGGCAAAAAAAACATTCGCTTTCTAAACATAAAAAATATTACACAAAATTCATATAGAATGAATTAAGATTTGTCTAATTTCTTTCTATATATTTTCTTCAATTTGGAGAGGGTAATGTTCTCACGTAAAAATGGCGTATTTTTCAAATGGATTCTCATCAGGGCAAAGAGCATTCAATGAATTAAAAATATTTGTTCACTGTTTTTCAAGTAAACAAAATCAATTATTATTTGAATCGTTTAAACCTGGTATACTTCACCATGTTTGGTTATTAATAACCCGTTTTTCACCATCCGCCTGCTTCAGGAATTCTATTAAAAGGATGCACTCGAACTGATATATTGTAAAGCGACAAATTTTCATTTTTCAATGTACAACTTCATACTTTCACACGCTTTCAAACATGCATTTCCGTTTCATGATTTAAATTAAGACTAACATCTTTAAGATTAGTTGGATGGTGCGATGATATATCGAATTTTGACTGATTAATAACACGTTTTAATTTGTAAATATCATGCTTCACTTATGCTTCACTCATGCTTATATAAAATAAAGTTTAATCAAATTGTAAGTGTAGAAAAAACAAGTTTATGTTAGAGTGACAATGCCAATGTCGTTGCAGATCGATAATAAATATTTTTATCGACATTGAATATTTTTCACTCTCAAAAACAACACTAAACAAAAAACCAAATATTGTTAAAATATTTATTACAGAAATAGTCGTAAAAAGTATCTACTTACTTAAACATGCCGTACTAGGGTCAAATCTTATTTATTTTTATTATTATATATTATAGTATATGGCCAGTAGTCTCTATCACTAGTTTAGTAAAATAATGTTTCGAGAATTTCTTCTTACGTTTTTTGTTTTTATTTTGAGTTGGTAATATTAACTATAATATGAAAATCAATTCGCTACAAAATATGTCATTTTTGTATTTATTAAAAAAAACTCGTATTTAATTTTTCTAAAAGAAACTCTGTATTGACACATGTCAATTTAAAAATGAGATATCTATAATTATGTAATTTTACTGTTAAAAAGAAAGTCGAAATACTTATTACTTACGACGTAACTGTTGTATGATCATTTATGGTAGTCATTTCGAATATTTTTCTATTTCCTAGTTCAATCAGTATTTTTTAACGAGAAAATCACATGTTAAAGAAGCCAAAAATAACGCGTAACTTGTTGTATGACTTAAACCGTTTATTGCGTGTTTGTTAGCTTTGATATCTTATATCATTATCGCTTAAATAAATCTTTGAATCTCTGAAAACCGCTATGTAATATCACATATCTGATTCATTAAAACTTTCTGACATAGCTGAATTTATCCTGTAGTCATTAAATGAGCATTGTGAAATTATGTCGCATTATGTTTCTTTAAAAATGTCAGTAGTTAATTTTATTGCATAGTACGACAATTTGTACGATCGGAAATTTGTTATTTTCAATTTTAATGTGGCTTAATATCATAATCTTATAGTGAGCTTTCTCTCAATTTTGACAGCACACATAATGATTAATAATCATTATGTTATAAAATACAAACTTTACCACTTCTTTTTACTATAAATCAGAACTCAGTTCTTTTCCATACAATCATTTAGATTAGTTGAACCTATATGATATTTACCGATAAGATTAATTACAACATTACATTATACCTATAATATACTGTACCAGTAAAGTCCACTTATGGTTTAAGTCTTAAGCCATAAACGCGCCTGTATTTAAAAAAATAAATGCTCATTCTATTCTTCTCGCACTCTTTGTGACTACCTAAAATAAGGAATCCAATTCATTCGACATTTGTTTAAGATGTCGAGTAAGCTTGTTTGATGGGATTTCATTATCAAATTTATGTCGTACGGTCTCTATAAAATCTCGTATATTTTGACATTCGAGTTCCGAGATTCGTCTTTCGGCGTTTTTTAACGACGTCAACTATTTTATTTACTGACTGTATGTTCGAGAGCATACGTCTGCTAGAATTTCTGGCACTTATTTTTTGTCGTATCAAATAATATCAAATCACGTATTAATTCAAATAAATAAATTTTTGCTCTAAGTTTACGTATAATTATTAACATTGTAAACAATTGAATGACTGTTAGCTCGAGTGCAACAGTGTAGAAGAATGCCCGAAGATCTCAAAAGACAAAACTCTTTCGCGAGTGACAAAACATATATAAGTGTACAGTTAGAGCAATTATAATTTTATATGATAACTCATTAAATATTTAAAAAATGAATATTCATTGAAAGGTTTTCAACCTTTTAAATCTACTAAACCTATTTTTATATAACGGACACCCCCATCCTCCAATTAGCCCGTTATATCGAGGTTTTACTGTATATTGTTTTTTTTTGTTTATTTATTGGACAGTATGATAAAACATCTTCATATTCATTTGAATGAAATTATCCGATGTTAAAATAAAAGATAATATTGATAAGTCTAACTTTAATTAATTTAATGTAATGTGCGTATTAAATTGATACATTTATCGAATTAATAACAGTTAAAGTTTAGCAATGTTAACAATTATATTATATAAACTAAACGTCTTAATATATTGAGCTGATTGATTATAAACTAAATGCTTCTGTATCTTTGTTTCAGGTTGGAGACCAGGTCGTTCGTGTGAATGGATATAAAATCAGTGATGCCCTTCATAAGGAGATGCTTGGTCTAATATCTAGCCTCAATTACCTGAAGCTGAAAGTCAGAAGTAAGTATTGATTTAATATGACTTAATGCTTTGATAAAAATTCAGTAATTATAAATGCGATTTTTAAAATGAGTAACTCCAAAAATATTTAAGAATTCCACACAATTTTGCTAACTAGAATTTATAAAAAGAATGATTTAGGTGTTACATATATAAAAAAATCTACGAAACCTTAACTATATAGACTGGATTGTGTGGCAGTTGTATGTTAAAATAGTTTTTTTTTTAACAATTAATAGATAGAAAAGTAGATTAACTTCATCGAACTGATTTTACTCAAACTAACACTGTTATTTAGCTACACATGTTCGTCTGATAAGAAATGTAAATTATTTAGAATTAAAATAAATATAATTGAGATGGCAACAACCAAATAAAGAATTCACCAAACGTTCGAAAATACATTTAAAAAATAATTGAAAAATAGGCTAAGGTTCTTTTTTTAAATATTATGACGTTCACGCGAAACACGAAAAATAAATACAATAGTATTTTAAGCTGTTCTTTATTCAAATTAATAAGTCGTACATCGGACCTAAAACAATTTCGCAATTTAACAAAGCGATATGAATCAAAATGTTATGGTTTTTTAAGTGGGGAATCGTTTTTTTTTTTTTTCAAAATATCCTTTTTAAGCGTTCTCTGCGTATTGCCGTTTCGCTCTCTAAGTTCGCCATTAAGTTTATTAACCAAAGACAACGAACAATTTGTTAGTTGCCCAACTTATTTTGATATTCTTTTTTATCTTTGATCCGTTATGAAACGTGACAGCAGAAAATGTCCACACGTCCCGTTTCCTTTGAAATACTACGAAACCATTAATAAATAGATTGCTTTTTGAAGTGATATGCCATTATCGAAAATATTTTTTTTAATATTCCCAATGCACTAATATCAAAATACTACATTTATTATTAATGAAATACAATAGTATATCAAACTAGACATTTTAATAACTAATCGTTTGAACCTATTGATAGGGTGGGGTTACTGTCAAAAATTATTTCTGAAAATTCAAAAGTATTGCGACAATAAAATCCATTTTTGCACTAATTGCATAATATTATTACCTAATAGTTTGGACCAGCTTCGTTCATTTAAATTTAAAAAAAGAAATCGTAAGAAACCTTTTTTTTAAATGCCATGATGAATTTACGGATAAAACAGTGACGTTTTTTGGTCAACTAACATGACTTTATATAATTCAAGATGATGCTTGAATTGCAATATCAAATATCAATCGTTCAATCTCTTCGTCATTTTTTATTTATTTTTGTGTTGAATCAATTTAAATATGAATATTAAGATTCGAATGTTTTTGAATATTTCACAATTTCTACTTACAACCAATCAATACATCTCTCAAAATTTATTAAGTACAGGAATACCCCATCGAGCGATAGAAATAAAGGTCTTAATAACGAATGTCAACTTTATCAGAAATCGAAATAAAGTCTGTCCATCTTTTATTGAGAAATTGTACTAAATATTTTTATTTTTAGTATTTAAATATGAGTAAATTAAGAATGATTAATTCATTGTGTGAGAAAAGACAAATCTACTTGTTGTAAGGCTATAATTTACGATACATATTCTCACAGTCGACATAATACCAAGAAGTCCTTCATAAATACGATTAATATAAAATATTATTTTCTACGCAGAATTCTTTATTTTCAAATCAATCGACAAGTATTTCCGGAATTTGCAATTTTCATATCATCTCTATCAAATCATAAATCGTTACTTATTGCTAGCTGTCAAAAAACTTTTGTATAATTAAAAACCTACGCTAAATATTTGTATATTGGCACTTCCCTAAGAAAGAATCTGATTGTTCCATATTTGAATGTGTCGATTTTAATTATTAAACGAATAAAATCAATACATTGTTAGAAGTATTATTAATGCCACAGAGATAACAAATTTATTGATTATCACTCGATTGTTTTCTATAGTTTTATCGCTGCATAGTTACTCTTATCAACTGCTATTAATTATAAGCTTATGACAGTACTGTGATAATCCGCGAACGCTTTTTAAAGAGGGAAAGCCAATGAAAGCCAAATGCTAATACATATCAATATGTATAAGTAATTGGCGATCTAAAAAGACATGTTTCAGTACATATGTGTTTGATAATTTACATACAGAAAAAATACAACCATATCTTTTTTATGTTGAAATTAATGACACAAAAAGATAGATTTCTTGCTATATTATAAAAAACTTTCATTGCAACTGACTTCTCCATAAAATATATTTTCTCGCAATAGTCAACTAATATGCGATGAACAAATATATTGGTACTTATCAAAAAACGTAAAAAGTTACGCCATTTTAATTAACAATTTAATTTCGATACAATACAATACAAGCGAAACTGCTTTCTTCATTACATTGGAACTCCATTGAAATAAGATAAAAATGTCGATGTACAGTGATCGAATTGTTTGTTAAACGATCATCGATTTACCACACATACAAATACATAGATATGAAAGGTCGTTTCAGTTCGTTATTCGAATATGTGTTCGTTGTCTGAAAATAAAAATCTTTCGTGATGGTGTTCGTTAACCGATCACCCACTGAATTCGGTTTTATATTTTGGTAGAGACTATTAGAGTATTACAAGACTGTATGCATACCATACACAACTCTAAAGTTATGTAGGGTGGTTCAATTTAAAGATGTTTTGCAAATCAAGAATCTGTTTTTTTATATAACTATATGTGTTTTATGAATCTAGTTGAAATTCTCTGTCTGTTTGTCTAATTTACATTAAATCACACAAGCCACAATCAATTTCGCATGTTCTACTTCGGTATAGTACATTACTTTTATCATGTATAGATAACTGAGGCGGTATATCGTATCTATCATTTTTCAAACAGTACTTAGAGCTACTAAGCTTTATTTTTAGTTAAATTATTGTTCTGAAGATAGAGGAATCCCAAATAGCAAAGAATAGTAAATAAAAATTCAGATTTTCCTTCGAATTGAAAGTATTTTCAACAGAATAGTGTTTTTTGAATAGAATTTAAATGCCCAATTTGTATGTTTTAAATAAAGGTTTATTTTAAAGACGCACTGCACAAATAATTTTACATTGGCAGTGTCTAATCTGGATGAATAATACAACGCCATCGACGAACAAAACAGCAGCAAGCGTATACCTTTTTATTTTTTATTTTCATTGGCATTCCTTTGTATTGAAATAGTATAAAATATGGACAACATTTGACTTTATCTAGTTACTGAATTGTTCGTCAATCCAACAGAAATAATTACTCTTCCAAGGTGACTCATTGAGATACAGCACACTTGGCTGGTCAACCATTTAAAACCAGCTATTTGAATATTCCGACAGAATCTGAATCATACATTTGCATTCAAAAATATTTTCAAAATCTTCAGTGTTGTTGTATAAAATACAATTAACTGTAATGTGAATATTTGATTAGTTCAAAATTTTTCATATTTTATACGTTAAAAATATAACAGACAACATATTTTGATTTTGTCATACAATGAAGCATGATGGTTTTTATTGCAAAGCTTACTTTTTAACAAGAGTTTGTCACAAGTATTTGAAGTATATACTATTACAAAGTGTATAATTCTTTTTATTTTTTTAATTCTTTTAAAAAGTATAATAATTGTAGATTTCATTCTGCATGTCCTTTTTTGAAGGTGTGAAGGATTTAAGCGTGGGGCAAAGACATGAATAGTTGTGTATTGATTATGATTAGTCTTACTGCGCCACGTTGATTTGATGTCGCATGTGTTGTTAGGAATATATCTAAAACAATCATATTTACATTTCAACTGAAATCCGTATATTAGTCAAAAAGTCGTTTTATGAAATTGTCCTGGCTATAAATAAGAAATTCACATTGATAATTTAATTATTCTACTTGGTGTGTCAATATACAATGTCTAGCAACAAACTAAGTAAAACAACAAAGTAATCAGTTATTATTTTAAATTGAAAATGAAATCTTCCGCCAAATTCATTTAAAATACACTGGTTGTTCGGTTAAAGAACAGTTCTGATTGCGAAAAAATCGGACAATAAAAACTATCACATTTTTTTTGTGTTTGGACAGTGACCACATACTCGAATTACGAACTAAAATAATATTTTTAATCCATAATAATAAGCTGCGGTATATCGATGATCGGTTAACGAATAATTCGGATAGCGAACATAGTTTTAGAACAGATTATGTTCGTTAACCGATCACCCACTATATATTCCGTAAGATTCCATATCTATACGTACTGTATACGTGAATAAATTTACTGAAGTTAATAAAGCTTGCGGAAAACACTTGCGTTATGTAAGATTATGATACCAATATTTAACACCGATTTACTCAAACCTAATATTTCGAACTGAACGATTTTTACAAGAACGGCGAAAATAAATTCATCGATTATTTTATGTTAGCATATGAATAAAGTGAATAATATTTTGATATATAAAGTGCCAAGAAATACATAAAATGAGTATAGATATGAATGGAAAGTTTGATGTACACTCTCTTATAAAAAGTGATCATTATAAAATAATAAAATAACAAGTGGCGCATAGCATTTATTTTGTGAAGATAAATAAAGACGAATTGTTTTCTCAATAAAAAATTTCTTTTTGCTTTCAGATGTTGGTATGATACCAGTGAAAGAGTGAGTATTAAAAATTGGAAATTATTTTATTAGCAATAATTCAATACATATTTATGTTAAACATAACGCGATAACTCGTGTTTTGATTTGTTGGTGCTGTCTACAATAATCTATGTGTTTTCATAGAAATTTATTATAAGTTGGTGTATTTCACATTCGTATCTGATTCCAGGAGATCAAATGACTCTTTGACGTGGCGAATGATACCGGAATCACTGTTATACTCCGATATTATTCCAAGGTCTTCTCCTCCTCTGATAAGTCCATCCAAAGACGATAAGATCAAAGATGTCCGCTTGACACTTCTGGTACCATCAAGATCGAAATTGGGATGCGGGTATGTTTTCAAACTTATTGTCTTTTTAACCATATGCGTATATGCGACCAGTAGGTCTCATTTTTTAATCCTTTCTTCCCATTAACTCTCTATGAAAATAGAGAATTGGACACTCTGTGAAACAAGACCAGTATTCGATACACATATTCTTTTTATATGATTTCTATTTGGAGTAGACAAATCGTCAAAAAATTATTGATAGTATAAAAACGCACATTAAATAATACGTAATGTAGCCATGAGTTCTGAACGTGTTGGCAAAAAAAAGCAAAAGGATGTCTTTCCGTACACTGTTTGTGATTGCAATTAACTGCATACAATTAAGATGGAACTATTAAACTGAATATTTGTAAGACAGACAATAAATTAATTGCTAAACTCAGGAAAATAATATAAATTCTGTTTAAGACGCTAGATACAATGATAAATTTTTTGTGGTATGTGTATATATGAATTTTTCGAGAATTTTCGAATTAGAATAAAGATATTTGCACATGGTGTATATGATTAAAATCTTAGTGTAAAATATGTATGATGAATATTTTAGGCGTATCTTTTATCATTTTAGGATATGTAAGGGACCAGACTGGAGACCTGGAATATTCGTTCAGTTTACAAAAGAAAACGGAATCGCCAGAGAATCAGGACTGCGTCCTGGAGACCAAATAATGCAATGCAACGGAATCGATTTTAGGGACATACAATTTTGTGATGTAAGTGAAATAATATTGTCATTACGATTAATATACACATAGTTGTGTAAAATAAAAAGAATCAAGTAGTTGGCTTATTTTAGTTGTGAAAAAAAATAAAAAATAAAAATTTATCGAAGGTTTATCATTCATATAATTACAATTTTAAGAGAAGCTATCGTTGCTTTGGTTTATTATCAATAAATTTTGCATAAAGAATATCTCAAGGAAGAAAAATGATTTCTTTTCTTAGCTACACAACAAAGTTATCGATTATAATTCCATACTATTCGAGTTAAACATTGAACTTATATATTATTTTTTTTATTCTCCATGTTATAAATTCTGAATTAAGTTTGAATGGTAGTTAATTCCTGTAAACACCATTCATTATGAACTCATTTAATTAGTACTTATTATTAGATTAATTATGTATATATTATTAAATGTCACAATCAATAGTTTTTATAATACTTAAAGTTTCGATTTAGCATCTAAAGACTCTTCATAGTGGTTCTTATGTGCAGTCACCAACAGCCTCATAGTAAATTATCAATATTTTCAAATTGATTAAATACACCTATCTTATTCTTTGTAAATGCAGCTGCTAATTTTATAATAACTTAAATCGAAAAATTCGTGCGGCTACGAGACAATTCTATAGTACCGGACCGTTGATATTAGTAATGCGGCCACAGTAAAATTTTACGTGAGATCTACTGTTCTACACTAAGAGTCTTTATTTTTTGTGAGTTTTTATATATAAACCGTTTACTGGCTGTCAGTTTTAGTTCATTCGTGTGCTAGAATTCTTAAAAATGTCAAAAGTTCGTGAATATCAAATGATCTAGAAATATAAAGAATTTTAATGATTTTTATTTGATATTGAAACAATACCAAGATATTTAATATATTAACATTAAATTTTGGAGTTTATATAACGATCTTCAAATCGACGATTTAACTGTATTTCCAAAACATAACTAACCTATTATGCTTCAGGCTGTATCTTTGATGAAACAATCTCGACGGCTGGACCTTTGGATACGAACCGGTGCTGGACTCGAAATGTTTCCCGGAGAATCAAGTGGATACAACAGCTCAGCTTCCAGTGCTACTGGAGACCAGAGCCCTTCGAGCGCTGATCATAAACGACTATCTATTGTAAAAGAAGAGACAATGGATCTTGAAGATAGGTAACTACTTGAGGAATCTATTAAGCATAGAACTTAATTACAATATTATTCTACTGTCTATAAAATATTTTTTTCTTAGAGACTTTTCGATCTTAATCCTATCACTTTATAATGAAAAAATATATTGTATAACCATTATAAAGTTAAAAATTTAATTCTAAATCTAATGTAAAAACTGAGTATTAAGATGCTAAAACAATTTCAGCTCAGATTAATTTAACGATATAGAAATCCAATGATCAGAAGGCTTTGTATTCTCTATATTTATAGTACTGATGGTTGACAAGGTCCACTTATTAAAATTCTGTCAAATATAAACCAAACATTTCTTGATGACAATATTTAAAAAAAAGGGAATCGATGATCTGAAATCAGTTTTTATATAGAAAATGGATTTTTTATTGATGTAATTGTAACACGGTAAAAAAATAGCAATGTATTTTAGTTCTACAAAATTGTTTTTAAAAATATAGTTGATAGCTATTTCGGCTCACGACATCGTCAGAACTATCTTCTAGGTAGATCTGACGAGATTATCTATAGGTTTCTATAGACGATGGCGTGAGCCAGAAATAGTTATCAACTATATTTTTTAAAATAATTTTGTAAAACTAAATACATTGCTATTTTTTCATCGTGTTATAATGGAGTTCTACCAAGTGAATTCTAGTTCAATCAATAGATGTCAAGTGTTTTTGAGATTAATTATGTGTATTAAAAGTTGCTTTGTTACACTGAAGGAGACAGAAAGTATTTAATAGTGTTTCAATAGAAATGCAGTGCGAAGTTGTCTGTGAAGTATCATCACATTGTTTAACGCTTTGAACTGTTGTGTTCAAGAGATCGAATTTCTATATGCACTATCTTTATGCTTAGAATTCTAATATAATACAAAACATTAATTTGCTTTCAGATTAAGCCAGCTAGATGGCGGAAGGTACAGAAGAAAAACATGGGACCCTAGAACCTTCGATTGGGATAGAGAAGACTCTATCAAAGAAAGCGAGTCTGAATTCAACGATTATTCTTCCCCTAGACCACACCCGCCTCTTCAAAAAGCTCCGTATTTAAATATTGCACCCGAGAAGGAGGCTGCCAAAGTACAAAATCGCACTATTATTAACTTGTCTGAGACTGGAACCACGATACAAAATAACTATGTGGTGTCGACTATCGAAAATAATATACCTTATAATGGATGCAGGTCCACCATTGACAAAACCACGATTATCGTGGATGTCCACAGAAGTGAAGGTGAATACAAAAACCGGGAAAAGGACAATGTTACAAATATTGACTGTCATATCGAAGAAACCAAGCCTTCTCTGAAAAAAGTGCCTTCAAATAATAGTATAGCAAGCCTTACTAATAGTACAACAAGTAGCCTCTCAAATGCCATATCTCAAGAGTTTCAAAAAAGATCTGAGGTAATAATGTTATTCATTAAAATATTATTTAAAATTTTAAATTCATTATGTAATATAATAAAGTGTAAATATAATTTTTGATATTGGCTGATATAGATATGAATATATATTTATATTGACTGTTTCTTGTTTTAATATAACACTTTCAACAATTCATATGTAATAACTTTTAATAATAAATAAATAAATAAATAAGTATCTTTTGTCAATCAAAATAAAGTCATCAGAGATTGACTGGGAATAACATTTAAAATTTTAATTTTAATTGAGAATCACACTCAGGCAACAAATTGCTGAAATAAATATCTAATCAGCTGTTATAATTTTTATAAATATCTAAATATAGTGTAGGACAAATTTTATGTGATTAATACGATAAAAGTGCGACAGATGGCAGTATTTTCTAGCCACACATTTTGAAACCACACAAAATATGCATACATATATTTGATATTATTAGAAACTGTATTTTAAGAATTTATATTTCATAATTATAGAATTATGATTTTTCATCTGAATATGTATGATCAATTTCAACTATTATCAGTTATAGTTTATGCTAACAGATTTAAATAAAACAGTTATAATTTATGAAATTGATTGAGGGTGCTTGAATTTCCATATCAAATTTGAATTGTAGAATCCTTGTACGATTCCACATGTTTTGTCAGTGCAGGTGCATCCGTGAGATAGAATACTGTGATAGATAGCTAAGCATTGATCATTATTTATATGGTACAATATCAGCTACGACAATATGGTAATTGATAAATAATACTTCATTATTCACACTATTGATTGTGTTAGAGCATAAACAAATATGTTAAATTTATTAATGATCACACAAAACTACAGTACATAATATGGTTAAACATTTTCTCTGATCCACGACTCATAGAAATCATTGAGAAAAAATATCATGTTTATATTTGGACATTTACTTATTTATGTAGAAATATTTATTTACATAATTTGCTACATTCAGATTAACTTGAATATATTGTATATCTCTCTTAAAATGTTATAAATGAAGATCTTGTAATAATTTATATTATCACCAAGAAAATGAAATAATGCTTTTAAAATTGTTTACTTCATAAAAAACATTTTTTTCAGCGCTTGAAGAATTCTAATTTTAATATAGCTCAAGTAGAAGAAATGAGAAAAAACAAAGTGCTGAAATGTGTTGACGATGACAAGAAACAAAAGCACGACGCTCTGATGGATGAGTTCAAAAAAGCTCACAAGAGAATGTTCGCTAGTAATGCCAACACTGATAACAGTAAAGAAGCCATAAAACATGACGGTAGCTGTACATTTAAACCACTGCCAGAAAAATCTATTAACGAAAGCCAAGAAGTTAAACCAACTTCTACATATGAAGCAACGGTGAGTTAATTTTTCGTTATAAAATTTCGTTTTACTACTTTCTACATAATTGCTTTGAATCTAAATATTTTTAAAAATGTTTAATGAATGTCTGGAAAAAGACATCTATGAATGTATTCAGTTTTCTTCAGAAGAAAACTTTCATTTGCCAAAGTTTCAAACCATTTATAATTTTATTTGGATTTATTTGGAAATATTTTGTTTTTACTTGTAAATACCATACAATAGATGACAGTAATCTTAAATTTTTATGTGATTTTGTGTATACATAGTTTAGAAATTAAAAAAGCAATAGATTCTTTAAAAAATACGTAATTAACTTAATTATACATATATGTATGTATTAAAAATACAATTTCGAAAAACATCGTTATCCTAAACGCAAAGTGCCACTTGAGACATTTTAGACAGTTGGAGTCCCGAAAAGCTTCTCTTTTTTTATGATTTAACATTCTGAAAAAGTCGATAGTCGAAAAGCGCGTCGTGCCACAGAAAACATATGGGTTTATGTGAGTTTGATCATTCCAATTTGATAATAAAATTCTATAAATGACCATTACACATTAATTAACCATAATTGAATGAACAAGTGTTTTTTTTATATCTTGAGGTTTTAGCGTTTGTATTGTTCTGTTTTTTTGAGTTCATATAAAGTTCTTCAAATGAACGATTGGACATTATTTAACCCTACATATTACGATTCGAATTTGTCGAAGTAACTTTATTTGATATCCTTAATTATAACAAAAAATGTTTGGAATTTTTGATAAATCAATATTCGTAAACATATTTTATATATAAGTCCTTGTATAGTTATCAGTAATAATTACTCATAGATAGTGTTGTAATTATAAAAATAGAGCGATTAAATGGGTAAACAAAAACATAGAATCGATGGTCAACGTATTGCTTCTAATAATCCGACTATCATAGAACTTTACCTAGTATTCTACGATATGAATAGGTGTTTTATAGAAAGATTATAGATAAAAAAAATCGTATCGTAATCAGTAAAAAAAAGAAAAATCCGGGTTATCTCATTCATAAAACAATTATTTTCCTACAGATTATTCGATTTTACGTGTTTTTATTGGATATGACGAGTGTGGGAAATATAAAAATATTTTGTATATGTTACAGCAAAATGATTTACTTATAAATCTAGCAATATTTTACTAATCTTGTCAATGATAGTATTAAAATTATGTGTTAAAAATATGGTTGCAATGAAAGTTTTGAAAACTAATGTAATATCACTGGAAAATATGAATTAAAATATTTTTCACGCGTATAGTATATTTAACTCATGATAAAAGAATTGACGATATGGATATGGGCGTTTGATGGAAACTTAATGACATTTGAATCGTATAAACTTTGTATATTTCCGCATTATTGTCGGGTTTTAAATTAACATTTGTTTATTAGAATGCCTAAAGGTGTCGAAATGTGTAACTAGAGTCGTGAGTGACAACCTTAATGTGGTGTGCGATTGAAGTTGAGCGATTTAAATTTTACGAGAGTGTCCTGAGATGTGATTTCGTTATGAAATGAAACATCATTAAAATATTTTTGTACATTAATGTTCTCTGAATTAATGTTTTGATTTATTCATGAAACGAATATTAATGTATATGCTGGGGGAAATATAATATTCACATCGGTCTGAACAACAATTTACTGGTTTTCTATATGTAACCAAAACAAAATTATTCCGCGACTCTTAGTTAAATCGAATGGGTGCGACAAATTCAATTAGTAGCAAATTCCGATTAGAATTTAATATAATATATAAAATTTTCCGCTCGGGAAATGGAGTTTGTTTCCTTGTGAACTAATAAAATAATCTTCCGAGTTACCGTTAAACCGTCTGCATGGGTGGAAATACATTTTTATATTAACACGTTAACATCAGGGAACGCGGATTTCACTTCATTCAATTTTATTAACATTAATCGCTCATAATTCATTTTTTTGAGACACTTATTGCTCGTTAAGCATGGAATAATGGTAAATTTATTTTGTCAATAATCGCGGCAATTATGAAATAAGGCCTAATTAATGTTATATTTTGTGGCTTATCCCAATAAACTAAATGGTACCAAAACATAATACCGAGGTATGGAAAACAATCAAGGACGTAAACACCTCAGTTTTATAATAATATCAACATCTTTCATTGAATGTTTTTATAGAAAATAAAAATGATATTACACATGGCGATAAAACTTAAGGTTATAAGAAAAATATTTTTCTCACATTTTATATAAATAGTTTCAACAATTTTCAATGAATATTTCTCAACGAAGAAAAAGTTTTGATGATTTTTGTTAGACCTAGTAATTTTATCAATTTACAGTTTATCCGTAATTTGGTTATATTCATCCCGTCGTAAAAGGGTTAATTTACATCATATATCTTTAAAAAATATCAGAAAATGACTTCTTTTTTCATACTTAGAACGTTCTCAAACGGAATCAATCAGTACATTGTTTGAATTAATTTATTAATGTCATTATCCTCGACGATTATAATTTTAGTTTAAAAATATTGCGTTGGTGGGTTGATCTGTTTACGGGTACTGCAAATTGCCTGCCGCATATTTGCTTCACCCACGGACAATACATTTGAATAAAATACACATTAATTATTAATCATATAACGCAAGTCACTGATCTATCAATACTGCCAATTTATAAACGTTCATCGTTGAATTACAATTTCAATTGCGCTCGACTAATTTTTAATTTATTGAAAGTAACAAACCCCTACATGTCAACACTAAAAAAATCATATTTTTTTGTTATAAAAACTGAATGCCTAGTTCTATTTTCATAATTTTATATTTTTAAGATCTAAGTTACGGCTGATCAGTTGATTACCGATGAACATAGCTGGCACTAATTTAAAAAATATAAAATAGTACCAAATATTGTGTTTTTATTATAAGAGTATAATGTTTTTTTTAAATTTAAAAACAAATTTTTAGTACTATTTTCACAATATATTATATTTTACGATTAAGACCGATTTCGCTCATCGCGAGCATTATCAACTGATATTATACAAATTACAAGCCAGCCTATTTATACAAAATTTACAATTTTAATTACACAAAATTGTGAGCTAACAGTTAACAGGTGTACAAAAGCAAAGATTCAAAAACTAAAAAAGCAATTAACAGGAAAACATATTAACATAGTAGCAAACAACGTGTTTTTATTATTTAAAATATCATGCCTCTTAACCAAGAAATGACAGTTAACATTTTGTGTTGTGACAAAGTGATTTTAATTTCATTCTTTTATGACAGTACACCTTAAAGGTAAAATAATATAAAACTAAATATAATTTATAGAATAGTTAGCTCGTCTTACCCCCCCAACAGGTTCACTAGATTGTTTCCCATAGTCACATTCCAGTGCAGATGCCCTTAAAAACCAATACCTAATATCAAATTTTTTATCATAGCAATGTGAAGTATTTCAAAGTTGTATTTTTGTCGGCTATAATCAAAGCAACTCATAATAAACAATAACATAAAAAATGTCGAAACAACAAAATCGTTCGATTCTTTTAAATTGTTGTAGCGATAATCATTTTACTACTGACTGATAACTTTGATATTCGATGACAATGATGATAATGTAATGAAATATGACCTGGTTCTTCCTGATAAACTCCATAAGTTTACTTTACAATTCTAAATCAATAGCTGAATTATTCCGCTTTTAAATAATCTTAACGCGGCTAAACAGGAAATTAATAAAAGTTTTTAGTTATTTTCCTCTTATAGTGTTTTACCATTTGCTACTGAAAATAGCTCTTATCGGCTTGCCTACATTTTATAATACTTTCACTTTATTTGCTAAGTGTACAACTTCCAACACATTCAAAAAACAATAACTAGATTGGATTTTTCAACATTCAAGGTTTTCACATTGCATGCATTTTATCGTCGCTTTACCATTTCCATGATTTGTATAACAATGTGACACGTATGTTCGGATAAAACTGGCGTGATGATTTGTTTTACCTTGCCATAACTTATTTAAACAGTTATCCTTTATTTTAAATGTACAGCATGAAATTAGAAATATGAAGCTGGGTGCAATAAACACCGCGCTATTTTCAATTTACTATCATTTAAATATAATATTATATATTCTTGACAAAGAAAAAATAACATTTTTTTTGTAAACGTAGTAAAATTATAACCCTAAAAGTGAGTGTGTTTCGAAAGAATCAAAAAAGGTTTATGAGTTCAATATTCAAAGCCTTTATTTTTATTTGCAGCTTTTCTGCTACTATTCATCAATTGTTCGTTTTTTCAATAGACCATGTCATTTCTATAATTTTAACTATTTTAACAAAAAAAAAATATTTTCGTTCACTCTTGTTGCGCGACATTACCCATCGGGAGTCGCGTGTGTTGTGTATATCGCTTGTCTCGATCGCGTGTTGTCTATGTTATTTAACAGGTAACATAGGGGTATTGTTATTTTTAATAATAGCTACGGAAATGGAACTTTTCTTAAAAGAACCGACCCGCTGCGCCAATCCAATCAATGCGAGATAATCCCTACTCAAAAAGAATTCATATCTACAATCAAACCACGTGACAAACGTAACTATATACAATATATTATAATATCATTAATTCGCCAATTGAAAATTTTACTTAAACAATAATTTATTAACGGAAAGAATGTTATAATACGCGTTAAAAAATAACATACACAATAAAAAATGTCACACATTTTTTACAGTCGTGCATTCGCTCTCACAAAAAAATATCAAGCGTTTTGAATTACCTTGCAAAACATGACGCGATTAAAACGCCGCTTCGTAAAGAATTAAAAAGTAAAATGTGTTACACAATTTTTGGTATATTATAACTTATATACATTTATCAAATTCGTTTTTCAATAATTAGATAAATGCAGCAATTCTCGTTTGAGTACCAATATCTGATATACGAGACTCTGGCAACGAGAGGGTTAATTTGAATACAATAATACATAAAACAACGAAATATCTTAATATAGAAGTCATCTTTTAATATTTATAAATTATGATTGTTTTTGTTATTTTTAATATATGTCGAGATGTCGAAAGAAAAATTGTCGCTTGACGAGTTAGATAATAAATTGAAATTATTTATCGCTACTACGCATGTGTATACGATATATATATTGCATGATATAATGTATTTCATAATCATTGGTACAAATAGCTTTTCTATTTTTCTATCACAAAGTTATTTTATCATATGTGTGTAGCTATAATGTTGGAATAACATTACAAGCATTTATTGTCGATAAAAAATGTTCTATTTCATACTTGTGTAACATTACAAAACGTTTTTAAATCAACTAAGAATTCAGGAAAACAATGTTTTTTTTCCGTGATATAACAAGACTGACATCTATTGATTTTTTCAAAGCACGCATAAAAATATCGTGAAAAATACTGAAGTAGACCTACTAATATTACGTCAATTACGCTTTTAATTTTGTTTAACATAATACATGATTATTATACACCAGTTAAATTTATTAATGAGGCATTTATTACCGTTTTTAAATATTAAAAAATGCGTTATGTAACGTATGTATTCAATTGAACTAAATCATGTTTTTCTATTAGATTTTTTTTGTATTTTCTTTTTAAACGCTTACAACACTATTTAAATTTATTATTTAACTAATAAGAACACTATTTAGTACTATTTACATAATTTTAAATATCTTTTTGTCAGGACCGGTTTCGTTTGTCGAGATCATTATCAACTGATCAGATGACAACATCAGTTGTGTTGAGTTGGACTAAATCACTTTTCCATTAGAATAATAAAAGTATTAGACAAGAGTAAAACAATAAGACCGGTAAAGGTTTGGTTTCGCTCATCGCCAGGATTATCAAACGGTAATATTTATAAGATGAGCATACCATTATTCTTACGTCACGTTGATTGATTGAATTAGTTGTTAAGTTTTTATAGTATCACAGATCACTTTGACCGTAACACATTTTCAATTAATCATATATGTCACGGTGAAACAAATAGCAATGTGTTTTGATTCTACAAAATTATTTTTTTTAAATATAGCTGAGAGCTATTTCGGCTCATGCCATCGTCAGAACTATGCTTAAACTACTACTACTATCGTATTACACTATAATGGGGATTAAGGGCGCGTTTAACGCCCTTCTTTCCCTTTCGTCGCTGGTGTTTTGTATTTGGTAATTTTTTTTGGTTGATCCTCTTATTTTTTTTAAGAAAGCGTCACGCTAGATTTTTTGCGTGACGCTTTTTCGATCTCTTTTAGGGCAAGTGACTCGCAGGTTGCGTGTCACTTGCAGCACCGGGTAACAAAAACATGGATTCTGTATAAACCAAAATACATAAAATATACAGTGATTCTATACAATCAAAAAAAAAAAAACAACAATGAAAAATGACGGTCTCGGCGGCGAAGTATTGCGGTCCAGGGGGGTACTGCTTTCTCTTCCTGCTGCCCGGAACCGTAGACGGACACCAGACAGGCGAGTATAGGTGAGGGTGATGGTCTGTGTTGTGGGAGGGAGAGGATCTAGGAAGGTTTCAGTTTTAAGACATGACGAGGTCTTGTGTAATCGGACGGGGCGTCAATAACATTCGCTTATCTATATATAGCTGTGTAGAAAAGGTACACAATACATCTTCTCTCCTGTTTTAACGACCTTTACTACAAATATGCATATTTGTAGTAAGGGTCTTTGGAACAGCTAGAGATCAATAGATATCAACTATCACAAAGGATTCTTAACGAACAAACTAATATATCTCCGTCATCTTTAT
Source organism: Himalopsyche japonica (assembly GCA_028555115.1). Taxonomy (NCBI): domain Eukaryota; kingdom Metazoa; phylum Arthropoda; class Insecta; order Trichoptera; family Rhyacophilidae; genus Himalopsyche; species Himalopsyche japonica. Next base: position 3,737,092 of record JAHFWJ010000460.1, read on the forward strand.
TGACTACTCTGACTGATGTATCTTTGTTTCTGTAATGAACCATTTCCGTGCCATATGTAAACTTATTGACATAGCCACCTTTTAGTTTTATGTACAATTGTTAGTTTTATTGCGAACAGGAAACAAGCTAGGTCGTTAAAACAGGAGAGAAAATGTGTTGTTTATCTTTTCTACACAGCTATATATAGATAAACAAATGTTAGTTCAAGCATAGTTCTGACGATGCGTGAGCCGAAATAGCTATCAACTATATTTAAAAAATAAATTTTGTAGAACTAAAATACATTGCTGTTTTTTTCACCGTGTTATAATGGAGTTCTACCAATAGAATGCCAATTCAATCAATAAATCATATATGTATTTGTTTACTATACGTATGTGTATATGATGACTAGAAACGAACGCTTGTCAATATTCAGTACTATACAAACGCAGAATAACCCCTGACGCGCAAGGCGTATATACAGTATTCAACGTGTTAAGATAAAAAAATTACATCAACCAAAAGTCAATTCCTTGTAAATTACTAAAGACATATATCGGTCTTATTTCTATATTGTCTATATACCAAACGAACCCATACAGTTAATGCACGACATTCTTAGATTGAGTTGTATGTCTTTTTAATTATCGATCAATCTTTTTTATACTATGAGTGCCTTTTTAAATGCGGATTTGATTGTAGCTCATAATAGATGATCTGTCAAACTTCAACAACGCCGGTAATCAATTGTTTTCAATATAACATTATCAAGGTAACTCATCTTGCACCGCTTATTTCCGATATCATCGCAGCTTGACATTACCTCTATTATCAGCAAGCACTTCCAGCATTATAATGATGAATTGAGAAATACAAAAGCTACACCGCTCAGAATAATTACATCGCGTATAAATTGCCTGGTTTCTAACAGTTTCTTGTCAATAATGCGAATAAGAATGCGGTCTCGTGTTAATGAAAAGGCAACAACAAACGCCACACGAATAATAAATGTGCCAAAAAATATCTTATATCCTGAATGAGGTATTTTAATCGGTATGTTGAATTAAAAAAATGACGCTGTATTAATAAATCACTTTTTTTCGCCAATAAATAAAAACAATATCATATATTGTGTACAATGTCACGGTAAAGACACAGGTGGGAGATTTCATTACTATTCGTGTTTTTTATTAAATTTATTACTAGATATTATTTCCATAAAACTACTACTGACTTATATCACTCAACTACATTCTTATTACAAAATCTTTACTGTATTGCAGATAAGAGATTCTTAAACGGTGCCATTTTGGTAAAAATACTTTTTGTGTAATTTAAAATTTTTACAAGTTCTCATTTACAAAAAAAAGCTTGAGACAAGCAAAACCTGCCCTGACCACTTTTATAAATGGAATAACAACTTAAAAAATCTTTTTGTTTTTACCATCGAAAATTGAGAGAAAACTACTTGAGACCTTCTAGAAATAAAGATTCGTATAAAAAAGCGTATTAAAATTTTACATTGAAAACTTATTAATAACTACATAAAACATCATTGACATATTTATATATACATATATATATATATATTATACACACTATAATGTTGTCCTTATGTCTGCATAATTATCTTTACTGTATAATTACAATTATTTCGCGTTTCAAAAGAGGATTTACAATCACTGTTGCAGAGCCGTACTTTTTTGATGAATTAATACATTTACGGCTAGTCAAGATTTGATTATTAGTATAGATTGGAAATATGATTCATTTTTATAGCCTATAAAATGTATTATAACATAAATATAGTTCTATCATAATCCTTGAGGATTGTTTGAAGTGTAGCATGTTAAATTAAGTGCTGCATAATGGGAAGTAACATTGTCTTTTATAAAAAAGTTTTACGTTAAATCGTTTGTGTTTTATAATTATTGATACATAATGTCACATTTACTCTGGTTGTTAAAAATCGTGTGAACAAATATTCAAATATCGAATGTGATTGTCCGATCGTTCATTTGAATTAGTCGATCTAAGTCAGTGGTTTCCATCCTGGGAGGCGTGGACTGAAAGACGAAAAAAACATTTAAAATATTGTACCATAATACTTACAAATAATTAAAATTTTATATCATATCATTGCAGTGAAAATTTAGTGAATGAATGCGTATGTTTATTTTTTGTTACAATTTGATACAGACATCTAATACACTGACTTATTAAAGTATCCGTTAAATATATTATATATAACGCAGGGAGGGTCAGTAGCATATAAGTTGGCTGTAGGCATCATAAGCCGCTAATCTTATTACAAAAAACAGGTAAATAAAACCGCTAATACGTCAGCTTGCTTAATCGCACTCTCTTCGCTTAATTGCCACCAATAGTTTATTACGCGCTTGGGTGGCCACATCGGCAATTTACACGGCCAACTTTTCGGCTAGCAAAAAAGCAGGGTTGTGGAGACGCAGTCGTATTTTTTTATCCCAAATATTTTTCGATATTTTAATATTGTTTATGAACTACACCTCTATTTCTAATATTTTGTGATTATGCGTATCTCATTGTCAATACCAAAAGCCTTCTAATAAAAGCATATGTTCAAAAACATTTTATTATTTATTAATTCTTTGGTAATATTAACACCAGGCATTCGTTGTGATATTATTAGAATAATATTAAAATTAAAACTAAATTACACAATCCAAAATAAGAAGATCATATTTAACACGTTGGCTGCGCAATACGTGCGTAACGCGTTAATATCTGTATTTGAGAGACACTGATTATGCACCTGGCCATAGCCATAGCCCCCTGTTAATATTGGGGATTGTTATAACCTGGCACGTCAGGGATCACTTTGAGATTGTATAGTACTGGATATTACCAAGCGTTTGTTACATGCTATATTTTATATGTGCAGCACTTATAAATCCGATGCCCTGAGCGTTTTTTCAGCGGTCAACGTGTTAAGTGTTATTTTAGGCCTCTAATACTTGAAGCCTCATGTACGAACTTCTTATGGAGTAAATTGTACTGAATAATAATCACCATATTACTTATGGATATTATGAGACAAATGATTGCATTCAACTAGTTATTCGCATATGATCGTAAAATTTGTAGAAAGTAACGCAAAGTGTCGAAAAATTATAAGAAAAATATACACTTTAAAAATTATTTAGTGTTTTAGTTTATACATAATGTATTTTTTTAAATAATAAAAACACATTTTTTAGTACTTTTTTCCACAATATATTTTTTGATCAGTACCGTTTTCGCTCATCGCGAGCATTATCAGCTGATGGGAATGATCGCGATGAGTGAAACCGGTCCTTGTCAAAAAATATATTGTTTAAAAAAAATACTAAAAAATGTGTTTTTATTATTTAAAATATCATGCCTTTCCATCAAGAAGTGACAGTTAACACCTTAAAAGTGATACATAATGTCTTCCGTTTCGAGCTTTCAATTAGACTTTTTAATAAAAACGCGTTAATTTCTTTACCTTGCCCTCTACGTCACTTACAGAATTTCAATGTATTTAACGGAATAATATATGGAACAATTTTTACATTAAATGAATGTTTATTTTTGAAGTTAAGTGAAAATTTTGTTTGTCGATGTGATATATTACTCTTCCAGCGTGGGAATCGGGCCTAAGAATCTGAGAGGCTTCAAAAACAATACATTTATAACAGATAATAAATAAATATTTGTATTGGAACGCCTTTGACTTTATTGTTAATATTTTATACTCATTTTCGAATTTAAAATTTTAAAATGCGTCGCTTTTCTGTTTTAATTATATAATTCGTCACCGATGTTAATACCTGACTTAGTAATCGAGTTTTTTTATTTTTGATATATTTATTATCCAGTTTTCTTGGACAATGAATTTTCCTCTGTCAAATTAAAGATAATTGTTTCATTATTAAATCAAAAAATGAAACAGCAACGGTGACCCATTTGAAATGAGTTACTGTTAGTTGTAACTTCCGCACGATTAGTTTCGCATTTTGACAACAAAGACTCATTGAAATTATTTTGACGTGTTGGCGTTAACGATTAATTGATAACAAAATGGAAACGAGGTGTTGCTTTACGTGCTCGGCCGTTGAAGCATTAATTACACGCAATTTTTTATGCTCAATCTTTAAAACACAATACGTCAAGTTTTTAAATGGCTTTATCACTTTGAAATAATTTATAAGGTGTTTATTGTATATGTTTGGAGGTTTGAGGGTGTTTCACAGAGGTCACCCCCGCACTTAAAATGGCCACGCCCTGGTCTTGAAAATAATTTTATTTTCACATTCTTACTCGGCGTAACTTTTCTCTTTTCTCTTCTCACTTTAAGCTGGAGTCCGACTCTATTTTCCAAAAAATATTTGTATCTAATAAAGAATCTCATCATTCATTTTTGTTTCAAACCCAAATCGAAATTTATTACTCGTTACATTCCATTCCATTCTTGATAATTTTTAAATATCGTTATTTTTGATAATGATCCCAATATAAAAAATAGGCCCAGCAAATTTTTACGCGGGCCTCTCGCTTTTTTTTCCATATAATGACTTTTATAATAATTTCTATTTTTTGGATAAAACGTGAAATTTTTAAATTCACTAAATACGAATAAGAATATTTTTATTTTTTTATTATTTTTAATTTTATATTTATTTATTTTCATTATTTATTTTAAATAGAAAAAACTGCATGTATTGATGCAATGTATTCTATTTTACTATCCTTCAAGTCTGTCAAAATGTTGATCATATTTATTAAAAGTGATTCAAGTGGTACTTATCAGAGATACAGTATTATGATGTAGACCCCTCTTTTGCCGCTCATAATCAATAATAATTATTGTTTGTGTTGTCCTCACATTTTTCTGCCAAAATCTCAAGTGATGACGTTTTTTTACGGTTCTTCTAATTTGTGAATTTAATTCATTGAAAATATTAAGTCGTTTGGATTCGTTAGTTCGCAAACGACACATGCCTTATGGCGATACATATTTTTGTATACAAAAATGTATGGTAATCACCATTTACCTTAAGACAACAAATTAGCAATAAATTGACTGATTCGCTTATATCTTATCTTGCTTAAGATTTCAAATTACGTGCTAGATTTCCCTTTTGGGATTAAGGTAATCAACAAAAGTAGTTTAAGAGCGATAATCGAGCTCGCTTAAATTATTGAGAGAATGCAATCAATACTCGTTCAATCAGCCTTCGCGTGTCTAAATTTGGTACAAAGATTTACTTTATTAACTAATAACATGCGAATAATTTGACTTACATACTATAAATGCTATTTATATAGCAGATGTAGATAAAGGCTCTAATATCAGTTTTGTATTCTCAACGGAAAAATAGCTTTGGTTTATCAACTTAATATAAATAAATATTTTTCACTAGTCCATAAATTTAAATACTAAAAGTTTACAAGACAAATATATTTACTGACATTATATTTAATTTATACGGGTATATTAAATTAATACATATAATATAAGGTAAATTTTGCCAAGTTAATATTGCTTTATTTATTGACCACTTTTAATGTGTTTAGTGTCACTTTTTTTGAAGAGCACAATATTGAAAAACAAAAATTTCAATACTATTTCCACAATATAATATAAAATTAGCTGACAAGATCATTTGACGATGCTCGTAATGAGATGTCGATCCAGATCTTAATAATATTAAATTATGGAAATACAATAGTACTGACTAAACATTGTGTTTTATTATTAATGTAAAATATATATTGACATTAGATTTTCATTACGTGTGAAATATACAATAAAATATTTTTTTATAGTTTAGGTAGGCGATGCTTAAGGGCGGAAAATTCAATGTGAATTATAAATACGGCAAATGAAAAACCATTTACGAGTTATATTTTTCATACTGCTACATTTTAATTATACATGAAACGCTTGGACCAATTTTTTTTTTGTTTAAATGCACTATAAGTTTTAATTTTTCTCCCGGGGGAGTCCGTAACCCCTAGAGAGCGTGTCCCCAGGTGGCGGATAGGGGAACACTCTTCAGGCATTGAAGGGTAGGAGAGAAATTAAGTATCTCCCGCGGACCAACAGATCTGGCCCTCCAGGTTGGACGTTGGGCAAAGGGCTAACCACCCTCTCCCATAAAAACACAAACTTGTTACGAGCACCGTATAACGCCTCGGACACAGGATAACCAAACCTCGACGACTCGGAACGAAAAATGAACTACGAATCGGATTTTGGAACGTGCTCAATCTCTATCGAGCAGGAACTGCTCAAAACCTTGTGGTCGAACTGTCAAAATATAAAGTTTAAATCACCGCCATCCAGGAAATCCGTTGGCCGGATAGCGAAGAAATGACAGTTGGACAACATGTTATCTACTACAGCGGAAACACAGATGGAAAACATGTATTCGGGACAGATTTTGTTGTTGCTAGGGAAGTAGCTGATGCTATACTTTCCTTTGAACCCGTAAGCGTGCGCATATGTGTTCTCAGAATCAAAGGAAGATGGTTCAATATATCACTTGTGAATGTACATGCCCCAACAGAGGCCTCAGAGGAGGCCGAAAAGGACGACTTTTACGATCTCCTTGAGGCAACCTTTGATAGACTGCCAGGACACGATATCAAATGTGTGCTGGGAGACTTCAACGCGAAAGTAGGAAAGGAAGCTGTATTCAGACCCTTTATTGGAAAAGAGAGCTTACATGATCATACCAATGAAAATGGTAAAAAGATGGCTCTCTTCTACAGCACCAAAAACTTGATCGCTAGAAGTACCATTTTCCCTCATAAAAACATTTACAAAGTGACTTGGAACTCAAGGGATGGAAAGACATTCAACCAGATTGACCATTTTCTAATTGATATAAGACACCAGCAAGCTATCGAAGATATTCGAAGCTACAGAGGCGCTGACTATGATACGGACCACAATTTATCGATAGCAACATTTAGGGAAAAACTCAAAAAGACAGTCCGCAAAAACGCGGAGACGAGAGTGAAGTACCATTTGGAAAAGCTAAAAACTCCAAAAGGATGAGAAAACTACAGAAGTGAATTGAACAGTCAAATTCAAAGTAAGGTAAAACCCACCGAAGGAGAAGCTTTTAATATCGATGAGAGGTGGAAAACATTAAAGGAAGGTATAGTCAAAGCTGCGGAAGCCTCGATAGGATTTGCACCCAAGAATGTTAAGTGCTCATGGTAAGACGACACCTGCCGAAAAATGGTGGAGGAAAGAAGAGTAGAACGAGCGATCTATCCGCAAAACACAAGCGAAGAAGCACAGAAAAGATATAGCGAGACATGCAAAAAGGTCCGAAAACATCTGAGAAAGTGCAAACGAAGTTTCATCAAATGCAATTTTGAGCAGATGGAAGAAGAAGCAAAACGGAATAAAACCCAGTCATTCTTCTCGAAAGTGAACATCGAAAAGAGAGGCTTTCAGCCTTGCACGCTACAAATCAAAGACCTACAAGGTCAGATAGTGGCAAACAAAGAGCAAGTGCTTAACATATGGAAGTCCCACTTTGAAAGTTTACTTCGACGCTCTGCACCAGATGAACCTTTGGAATCGCCAGACATCGCTACAGCAGAACCTCTAATACCACCACCAAGTAAGGCAGAGTTAATGGGAGCACTCGGTTATTTAAAGAATAACAAAGCGGCTGGCAATGATAATATTCCATCAGAGCTACTCAAGTATGGAGGAGAAACCCTTCTTAACGCCATGCTTGAATTACTGCAAGAAATATGGGAAGATGAAAAGATCCCCGAAGAGTGGAAAGAGTCACTGGTTTGTCCTATCTTCAAGAAAGGAGACAAACTCAACTGTGCAAAATACCGTGGCATCTCTCTTCTTCCTACTGCATACAAAGTTCTGTCAAATATTATTCTCGAAAAAGTTCTGCCGTATGCCGAAAACATTCTTGGTGACTACCAATGCAGCTTTAGAAGAAACCGCAGCACCACTGATCAGATCTTTACACTGCGCAAAATATTTAAAAAGAAATGGGAATACGCCCAAGATGTACACTGTCTCTTTGTGGATTTTAAAACTTCATATGATTCTATAGATAGAGAAGCTCTCTGGAATATATTGAAGGAATTCCAAATACCATCAAAACTTATAAATATAATAAAAGTATGTATGGAAGGATCCAAGAGCAGAATTCATATGCAGGGTAGTCTATCAAAATCTTTTGAGGTGACAGCAGGACTAAATCAAGGAGCCTCCTTATCACCTATGCTATTCAACCTAAGCCGTAAGAGAGGCAATGAAAGCAGAAGGTGGAGTTATGCTGAATGGGTCCCACAAAATATTGGGCTACGCGGATGATCTAGTGGTCCAAATTCTGTCCATCAAAACCAAGTTCCGGGTGTATAACGTGATCATTAAACCGATAGTCATGTATGGATATGAAACCTGGGGCTTAACAGAAAATCAAGAAAAGGCCCTCCAAGTATTTGAAAACAGAATCCTCCGGAGAATACTTGGACCCCTTAATGAGAACCACCGGTGGCGCATTCTTACAAACGCTGAGCTCTTCGACCGATACAAACCAAGAATCATAAATGTCTTGAGATCGAGAAGGCTCAGATGGGCGGGTCACGTTGTACGATCTGAGAAGTCTAGAGCTCTCCATAAGATTTATGAAGGAACACCAGCTGGCACCCGACCTCTCGGTCGCCCTCGACGGAGATGGGCGGATAACATTCAAAAGAATGTTGAGAGGCTGGGGATAGTCAACTGGAGAGAAAGAGCGCTCGACAGAGATGCCTGGAGAGAGGTCGTGCAGTCGGGCATGGACCTGAACGGCCCCTAGCGCCATTTTATAATAATTAACTTTAATTTTACCTATATCTTACACTTGGCGCTTTACTAATGAAACCTTTTGCAATATAGGACATCTATTTCAGTTTATTAAATAAGATTCGAACATTTTTATCTATGATTTCGCCATTTGCTACAATGGCGTCATTAATATTTTTATAATCTTTAACGCCATCCCCGTGTGTAAATTTCCTTTGAAGAAATATTGCGATTAGATTAACATACGTCAAATACGTAATTCTAACAGTCGATGACGTAGATATGTACTTAATACGTTATTTTACTTATTTTACTATGTGTAGCTAATTCGGCAAACAATGATTATTAATAGCGCGACCAGGGTGTCAGAAATTACGAGTCTCAGATAATTTGTCGCACTGGTTTGTGTGATGACATCACTCCATGTTTTATTTTACACAGGACAACGTTAATAAAACTCTAGTATAATCTAGATCTTACGGGCAGATCGTTAGTTGGACGCAAGGCAAGTTAAGTGATCAGTTGATAATGCTAGCGATGAGAGAAACCGATTCTTATCTTTATAATATATAATTGTGGATATACTACCAAACATTGTATGTTATTATTTATAAATAATAAACTAGTTTAATTAGCATTTTATAATTTTTATGCAGAAATTTATAATGAGTCAAAAGGTTTCATTACAAATTTAATACTTCAATCGATTTAGCCGTTGAAAAATCGTTATTATAACTAGTTAAGCTAAATTTTACTTTAGTACTACCAGTATAAGCAATGTGAATAAAGAAATACTAAAATCATACCGCTCAGCTTAATGATATCGCGTATTCACTGCCCGGGTTCTATTCGTGTTTAGATACTCATTAACTTGGTAATAGAACCGATGGTGTTAAAATTTACAAATGTTCAAGTGTACAAATCCAATAATGCCCTCCACTTTTATAGTGTGCAGTGAATTATTGGATTCGTACATGTTTCCGATTAACAAAATTATCAGTAAAATAATCATTATGTTTTGCCGGAAATCTGTTCGTTGTATCATGATTTTAATGTATTGTAGTCGATAAATTGTGATTTGACACTACATCTTTTCTTGGTAACGTTTTGTTTGTGTTATCATGAGCTCCATTGTTTTCTACGCGTAAATATAATGTGTTCCTCGCAGGAAAATGTTTTAAGCCCATTATTACTCTTGAATGTGTTATGTTTTATTATCTGTTAATTTTCAGCAAATGTAAAACTCCTGTGGTCAGTCGTTAAACACGATTCCAAGTTCGACCATAAACACGACTTTCACATTGACCAACGACACGACTTCGACTAAAAATTTTGTCAAGTTGAATGTGCATTACATTAAAGATTCTCCAACCAATGCGGAAAATTGTTTATTGAGACTCCACAGCCCTGGTTTCTATCAATAAATCTTCACACGCTTTCTTTCAGTTTATAGGAAGATGTATGTGTAAACACAATAGACAAGTTGTAATTATGGGAAAAATTGCAGTGTTTAATAAACATTGATTAATTTTAATTACTTTAAGTTTCTATGCGAAATTATATATTTGTGCAATATACTAGCGAAAAAATAGTTTTTGATAAATGTCGTCCATTTTGAAACTTCTCGGCTTCTCATATTATTACACTTTATAATAAATTTAAAAAAAAACACTTCAAACATCACACGGTGAAAAAATAGCAATGTATTTTAGTTCTACATTTTTTTATAAGATATATTTGATAGCGATTTCAGCTCTCGCCATCGTCAGAACTAGACGGCGTAAGCCGAAATATCTATCAACTGTACCAAAAAAAGAAATTATAGAACCAAAATAGCAACTACAATGGAATGTACCAATTAAATGACAATTCAATCAATAACCTTCAAACATCATTTAATATATCGCAATTACTATCAATTCTATTTTTGTTTTGTATACACTTCACAGTTTTACTTTACATTCTGAAGCGGAGAAAATAACTGATGTGGCCAAAAAATGCTTTTTAGGTTTCGATTTTTATACATATGACATGTTAAATATGATATTTTTTGTAATAATTTAAGGCCTAAATGTATATTATACATAATTTCATATCATATTAAATCATGATGTGACATTAATTAAAAATATTGCGCTAAGTAAGCAAATATTCGATGAGTAAATTAAACATTTTTGATAAAACAGCTTCTGACACGTCACAGATTTATAACGTAGCAATAATTTGACAGTTATTCAATATATACATTATCAAATTCGCATAGTAATGAGAACGGTAAAATTAGATCGATTGTTAATTGACCAGACGCAAAACTTTTTGCAAACACACTGAATAATGTTTTTTTTTTAGTTTCCTTATTCCAAAAAAAAAGCATTTGTATTGTAGTATTAACAAGCTTACAAAAGCAATTGACAGCACTCACTTATTATTCTATTAAAATATTGTATATTGGGTCGAAAAAACGCGTTTTGAGTTAGTTGTTAAGTTTTATTGCACGGTAAAGAAATCTGTAGCTTTAATTATTTACCAAAAGTATTATGCTGTTTAATTGTATTCAATTAACTCAGAAATACTCACCATAAAATTACTGAAATAAATTTTATTTTTTTGATAAAAAACCTTGTAAAAAATATTATAAATGAAAAAAAAATCGATGTAAATATTATGTTTAAATTGATTTAAAGTTTTTTTCTTTTTATAACGTACCATAATTCAATAAATAATAATTGTTTGTAATTAAAATATTTCAGCGTGAGTGTCATAGAAAGTGCAACTTTTTCGATTTCGAGATTTTAACGTAAAACAACTGCAAAAGTAATGAACTCGATAATTTAGTTTTACAATAAAAACACACACGTGTATTGTTAATGTATCTCTTTATATAATTCAGTTTTACAATATAATTTAGGAACTATTAATTTATTGTAAACTCGAGTAATACATGCCTTCGGCTTACGCTTGCAGAAACTCTTTTTTTTCTGTCAAAACAATAACTAAAAATCCTTATAACTCCAAAACGAAGATAGTTTCGTATGCGTTTTAAAAAAAATGTACTACCATGTCAGAACTACGGTGATAGCATAATATTAATAACGGTTATGTGTTAAAACACAAAATTGAAATTGTGTCAAGAATTTCCCAATGCCGTTGTGAAATAATGCCTGACGATTTCGAAAGGTGAAACCCGGATCTCGAGTGACAAGACATCTGGAAATGTACAAAATTTTGACAAATCAAAATCATAGTTTTTTTTTGCCACAACGGTGATGATTTGCCCAACTGGGAGACCGGGCATGAATGTGCACAATTATCATGTATAGTATAATCACAACGGCATTTTATAAGTTACGTTAATTTACCATTCATTCAAACTCTGTGGTCGATTTCTTCATATAATTACGAAATAATTATCCGTGGCAAGAAGATATGCATCCAATTATGAGGAAATAAAATCAAAACTTTATTTGAGTGGTTTTTAAGTACTCGCATAAAATATTAAATTCTATACATGTCACAGAACATTAAATTTGAAATTGCACTTGTTTGTAGATTACTAGAAGCAATTCAGGTAATATATTAATAGCACTGTAAACACATTAGTGTTTTGTCAGTAAAATCTTGTGACATTATATTAATGTCGTGTGATGATATATGATTGCAACATAGAAAGATACATATGTATATATATCTACATCGCAGCAAATAATGACATCTGTGAATTACGTACATCGATTAATCATCATGATCATGCATTCAAGATTTGCCAAAGGCATTCAATCGTCGGCCCAAATGAAAAATGGCGCTCGTAGAAAAATTTCGTTTTTAATGATTTTAGAGCGATAAAATCTTTTAGAATATTTTTCTAAATTATTTGACAAGAAAATTGTGTTTAAGGTGATTTATTGTCATGAAATTGTCGAAAAGGAAGAGTTTGCAAATACTAATTAATATTTTTCCTGTATTCGATTGGGTTTTCAAAGTTTTTTTAAAGTACCACGAAAAAAATGCATTCGTAATTTGACAATGTCACAAGTGTACTTTTATATTGTGTGATAAAAATCAATATTTACCAACTCAGACTATCTGATTATTTCAGGATAACCTTCTTAAATCATATGTATATAAAACGTTTTTATTTTATTTTCCTGAATTTTTTATTCGCTACCGATTTAAAACCTTTTATTTTGGACTTTTTTGAAACAACAGCATTAAGAGCTTTTAATTGATTTTGAGATTCCGTCAGAAGACATTATTAATATTGAAATTTCATTAAGCATCCTCAGTCGATATCGTAAATTTAGTTTACTTGAAGGAAAGAGACGATCCATTGTGCAAAACTTTTATGAGTTGAATTTACTTGCTTACGGTAACTTTGCTCTTGGGCATTTCCATTGTATAATTCTTTACTAACAAAAAAAAGGTTTTTAATGCATCAAGCCATTTGACATAGATTCATATTTTTATTTCAATGTCAATACATCCATACACACAAAACTTATTTGAATTTTGATATATTCCAATAAAGATTGTATCCACAAACACGAGTTCATTTTTAAGTCTCGGTGCTTCTCATTAAAAAAAATATTAAACAACATCACCTCTTTAGAATTTCAATAATCACTTCCCACATCAATTCTTTATCAACATTCCAATTCATTGAATAATTATTTGACAACTAGATATTATTGAAGTCCAAATATGAGAGTTTGATAAAGTGTAAGAGGGTGTTATTCATCATTAATTATATCTGCTTGTATAATTTTTTATGAGAGAGGATCTTAATATTAGACGATCAAAAATACTTTTCTTATGAAATGAGGGATGTACTAATTAATAATACACATTTCTATCCATCGAATCAAATGTTATTTTAGAATCAATATTATTTCAGATTTTCATCAAATATATATTTTAATCACTTTTAAGGTGTTAACTGTCACTTCTTTATATTTATTATTTATATCTATTATATTTTAATATAAAATTAAAAGTTTAAACTTTTTATTTCACTTATTGAATTAATTAATATTTGCGATAAATACTTATTCTGTATTTTTATTGTTTGTTTATTGAATTCTCAGCGATTGTGATAAAAAAATCATAATAATTTAACTTTCAATTATCAGTGGACAAATATTATATTTATAAAAAAAAGAAAAACATTTCTGATGAGAGAAACTGATCCTGGTCTTTTTTTATAAAATAATTGAATTATTAAGAAAAACATTCATTATTTTTAAAAATGGAGCAATCACACTTTTTCTTCTTTTTGCAATATTCAGTGTGTTGACTTAAATGATTTAAGCTTTTACAACTTCAACCATTTTTAATCCGTAAATAAATTCGTCAAGTATATACCTTATTGACAATTTCATCTATATTTCATCGTAGAAAAGTTATATAAATCGAAAATACTTATATAGTTAGAAATAAATTCAAAAGAAAACCTGTGTCCAAAATATTAAATATAATATTTTAAAAAAATAATAAGTATTTTTTTTATGACAAGCTTGAACTAAGTAACACCCATCTTATCAACAAGGTAAAGATTTTATCTTCCGATGAAATATACCGAATATATTCAACATAAATTAATAGCAATAAAATATATGATAGATTTTATCTATACTCTGGAAGCATAGGACATATCCATTTTGATAACTATATTTTTACGTTTTCCATTTGTTTTACATAAATTTTACTTTTTCTAATGTTTCAATATACTTTTTTCTTTTTCCTTTTATACAAAAATCGACATGATGGTTTATTTATTCGAGATATTTTAAATAAATAAAATTAGAAATTTAGATATTTTTCGGACCAATTGTTACGTAGAACGCTTTCCAAGCTCGTGTGTATATATGTTTATAATATATAATTGGTACATTTTTCATTGGAGAAAATATCTCTATTTCATACAATATTTCATAACATGCAACATAAAGCACTTGATCTCATTTGATTGGCTCATCACGTGCTTACGTTATATGAAAGTAACATCATTTCTCTCGGAAAATTGTACGTGTTAAACTGTATGAGATAGATATTAAAGTTATTTGTTATTGGCACATCATTGTTATGAAGTGTCAAAGTGCAACGACGGCTTGCGAGATTGGAAATCATGGGAAAATTATTCACGATCTGCTTCTGGGACTTACTGTACTCACATCTTGCTTTTTTATTTGCTACAATGTAAATTTATAATAACACACGTAGGCTTAAACAATGTGTGTAATATGCAAGATTAATTTATTGACGGTTGTTAATTTACGAAAAAGAAAAATATTGAAAATTCGTGGATGTAAAATAATAGATATTACTTTTTTTTACTTTCAAAAATATTTAGGTATTCAAGTTTCCAAATCACGCTACGAAAAGTTTTGCGATTTAGAAATAACGTTCCATCCGTCGGATTTTTAAAACGGTGAAAGTTATTTACCAAGCAGTACAATCGTATGCTCGTATCCTTAATTTATGTAATAAACTGATTAAAAACAAGTTCTTGTAAGTTGTTAAGATAAGTTCCATAGAGAACTCTGATGCTCCATAGTGAGGGTGGACGATTTTATTAACGCTTTGAAAAATAAATTCTATTTTCCAATCAGTAAAAAATATTATACATATTCTTTAAAAACAAATTCTCCCTAATAACTTTCTCGATTAATAAAATAAATACAATAACTCAATTCTCCAGTTACTTACTAACTGTTAAAATATTTCAATTTCAATATACAAGAAAGTAAATTTCTCAGAAGATCTCACATAAATTATTACGAGTTTAGCGCTATTAACTCATTCATTTTGAGTGTTTCTCTTTTAGATCAAACAAAAAATCAGCTTCGTTAATATAGTCTATTTTCTACATAAAATGTTATTTTAATATCATATTACTAACCCAAAAACGAAATTATTGCCAAAATATTACTGCCGAGATTAACATATCACGTTATTTTCGAATAATCAACTTATCTTTTACGAAATCATAAAAAATTAAACATTCATTTAGAAACACATTAAATCAATTAGATTGCTATTTTCAATGAATTTTAACGCAATTTTCCATGACTATAACTGTTTTAAAGTATATTTTGTTTTCGTAATAGCTTTTAAGTTATCTGCACTTAATTCGCCATTGTTTTGTTATTTCTCCGAATAGCATTTCATCGGAAAAAATACTTTGATGTATCGTTACATTATGTTTTCATCGAATATAAGATATGATTTTGGTCTCAATTAATTCAAGGTGCGTCTGACAAAGGAATGGAGCACCTTCTTAATGTAAGTGAGTGGGACTAGATATATTTTTAATTTATTTCTAGAAAAAGGTTTTTTATTAACGCTCGATAATTAACGCTTTAAATAGCACGGTAGTCAAAATTTATCCGGGAAACATCAAATACTCTAGAAATTTGGTTCAGAAAAGTTACGCACTGAATACAAGAAGATTTTGTGACACTAAAAAATTAAAGAGGCCCACCACTTATATACCGTGGAATGTGGTAATCTCAATGTATAAAATTTATCTTTCTGTATGCATCAATATACACAAATTAAATATGCATAAAACGTAAGTGCCTTTTTACCTTCGAATTTTTCAAAAAAAAAAAATGATTATAAAACACGTAAGGATAAAATTTGTCATGGCCTAATTGTCTACAAACTAATTTCGTCAAATTTGAACTGTTGAAACTTTGTAAGATTCCACTGGTTTGTTACGACCCGGATTTCGTCTTTCGGCATCTTCAGGCACTCTATAATATCATACAGATCCAATAGAACTTACAATACTTAATATGACCTTACATTGTTTATTATTTAAAGGTATTAAAGGTTTATTATTTAAATGTCACATTGAATAAGTTATGCTAAAAATATTTTGGAAGTTGTTTAAGTCATAGTCAGCTATACATTTACTGTGCGATTAATTAATATTATCTATGCTTGGATGTAAATGTTCTTAAATATAGGCATAATATCTATGAATGTGTTAGTCTTTTAAACGCTTTTTTTATACATCTGAAAATGTTGCACGTAATCCATTTAATCACTCATGGTTCCGTATTGTATTATAATGTATGTAACATGAAGATTATAAGAATTAAAAAATATTGTAATTTTTTTTTCAATAATAATATCGTTTAATATATACGTTGCAAAAATAAGATATCACGAATTATATTGAACGGCTTTTATAACTGTATTTCAAACAAGGAAGTTAGAATGATTCAAAAAAAATTCGAACAAACACCGGACGTCAATTTTATAATTTAAAATGACATGTTCCTTTATGGTATTCGGTTTTTTAAAAATAGTGTTGCCATACGAAATATAATTCCACAAAAACGTTTCAAAGTGACTTCAAGGAAATGAGATAATTTAATGCGGGAATCAGAGCGATTCACTTGACACTTGTTGTGTCATAGAAACATTTCAATTGTTACGCTGTTATGTAAAACAGTGAAAAGTTAAAGAGATGAACTGATTTGTTTTGGAACAATTTCTATAATTGGCAAGTAAATGTTTTTTTCCTTAGGAGAGTTTTCTCAAACCGATTTAAGTAAAAAATAGGTTGAAAATGCTAAAGAAAATTTTCAACGCTTTTTTGTGTTGCAGTTAATTATATATATTAAATAAAATATACCTTTAAAAATCTGCCCTAATTAAAAATAAAAAAAAACGGAGCTTACAACGCTTTAAAGATACGCAGATTTTAAATTTTGAGTTCAATAAAATATCGTAAAATAATCCAATAACGTTATAGTGGCTCAATTGCGAAAAAATCTCTGCTTTTTATTATCCTAGATTTTGAAAATACTATAAAGCCAATTAGCTTTAATATCTTCTTTTATTACGAAGAGTTTTTTCTAAATCTATCCATAAGTAAAAGAATTCTGAACATACATTTTCTATCAGACATCTTATTATGTTTTTCTATATTTAAATATTTTATTTATCCAACAGCACCAACCTAATAGTCAAGCGCTCCAAATTCATCTTTTTGAAAAAACATAGCTCATAGTAGTTCTCTGCGAAGATAAAATCATAGACTAGTTAGTATATTTAATTAAATGCAAATGGCGTACGCTACGCGGAGAATGTAATTTTTTTTTGTTAAATTGGTCGGCTAGTAAACATGTGATTCATTATCAGTACACAATTGGTTCTAGTGAAATTTGCGCGTTTTTCCAATAACACAGCAATATCAATTATTATTATTATTCCAATTCAGCGATTCGGTACGCGAACGTTACGAGATACCCCATAGATTTTCATGCGGCGTTTTACACTTGTTGGAGCAACTCGTCAGTATTTCCCCGGCTGTTAGTGCGCTCGGTGGCTATCCGTAGAGTCTATAACAAAGTTTTTAACGTTTAAAATCAAAATATATATCGCCAAAGTAACGTTGCGCAAAACGTTTTCCACTTTGTACCGATTCCAAGATGTAAATAAAATTTTATATTCGTAACTTCACGGCTGTTGTTATTAGTGATGCATACAATAGAAAATTGCCGTTATAATCTGCAGTTTATATTCTATAAATATAATTGTTTTTACGCAATACTGTAAAACTAATAATTATAGAAAGGTGCATAATTTTGGAATTACACTAGTACCGAGTACAAATCGTCCTTTAAAAGTGACTTGGTGATATTTCTGTGTTGTATTAATAAAGTTCATATCGATAATATAGGATTTATCTTTCTGCATAATGGGAGGAAGGACGAAACCTTTGGTTATTATACAAGCTTACGAAGTGAGTATAAACGCTTACTGGACATTACAATACATCATCAATATTTATAATCATATACTTCGACGTCATATATATTATTATTGTTGCAGTTTTTATTGAGATCAATGCCGTTAGTTATTCCTTCGTTTCTGACGTTTCTTATTCTTTTTTTTTTTTAAATATAATCGGGGTTTCTATATCTATACTGGCTAACATCAAGATCAAACATTGTGATTCATGAAATATAATTCGTAATTTAAAAAAAATGACAATAGAAGTTAAGACTGTAGGTGGATATTATGTATGACACTTCATGCTTAACAATTTTACATTAAGTAAAAAAAAAACAATCCAAATATAAGAACGCTTAAATGTCTTTTCACTTATGACGATATCGCTAATTTCAATTTAATTACGTTATAATTTTGAAATGCAATGATTTGCACCAAAGAAAATTTGTTTTATGAACACGGTGTTTTTTATATCAAAAACAAAAACTAGTATTGCTTAACTTTGGTGAAAAAAAATACATTAAATATTTTCATATAAATTAATTTCGACTTATTCGTCGCAGCACACACAACACACACCATACGCATGATAGAAAGAGTGTGTATGATAATTGTCACGTGATTGTTTTTGACCACCGAATAAATCTCATTAATATACTTACATTGTTTTTTTGCATATGTGAAAATAGTTTGCTAAAAATGCTTATTTTCTTTTTTCGACCTTAAGAACTGTCTCATCGTTTTAAATCACGCAATAAAAAGTGATACTCGACAAAAAAACAGTCATTTACATCACTCATTGGTTACTTTTTTGGAATGATGTGCGCAATAAACGTTTTATTGGCTTATTATACCAGTATTCACAAACATACACTATTCCGCTCTGTTTACTACTTATGTTACTAGTATGTAAATCCTTGAAACTTGAATGATAGTTGCAATTAGTAAATACTTAAACTTCATTTTTATGAATACTAATAACATGCATCGATGAGAATTTAAATATGTTTCATTGTTTGTTTTTTTTTTAGAATATCTTTTCAAAGCGGCTTTAAATGCCAGCTAGTTCGTATAATTTATTATATTACAAACATAATATCTATAAATACTATATGGAAAATCTTTAATATTTGTTTACTCGAGTAGAATTAAGGGATGGCAAATATTCCAAAACCGATATTGCGAATATTAAAACTGGTTTTATAAAAATAAATAAAATGTATCACTTGTTATCATTTGGCTGCACTCATTCTAAGATAATATCGCGTAAATTTAATAACCACTGATGACAGATATCAAATATAATATAAGATTAATTATTTCTGGCGCCTCCTTCATAGAGAAGTGGTTCTCAAGCCTCGTCCCTATGACGAAGTTACTAACAAAGTATTTTAGTCGTGAAAAAATGTTAATTTTTTAGAAAAGGAAATCGAAATTGGCGGACGTCAGGTTTATCCAATGCACGATCTGTGCAACTCTGATGTCATCTGTTGGTCAGAGTGCCAGGTAAATAGTTGTTATTTGGATTTCAGTGACGCTCGTATTGCATACAAATCAATTCTAAAAAATAAACAAAATCATTAAAAAATATTTATTCATATACTAAGAAAGATTATAAATTTCGTTTATATTGAATCACTCACCAGCAATATAAATTAGTGGTTGATTAAAAATTAGTTTTAACTGGTTCCGTCATCTAGCGTCAATTCACTGGGACGTCTACATTAACCACTCAAAACTGCTCTTGGAATGTTCAGTTTTTAAAATCGTACGGATGTAAATAAAAGAAGTTTCGTGCAGCTCTGCATCGTAAAATAAGTATAAGGGCTTTGCACACTTTTTGTATGAAAGTCTACTGGCACAGATTCAGGTGCTGACCGAAACTTTGTACGCCATTCCTCTTTAGTTGCATACCTGTTGTTTATCTATACGCGACCTTTGCCTCTGTCAATTATTTAATGTATCTCCTAGCACCAAATCCGCTTTCATTACAAATAAATACAAACTGCTTAAGGTAACATAAAATTCTTAATTTGACGTAACTATTCCATCTGAAGATTTTTGTTTCTTTATGATCATGTTTTTCATCGGTGTTGCTTAAAAAAGTTTTAAGTAACTACAGAGGTCATTATAATTATTACTTATAAATCTTCTAGTTACCCAATGTGACTATTTAGTTTTTCCGTAATATTGCCTGTAAAATAATTATTTACCAATCATTTGTGAACGATTGTAATTAAATAGTAATACAATATTTTACTGCAATCAAATACATTTTTAGAATACTCTGAACTTTTCAAAAAGCCGCTGAACGCATGCAGATTTCTGGCCGAATAGATGATGAAGTCATTAATTATTCTAGAATCATTTGTATAGTTATTCAAAATGGATTACCGTTTTCATAAATCAGAAAAAAACTCCATTGTTCATTTTTCAACTTGATAGTCTGGAATCATATAATCGTAGTTATTAATTTTAAATAGAGATGGCTGGCGTGCGAACTAGACGAGTTAAATAACCTTTACAGTAGTTAATGCATAGATCCGATTCAAACGTAGGTTAGGTGAAGAGAGTGATGATATTTAATGGTTAAAAATTTATGTCTTCATAATTCATCGTATTGTCAATGTTATGATAGCCTAACTTCCTAAACAGGTCATCAATGCTCCATTTTTCTAGAACCTATTCAGTGATTATATTAATATCTAGCAATGAAATTATGTACTATATTAGATAAAAAAAATCATTAGGAAACGTTTTTACATTTGGATATTTTTAGATATACACTTCTATATATCTAGCAGGAATTAAACAAAAATAATGTATGATATTGACTAAAGGTGCATGATGGAATTTCAATATCAAATTTGAATTGTTCAAACTTTATTGGATGCAACAGAACAGGGCAAAGCCCGTATCGTTAGCGACAAAGCATGTGAAATCGTAGAAAGTTTAAACAACTTAAATTTGAAAATGATTGAATTCAGCCAGAAGGCTGAGGTTTCTCCATCTCTAGTCATATCTGGAACCTCCATTGTATGTGCAAGTAAAACTTATTATATTTTTTCTCTCTCCGTAAATATTTGATTACCTTTTTATAATAGCTAGATTATAACATTTGTGAGTCTGAGGGGAAATGGTTATCTCAGATTCGATAAATGATAAAAATAATAAACTGTTAAGTGCTAATATACATACAGTAATGTCAACATTCAGTTGTGAACGTGCATTTTCGATTTAAATTATTGATATCCGTTAACAACTGAGAACATGTTGTACAACAAGGTATTTTATATTGTTTTTAATATGACTTGCATAATATGCATTAGAGCCAAGCCTTTGCCTGTGTAAAATGTGTATTATCAAGCACAACAAATAAAAAACATTTTTATGTTATAAGTTTTTAATTTAGAATAAAAATTTTTTTATAATAGTAGTAACTGAATGTCAGTATACAC
This sequence comes from Himalopsyche japonica, assembly GCA_028555115.1. Taxonomy (NCBI): domain Eukaryota; kingdom Metazoa; phylum Arthropoda; class Insecta; order Trichoptera; family Rhyacophilidae; genus Himalopsyche; species Himalopsyche japonica. Next base: position 3,759,119 of record JAHFWJ010000460.1, read on the forward strand.
GTTTGCGTGTCTTCAAAAATTGAAAATTTTTCTTCATATTCAATACATCCGTACAAAAAAAATTGTAAAGAATAACGATACACAAATAAAACCTTTTAATTGATCATTTTTAAGTGGAATAAAAATTATTAAATACGTGCTCATTTTAATTTTTATTTTAAATAAAAAAAACTAATTTAGCGCTCACCTGTGGGTAAATTGAGTCTAACGCATGATCCGTTACTGTTAAGAGTTTAGATAGAAATATTTTTTCTAGAATACTTTTTTCGTTCAACAGGAAAATAATGGTGATCGAATATTTCTTTGAAGTCGTATCGGGCATTTGATGGCATCATTAATTATTTTTTTTTGTTAACCTCACAATTTCTGCTAATTCATTTAGTATGCAAACTTTTGTTTTTTGGTACGTCATTTTTGTGTTTGATTTAATATTAAAAGTAACCCATAATGCTTTTCAATTATTTGTATTGCGTATGTTTACGCATAAAAAATATTTACTCATCGATATTCGGTGTATGTATATATGTAAAGTTTTTTTTGTTCAATATATATTATTGATTAGCCGTGAAAATATACATAAAATACTTTTATCGTATAATTTACCGAAAACCAGTTATTTATTATCGTATAATTTTATCAATATTGATTGTATCATAATAATTCAATCATTTTTTTGTATTATCACGACTTTCATCATTTGTATTACAAATTATTAAGGAATCAGATATAACATGAATAAAAGCAGAATCGAATTATTTATGAACTTTAACAAATTATGTTTTTAATAATAATCCTAATTTATTAGCAAGTAATTCAATGTGAAACTTTATTAGACATTTAATTAGATTTCATTTGTGATAAGAGCTTAAGTTATTTTGAATTAATTTGATTGAGTATATTTCTGCACAACGGAGCATCGTATATGTTCCGTAGCCAAAAACACAAGCTAATTTTGCATAGCAATACATATTTCTCTATAAAATCTCCGTTCTTTAAAGCTTAAGGAAATCGTAACATCAACAAAATAAGATATGTGAGCAGTTGGAATAAAAAAAAACTTACGACCTCTGGAATGGAATGACCATGTCTCATCTAATTTAACACGAATTACAAGGGAGTTTATTGCTTGTAAAAAGTAAAATTATTACAAAACTTATCCTCATATTTTAATATGCAATTCAACAGTGGACATTTAAGTAAATACTGAATTCAAAAACACAATGCTCAGAAATATTTCTACAATTTAATATTTTTATTATCGAACTGGTTTTACTCATCGCGATAATCGTCGAACATCAGTTGATAACGCTCGTCATATCCGAAACCGGTCCCGATCTTAAGCATGCCTCATTGTGGAAGTAGTATAGACATCTGCGTTTTAATTATTTTTACCTATAATAATGAATGTGAAAACTTGTTTCAGTCATTATTTTTATTTTGCTACAAGATTGCCAAAATCTTGCAAAAAAAAATTCAAAATAATTCAATTTAATGTGATCAAACTTAAAATGTTATATAGCGAGTCCCGTTTATTTTTGAGTAAAATTCATCTTTATCATTTATTTTAAAAATTTAAAACTTTGCAATCTTTTATATAGATACTAAATGTTTGTGTAATTTTAAAATAAAATGAAACCCACCAATGTGACATTGTAACTGTCATTGAATGAATCAATGTGTTTGCTAAACAATAAAAAGGCACACAACGCTTAAATTAAACTACATAGAAACAATCTATTTTTAAAGTTCACGATGCATTATTTGAAATAAACGATTGTTTTAATTAAATGTTTTTAAGCAAGAAATCAGATTACGTGCCTTGAATTATTCATTAAATATTGTTTCAACAGCAGATTAAAAAAATACTGTCTGTTTCATCAGATGACATGATGTATTCAATATACAATCAGTTCAATTAGAAGATTCGTGTATATTTGGTATACTTCGCTGAGTTATGACTAAAACAAAAAATATAATGTTATATTATCTTCTTGCAAACATGAGCTATATTATACTATCATAATTATGTGCAATAGATAAGAGACAATATCCTTATGCGTCTGAGCATGCAAAAACGATATGGACCTTAGCAGCATAGTATTGTTAATTAATTGACTGCATGACTTGAAGTAGCTATTTATTGATCAAGCAAGTGAATAAGTCAGTGATTCTCTATTATGTCACATTACTTACAAGGCAAAATTTCTGAAATATTTTTAAATATTTATATTTCTTGGTATCACTTGTTACATTTTTCCTAGAGAAGTTAGGTCAAGATTTTGTTTTATTTTAGGCACAAAATTAAATACAATCATTCCATAATATTCAAGGAACGTGTTTGACTAGTCGTGAGTGTAATAATATACATATGTTATAGTCCCCATGCATTTTCATGAAGAAACAGAGTATTTAAGATGGATGTAGCTTTTGTAGTACATTTTTTATTCATTCAACAGTTGTCGTTACTTCATCAAGTATTATTTTGACATCATCACTGCAAACATCAACACATTTTTCGTAACTGATACTAAAACCATTAATACAGCTTACAATTTTCTCGCCGTTGATACATATTTGTTTTTTATTATTCAAAATATAATGATACACCCCACTCACGTCTACATGTTAAATTTGTACTCAAATTTTATCGACTTCTTCACAGAACCCCTTTTGAAAAACTTTGACATTCAAACACTTTGTACCTATGCAAGTACAAAATTTATGTCAAGGAATGTTAAATAATGTTTCATAATTGTTTTAGTAAAATTATTATCGTTAAAAAAAGTCAGCTAAAATGCAACCCATTAGCGGTTAAAATTAAGCACACCAGTTTGTCGTACCTATCAGCAAAATAAATTTTTGAAAGAAATTTAATGACTTTTTTGCGATTTATAAATAATTATGCCATTGAAAATTGTTCAACATTTAAAGAAAGGATGTATTATTCTTCAGAAACCAATAACAAGAGAAATAGCCTCCACAAAATCATTTTTCACGAACATTTTTATGTATTATATAATATGTCCATTAATTTCGACAATGTTTTGAGTACAAATTAGATCGTTGAAAGCAGATCTCACTCATATTCAGCTAGAAAAAATAGCAATGTATTTTAGTTCTATAAAATTATTTTTTCATCGTGTTATAATGGAGTTCTACGAGATGGATGCCAATTCAATCAATAAATTATTATGAAATTTTACAAAATATACTTAGTTTTTATTTTGTCATGTTCAGACCAATTTTAAGTGTTTTAGATGTGCACTCGTACAATTCAGTGAAATATTGCACTTAATTGTAATAAATGCTTAACTAAAAATATTTAATAATGTTGTATTAAAGTAAATTGTTTGATCACAAAATCGGTTACGAAATTCTACGGAATTATTAAATTTTATAGACAAATTCAACGTATTCCGCCTTTCGTTTTATTTTTCACACGAGAAAATAATGTGAAGAATTTGTATTGTTGAAAACTCGTGAAATTATTGAGTTGAATTTCTTATGAAATAAAAGTCAATGCGATTAAACATTTTCGTATCGCAATTTTGATAATCTGTCTTCAAAAAGCATTGAAGAACGTTTCATATATCATATAATATTATAACTCTCTGATGATTACAACAGTTAAAAGTATACTTTAAATGGCTTGGAATCACGCAAAGTAAAGATTTTCATTTTCATGAATCGGTCGCTCGTTTTGTATTGCATCAAAATATTATAAAAAATCTGCGATAAACTTATTCAGGTACATGCAAATAAACTCTATTATTACTAAACCTAATACTTGGACACGGTGAAAAAAATAGCAATGTATTTTAGTTCTACAAAATTATTTTCAACAAATATAGTTGATAGCTATTTTCACGCCATGAAAATAGCTATCAACTATATTTGTTAAAAATAATTTTGTAGAACTAAAATACATTGCTATTTTTTTCACCGTGTTATAATGGAGTTCTACCAAGTGAATGCCAATTCAATCAACTAATACTTGGATTTTACGTGTAGATGTAAACAAAACAAGAAAATTAAATCATCGGACACGGTATCGATTGTGACGTAATCGGAAATAAATAAATATGTTTCCAATATGTTCGTATACACCATTTTAATAGACCTAATTGTTAGTTACTGGTATAGTTATTGATATCTTCAAGTACTGATTGGCAATTAACATCGCATTACGTAGACATCTTGAATGTAAAAATTATAAAAAAAAATATTTATTTATTTTGTGACTTCATTCATCTTCATCATTTAACAAAGCAAATGTTATTTTTTATCAGATGGTTTGATTACTTTCATTGCAACGTACTGTATTATAACGGCATTGTACAAACTTACATACGAGATAAAAAAAAAACTTTTACCGCGTGAATGTTTGTTTTAATTTACTTGTTTTTTTGATTGGCTTTATAATGCGTCTATTTTTTTTTGTTGTTGTTTATAACCTTAAGTTGCTCATACCTACCGCAGTGTTATAATATGTTTTTATCTTAGCTGCGTAATGTTGCCATAATTATCAAGTATTGAGAGGCGTTTAAAAAAAAGTGGGTGGATAATACTATATAATCTGATTATTTTTTACTCTGGTCATATTTCAAAGTTGATTTTACTTCCGTTACTAAAACCTTTATTATTTCACATAATTATAAAATTGAAAAAAAGCAAGACTACGAAAACGGGACAAATAGTGATACAGAACTGAGTAGCGAAATACGGTGACAGCCTGTATAAATTTGACATATGGCAACCGTAACGACACGTGTACTTACTGAGTATAAGTTAAAAAAAGGCAATAGTTGAGGAGAGCGAAAACAAAATTTCAAAATAAAATTCAGTATTTTAGCAATAATTTTATTTGTTAAAACTTTGTAAGATTCCACATGTTTTGTCACTAATAACTTGGGTTTTGCTGTTTGGTATCAGGCATTATAACACGTGGATGCAATAGAACTGGCGATATATTAAAATTGAAACTATAAACAATATATTAAAATAAAATATCATAAATGAAAATGAACTTATGAGTTTGATGCTGAAATTCCATCAAGCACCTCCATTCGATGTCAAAAATTGACAACGATTATATTTTCTATAAAGCTGTCATTTATACTACTAAACCAATATTTTTCATATATGCATATATAAGTACGATTATATTGTCAGTCCTGCTAAAGCGCATGTTTTTTCACAATTAAAATGACTAAAAATTTATTTATCTTCATAAGCATACCTATCATAGATATGACGTGGTACATTAAATCCATGTACACTGTACACTTGTCGAATATGTATGATATATATATATATATATATATTATTTATCACCATATCTGCGCCCAGTCTGAGACATACGGCAGCCTAATAGACTAGCTCAACAGATGTCGTTATAACGGAAACTAATTGTATAAATTCACTCTATACTTAAATACGTTTTTCTCAAACAAATAAAATTTCAACACTTTTTCTTGCAAAAATAAAAATATGATTTATTACTTTAAGTTTCTAAATAATACTTCAGTTTAAAATAATCAATTTCCCGTAATTTATGCCCCACTTTGTTATTTTTTTTATCTGTCTCGAAACTGAAATTAAACAGTACTTAAATGTTTTTTTAACAAAAAATACACAATCATCAATACTCATAATGCATATTTTTAAGGGATTTAATAGATTATCCGAAAATTATATGTCTGTTGCATTTTGTTTTTAATGAAAAAATCGTCACAACCTTTTGATACCGATGTCAAATTATTTCTATTCAGAATTCGAAAACAATTAATTCCGGAAAGTATGCTGAATTAAGCGCATAGAAATCACAGTGAATGTAATTAAATGGCGGTTTTTCTGAAACCGTAAATTTAGATTTTTTCAACTGTGAAAATAAAACTGTGATGTCATAACTTCCATTGACACAACGCTTATTTTCTGCAACATCCTCTAAGCGTTTCTGTGACCAAGGAACTATCTTATTTCAACGTTTTTGCGGTTTTGTACTATTCAAAAAAAGAATGTGAAATGCGCCATTTTCATAAATTACTCAATGATACATTATTTTGACAATACCTTTGTATAAATCTATTTTGAATAAAAATATTTTTACTGATCTTTCAGTATAATCGCGTCCCATTAAATCCAAGTCATAATCAATTGAAATATGCGTCTACACTTGGAAATATGTTTTCACGAATACTTCCTAGTGATATTAAATTAGTTTCATAGCTTTCATTGAAACCATAGACAATATTGATGAGTTTAGTACATTTTGACTGCCTGAAATGTTAAATCAAAAATTTTACATGAAATATAAGATATGCATTAACCTAAATGAAAATCAATATTGTCAATTAATTATGTTTATTCAACTTTTTTTATTGACAACCATTGTCATAACAAAAAATTATCATAAAAAAATCGTAAATTTCATTAGGTTTCAAAAGCGAATGAACAAGGCAATTGACCAGTGGAAACTGATGTTTAACAAATTCAATTATCTATACTAATTTTTTTTTATAAATTTAATTTTTAAAAAATTCAAATTTCGTTTTGTAGTTAATAATTTATTTCAAATTTTAATCAGCCTATTATGTCTAATCAAAAATTAAATAAAATAATATTTATCAAACCTAAATCCTCTTCTATTTAGTAATATACATTTAGAAAAAATGAATGGGGCGTTTATGAATTTTGGTTTATTTTTTAACACGCTACAGACGCCCTATCAGTCCCATATATTAAAATACTAGTTGACTTGTATATAAAAGAATGTCTGATCAACTTTTAAAGAGATTTTTTATTTATTAAATTGGCATTTAATTAATGAATTAAACGAATATTTGTGTAAATGTTATTTAATATTTTTCATTACAAGATGTCGCTGTATGCGCAACACTCTCCTTTAAATAGATAAAATTATAAACCACTGATATAGTGGTACACCTAGTAGGCTTGATTTGTTGATTATTTGCACACTGCAACTGCGTGCAGTGCGTTGTTGTCGGTTGCATATAATAGATACAAATGTATGGACCCAAATCTCAATAATTTTTGCCGATCTAAATATTACATTAACACTTCTTGACATTTTATCATACAACATTACTTAGCTTAACAAAGTAATTAAATTTTTTTCAGCCTCAATATATATAAACCTCAAAATAATTGCTTCTTTTTCTTTCAGGATCGACCATTCAATGCATACAGTGGAACAACGACAACACCCAAAGAGAAGATTGTGATTAATAAGCCAAACGGAATAACCACAACTGTTGACGCCCCTAAGAGAAGTTTCAAGCCTCCTGGTCAACCACCTCCACCTCCACCTCCACCTGTAAGAATCCATTTTTTATTGTATATTAATATAATAAACATTTTTTAATTTTGATATTACTAAAATCATCCATCATGAAATATTTTCCATACTGATCTACCTGAGATGCTATATCATTTACAGCATATCTTTCAATTTGGTGTTCTCATTTTTATTTTATTTTACATACTGACATCATTCTGAAATATTCACAACACTTGTACCTTTCCGCTAGTGACATCTCTTAATGAAAATATCAGGCTTAATTGTGGTACTTTTTTTTTATAAAAAAGTGTTCAAATTTTTATCAAAAGTTTTCCATTCCCAATTTATTATTTTTACTTCAACCAAGTATTATAACCCAGTTAATAAATAAAAAATATAACTACTCTTTAAAATTTTCAGATGCCAGCACAAGATAAGAAGCCTGTTGTAGAAATAAACAATAAATTGAATACTGTTCATATAAAACCGAAAGCGCCTCCGCCTCCACCCATCAAAAGAATACAAAACGGAAACGGCCACGTACCAGTCAATCAGACAAACGGCTTGCTGGATAGACCACCTGCTACACCGACACCAGATTATGACACATCGTCATTGGTGAAAGTCATAAGCAAACCAAAGCTAGCAAAAGCGAAATCGGATGCTGTTGAAATGGAATCTCTTGAATCTTTCAAGTTGAATAACCCGTCCACTCCGACTCCTCGCCCGCCGTCAACCTATTTCATGAAGCAGCAGAACGGTATGCTGACAATGAAGAAGTCAAATCCGCATGTTTCTGTCACTATTGGCGAATATCCAACAAACACTTTCCGGAAACAACCATCGAAATTGGAGTTTTTGAGCAATGATAGTGTCGATGGAAGATATAGAAATAATGAACCAGTCGGCAGTAGGTTACAATCAGAGTTGGTTCAAACTCTATCAAGATCAAATCTTAAGAAAAAGACTGAAGTTGTAAGTATTATTTCAGATAGATATCAACTTTCTCACCAGTAATTCAATGTATTGAAATACTGATGACAGATTATAAAATGTCATTTATGACATTCATTTAAATAATATACCACAATTGGAACTGATTTTTCCTATCACTTACATTTTCAACTGAAAATGCTTTAAAAATATACTTTTGATACCCAAGTTTTGCAACGTAACACAAAAAAACTTTCATATTCATATTTTTGTGAAATATGTGGGATCATAATTTGTCATTGTCAGCATGAATATTAAAATATTGGGTTGATGCCATATTTTGATTGGTGGTAAACATTCAACGTTTGATGACACTATATACAGTTCCAAAGGTCCTTTGAAAATGAAACCTATGACTGTTTCCAAACATTATGTTATCACCACTTACCACAACTTGAAATCTTTGCAATAATCTGGATATGTCTTGTATAAAAATAAATAGGACATTTTATATTACTTATCTTTAAAATTTTTAAACTCCTAATTTGTTGTTCAACAAATGATGTCATGTCAACAATATTTTTTGGTTAGAATATTTCTTGATCTAATAAATATTGCAATCAGCCCAATTTTTGCAATTTTCTGCCGCCATACCTAAGTGAAACTTTACATTACTGCCATGGTTCTCAGAGTTTTATGACAAACATATAAATTAGGGATCAGAAAAGTTTGTGATAAAAAATATAAAGAGAATGTGTGGCAGGAATGGCAGGCAGTTTTATATCTCTTATTTCTTTAACGGTGCGTGAGAGGATGTTGATAAGTAAAAAAACCACTTCTAAATACCATTTAGTCATGCAGTCAAATGTTTTCAGTCATTTAAGAAAATAAAATACAAATATCATAGGGTTTTTGACTTATCCAAAGCTTTTGTGCATGCTGAAATCGTTACAAAAAATATATGTTTTACAGGACAATTCGATTATTATTGGTGATTTACAAACGAAACCATTTGAAAACACATTTGAATCATCGCTTAGTAATGTTGAGCCAAATGAAAACTTTCATAAAAGATACGGACAGGTTATTTTACCTCAGCCCCCTACAATAAGTATCCCCAAAGTGCTACCGAATGGAAACTCACACAACACGACAATGAATGGATGCAGCGAGCCCAATAGAATAACTATTACCATGCCCCAATTAATGAACGGTAAACAAATGCTTTCGAAGACAGAAAGTTTACCTCAAAACGGAATTCTAAAGCACACCAGTCCAATGTTCATTAACGACCGTAGCTCAACCATCAAAGTATCACCACAGCAAAAGAGCATTAAATTTGGTCAAACGTAAGAGTCAAAAATTTATGCACATTTAACGCCATTGAGAATAATATTGGCTTTGCTATTCTACTAGAAATTGGTGTTGGCGTAGTATCTTTCAAATATATTTTATTTTTTCATTTTATCTGATTTTTTTATAAATCGAATGCTGCATTTGATTTCAACTTTGATTTCCTATATACTTTTTTCCTGCCTTCATACAGATACTATTTATTCCCAATTTACTTTATCAAAAGATTTAAAAAATAATCAATCTTATATTATTTATGATACATACAGTATATTTAATAACATAATAATTTTTTCTTATACATTTTTTGAAAAAACAAGTTTTTCCACAATGATATTGTCATTTTCAATTCTTTTTTAACCATATTTAACTAACTTCAACTTCAATTTAAGAAAAAGTTCAACTATTTACAACAATCAAAGATTTTCTTTCTAATTAGTAGCATGCTATGTTTTTGAAATAATAATTGACATATAGTTTTAATGGATTTCTGCCGTATTCTATTAATTCAGAACTGCATATTTATTCATATTACTTTCAAATAGTTGTGAAGCAAAACTATATATATCTATGTTTTAGTATTCAGTATGGCTTAAATATATATGCGAGGATTACTTGCGTAACATATATTGAATATTTTTCAATTGTCAATCTCAAGAAATAATATTTTTTTGTCGATAGTACAAATTGAAAACACAAATTCAATGAATAAATATATATCATTTTCAAGGCTTTGTTTAGTTTTATCATTTCTGAGTTTGTCTGTAGGCATGTTTTATTATTGAAAGAGAGTCAGTAGAACAAAAAGTTGTTTTTGATTTTTGAAAAATAAGTGTTGATTTTTACAATACACAATTTGTCACCACATTGATAATTTTTACAATATTTTATTGCCTTGATAAAGAGAATGTAGTCAAATGTAATATAACAAAATATTCAAGAAATTTAAGGGTACATGTGTGTTCTAAATACATCTCTTCCAAGCAAGTATTATTTTTGAAAAATCTCAAATTATTGATGTCAAATATAATTTTTCATGAAATATGTCCTTGATCAATTTTTCCTAAATCACGATGATGTGTTAGCATTGATGAAACGAGTTCTTGACTTATTTTTTGAATACAGAAATTTATTCAATGATATTTTTATGACTATTATTACTGACCATAATTGATTTGATTTAGTAGAGAATAATATAAATTATACAGAAATAATTATGGTGACGGCCACATACATACAAATGCTGTATGAATATATTAAATATTCCAATATTGCGTTATCTTTGATTTCCAAACTCATGATCTGTTTTATGCTTTCAGGACAACGGTGATTGGAGATCCAGAAGTACCGCTCATCATTAATCGTTGACTTTGACTTAGTAAAGTGGATTTATACTAAAGATAAACTTCAATTGGGAAAGCCCTTCTGATTACATTGATAAGTTTTTTTATAATAATTATTATAATGTAATCTAACCTTCAGAATTAATGTTTCTTTTTCTTAGATCTTGTTTTACTTCTAAGTATTTTTAATGTATTATAATTAATTCTATAATAAAGCATACAGTTAATGCTAGTATGCTTAATGTTGTATATATTGTTTTGAGTGCCAGCATGTAAAATAAAATGAATTTATTATGATGCTTTGTTTTTATTTTATCCTATTTATGTATATATGTATTTTAAGACTAAAACCATTGCTCTCAGCGCAAGTGATGGAGGCTTCAGAGAAATTTTCGGTCAGTAGCGACGTTTGTAATTCCTTCATGTGTCATTTTCAGACAATGAATTTTGTCCGATCCTCTTCAATATGTACTCCTCACTCTCGTTAAAGAGCCGGATTTTTCATTTCATTAGTGAAAATACTTCACCTAAGATATTAATTACGGTCTATTGCATTTTTTGAAAGTGTCGCTTGCAGCATTTATGGTTCTTTTCACAAAACTCGTTGCCAAGTACACAAACCTCGTGTCAGACGAAGGCCCACCGAAAAAGAGAGCACTTTATAGATAAAAAGTATTTTAACGCTGTAGTGCGTTGTGTTGATGTATTGGAAAATTGTATTCATTTTATCGGAAAGTTTTATGATCGACAAAAATTACAAAAACCGAAATCCTTCATTTCAATTTGTTAAGAGCATGTAGATCATTGTATATTAAATTAAAATAGATTATTCTATATTACATATGTCTTTTATGAGGGAAATCTAGCCACTTAATTCTTTGATGCTTGGATGTGAAAAAAAAAAAAAATACAATACAATACAATATATTTATATTTATATTAATTATCTTCGATTATCCTCGACTTCGAGGAGCTTCAATTGGAAATAATTCTCGTATTTGAATGTGGCTTAAAGGTGTCATCCAAAAAGATAAAAATAATATGTAAATTTGTTTGGAAAATATTTTTCAAAACCTTCCCTGAATTGCCGTACCCTTGTTGTAAATTTTAGTAACACTCTTAAATCGTTTATTTCGTTTCCATGTTCAAGCAGAAACTTCTTCATTTCATGCTTAAAATGAACGATTTAAAATATAACCGTCCTATTTATCGACTGGAAAAGAACAACAAATAAGTACTTTTAAGGTGTTAACTGTCACTTCTTGATGGAAAGGCATGATATTTTAAATAATAAAAACACATTTTTTTAGTTCAGTTGATAATGCTCGCGATGAGTGAAACCGGTCCTGATCAAAAAATATATTGTGGAAATAAGTAAAAATGTTTTAATTATTTAAAAAAAAAAAAAATACAAATAAGTAACAGAAAATTAAGAATTAGATTTATCATGATATTTGATAGATATAGTCTTTCTGGGCTTGCCTGTTATATGGAATCTTTATTGAGAGTGTAGAAACGGTACTTCAGTTCATCGGTCAGAAACTTGTCAGGATAACATGAGCACATCATTGCCGTTGCGCTGCATTTGCAATGTCACTCATAAATATATCTCTATTATTAAGAATTTGGAAGTTATTAACTTAGATGTCACAAAAAGTGAGTTGATAAGAAAATGAAAGGAGAAATTGAGGGAAAAAAAGAGGTTAGAAATGAGAGTTTACGCTATAGAAAAAAATATCGTGAATTGAAGACTGATATCGACATCTGTAGGCGAGTGGCGTATGAGAAGACGAAATATTCCGGCTTTTTTTTGACAGACTGTGCCATCTGTGAATAAAAAGATTTACTACTGACTCGCAAAAAAAAATTTTTGAAGACTGACATAGACATCTGTAGGCGAGTAGCAAATGAGAAGACGAAATTTTCGAGCTTTTTATGACTGACTGTAGCATCTGTGAATGAGTAGATATACTACTAATTCGCAAAAAAAAAAAAAAATTTCGAAAATTTTTTTTCATACAAAGTCCATTTTCTTCACTTTTTTTTCAGAAAAAAATGGGTTTGATGACGTCACTGTGACGTCATACAATGTTGCCGATGTTACTGTGACGTCACCTTCGGATTAGTATTCGGCGCTGTTCGATGTCGTTCGACAATCTCGCACCCCTCACATCTTCATTCGTGCCTAAGTAAAGTCATCTTCGGCGCTCGGCCTCGATGCTCGGACTTCGGTGATCGCTATGGGACGTTCGAATTTCAGTGATCGGTATCAGATTGTGACGTCATCACTGTGACGTAATTTTATTCATCGACGAGCAAAAAAGTTTTTTTTTTTTTTGATCAAAGATATTTAGAAAATATTTCAGAACATTTTTTTTATAAAACTCAACGATTGGTCACCTAATGGAGGTGAAAATCATAATTTTACGCCTATAAAACACATTTTATGTCGACATTTTGAACTTAATCTATCCATCAACAGTGTGATTTGTTATTAAACGTCATGCAAAAATTGCGTTCTTGAGACCGTGTTATTTGAATAGAGTTCATGTGATATTAACGATTTTTCGCAAATATTTGTTTTGTAGATCATCTCAACTTTGTCTCGTATTGCAGTTTCCTTCAATAAGAGTGTATTGTTTTGATCGTTTAGATTACTACTTTAGCTTTCCGCGCAAATAATAGAGTTTTCTCGAAGATCTTAGCGAATATGTCGGTCAATCCCTGTGAACATTCAGTTCAGTGTGAATGTGAATAATGATTGCAAATTTAATCTATCAAATACGTGTATAACGTTATTGTAGTTTCTTGCATATCGTGGATTTATTATGTCATATTATTTGCCTCAATTTCGATTGTCATACTTCAATCGTTTTCATTGATTATCACTTCATATAGAAAGAATATTTCTGGTGTTCGGAATTCGGCGATGATCGGCGAAGATCGGCGATCGGCATGTGACGTCATCACTGTGACGTATTTTTTTCATTGGCTGAGCGAAACAAAAAAATCAGGAAATATTTTAAAAAATCATACAACGCAATAGAGCCCATTTATTTGAATTTATCGAACATCCGCAGACGTCAAACAAAAACCCATCAAATAAGAAAAAAAATGTGCGTGTTATTAAACGTCAAGTGAAACGCATAGCGATTTATGTCAACGGAGAGCATCTAGTCTTTATTATTTAAAGTAAACTGTGCTTTCACAGGGCTTGCAATTATCCGTGCTGTAGGCCTTGTCAATTTGGTTTCATCTCATGAGAAGATTTATACTGAATTTCACTGTAATTTGATATCTGGCTGGACTTTGTTCGGATCAACGATTTTCTTTCTGCGTATTCGGTGGTTGTCTCATTGCAATAAAAGGTCCGGAAGGTGAAGAAAGTCCGGTCAGTGGCGAGCGGCAGTCTATCGCTGACGGGAAAAACTGGTACGTCGTTAACTATTTTTTATAACATCATTAGAGATAACACAGTGAAAAAAATAGCGATAAAGTGAAACGGCGTAATATAGGGCGCCAGCCAAAATAATTAGCATTGCTTATTTTTTTCACCGCGTTGTAATGGAGTTCTGCCAAGTAAATGCCAACTCAATCAATTATTAGATAATTGATTTAAAAATTGTATATTTATTTAATATTTTGTTTATATTTATTGATTTTTATTACAAACTTTTGAATTGAATATTTTCCTTTTTCTTCCAGCGCAATACGGCCTGTGCTCCTACGTCATGTGAATAATTAAAAAGATTTTTTTTTAATGAGCGATTCTTTCGCATCGAAGGCAAATTTTCAAAGCATTCAAAAAGTGACATGCGTCAAACGAAGACCCGTCGGCTGTTGTTTCTATTGATTGATTATCGTCGGCGAGTGAATATTACATTTTTTGTCGATTAAAAACATCAAGCCGCATAAGATTCGTGACATTTTTGCGTTGCAGTTTACCCTTTCACGATAGTTTTACAAAAAAAAAAAACAATTAAAACCATAGTTCTCCGAGCAAACGAATCTCTTTCCAGCCCAAAAGATGTCTCGTGTTGCAGTTTCCTTCAATAAAAGTGTATTGTTTCGATCGCTTAGATTTCTACTATAGCTTTCCCTGCAAACGATCGATATTTCTAACATAGAAGATATAAGAGAATATTTCGGTCAATACCTGTGTACATTCAGTTCAATGTGAATGTGATTAATGATTGTAAATTTTTCCTATCAAATATGTGTCAACGTCCTACAAAAATTACGTTTCATATATTTCCGCGTTGTTTGTAAAGAATTCATGCGATATTAATGATCTTTCGCAAATATTTGTTTTGTAGAACATCTCAACAGATATCACACTCGTCTTTGATTTGATCAACGCTATAGCATTCTACGCGAATGATGTGCATTTCTTGAAAAAAATCGTGAAAATTTCGGTCAGTGGCGACGTCGATCGCTCAAAGAGGGAATTCCATTACGCCATATAGCAATTTGTGTGAGTAATATGAACACACTCTTGTCGGTGTGCGGAATTTGATTCTCATGAATGTATTGTTACATTATGAATGAATCAAAAATGAAACGATACTGAAAGCATTCTTCAATGGAGCGACCACTCAAAATCGATATGCTGGTTGGATTGAAATGTAGCTTTGTAATGTGTGTGAAGGACTATACTCTTATTGATTCGGTCATTAGTCGGTTGCACATAATTATCTTGCCAAGACGTGACATTAAATTATGTTTCATAATACTAAAAGAGATTGTAAAAATAAAATATGTTTACCCAAAACAGGCATTTAACACAACGAATTCCCTCGCCTAGCATTTTTAAAACTTACAGACGTCAGTGGAAAACTCTTCAGCAATGGTTTGTATCACATTTTTTCACATTTTATATACATCAACTAGCTAAAATTACATTCAGTGGCATTCGAAGGCATATTTGTATGTATATCCGATCTATGATATAGCTATTTAAAATATTTATAATTAATATATATATATATATATATATATACAATATATCCTCCAGCGCAATCCTGATTCAGCAAGTATAACCTACTTTAAGCTTGACCGAGCCTTTAATGATTTTCTCGATCGTCATATAAGATATAAGATTAACACAATGCTCTATGTGTCTTGGACGAATTTAAAAATCTTTCTATAATCGGAACTTCTTTCGAATTGTAAGAATATTTTATTTTCCATCAAACGAAATCCGTTGCCAAGCATTCGAGAACTGACATACGTCAAATGAAGATCCAAAGATAATTGTTTTTGGTGATTAGTTACTATCGACGAGTGAATATTATATTTCGCGTTATTTTTTTTTACTTTTGTTCGAAATTCATTTCACATATGAAGCGCCCTAAAAACTGTCACAGTGCAAACTGCGACATTATGTTTTACAGCGACGTCAATAATATTTAGCCAGTAATATTTAGCTCGACGTCATGCGAGAGTCACGATTCGCGACAACGGAGAGCATTTAGCCTCTATTGTTTTTAAGTAAATGTGCTTTCAAAGAGTTTGCAGTAATTCAAAAATATCCGTTTTGTAGAGCGTTCCATATCAGTTATATAAGTATATCACAATATAAGCTAATGAAAAGTACATTCAGTGGCAATCGAGGGCATATTTGAATCTCAGTCCGGTGTACAATATTACCTCATCCACCCGAACACAAAAGGGTGGAAATTTCTTCGTACTGCCGGAAAGGATATTATCTATTCAACTTATACCAATCATAATATTAAATCTTTCATGAATATCATAAATGTAATAAATGAAAATAACAATTTTTACAAATATTTATTGAAATTATTCATTTTTCTTTTTTCTCCAGCACAATCTTGGTCTCGTCGATTTTCAAAGAACGTAACCCCGCCCCCTTTGAGACGTCACATACAGCGCAACCCGCAGCCTCGGCCTTTTCTGATTTTCCCATAGTTAGTTAGATCAGACATCCGATTTGAATGAAAATTTTGACATGTAACGACATCTAGCGCCCGTATAGCAAGCTTTGATATGCATTCGGTGCGGGTAATGAATACTTGAAAGCATTCATTTGCAGAATGGAAGTATATTGTTTCAAATGTTATATATTATATTATAAATCACAACATCGGCGCTTTGTATCTACCTGATGTGAATAATTTAAAGATATTGTTTTTAAATCGGCGATTCTTTCGCATCGAAGGCAAATTTTCTTTTTCCATAAACAAAATCCGTTGCCAAGCATTCAAAAATTGACATACGTCAAATAAAGATCCGTCGATAGATGTTTTTATTGATTGGTTGATTATCGTCAGCGAGTGAATATTGCAATTTTTGTCGTTAAAAAGAATCAATCCTCATAAGATTTGTGATATTTTTGCGTTGCAGTTTACCCTTTCAACATATTATAGTTTCGATTCTCGTTCTTAGATCACACATAGTTCTCCGCGTAAACGGATCGATTTCCAACCCAAAAGATGTCTCGTGTAGCGGTTTCCTTCAATAAGAGTGTATTGTTTTGGTCGTTTAGATTTCTACTATAGCTTTCCGCGTAAATGATCGATATTTCTAGAAGATCTTAGCGTATATTTCGGTCACAATACCTATGTACATTGAGATCAATGTGAATGTGAAGTTCCTTGCGTATTGTGGATATATTGTGTTATATTATTTGCCTTTATTCCGATTGTCATACTTTAATTGTTTTCATTGATTATCACTTCTTATGGAAAGAATAATTTTCAATGATTTTCAGTTCACGCCGAAGGTGAGGTCACGTTCGGCACTCGGCGTTCGGCGTTCGGCGCTCGGAATTCCAAGATCCAGCGATCGGCATGCTTGCGTTCGATATTCGGCGATCGACATGTGACGTCATCACTGTGACGTATTTTTTTCATTGGCTGAGCGAAACAAAAAATCAGGAAATATTTTAAAAAATCATACAAAGTAATAGAGCCCACTTTATTTTAATTTATCGAACATCCGCAGACGTCAAACAAAAACCCATCAAATAAGAAAAAAAATGTGTGTGTTATGAAACGTCAAGTGAAACGCATAGCGATTTATGACAACGGAGAGCATCTAGTCTTTATTATTTAAAGTAAACTGTGCTTTCACAGGGCTTGCAATTATCCGTGCTGTAGGCCTTGTCAATTTGGTTTCATCTCATGAGAAGATTTATACTGAATTTCACTGTAATTTGATATCTGGCTGGACTTTGTTCGGATCAACGATTTTTCTTTCTGCGTATTCGATGTTTGTCTCATTGCAAGAAGAGGTCCGGAAGGTGAATGAAGAAAGTCCAGTCTAAGAAAGGGGCAGTCTATCGCTGACGGGAAAAACTTTGGTACGTCGTTAACTATTTTTATTTTTTATTAAAATTAGATATAACACTGTGAAAAAATAGCGATATAGTGAAATGGCGTAATATAGGGCGCTAGCCAAAATAATTATCATTGCTTATTTTTCACCGCGTTGTAATGGAGTTGTTGTGTGACATGTGAGTGCTAATTCAATCAATAATTAGAGATTGAAAAATAAAATAAAATTTTCAGCCGCTGTTATGATTGTTGTAATTTTTTCAACACGCGAATATCGTTGCCTAGCATATTTAAGCTCACGCAGACGTCACTCGAAATCAATTTGTTTAATTGAAGATATTATCTCTTTGATTTATACCAAATTATATAATAATTAAAATAATTAAATAATACATCAATTTAAAATATATTATAAATAAATTAGTATAAGTACATATTTTAATTATAATTAATAATTTTAAATTAACATTCATATGTATTAATTGTATTTAACTAATATAAATATATAGTAACAATATATTAATTAATACATTTTTAATATATATTAACTAAATAATTTTAAATTCTAATTCAAATTATTTAAATAGTTTTGATAATAATAATAAAATAATTTATTTATTCAATTTAATATTTTATTTATTAAAAATATAATAATTATTAAGTTTGAATTAATTTATATTAAACATATATCTATTAATTTTTATATATATTATAAATATTATATAATATATTAAGTTAATATATATTCATCAAATATATTGATTAATTAATTAAAAACTCTAATTTCAATAATAATAATAATAAAATATAATAAAAAAAAATTATATATTAATTTTATTATTTATTTTATTCATTAAAATTAAGTTTATATTAATTATGTTTTAATTCATATAAACTATATATAAATATATTTAATATAAACAATAAATATAATATATTTATTTAACATTAATATATATTTATATTCAGTTAAAAAATATATTTATATATATTAATTAATTTATATATATATATATTAATTAAAGTGTAATGTATACATTTTATTTATATTTATATATTATGGGTAAATAATATATTGATTTTATATTTATTTAATAAATTAAATTATTTTATATTATTTAATGCATTCTAAATACATATATATTATGTATCAATTAATATATAATTAATATTTATTATATTTTAAATAAATAAAATATTTACTATAAAAAAAGATTAAATAATTAAATTATTTAAATTATTAAATAAATATTTTTTTAAATTATTGAATCATTATTATTATTTTAATTAGAATTTTAAATTAATATTTAAATAATATTTTTAATTAAATATAATCATGATTGGTATATCAATTAATTTTTATTAATTAATTGATTTTGTAAATTATATGATATGTTAATTAAATATTAGTATATATTAATCAAATATACTAAATATATTTAATTAATATCTATTTATTTTATATTAATTAATAACATTAATTATATATTAAATTGATGATTTATTTTATATACTAAAAGTATTATAATTTAAATCATTCTAATTTAAATAATTTGAATAATTCTAATTAAAATTATTCTAAAACGAAAAACTAATTCGGTGGATGCAATAAAACATCCCAGCCAAGGTCCAGGACCTTTTTTCGTGTTATGTCGGCAACGTGCGGACTGGCATTTTCGTGTTGAAGAATAACATTCCTTCTTTTCATAAGAGCAGGTATAATTTCTTGTAAATTTGTATTTAACTTGTCTATCTCATCATAATAGAGAGCTGCAGTAACAGTTTGTCCTTGTTTTAACACCTCATGATAAATCACACCATTCGAATCCCACCCAGCACACACGCAATAGGGCTTTCTAAGGATGAAGTCCTAGTTTTTGGGTTGAAATTGGTGTTTGACCACGATTTAACCATTGTTTTTTTTTTAATTTTATATCGTGATACAGCACCCATTCTTCGTCTCCGGTGATAAGGTCATGTAGAAACGGGGAAGAATGTTGCTTTTCTTGCAATATTTTGCATATGCTGATGCGCTGCGCTTTGTTGTGATCAGTTAGCGCGTGAGGAACACAAATGTTTTCTTTTTTAATATTCCCGAGTTTCTCTTCGATTGTGGTGTGCAGACCTTCTTGGATAATTGATCAATGGTCATCGTCGGATCTGCTTCAATTTCCGCCTTTAGGGCTACTTCATCCAGTAGACTGCGCCGTCCACTGCGAGACTCGAAAAAATTTCAAATCGAGATTATCCGATGGAAATTTTCTGAACCATCGTTGGCACTTTCTTATGTCCAGCATATTACCGTAAATCTCACAAATGGATTTCGCTGCACTCTTCTCACAAGCAAAAAGACAAGACAAGTGTCAAAATGTCGTAACAATCCTTTCTCTCTCGTAACAAAATTGTCCAAAACTCGTTAAAAATCATTCACAATGTCAATAAGTGTGAAGTGTGTTATCTTTTTGCAAGAGTTTACAAAAAGTCTGCAAAATAAGTGTAAAATTATCTTTTTATACATAAATCCACAAAACGTGTCAACAAAATTCACAAAAAGTTTACAACCAACTCCTTAGGTTATAAATATTTAATTGCTTTTATGTTATTATTAAGGTAAAAAAAAACCCAACACGTGTGTGATAGCTGTCAAAATATCTTACCGTCTCGTACAAAATTGATTCATTTCACTACATACGTGTGGATTGAAGTAAATAAACCATTCTAATCATATTAAACTAATAATTTTATTTTCTCTCTTTTCAGCATAGACACCACGATAAAACTAAATGGAAATTTGCTGCCTAATACTTCAGTGTTCACAAATAAGGTTTATGCTTCGATGTTTCAAAATCATCCACATGACCAGTAACATATGACACAAACCTTGCCAACAAAATTCACAAAAAGCTCACAACACCTCAGGCTAGAAATATTTTATAACATTGTGAACTTGACGCAGATTTATCGAGGTGTAATATGAGACGCAACAATACCGACG
Source organism: Himalopsyche japonica (assembly GCA_028555115.1). Taxonomy (NCBI): domain Eukaryota; kingdom Metazoa; phylum Arthropoda; class Insecta; order Trichoptera; family Rhyacophilidae; genus Himalopsyche; species Himalopsyche japonica. The sequence continues at coordinate 3,780,341 of JAHFWJ010000460.1, forward strand.
TCGAGTTACTTGCACTTGCCGATACTCGCATGTATTGTCTTTGAAACAATACATATTATTAAAAGTTTGCAATACATTTTTATAATTCAAATATATTGAGCATGACACTTTTACATGGGAATTTAGATAAGCAGTGAAAGCGTTAATACATGATATGTTTTCGTTGCAGTTTTTCTTTATTAATAGTTTTGTTTCTGTTGTAAGGATAATGAGCATAGTTCTCCGCGAGAAAGGTCGACATTTGTAGAAGATCTCTGCGAAAATTTCTGCCAGTAACGACATACAGCGATCAAACGGAAAGATAAATGTGAGTATGAACAATAATAGCACCCTAAGTCTATCGTATAGTTAGTTACACGAGACAACATTACCTGCGCTTCAATTTAAAAGAAATGAAGCTTCCTTTACTATTTAAAGTAAATGCGCTCTCAAAGGGTTTACGGCGATTCAAAAATATCCGTTTAAAATTTGTATATTATAAATCACAGCATCGACGCTTTGTATCTACCTGATGTGAATAATTTAAAGATATTGTTTTTAAATCGGCGATTCTTTCGCATCGAAGGCAAATTTTCTTTTTCCATAAACAAAATCCGTTGCCAAGCATTCAAAAAGTGACATGCGTCAAACGAAGACCCGTCGGCTGTCTTTATTGATTGATAATCGTCAGCGAGTGAATATTACAATTTATGTCGCTTAAAAGCATCAAACCTGAAAACATTCGTGACATTTTTGCGTTGCAGTTTACCCTTTCAAGATAGTTTTACAAAAAAAAAAAAAAACCAATTAAAACCATAGTTCTCCGAGCAAACGAATCTCTTTCCAACCCAAAAGATGTCTCGCGTTGAAGTTTCCTTCAATAAAAGTGTATTGTTTTGATCGCTTAGATTTCTACTATAGCTTTCCGAGCAAATGATCGATATTTCGAGAAGATCTTAGTGAATATTTCGGTCAATACCTATGTACGTTAAGTTCAATGTGAATCTGAATAATGATCGCAAATTTAAGCTATCAAATATGTGTATTATTGTAGTGCCTTGCATATTGTGGATACATTGTGTTATATAATTTGGCTTAATTCCGATTGTCATACGTCATTCGTTTTCATAGATTATCGCTTCTTATGGAAAGAATATTTCTGGTGCTCGGTGTTCGACGATGATCAGCGATCTGCGTGTGTCGTCATCACCGTGAAGGTATAATTTTATTGAACACAGGTCTTTTGGTATACGGTGAAATCCAGAAATTTTTCATTCATTGAAAGGTATTGTATCTTTTTCTTTTATAAACAATAATGAGTATCGTTTTCACAATTTACTTAATAATCAGGACACGTTTCGCTCATCGCGAGCATTGTTAACTGACAGAATACAAATTATAAACAAACCTATTCATATAACATTTTGATATCATAATTAACAGGTATACAGTTTTCAAGATTTAAGAACTAGGAAAACAGCTTAGAAGCTACCATAAAATTTACACATGAATGAAGTAAATTTATTGACACATAAAATATTAGCGATCTCTTTGTAATAATTGGCAATCAAAATAATGTCAAATAAAAAATCAAATAGATGTTCAGGAACGATCGAAACAACTCATCAGCAAAGATTACAGAGTGGGAAAAAAATTATAATAAAAATGATTGGAATTAAAATATTCTATTAAAAACATGCAATATATAATAGAAATCTTAACGTAAGATGCGAAGAGACGGTCTCTATTAGTTTTTTTCTTTTATCAAGCCCGATTTCAATTTGACGGAGATGAAGGTCGAAAAGTGAATCACTATAATGGGAAATGTGTGTAAACTTTATTTATTATAAGTGAAAAAATATTTCTTGAATCGGATTTTTTTCACATCAGGAGCGAATTTTCTTTTTCAATAAACAAAATCCGTTGTCAAGCATTCAAAACTGATATACGTCAAATGAAGTGATATCATCGGCGAGTGAATATGGCAAACAATTTGCGTTATTTAAAATTCATTCATTTAATACATGAGATGTTCGCGTTGCAGTTGTTCTTTATGATATGGTTTTGTTCTATTGTTAGGATAATGAGCATAGTTCTCGCCGAGAAAGGTCGACATTTTAGAAGATCTCTGAGAAAACTTCTGCCATTGACGACATTCGGCGGCCAAACGGTAAGATAAATGTGAATATGAACAATTACATCACACTTAGCCTATCGTATAGTTAGTTACACGAGACAACATGACTTGCGCTTCAATTTAAAGAAAATGTTGCTCTCTCTATTATTTAAAGTACATGTGCTTTCAAAGGGTTTACGGTAATTCAAAAATATCCGTTTAAAATTTGTATATTATAAATCAAAACATCGCTGCTTTGCACCTAAGTGATGCGAATAATTTAAGACGTATTTTTTTAATAAGCGATTTTTTCGCATTGAAGGCAAATTTTCTTTTTCCATAAACAAAATTCGTTGCCAAGCATTCAAAAAATGACATACGTCAAATAAAGATCCTTCGATGGTTGTTTTTATTGATTGATTGATTATCGTCCGCGAGTGAATATTGCAATTTTTGTCGTTTAAAAGCATCAAACCTCAAAAGATTCGTGACATTTTTGCGGTGCAGTTTACCATTTCATATTTAACATATCTTGATGCACTGCATGTTCTGTCTCACTCTCTCACCTTGTTTTATATTCATCTCGGACTCTTCCCACTACATACGAGACGGTTACATGATGTCACACTTCAGTTGTCGCGAAAACTCCACAACATATTGATGCGAAAAGGCGTTATCATCTGTCACAGCAATCAAAACACGGTATCGATCTCGACTTGAAATCCATTCACTTCTTCGTCTAACAGTTACATCATTGGAGCCAAATATAAATTTTATTATTTCAACCGTCACATTAAAAATTCATGAAGTTTTATAATTTAATTATAGTTAATTAATCGACTGAAGGTGCTTGATGGAACTTCAATATTAAATTTGAATTGTTACAACTTTGTACGATTCCATATGTCTTATCACAAACGACCCAGGTTTCGCCCTTCGGCATCTTCAGGTATTCCATCGCGAAGGGCGAAACCTGGGTCGTTTGTGATAAGACATTTGGAATCGTACAAAGTTGTAACAATTCAAATTTCATAATATTTAACACAAAAGTCCATTTGGTGGTCCGCCGGATCAAAATTTTGACATTTTTTATCCATCTAGTGGTCAGTGAGTCCAAAAAGGTTGCCAACCGCTGGTTTAGATTACTACTATAGCTCTCCGCGCAAATGATCGATATTTCTCGAAGATCTTAGCAAAAATTTCGGTCAGTACCTATGTACATTAAGTTCAATGTGAACGTGAAGTTCCTTGCATATTGTGTTATATTACTTGCCTCGGTTACGATTGTCATACTTTATTTGTTTTCATAGATTATCACTTCCTATTGAAATAATATTTTTCAATGACTATTAGTTCGCGCCGAAGGCGACGTCAAGTTCAAAGTCAAAATAAATCGTGAAATATTTTTCAAAAAATTTTCATGAAAAGCAATAGAGCCCATTTTATTTGAATTTATCGAATGTCCGCAGACGTCAAACAAAAGCCCATCGCAAAAGAAAAAAAATGTGTGTGTTAATAAACGTCAAGTGAAACGCATAACGATCTGTGGGAACGGAGAGCATATGTAATCTTTATTATTTAAAGTTAACTGTGCTTTTACAGGTCTTGCAATTATCCGTGTTGTAGACCTTGTCAATTTCGTTTCATCTCATAAGAAGAATTATACTGAATTTCAATCTAATTTGATATCTGGCTGGACTTCGTTCGGATCAACGATTGAAATTTCTGCGTATTCGATGGTTGTCTCATTGCAAGAAAAGGTCTGGAAGATGCAGAAATAGCTAGCCAAAATAATTATCATTGCTTATTTTTCACCGCGTTGAAATAGAGTTCTACCAAGTAAATACCAATTTAGTCAATAATTAGACATTACGATCTTTCCTACACGCGAATTTCGTCGCCTAGCAATTTTAAACTCACACAGACGTCACTCGAAAACAATTGCGATGGCTTGTTTTAATTGTTGTAGATATTATGTCTTTGATTTATACCAAGCGAAATTTAATAATTAAAATGAAAGTTATGTATATATTTAATATTTGATATATATTTCTTGATTTTTTTTTTACAAATTTTTGAAATTTACATATTCGTTTTTCTTCCAGCGCAATCCGGCCTCGACTATTTATGAAAAAGTGCATCCGAGCCGAATCTGCTTTCCTGCATCGCAATCCACTGCTTCTGCTTTTCGGATATTGAATATGTTTTTGTATATATCTCCATTCGCCATTATGATTGAAACTTTATCGTTGCCTTCAGTGTCTTGGACTTGGTAATAAATTAAAATGTCAACGTGTAGGCGTAGGTATACATGTCTCTTTCTTGCCTGTTTGCTTCACTTCATGCTCTTTCTGGGGTTTTAATCAGCATTGTTGCCTAGCATTCGAAATCTGACATACGTCAAATGAAGTCGCATCTGCTATATTATCAATTTTACGCTAACGCCAGCCGATTTTAAGATGATCTCTTTCTTCTCAGCGAAATTGTCGGTCAGTAGCGACGTTTGTAATTCCTTGATGTGTCATTTTCAGACGATGAATTTGATCCGATTCGCATCAATATGTACTCCGGATTTTTCATTTCATTAGTGAAAACACTTCGCCTAAGATATTAATTATGGTCTATTGTATTTTTTCAGACTGTCGCTTGCAGCATTATAGCATCCTGTATACAAAGCTCGTTGCCAAGTACACAAACCTCGCGTCAGACGAAGGCCCACCTAAAAAGAGAGCACTTTATAGGTAAAAAGTATTTTAACGGTGTACTGCGTTGTGTCGATGTATTGGAAAATCGTATTCACTTTATCGGATAGTTTTATGGCCGACAAAATTTACAAAAACCGAAATCCTTCATTTTGATTTGTTAAGAGCATGTAGATCATTAGAGATTGTAGAGCATTATATATGTATATGATGAGGGAAATCTCGTCACGTAATTCTTTGATGCTCGGATGTCAAAAAAAAAAAAAAAAACAATACAATACAATACAATACAATACAATACATTTATATTTACTATCAGACTTTGAGGAGCTTCAGTTTCAGATGGTTCTCTTATTTGAATGTGTATGAATGAAAGTGTCATCCAAAATGATAATAATAATATGTAAATTGGTTTCGAAAATATTTTGCAAAACCGTCCCTAAATTGCCCGTACCCTTGTTGTAAATTGTGGTAAAGTTCTTAAATTTGTTTCTTTCGTTTCCACATTCAAACAGAAACTTCTTCATTTCACGCTTAACGTGAACGATTTCAAATATAACCGACTTATTTATCGGCTGGAAAAGAACAACAAATAAGTAATCAAAATTAATGAATTCGATTTTTCGAGATATTTGATCGACACAGTCTTTGTGGGCTTTCCTGCTATGCGAAAACTTTATTGTAAGTGTAGAAACGGTACTTCGGTACGTCGGTCAGAAACCTGTAAGGATAACATGAGCAGATAACTGTCGTTGCGCTGCACTTGCGATGTCACTCATAAATATGTCGCTAGTATTAAATATTTGGAATTTATTAACTTAGACACACGAAAGGTGAGTTCATAAGAAAATGAAAGGAAAAAAAATTGGTAGGAATGAGAGTTTTCGCTACAGGAAAAAAATATCGTCAATTGAAGACTGACATCGACATCTGTAGGCGAACGGCGTACGAGAAGACGAAATTTTCAGGCTTTCTTTGACTGACTGTGCCATCTGTAGGCGAGCAGCGTAGGAGAACACGGAATTTTTGTGCTTTTTTTTGACTGACTGTGCCATCTGTGAATGAGTAAATTTGCAACAGATTCGCAAAAAAAAAAAAATTTCTCGAAAAATTTTTTGCATACAAAGTCCAATTTCTTCACTTTTTTTTCAGAAAAAAATGGGTTTGATGACGTCACTGTGACGTCACGTTCGGATCGGTATTCGGTGTTGTTCGGCGTCGTTCGCCCCACCCCTCACATCTTCGTTCGTGCCTAAAGGGACCTGAAATCACCTACGGCTATCGGCATGTGACGTATTTTTTTCATCCACGAGCGAAAATATTTTTGTTTTGATTGAACATTTTTAGAAAATATTTCAAAACGTTTTTCATACAAAATTCAAAGATCGGTCACGTAATGGAGGTGAAAATCGTAATTTTACACCGATGAAGCCCATTTTATGTCGACATTTTGAATTAAGTCTATCGAACACCAGCAGACGTCAAACAAAAGCCCATCAACGGTGCGATTTGTTCCTAAGCGTCATACGAAAATCGCGTTTAAGATAACCGTGTTGTTTGTAAAAAAAATCATGTGATATTAACGATTATTCGCAAATATATGTTTTGTAAATAATCTCAATTTTGCATCCATTTCATAAGAAGTCTTATGTTGCATTTCGCTCTCATTTGATATCTCAATTTTCTTTGATTAGATCAACGCCACAGCATTCTACGCGATTGATGTGCATTTCTTGAATAAATCCGTGAAAATTTCGATCAGTAGCGACGTCGATCGCTCATAGAGGGAGTTCCAGTACACTATATAGCAATTTGTGTGAGTAATATGAACAGACTCTTGTCGGTGCGCGGAATTTGATTCTCATAAATATATTGTTACATTATGAATGAATCAAAAACGAAGTGATACTGAAAGCACTCATTAATGGAACGGTCACTCATAATCTATCTCTCCTGGTTGGATTGAAATGTAGCTTTGTGATGTGCGTGAAGGACTATACTCTTATTAATACGGTCATTAGTCGGTTGCACATAATTATTTTGCCAAGACGTGACATTACATTGAATACTTGAATACGTTCACTTGCAGAATGGAGATAGATAATTGCAATTAAGGTGTTTTGTACACCTGCGTGTTGTAAATAATTTAAAAGCTAGTTTTTAATCAGCGATTCTTTCGCATCGAACGCAAATTTTCTTTTTCCATAAACAAAATTCGTTGCCAAGCATTCAAAAATTGACATACGTCAAATAAAGATCCGTCGATAGATGTTTTTATTGATCGGTTGATTATCGTCAGCGAGTGAATATTGCAATTTTTGTCGTTTAAAAGCATCAAACCTCATAAGATTTGTGATATTTTTGCGTTGCAGTTTACCCTTTCAACATATTATAGTTTCGATTCTCGTTCTTAGATCACACATAGTTCTCCGCGTAAACGGATCGATTTCCAACCCAAAAGATGTCTCGTGTAGCGGTTTCCTTCAATAACAGTGTATTGTTTTGGTCGTTTAGATTTCTACTATAGCTTTCCGCGCAAATGACCGATATTTCTACAAGATCTTAGCGTATATTTCGGTCACAATACCTATGTACATTGAAATCAATTGGAATGTGAAGTTCCTTGCGTATTGTGGATATATTGCGTTATATTATTTGCCTTTATTCTGATTGTCATACTTTAATTGTTTTCATTGATTATCACTTCTTATGGAAAGAATATTTTTCAATGATTTTCAGTTCACGCCGAAGGTGAGGTCACGTTCGGCACTCGGCGTTCGGCGTTCGGCGCTCGGAATTCCAAGATCCAGCGATCGGCATGCTTGCGTTCGATATTCGGCGATCGACATGTGACGTCATCACTGTGACGTATTTTTTTCATTGGCTGAGCGAAACAAAAAAATCAGGAAATATTTTAAAAAATCATACAAAGCAATAGAGCCCACTTTATTTGAATTTATCGAACATCCGCAGACGTCAAACAAAAGCCCATCACAAATGAAAAAAAATGTGTGTGTTATTAAACGTCAAGTTAAACGCATCTGAGAGCATCTAGTCTTGATTATTTAAAGTAAACTGTGCTTTCGCAGGGCTTGCAATTATCCGTGCTGTAGACCTTGTCAATTTGGTTTCATCTCATAAGAATAATTATACTGAATTTCAATATGATTTGATATCTGGCTGGACTTCGTTCGGATCAACGATTGAACTTTCTGCGTATTCGGTGGTTGTCTCATTGCAATAAAAGGTCCGGAAGGTGAAGAAAGTCCGGTCAGTGGCGAGCGGCAGTCTATCGCTGACGGGAAAAACTGGTACGTCGTTAACTATTTTTTATAACATCATTAGAGATAACACAGTGAAAAAAATAGCGATAAAGTGAAACGGCGTAATATAGGGCGCCAGCCAAAATAATTAGCATTGCTTATTTTTTTTCACCGCGTTGTAATGGAGTTCTGCCAAGTAAATGCCAACTCAATCAATTATTAGATAATTGATTTAAAAATTGTATATTTATTTAATATTTTGTTTATATTTATTGATTTTTATTACAAACTTTTGAAATGAATATTTTCCTTTTTCTTCCAGCGCAATACGGCCTGTGCTCCTACGTCATGTGAATAATTAAAAAGATTTTTTTTTAATGAGCGATTCTTTCGCATCGAAGGCAAATTTTCAAAGCATTCAAAAAGTGACATGCGTCAAACGAAGACCCGTCGGCTGTTGTTTCTATTGATTGATTATCGTCGGCGAGTGAATATTACATTTTTTGTCGATTAAAAACATCAAGCCGCATAAGATTCGTGACATTTTTGCGTTGCAGTTTACCCTTTCACGATAGTTTTACAAAAAAAAAACAATTAAAACCATAGTTCTCCGAGCAAACGAATCTCTTTCCAGCCCAAAAGATGTCTCGTGTTGCAGTTTCCTTCAATAAAAGTGTATTGTTTCGATCGCTTAGATTTCTACTATAGCTTTCCCTGCAAACGATCGATATTTCTAACATAGAAGATATAAGAGAATATTTCGGTCAATACCTGTGTACATTCAGTTCAATGTGAATGTGATTAATGATTGTAAATTTTTCCTATCAAATATGTGTCAACGTCCTACAAAAATTACGTTTCATATATTTCCGCGTTGTTTGTAAAGAATTCATGCGATATTAATGATCTTTCGCAAATATTTGTTTTGTAGAACATCTCAACAGATATCACACTCGTCTTTGATTTGATCAACGCCATAGCATTCTACGCGAATGATGTGCATTTCTTGAAAAAAATCGTGAAAATTTCGGTCAGTGGCGACGTCGATCGCTCAAAGAGGGAATTCCATTACGCCATATAGCAATTTGTGTGAGTAATATGAACACACTCTTGTCGGTGTGCGGAATTTGATTCTCATGAATGTATTGTTACATTATGAATGAATCAAAAATGAAACGATACTGAAAGCATTCTTCAATGGAGCGACCACTCAAAATCGATATGCTGGTTGGATTGAAATGTAGCTTTGTAATGTGTGTGAAGGACTATACTCTTATTGATTCGGTCATTAGTCGGTTGCACATAATTATCTTGCCAAGACGTGACATTAAATTATGTTTCATAATACTAAAAGAGATTGTAAAAATAAAATATGTTTACCCAAAACAGGCATTTAACACAACGAATTCCCTCGCCTAGCATTTTTAAAACTTACAGACGTCAGTGGAAAACTCTTCAGCAATGGTTTGTATCACAATTTTTCACATTTTATATACATCAACTAGCTAAAATTACATTCAGTGGCATTCGAAGGCATATTTGTATGTATATCCGATCTATGATATAGCTATTTAAAATATTTATAATTAATATATATATATATATATATATATACAATATATCCTCCAGCGCAATCCTGATTCAGCAAGTATAACCTACTTTAAGCTTGACCGAGCCTTTAATGATTTTCTCGATCGTCATATAAGATATAAGATTAACACAATGCTCTATGTGTCTTGGACGAATTTAAAAATCTTTCTATAATCGGAACTTCTTTCGAATTGTAAGAATATTTTATTTTCCATCAAACGAAATCCGTTGCCAAGCATTCGAGAACTGACATACGTCAAATGAAGATCCAAAGATAATTGTTTTTGGTGATTAGTTACTATCGACGAGTGAATATTATATTTCGCGTTATTTTTTTTTACTTTTGTTCGAAATTCATTTCACATATGAAGCGCCCTAAAAACTGTCACAGTGCAAACTGCGACATTATGTTTTACAGCGACGTCAATAATATTTAGCCAGTAATATTTAGCTCGACGTCATGCGAGAGTCACGATTCGCGACAACGGAGAGCATTTAGCCTCTATTGTTTTTAAGTAAATGTGCTTTCAAAGAGTTTGCAGTAATTCAAAAATATCCGTTTTGTAGAGCGTTCCATATCAGTTATATAAGTATATCACAATATAAGCTAATGAAAAGTACATTCAGTGGCAATCGAGGGCATATTTGAATCTCAGTCCGGTGTACAATATTACCTCATCCACCCGAACACAAAAGGGTGGAAATTTCTTCGTACTGCCGGAAAGGATATTATCTATTCAACTTATACCAATCATAATATTAAATCTTTCATGAATATCATAAATGTAATAAATGAAAATAACAATTTTTACAAATATTTATTGAAATTATTCATTTTTCTTTTTTCTCCAGCACAATCTTGGTCTCGTCGATTTTCAAAGAACGTAACCCCGCCCCCTTTGAGACGTCACATACAGCGCAACCCGCAGCCTCGGCCTTTTCTGATTTTCCCATAGTTAGTTAGATCAGACATCCGATTTGAATGAAAATTTTGACATGTAACGACATCTAGCGCCCGTATAGCAAGCTTTGATATGCATTCGGTGCGGGTAATGAATACTTGAAAGCATTCATTTGCAGAATGGAAGTATATTGTTTCAAATGTTATATATTATATTATAAATCACAACATCGGCGCTTTGTATCTACCTGATGTGAATAATTTAAAGATATTGTTTTTAAATCGGCGATTCTTTCGCATCGAAGGCAAATTTTCTTTTTCCATAAACAAAATCCGTTGCCAAGCATTCAAAAATTGACATACGTCAAATAAAGATCCGTCGATAGATGTTTTTATTGATTGGTTGATTATCGTCAGCGAGTGAATATTGCAATTTTTGTCGTTAAAAAGAATCAATCCTCATAAGATTTGTGATATTTTTGCGTTGCAGTTTACCCTTTCAACATATTATAGTTTCGATTCTCGTTCTTAGATCACACATAGTTCTCCGCGTAAACGGATCGATTTCCAACCCAAAAGATGTCTCGTGTAGCGGTTTCCTTCAATAAGAGTGTATTGTTTTGGTCGTTTAGATTTCTACTATAGCTTTCCGCGTAAATGATCGATATTTCTAGAAGATCTTAGCGTATATTTCGGTCACAATACCTATGTACATTGAGATCAATGTGAATGTGAAGTTCCTTGCGTATTGTGGATATATTGTGTTATATTATTTGCCTTTATTCCGATTGTCATACTTTAATTGTTTTCATTGATTATCACTTCTTATGGAAAGAATAATTTTCAATGATTTTCAGTTCACGCCGAAGGTGAGGTCACGTTCGGCACTCGGCGTTCGGCGTTCGGCGCTCGGAATTCCAAGATCCAGCGATCGGCATGCTTGCGTTCGATATTCGGCGATCGACATGTGACGTCATCACTGTGACGTATTTTTTTCATTGGCTGAGCGAAACAAAAAATCAGGAAATATTTTAAAAAATCATACAAAGTAATAGAGCCCACTTTATTTTAATTTATCGAACATCCGCAGACGTCAAACAAAAACCCATCAAATAAGAAAAAAAATGTGTGTGTTATGAAACGTCAAGTGAAACGCATAGCGATTTATGACAACGGAGAGCATCTAGTCTTTATTATTTAAAGTAAACTGTGCTTTCACAGGGCTTGCAATTATCCGTGCTGTAGGCCTTGTCAATTTGGTTTCATCTCATGAGAAGATTTATACTGAATTTCACTGTAATTTGATATCTGGCTGGACTTTGTTCGGATCAACGATTTTTCTTTCTGCGTATTCGATGTTTGTCTCATTGCAAGAAGAGGTCCGGAAGGTGAATGAAGAAAGTCCAGTCTAAGAAAGGGGCAGTCTATCGCTGACGGGAAAAACTTTGGTACGTCGTTAACTATTTTTATTTTTTATTAAAATTAGATATAACACTGTGAAAAAATAGCGATATAGTGAAATGGCGTAATATAGGGCGCTAGCCAAAATAATTATCATTGCTTATTTTTCACCGCGTTGTAATGGAGTTGTTGTGTGACATGTGAGTGCTAATTCAATCAATAATTAGAGATTGAAAAATAAAATAAAATTTTCAGCCGCTGTTATGATTGTTGTAATTTTTTCAACACGCGAATATCGTTGCCTAGCATATTTAAGCTCACGCAGACGTCACTCGAAATCAATTTGTTTAATTGAAGATATTATCTCTTTGATTTATACCAAATTATATAATAATTAAAATAATTAAATAATACATCAATTTAAAATATATTATAAATAAATTAGTATAAGTACATATTTTAATTATAATTAATAATTTTAAATTAACATTCATATGTATTAATTGTATTTAACTAATATAAATATATAGTAACAATATATTAATTAATACATTTTTAATATATATTAACTAAATAATTTTAAATTCTAATTCAAATTATTTAAATAGTTTTGATAATAATAATAAAATAATTTATTTATTCAATTTAATATTTTATTTATTAAAAATATAATAATTATTAAGTTTGAATTAATTTATATTAAACATATATCTATTAATTTTTATATATATTATAAATATTATATAATATATTAAGTTAATATATATTCATCAAATATATTGATTAATTAATTAAAAACTCTAATTTCAATAATAATAATAATAAAATATAATAAAAAAAAATTATATATTAATTTTATTATTTATTTTATTCATTAAAATTAAGTTTATATTAATTATGTTTTAATTCATATAAACTATATATAAATATATTTAATATAAACAATAAATATAATATATTTATTTAACATTAATATATATTTATATTCAGTTAAAAAATATATTTATATATATTAATTAATTTATATATATATATATTAATTAAAGTGTAATGTATACATTTTATTTATATTTATATATTATGGGTAAATAATATATTGATTTTATATTTATTTAATAAATTAAATTATTTTATATTATTTAATGCATTCTAAATACATATATATTATGTATCAATTAATATATAATTAATATTTATTATATTTTAAATAAATAAAATATTTACTATAAAAAAAGATTAAATAATTAAATTATTTAAATTATTAAATAAATATTTTTTTAAATTATTGAATCATTATTATTATTTTAATTAGAATTTTAAATTAATATTTAAATAATATTTTTAATTAAATATAATCATGATTGGTATATCAATTAATTTTTATTAATTAATTGATTTTGTAAATTATATGATATGTTAATTAAATATTAGTATATATTAATCAAATATACTAAATATATTTAATTAATATCTATTTATTTTATATTAATTAATAACATTAATTATATATTAAATTGATGATTTATTTTATATACTAAAAGTATTATAATTTAAATCATTCTAATTTAAATAATTTGAATAATTCTAATTAAAATTATTCTAAAACGAAAAACTAATTCGGTGGATGCAATAAAACATCCCAGCCAAGGTCCAGGACCTTTTTTCGTGTTATGTCGGCAACGTGCGGACTGGCATTTTCGTGTTGAAGAATAACATTCCTTCTTTCATAAGAGCAGGTATAATTTCTTGTAAATTTGTATTTAACTTGTCTATCTCATCATAATAGAGAGCTGCAGTAACAGTTTGTCCTTGTTTTAACACCTCATGATAAATCACACCATTCGAATCCCACCCAGCACACACGCAATAGGGCTTTCTAAGGATGAAGTCCTAGTTTTTGGGTTGAAATTGGTGTTTGACCACGATTTAACCATTGTTTTTTTTTTAATTTTATATCGTGATACAGCACCCATTCTTCGTCTCCGGTGATAAGGTCATGTAGAAACGGGGAAGAATGTTGCTTTTCTTGCAATATTTTGCATATGCTGATGCGCTGCGCTTTGTTGTGATCAGTTAGCGCGTGAGGAACACAAATGTTTTCTTTTTTAATATTCCCGAGTTTCTCTTCGATTGTGGTGTGCAGACCTTCTTGGATAATTGATCAATGGTCATCGTCGGATCTGCTTCAATTTCCGCCTTTAGGGCTACTTCATCCAGTAGACTGCGCCGTCCACTGCGAGACTCGAAAAAATTTCAAATCGAGATTATCCGATGGAAATTTTCTGAACCATCGTTGGCACTTTCTTATGTCCAGCATATTACCGTAAATC